>JAYKKT010000039.1:2400000-3000000 GCA_036023115.1 Brasenia schreberi
ATATCTTATGTATATGAGCCCTTACTCGGGTCTTGCAAATAAGAGCGAAGGCTCAATGTGGGTGCGTGCTTGAATCGAAAGACTTACACACACGACATGAAATAAAACCCAAATATAAATTGCAGTATGGCCTTGACTAAGGTCTTGGGAGTAAGAGCGAAGGCTCAATGTGTGTGAAAGTGCTTGAATTGAAAGACTTACTCACACGACAAGAAATGAAACCCAAATAGTATAGGTCGGCCCTTACTTGGGTCTTTCAAATAAGAGCGAAAGCTCAATGTGTGTGAGAGTGTTTAAATTGAAAGACTTACTCACACGACATGAAATGAAACCCAAATAGTATAGGTCGGCCCTTACTTGGGTCTTTCAAATAAGAGCGAAAGCTCAATGTGTGTGAGAGTGTTTAAATTGAAAGACTTACTCACACGACAAGAAATGAAACCCAAATAGTATAGGTCGGCCCTTACTTGGGTCTTTCAAATAAGAGCGAAAGCTCAATGTGTGTGAGAGTGTTCGAATTGAAAGACAACGCACCCAACTTAAACAAAACCCTTCGGAAATGAAATATATACGTACACTTATATATTAGGGGCTGATTAGGCCCGTGTGTGTTCAAAATTGTGCACGACTAAGAGAGTGCACGTGTGTGGTTGTGCCAAGCCACGTTATTACAAGCGGGGGGAGACTATGCTCCGTTATCACAACCCCGTATCAAATTGAATTTCAAGCAAGTATATGACTAAAGACCGAGTTTAGACACTTACGAGTAGCTGGTCCGTAGAGGTCTTGCTTGAGCGTAGGCTTGGCCTTGGGCTGCAAGTGGGAGCTCCGCGAAGGTAGGTGGTCAAGGGTGCTGGCCGGCTGCAAGTGGGGCGCGGGATAGATGCCTCGAAGGGGGCCGGTGGCAAGTAGGCGGCGCCTCCAAGTAGGGAGTTTAGAGTGGCTGAATAAGTGGGTCTTAGGGTCACTAGGGAAGTTAGGTACTTAGGGAAACTGGTCCTAAAAGGTGAGCTAGTGGGAAGGCCAAAGAGGACACCTAGGGGGTTGGCCGAATGGGAGATGGTGGCTAAGAGTGGAGAGGTGGTAGAGAGTGGCTTTGAGGGAGTTAGGGGGACTTACCGAATGGGGAGAAGAGGCGGATGGAGTGGGAGAGTGGCGGGCAGGTGGTTGTCGGCTGGTGGAGTTGGGGGAAGGTGGTGGCGTCCGGCTGGGGGGCAGTGGTGGTGGACGGAAGAGGGAAGGTGGCGGAGCAGGTGGCGGCTGGTGGAGGAGCTGGAGCTGCTGGGGAGTGGTCACGGCTGGATGAGAAATGGGAGAAGGAGAGGGCCCGGCTGGATGGAAGGGGTGGTTCCCACTTGAAAAACCCGCCCACAATGAGGGGGGTTTAAATAGGGGATGGGTAGGTCGGTTAGGGCTGGGCTGTGGGTAGTGGTTAGGTGGTTTAGGTAGGGTAGTATGTAGATAAGGTGGGCTGGATGGGGTTGGGCCAGATATTTTAAAACTAGGGGTTTGGGTAAATCGTGGGCTAAGGGTGGTTTAGGGGTTTAGGGCTAGGTTAGGTGGTTGGGTTTTAGGGTGAGGTTTAGTGAGCTAGGTTAGGTGGTTTAGGCTAGGTTTAGGCTAGGATTAGGGAAATTAATCTAGGTTTAGGGAAGGATTAGGGGAGTGGGTTAGGTGATTAGGTTGGGATTAGGCCGGGATTAGGGAAGTGGGTTAGGTGATTTGGTTCAGATTAGGGGTGGATTAGGGGTTTAGGCTAGGTTTAGGCATTTTGGGTTAGGTTTAGGTGAAGGAGCTCCCTTAGCATGGCCCATAGACCTTGATCACCCCATGTTGGTGCAGCCCTAGGTTAGGTTTTAGCTAATTACAAGCTTAAACCCACTCAATTAGGCTAACCCACATGATTAACCCAAACTTGACACACAAGTCAAGCTTAATACAACACTCTTGATATTTTTCACCCCACTCTCTCTCATGCCCATGATCCCACGTGAAACTCAAGTGGGCCCCACCTCCCTTTATGAGAAGGTGATGTGGGCCATGGATATGGATATTGGATTGGATATTTGGATCCAAATCCGAATCCAAGTCCACATATGGGTTTGGATTGGAATCTGGATATATATGGTCCAGATCCAATCCAAACTGAACTCTGACTCCTTCGAGCTGGGTTCGAAACGGACGATTCGTGCGGGGCCTGACAGCATCAGTACTCCGTCTGCGTTGGGTCTTCGCCAACATAGTCGTCCGCCTCCGTTTCTGCCTTCCGGAGATGACTTCAAATGCTATTTTGATAAGAACAGGGTCTTGGACGTTCGAGATCCTGGGGGTGTGAATCAGATACAAGAGTTGTTGCGCCGGGCTTGACGTGTGCTCCGGTTCCGGACTCTTCTTAGCTCTCCTGGTCCTGTCTTGATCGGGCCAAGCCACTTCGGGGTTTCGAAACGTGTTTTAAAAGGGTTTTCAAAGCCATATTATATGTTTTAGAAAGATAAAGTTTAAAACATATGTACAGGGTTGTTTGGAAGGCTCCTGGGTTTCCAAACTCAAAATGGCCCTTTGGGGGCTGCTTGTATAAAACCAGATTCGTTTAAGGAATTCGTGGGATTTCGGGGTGTTTACAGGATACTAACCGGCGGTGATGGGAGGCGACGGGTGGTTGAGGAGCAGCCGGGTGTGGTGGATTGGCTGGTTCGGCCGGATGGAGAGGATGGCGACGGATGGCTAGGGAGTGGTGGGGCACGGTGGTGGCTGGTGGTGGTGCAAGTGGAGGATCCAGCTGGGAGTGGGACAGGTGGAAGGATGATGGTGATCGGCTGGGAATCGGGGGGGCCCAAGGCTTGATGATGGGAGATGGGAAAAACCTACCCCAAAGGGGGGGGTTTATATAGGGCTGCAAGAGGCGGTTGGGGCTGGTTTTGGGGTAGTGGTTAGGTGGTCTAGGGGTGGTGGTAAGGTAGTAAGGTGGGCTGGTATTAGGGTAGGGCCAGATATTTTAGATACAAGGGGTTTTGGGTAAGTTGTGGGCTAGGTTTAGGTGGGGTGGTTTAGAGGTTTAGGGTTTAGCTAGGTGTGTTGGTTTTAGGGTGAGGTTTAGTGAGGTGGGTTAGGTGATTAGGCTAGGATTAGGTTAGGTTTAGGGAAATTAACCTAGGTTTAGGGAAGGATTAGGGAAGTGGGTTAGGTGATTAGGTTGGGATTAGGCCGGGATTAGGGAAGTGGGTTAGGTGATTAGGCTCAGATTAGGACCAGATTAGGGTAGAAGGCTAGGATTAGGTGTTTTTGGTTAGGATTAGATGAAGGAGCTCCCTTTGCATGACCCATAGACCCTAATCACATCATGTTGGTCCAGCCCTAGGTTAGGTTTTGGCTAATTACAAGCTTAAACCCACTTAATTAGGCTAACCTACATGATTAACCCCAAACTTGACACACAAGTCAAGCTTAATTACAACACACACTTGATCTTATCCTCCCCCACTCTCTCTCATGCCCATAATCCCACGTGAATTTCAAGTGGGCCCCACCTCCATTTATGAGAAGGTGATGTGGGCCATGGATATGGATATTGGATTGGATTTTTGACTCCAAATCCAAATCTAAGTCCATACATGGGTTTGGATTGGGATCTAGATATATATGGTCCAGATCCAATCCAAACTGAATTTTGACTCCTTCAAGCTGTGTTCGAAACAAACGGTTTGTGCGGGGCCTAACAGCATCAGTACTCCGTCTGCGTTGGGTCTTCGCCAACATGATCGTCTGCCTCTATTTTCGCCTTCCGAAGATGACTTCAAATGATGTTTTGATGATAACAGGGTCTTGGACGTTTGAGATCCTAGGGGTGGATTTGATATGAGAGTTGTTGTGCCGGGCTCGACATGTGCTCCAGTTCCGGGCTCTCTTTGGCTTTTCTGGTCCTGTCTTGATCAAGCCAAGCTGTTTCGGGGTTTCAAAACATGTTTAAAAAGGTTTTTTAAAGTCATATTATATATTTTTGAAATATAAAGTTCAAAACATATGTACAGGGTTTGTCTGGAAGGCTCCTGGGTTTCCAGACTCAAAATAGCCCTTTGGGGCTGCTTTTACAAAACCAGGTTGTTTTGAGGAATTCGTGGGATTTCGGGGTGTTTACAGATGCCCCTCTTTGGCCTTGTCCAAATCGATTTGGATAAGGGCAAAGATGATAAACACCCCTTTCAATGTCTCCCTAGATCTAGCCACGAAGAATATGGGATCGCCCCAATCTTTAGCAAAATCTCAATTTACAAACTCTGGTATGAGGAGATATCACGCCAAAGGGTATACTATGGAATCCGGTCCTAAATGGGATCGTGTTTATGCAAGTACCATGCGTGGAATGCTGTTGCATGACATGGGTGTGGTGCCAAGAATGGCGACCTCCTAGAGACCAGATGTGGTCAAACTCTAGAGACTTACAAGGTCTGTTGCTCCAAGTGAGCAGATCCTATGTTGTTCGATGTTAGACTTTTCAAAATTTATTTACAAAACTATTTACAAAAGGGACAACTGTCTTGACTCTCGATCCTAAGGATCTCGAGCTCTTCGTGCTTGCCCTTGTTTGAGTCTTAACACTCACTTATCTAGCGGAGTTTTTATAAGAAAACAAGCCATATTTCAAATTCCTACGTCTTACTCGAAACGTCGAATTCTCAAACAAAATGAAATTCAAGTAAGTAAATCCTATTTTTACTTTAGGATTCCTCGAAATGAAACATGCTCTAGCTTGGGATAAGCCAGGGATGGGAAAGAGATACCACGGTCCCTTCTGAAGCGTCCCGTGGTTTAAGGCATAGAAGGCGGAAAACTGCTCTTTTTGAGCTTTTTGGCCTCTTTTTCTTTTTTTTCATAGAGGGTCTCCCTTTGGGAGTATTTTTTCTTTGATCCCTCTTTTTCACAAGAGAATCGATTTTTCTTTTTGAATTCTGGTTTCTTTCTTTTGGAAAGATGCTTTGAATGGGAAATTCCCTTTGTTTGGGCCATGTTTTCCTTTTGGAAGTAGAAGAGAAGAGGGGAGGACTTATCCCAAGCCTACACTCGATCCATTCCAGGTCAGCCTATTTAGAAATAGCACGTACTACTTGCAAGTATCTTGCTATATTGAACTAGGCCTTTCTTTGTAAGAAGAAGGATTTTGAAATGTAACCACGATTTTGAAGACTGCACTCTTTCACAAGTGCGAATTCTCTCCCTCAGGGTCACACGACTTTGCCTTTGCACCTTATTCTCATGTCTCAAGGCAGCTATCCCTTAAAATTTTCGAAAAATGGAATTTAACCTAAATCCTACACATGATACTTCTTTAAGTATTGGATATTGATAGGATCTGCTAAATTCCTACCTTCTACATCGATCAACCAATACGAATTGTTCGTAGTGGTTGTTCGTACAACATAGGGTCCATCCCACTTGGGGTGCCACTTTCCGAGTGGATGTGGGCCACGATAGTGGATGATTTTCAAAACCAGATCCCCCACTTCAAAGTGGCGAGGTCTCATGTGTTTGCCATAATGTCGAGCTATCCTTTGCCGATATGCACGAGCATGGTCCATGGCAAGGAGTCGCCTCTCATCTAGCAAATCTAGTTCGGCCATCCTAGCATGCTGAAGCGTCTCTAGGGGGAGGTCGAGTGCAATGGATGTATGGAATGAATGCAGTTGGGTATGAATGGAAAGAATGGTGTTTGTGCCATAGACCAATTCGAATGGTGTGGCATTCGTGGGAGTCCGGATGGAAGTCCTATAAGCCCATAAGGCTTCATCCAGCTTCTCGTGCCACGTCCTACCCTTCTCTAAAGTCTTCTCAATTATGCTAATGAGAGTCTTGTTTGTGGCTTCGGCTTGGTCGTTGCCTTGAGGGTAGTAGGGCGAAGAGAAGTGGTGAGTTATGCCATACGTGTTGCACAACTTAACCATCCGCTCGTTCTTGAATGGGGTGCCATTATCAAACACAAGGTCTCGTGGAACCCCAAATCGAGCCAAGATATTCCTCCGGATGAAAGCCACCACATGTTGCCCCATCACGTTGGTTAGGGATATGGCTTCCACCCACTTGGAGAAATACTCCGTGGCTGCCAAGATAAATCGATGCCCATTCGAGGCTTTTGGAAATATTGGGCCTACGATGTCAAACGCCCACATGGTGAATGGCCAGGGGCTGACCACGGAATGCAATGCAGATGAAGGGATATGAGTGGCGTGCCCATGCACTTGACATGGATGACACTTCCTAACATGATCGTGGCAATCCTTCTTCAGGGTGGACCAAAAATAGCCCCCTCTAAGTATTTTCATTGCCATCATGTTGGCATTAACATGACCTCCACATTCTCCATCGTGGAACTCGTGCATTACTATCCTAGCCTCCTCTAGGTCGATACACCTAAGCAGAATGCCGATAAAACTTTTTTTGTATAAAACCCCACCCAGAATGGTGTATTGGGCCAAAATCTTACAAATGAATGCCTTATTGTAGACGCGGTGAAAATCCCCGCCTCTGCTTTCGCCTTTCGGAGATGACTTCAAATGATGTTTTGATGATAACAGGGTCTTGGACGTTCGAGATCCTGGGGGTGTGGATTTGATACGAGAGTTGTTGTGCCGGGCTCGACATGTGCTCCGGTTCCGGGCTCTCATTAGCTCTCTTGGTCCTGTCTGGATTAGGCCAAGCTGCTTCGGGGTTCCAAAACATGTTTTAAAAAGGTTTTCAAAACCCATATCACATATTTTTGAAATATAAGGTTTAAAACATATATACAGGGTTGTCTAGAAGGCTCCTGGGTTTCCAGACTGAAAATGGCCCTTTGGGGCTGCTTTTACAAAACCAGATGGATTTGAGAAATTCGTGGGATTTCGGGGTGTTTACAGATGCCCCTCTTTGGCCTTGTCCAAATCGATTTGGATAAGGGCAAAGATGACAAACACCCCTTTCAATGTCTCCCTAGCTCTAGCCACGAAGAATATGGGATCGTCCCAATTTTTAGTAAAATCTCAATTTACAAACTCTGGTAGGAGGAGATATCATGCCAAAGGGTTAATACAAACGGTTTCTGGTCCTAAATGGGATCATGTTTATGCAAGTATCATGCATGGAATGCAGATGTGTGACATGGTGTGGTGCCAAGAGTGGCGACCTCCCAGAGACCAGATGTGGTTGAACTCTAGGGACATATAAGGCCTACTGCTCCAAGTGAGCAAAATCCTATGTTGTTCGATGTTCGACCTTTTTTCAAAACTTATTTACAAAACTATTTACAAGAAGGGACAACTGTCTTGAGTCTTGATCCTAAGGATCTCGAGCTCTTCGTATTTGCCCTTGTTTGAGTCTTAACACTCGCTTATCTAGCAGAGGTTTTGTAAGAAAACAAGGCATATTTCAAATTCCTACGCCTTACTCGAAACGTCGAATTCTCAAACAAGATGAGATTCAAGTAAGTAAATCCTATTTTTACTTTAGGATTCCTCGAAATGAACCATGCCTTAGCTTGGGATAAGCCAGGGATGGGAAAGAGATACCACGATCCCTTCTGAAGCGTCCCGTGGTTTAAGGCATAGAAGGCGGAAAACTGCTCTTTTTGAGCTTTTTGGCCTCTTTTTCCTTTTTTCCATAGAGGGTCTCCCTTTGGGAGTATTTTTTCTTTCATCCCTCTTTTTCCCAAGAGAATCGATTCTTCTTTTGAATTCTGGTTTCTTTCTTTTGGAAAGATGCTTTGAATGGGAAATTCCCTTTGTTTGGGCCATGTTTTCCTTTTGGAAGTAGAAGAGAAGAGGAGAGGACTTATCCCAAGCCTACACTCGATCCATTCCAGGTCAGCCTATTTAGAAATAGCACATACTACTTGCAAGTATCTTGCTATATTGAACTAGGCCTTTCTTTGTAAGAAGAAGGATTTTGAAATGTAACCACGATTTTGAAGACTCCACTCTTTCACAAGTGCGAATTCTCTCCCTCAGGGTCACACGACTTTGCCTTTGCACCTTATTCTCATGTCTCAGGGCAGCTATCCCTTAAAATTTTCGAAAAATGGAATTTAACCCAAATCCTACACATGATACTTCTTTAAGTATTGGATATTGATAGGATCCGCTAAATTCCTACCTTCTACATCAATCAACCAATACGAATTGTTCGTAGTGGTTGTTCGTACAACATAGGGTCCATCCCACTTGGGGTGCCACTTTCCGAGTGGATGTGGGCCACGATAGTGGATGATTTTCAAAACCAGATCCCCCACTTCAAAGTGGCGAGGTCTCATGTGTTTGCTATAATGTCGGGCTATCCTTTGCCGGTATGCACGAGCATGATCCATGGCAAGGAGTCGCCTCTCATCTAGCAAATCTAGTTCGGCCATCCTAGCATGCTGAAGTATCTCTAGGGGGAGGTCGAGTGCAATGGACTTATGAAATGAATGCAGTTGAGTATTGTAGACACCGAAAATTTTCACTTACGGGTTCTTAGGCCTGAAGTGAACCTTTTCGCAATCTACTTCGCTTTATGGGCGTGCCAGCTAGTTTACTTTAACTAGCAAAGTATGTTTTGAAAATAATCTGACTTTTGAAAGGCGATTGTAGGCAAGCGGGATTTTTACGTCGCAGACCTTCTTGCACCGATGCGCAAGGGTCAGTCTGTACGCTTAGAGACTTCGTTTTGAAACAAGTTTAACTCAAAATATATTTTGAATGAAGAAGTGTTTTAAAACCTTTTGAAAACCATGCATTTGGGCGATTTTGACTTTATAAGGGTTGGGCGACCCTAAGTCTTGCACGATTTGATTCGGGTTTGTACGATTCTCAGATTTTAGATCACGTGGATTTGCACGTGCCTAAGTCTTTCTTTTTATCCCTTTATGGGCCACCTAGGTGTGTGTTATGAACACTCCACTACATGGGGCGAATTTCGAGCGGGGGTTGTTTCGATGCAATATGCGTCCTACCTCGTGGTATGGCGTAGATGCAATGCAAACTCACGCTACTCCAAAGGGAAAACCCGAAATGTAAAGACAATGCTGAAGGGAAATAACAGAAGGGAAATAACCGAAGGGAAATAACAGAAGGGAAATAACCGAAGGGAAATATGTATATATCTTATGTATATGAGCCCTTACTCGGGTCTTGCAAATAAGAGCGAAGGCTCAATGTGGGTGCGTGCTTGAATTGAAAGACTTACACACACGACATGAAATTAAACCCAAATATAAATTGCAGTATGGCCTTGACTAAGGTCTTGGGAGTAAGAGCGAAGGCTCAATGTGTGTGAGAGTGCTTGAATTGAAGTACTACACACACGACATAAATGAAACCCAAATATAACTGCAATAAGGCCTTTACTAAGGTCTTGGGAGTAAGAGCGAAGGCTCAATGTGTGTGCGTGTGGAAAATGGAACGACAACACACACGACTTAATTAAAAACCCCCTTGACTTAAAATATATAAATATAACTATATATTAAGGGCTTGTTAGGCCCATGTGTGTGCAAGAAGTGTACGACTAAGAGCGGAAAGGCTCAAGTGCGTGTGTGTGTGGGTGTGTCAAACCACGTTATTACAATCGGGGGGAGACGAAGCTCCTTTACTACAACCCCGTATCAAAATTTAATTGGATATAAAGCAAGTTAATGTAATAGACCAAGTTTAGACACTTACAAATAGCTGGTCCATGTTCAACTTGCTTGCACGTGGGCTCACGGTTCACCTTGGGCAGCCAAGAGGGGGTTATCCTAGGTGGCTTTGAGGGAGGTTCTATGGGGCACGATTAGGGTCTTAGGGGAACTAAGGTTCGGCCAAGATGGGGGCTGTGTAGGGTCTGTCCTAGGGTCTGTCCTAGGGTACAGGTCACGGCCAGGGTGCAGGTTGGGTCGGCAGGAAGGTGGACAGGGCGGCAGGGAGGCGTCTGGCGCAGCAATCGGCGCTGGGCGCTGGGCGCTGGCGGGCGTCTGGCGCTGGGCGCTGGGCGCTGGCGGGCGTCTGGCGCTGGGCGCTGGGGCGCGGGATGGCGTCAGGGCGCGGGATGGCGTCACGGCGCGGGATGGCGTCAGGGCGCGCGGACAGCGTCAGGGTGCGCACGGCAGGCGCGGTCCGGTTAGGTTTAGGTTGGTTCAAGTCTAGGGTTAGGTTTGGTCGAACCTAGGTTGGGTTAGGGCTAGGTTTAGTTAGGGTTAGGTTCAGTTGGGGTTAGGTAGGTTCGAACCTAGGCTAGGTTGGGGTTAGGTTTAGAGGGGTGTAGAGAGAATGGCTAGGTTAGGTTAGGCTTACCTCTTGGAGCCGGTCCTTCTTGGCTTGAGCCCACGTCTCCACGGTTGCAGCCACTTGGTCCAGCCCACCTTGGTTGCAGCCCCTTGGTCTAGACCCACTTAGCCCACATGGCTTGAACCCACCTCACCCAATGAGCCCACATGGCTAGGTCTATCACTCCCTCTCTCTCCTCCCAAATATTTGCATGAACCCTTTACATGGACCCCCTCACCTCTATTTATAGAGATTTGAGGTGGGTCTTGGATTTGGGTTTGGGTTTGGGGTTTGGATCCATACCCAAATCCAAACACTATTTGGATCTGGATATTGGATCTCGGATATTTTGAGATCTGTATCCGATCCAAACCCAATATTTTTATGGATACGGATCTGGATATTTTGATCCAAATCCGATCCAATCCAAACACTATTTGGATCCAATCCAAATCCAAACACTATTTGGATCGACCCAAACACTATTTGGATTGGCCCAAATCCAAACACTATTCATTACATGGATTTGGATCTGGATATATATGGTCCAGATCCAAATCAAAATTTCTTCGGACAGTCCTTCTTGGCTTCTTGAGGCGAACGATCTGTGCGGGCACTGGCTTCATCAGCGCTCCGTCTGGTGCCGGGTTTTCCCCAACTTTGTCGTTCGGACTCCGTTTCGCCGTTCTGGACTCCGTTGAGCTTTTCATCAAATGGGCTCTGCTTTCTTTTGTTTTTTTATCAGGGAGTGGCTTCTGAAGCTCTGGGCTTGAATCCTCTTCGGGCCTAGGGTCTTCTTTTGCCTTCTGTACCTGTTTTCACATTTCAAAACAGGTCGTCCTTTTGGCTCAAACGAGCTTTTTGGTGTTTTGAGAGTTTTTGAAATATAGAAGATTTGGGGTGTTTACAGATGCCCCTCTTTGGCATTATCCAAATGTATTTGGATAATGGCAAAGAAGAAACACCCCGTTCTCTCAAATTTTCTCGACAATACACCATTTATTTTGCAAAAACCTTGTTTTCTTTTTCCACAAGTGGGGATTTTCAGCAAAAGGGGGCTTTTCCTAGCTATTTCCCTATATGTATGATCATGCACGAATGACTCTTTGAATGCATGCATGAGAAAAATTTTATTTTTTGTTTTTGAGCCCGAAGAGAGCCTTTTGAGGCTGGTTGCTCCGAGCAGGTTTTTACCCATGTCTTTTTGACATTCGTGGGTTTTTCGAAAATTTCTTTTTGAAAAGGAACTCCTTTTAACTTGTATCGAAAAGGACTTCCATTTTTCATACTTCCCTTCATTCGGGTTTCAATACCTGCTACTCAGTAGAGGTTTTTGGGTAGGAAAACTTGGAAAACATTTCAAAGTTCCATTTCCTACAAAACAGAGTCGAGTTCTCAAACAAAATGAAATCCAAATAAGCCGATTTTATTCGTACTTTAGGATTTTCGCAAATTTGAATCTTTTTCCTCGGGGATAAGCCGTAGGGATATGGGAAAGAGATACCACGGTCCCTTCTGAAGCGTCCCGTGGTTTTAGGCAAAGAATCGGAAAATCGCTCTTTGGAGCTTTGGCTTTTTGTTTCTTTTTTTCATAGAGGGTCTCCCTTTGGGAGTATTTTTTCATTAATCCCTCTTTTCTTTTAAAGGAGAGCAGCTCTTTGGAGGAGTTTTTGTATTCCCTGTTTATGAAGGGAAGACCTCTTTGAGAGGAGTGTTTTTATATCTCCTTTTTCTTTTGAAACGAGAAGACCTCTTTCGGAGGAGTTTTTGTATTCCCTGTTTATGAAGGGAAGACCACTTTCGGAGGAGTTTTTGCATTCTCGTTTTTTTGTTTTGCTTTTGAAAACAACCAATTTTCCTTTTTGGAGAGAAAGTAGGATGGGGGAGGGCTTATCCCTTTAGTTACTCGATTCAAACGAGATCGTCCTATTTCTTAATAGCATCTGCTATTCGAAAATATTTTGATATTTTGAACAAGGCTTAATCTTGTAAGCCAGGGTTCTTTGAAATATCGCCAATTCATTTTTGGAAGACTCTACTTTTCGAAAAGTATAGATTCCTCCATTCGGGGTTATACAATCTACTTCGATCCTTCTTTCAAGAAGTTTCAAAGGAGTTCGATTTTTTTCAAAATCTTTTTGAAAAAGAATTCAACATAAACCCTTTTGAATATTCGGGCATCTTCGGGGTTTTGCTAATTTCTACCCACAATATCAACAAATTTCTAATTTTTGTTGCCCTTTTGAAGACATGGGGACATTCCTACTCGAGTTTGCCACCCTTTTGGGCTTTCTTCGGGGTGATATGATGCATGCTATGCACTCCATGTGTTTTAAAATGGAAATACATGTCTTTATGCAACGATGAACACATGAAATGTATCTCACAAATCACGAAGGAGATGCATTCGCTTATCCATGGAAAGTGTCTAGGGGCTGTGTTTAAAAATGCCCCTAGCTTGATGGGAATTTCGCATGGCCGTATGGTGAAGGGCCATGGCTTTTCAAAGGGATTTTGGATGGACAATGGTATGTTCATGTCCATGCACTTCCATGGTTTTTCTAACATGATTATGATACTTTTTGCTCAAGGATGGGAAACATAACCAGCCCTAAGTGATCGTCATGGCCATCAGGTTTTAGTTTTGACATGGTCTCCATATTTCATCGTGAGATTCATGTTCTTTATCCTAACACAATCAAGGTTTTTATATAAACCAGAAGTTGAAGAAAATCTTTCTTTTCAAAGCCATGAAAGGTTTTTGTGAAATGTGTAACCCTTTTTCAAGATTCTCATTTCCTTTTTTAAAATTTGCCTCGAAGGTGTTGGTTTTGATTTGTATGGAGACATGCCTATGAAGGCTCGATACTTAGGGAGTCGACTCTTATTGCCCCTTTGATTTTGCAAAACCCTGAATTCGATTTCTAGAATGATGTCTAGACTCGATGCATATGAATGATTTCAAAGTGTAATGCATGATGCTTATGCACACACTATGGGTTAACTTATTTCTAAAAATCCCCAATTTTCCATAAGTTAAGGATTTTGCGAAGTTCATGAAGCTTGGAGGTGTTTATTCCTCCTTGCTTTGGTGATTCTCGAGCTTTTCATTTTTGAAAAAGCTCTAGGCAAAAGGGTAGATAGGACTAGCTTTTTGCACACTTGGTTTCAGGGAGTATATACAATTTTCGAAAGCATTTTTACAATTTTTCGAAAATGGGCTTTGTACATGGCCAAAGGCTTTTGGAAATAAATTTCTTTTTGTAATTTTCATTTTTCCAAATGTTTTTGAGATTTTGAGAGTTTTCAACTTTTTTTTTTTTTTGTCTTTTTCAAAAGTAGGGATCTTCCATTGAACCTTCAAAGAAAACATTCATGAATCAGACTCTAATCAGATAGGTCTAAGACATGGGTTTCGGTTTTAGAGGTTCTACAAGGCACCCTTGACCCAGATGGTCTTAGGTGGCGGCTCTGGTGGTATGGGTGGGCTGTAGCCCAGTCCATATCGTTCCCTATTGGTTTTAGGTAGGACAGGCTCAAGCCTACCTTGGTTTCGGGTTCCCAGGCCCGCGTAGGGTTTATATCCCATATTCAGAATCATGTTCCAAGACTTTTTGTTTTTCGAAAAGTTTTGGTATAAATCATGGTCTTGGAACATGGAATCGTCCATGTTGGGGACATATACCCTTTTGGATATCGGGAGTTTGGATTCCGGGGTGATGGAAGACTTGGGCTTCCATACAAACCTGGTTTGGGAGACTTTGCCCTCAAGGAAAGCCAAGCTTGGTTCCTTGAGGAGTTTTGGACATAGCAGGGTTATGGAAAACTTATGGTTCCATACCCTATTTTGGGAAAGATTTACTTCAAGGGGAGCCATGTAAGGTCCCTTGAAGTTTTTGACTTGGTCCCTAGGTTCAACTCGTGGTGCCCCTAGGGATTGATTTTTTTGTTTCAAAGCCATAGCCTTGGCTCCAGGGCACAAGACTAGGCTCGAAGAAGTGGGTTTTTCTGTGGTAGGGTTATGAGCTCCTAAGATGTCGATGCATGCATTAGGGGTCTCCATGTCTACCTTTTTCGGAACTTCTTTTTGTTTTTGAAATTCCTTTGAATGGTGCGCGACAGTTGGCGCACCTTGAAAATCCTCAAGTTTTGGCACAGTTTGTGGGTTTGTGTGTGCAAAGGGGTTATCCAATGCATCTGATGACCCTACATGAAGAAGAGAGTCTTGAGAAGGATGGGTTTCAGGCATACCTCTTTGTGGCTTGTCTACCCTTTCAGGGTGAGAGCAAGCCGATTTTCTGGGTAACTCTGTTTTGAGCCCCCGGGGTTTAACGAGGCGTTTCCTTTCGAAACCTTCCTGTTTTTCACTCTCGTTCCTTTGTAGGGTGTGGACTTCATGTCCCACTGTATGTGTGTGCCTAGACTTAGGACTTGAAGTTTTCGAAATTCCAAAATTTTGTTTTTCAATTTTTTGGTCTTTTTCCAAATTTTCAAGATTTTTTTGGTTTTTTGAAATAGAAAAATCTTTTTTTGGTTTTTCTATGGATTTTGAAAAGCTTGAAGTTGTAGGAGTGGACGACTTATCCCTTTGCCGGGATTTGTCTCTAATCTCCAATCCTTCGTTGAGTTTGAGATTGATTTTCAATTCACGATTTGTATGTGCCCTCGAAGAGCTGCTATGTGTTCGATGGGCTTTAAGCTCCTTGCTTAAAGCATCCATCTTTTGAAATATTTTTTCAATCTCATCGAGCTCTCTTTGGGCTTTATCTGATTTGAAAACCTCTTTTAGTTTACTCAACGAAGATTTTTGTAGCTTGCTATCCATTTTCATGCAATTTTCCTAAGTATGCATGATTTTTGAAAAAAAACACTTTTTTCCGAAAATTTGAGTATAACTCGTTTGTTTAAAGTCTGCTTAAGTCCCGAGTCCCACCGGGCGTGCCAAATTGTAGACACAGAAAATTTTCACTTACGGGTTCTTAGGCCTGAAGTGAACCTTTTCGCAATCTACTTCGCTTTATGGGCGTGCCAGGTAGTTTACTTTAACTAGCAAAGTATGTTTTGAAAATAATCTGACTTTTGAAAGGCGATTGTAGGCAAGCGGGATTTTTACGTCGCAGACCTTCTTGCACCGATGCGCAAGGGTCAGTCTGTACGCTTAGAGACTTCGTTTTGAAACAAGTTTAACTCAAAATATATTTTGAATGAAGAAGTGTTTTAAAACCTTTTGAAAACCATGCATTTGGGCGATTTTGACTTTATAAGGGTTGGGCGACCCTAAGTCTTGCACGATTTGATTCGGGTTTGTACGATTCTCAGATTTTAGATCACGTGGATTTGCACGTGCCTAAGTCTTTCTTTTTATCCCTTTATGGGCCACCTAGGTGTGTGTTATGAACACTCCACTACATGGGGCGAATTTCGAGCGGGGGTTGTTTCGATGCAATATGCGTCCTACCTCGTGGTATGGCGTAGATGCAATGCAAACTCACGCTACTCCAAAGGGAAAACCCGAAATGTAAAGACAATGCTGAAGGGAAATAACAGAAGGGAAATAACCGAAGGGAAATAACAGAAGGGAAATAACCGAAGGGAAATATGTATATATCTTATGTATATGAGCCCTTACTCGGGTCTTGCAAATAAGAGCGAAGGCTCAATGTGGGTGCGTGCTTGAATTGAAAGACTTACACACACGACATGAAATTAAACCCAAATATAAATTGCAGTATGGCCTTGACTAAGGTCTTGGGAGTAAGAGCGAAGGCTCAATGTGTGTGAGAGTGCTTGAATTGAAGTACTACACACACGACATAAATGAAACCCAAATATAACTGCAATAAGGCCTTTACTAAGGTCTTGGGAGTAAGAGCGAAGGCTCAATGTGTGTGCGTGTGGAAAATGGAACGACAACACACACGACTTAATTAAAAACCCCCTTGACTTAAAATATATAAATATAACTATATATTAAGGGCTTGTTAGGCCCATGTGTGTGCAAGAAGTGTACGACTAAGAGCGGAAAGGCTCAAGTGCGTGTGTGTGTGGGTGTGTCAAACCACGTTATTACAATCGGGGGGAGACGAAGCTCCTTTACTACAACCCCGTATCAAAATTTAATTGGATATAAAGCAAGTTAATGTAATAGACCAAGTTTAGACACTTACAAATAGCTGGTCCATGTTCAACTTGCTTGCACGTGGGCTCACGGTTCACCTTGGGCAGCCAAGAGGGGGTTATCCTAGGTGGCTTTGAGGGAGGTTCTATGGGGCACGATTAGGGTCTTAGGGGAACTAAGGTTCGGCCAAGATGGGGGCTGTGTAGGGTCTGTCCTAGGGTCTGTCCTAGGGTACAGGTCACGGCCAGGGTGCAGGTTGGGTCGGCAGGAAGGTGGACAGGGCGGCAGGGAGGCGTCTGGCGCAGCAATCGGGCGCCTGGCGCTGGGCGCTGGGCGCTGGCGGGCGTCTGGCGCTGGGCGCTGGGCGCTGGCGGGCGTCTGGCGCTGGGCGCTGGGGCGCGGGATGGCGTCAAGGCGCGGGATGGCGTCAGGGCGCGCGGACAGCGTCAGGGTGCGCACGGCAGGCGCGGTCCGGTTAGGTTTAGGTTGGTTCAAGTCTAGGGTTAGGTTTGGTCGAACCTAGGTTGGGTTAGGGCTAGGTTTAGTTAGGGTTAGGTTCAGTTGGGGTTAGGTAGGTTCGAACCTAGGCTAGGTTGGGGTTAGGTTTAGAGGGGTGTAGAGACAATGGCTAGGTTAGGTTAGGCTTACCTCTTGGAGCCGGTCCTTCTTGGCTTGAGCCCACGTCTCCACGGTTGCAGCCACTTGGTCCAGCCCACCTTGGTTGCAGCCCCTTGGTCTAGACCCACTTAGCCCACATGGCTTGAACCCACCTCACCCAATGAGCCCACATGGCTAGGTCTATCACTCCCTCTCTCTCCTCCCAAATATTTGCATGAACCCTTTACATGGACCCCCTCACCTCTATTTATAGAGATTTGAGGTGGGTCTTGGATTTGGGTTTGGGTTTGGGGTTTGGATCCATACCCAAATCCAAACACTATTTGGATCTGGATATTGGATCTCGGATATTTTGAGATCTGTATCCGATCCAAACCCAATATTTTTATGGATACGGATCTGGATATTTTGATCCAAATCCGATCCAATCCAAACACTATTTGGATCCAATCCAAATCCAAACACTATTTGGATCGACCCAAACACTATTTGGATTGGCCCAAATCCAAACACTATTCATTACATGGATTTGGATCTGGATATATATGGTCCAGATCCAAATCAAAATTTCTTCGGACAGTCCTTCTTGGCTTCTTGAGGCGAACGATCTGTGCGGGCACTGGCTTCATCAGCGCTCCGTCTGGTGTCGGGTTTTCCCCAACTTTGTCGTTCGGACTCCGTTTCGCCGTTCTGGACTCCGTTGAGCTTTTCATCAAATGGGCTCTGCTTTCTTTTGTTTTTTTATCAGGGAGTGGCTTCTGAAGCTCTGGGCTTGAATCCTCTTCGGGCCTAGGGTCTTCTTTTGCCTTCTGTACCTGTTTTCATATTTCAAAACAGGTCATCCTTTTGGCTCAAACGAGCTTTTTGGTGTTTTGAGAGTTTTTGAAATATAGAAGATTTGGGGTGTTTACAAGTTTGAATGGAAAGAATGGCGTTTATGCCATAGACCAATTCGAATGGTGTGGCATTCGTGGGAGTCCGGATGGAAGTCCTATAAGCCCATAAGGCTTCATCCAACTTCTCTTACCACGTCCTACCCTTCTCTAAAGTGTACTCAATTATGCTAATGAGAGTCTTGTTTGTGGCTTTGGCTTGGCCGTTGCCTTGAGGGTAGTAGGGCGAGGAGAAGTGGTGAGTTATGCCATACGTGTTGCACAACTTAACCATCCACTCGTTCTTAAATGGGGTGCCATTATCAAACACAAGGTCTTGTGGAACCCCAAATCGAGCCAAGATATTCCTCCGGATGAAAGCCACCACATGTTGCCCCATCACATTGGTTAGGGAAATGGCTTCCACCCACTTGGAGAAATACTCCGTGGCTGCTAAAATAAATCGATGCCCATTCGAGGCCTTTGGAAATATTGGGCCTACGATGTCAAACGCCCACATGGTAAATGGCCAGGGGCTGACCACGGAATGCAATGCAGATGAAGGGATATGAGTGGCGTGCCCATGCACTTGACATGGATGACACTTCCTAACATGATCGTGGCAATCCTTCTTCAGGGTGGACCAAAAATAGCCCCCTCTAAGTATTTTCATTGCCATCATGTTGGCATTAACATGACCTCCGCATTCTCCATCGTGGAACTCGTGCATTACTATCCTAGCCTAGTCTAGGTCGATACACCTAAGCAGAATGCCGGTAAAACTTTTTTTGTATAAGACCCCACCCAGAATGGTGTATCGGGTCGAAATCTTACGAATGAATGCCTTACCTTTGGATGTGGCATCCTCGGCTAATCCCCCATTTTCTAAAAACTGTTTGATGTCATATAACTAGGGTTTTTCAATAGATTCTGGGTTGTTTTGGCAAATATCCAAGTCGTGTGTGGATGGGTGGGGCGCATGCCATATTTCCAAAGATCTGGTCCCTGAAATAGGATCGACCTTCAGGGCTGAACCCAAGGAGGAGAGGGCATCGGCGATGCCATTGTCCTCTCTTCCTACGTGTGTGAGTTTACACGATTGGAAGGACTGGACCAATCGAGTGGCCAACTCGTGATATGGAAGTAGTTTTTCATTCCGTACTTGCCAAATTTTCAAAACCTGGTTTATAACAAGGAGCGAATCTCGAAAGACCTCGATGCATGATGCCCCTAGAGTTTTCGAAATCCTTAAGCCTTGTATGAGAGCTTCATACTCAGCTACGTTGTTGGAACATTCGAAATCTAAGTGGACTGCTATAGGAATCTCGCCCTTTTCAGGGGAGATTAGGATGACCCCAGCACCAGCCCCTCGTTGGTTTCGTGCCCCATCGAAGTGCATCTTCACACTTGGTTTTCGAAAGAATTTGTCAAAATGTGGTTTTGAAACTGGTTTTGTAATATGCCTTCATCAGGCATTTCAACAAGAGTGGGATACGTGTCCTCTAAGGGGAACTCAGCCACGTAATCTGCTAGGGCTTGCCCTTTAATGGAGATCTGGTGATGGTATTTCAGATCATACTCCATTAGAAGGAGTTGCCATTTGCCCAATCTACCCATGAGAATGGGTTTTTCGAACAAGTGCTTGATTGGATCAAGCTTGGACACTATCCAAATCTCATGATCTAGGAAATAGTGTCTGAATTTCTGGCAGGCCCAGACTAGGGCCAAGCACGTCTTCTCCATGGCTTGATAATTTCGTTCATAAGCCAAGAGAGTTTTCGAAATGTAGTAGATGGCATACTCCTTACGGGTGTCATCCTCATATTGAGCCAACAGGGCTCCTAAAGCATTCGCATGCACAGAGATGTATAGTAAAAGTGGTTTTCCTTGCTTTGGAGGGTTCAAAACGGGGGGATTAACCAAGTATGCCTTCAGTCTCTCGAAGGACTCCTGGCATTCATCATCCCATAAGAATTTCGTGCCCTTCCTTAAAAGTTTGTTGAAGGGTTCGCATCTAGTTGCTAGATTCGATATGAATCGACGAACGGATTGTAAACGACCCTGGAGGCTATGGATTTGGGTGAGATTGGAGGGTGGAGCCATGTCTATGATGGCTCGACAGTTAGAGGGGTCGACTTCTATTCCCCTTTGGCTCACCATAAAGCCCAGAAGCTTCCCTGATTCTACCCCGAATACACATTTTTGAGGGTTTAGCTTTACTTTGTAAAGCCTAAGCCTTTCGAAAATCTTTTGTAAACATTCGATATGGGTGCATCGGGTTTTGGATTTCGCCAAGAGATCGTCTACATACACTTCTACAAGCTCATGAATTTGATCATGGAAGATCGTGGTCATGGCTCGTTGGTATGTTGCGCCGGCATTTTTCAAACCAAAGGGCATGACTGTATAGCAGTACGTGCCCCATGGGGTTGTGAAGGCGGTCTTACCCTGATCTCGTGGACTTAGTTTGATTTGATTATAGCCTGAATAGCCATCCATGAATGAAAACATTTCATGATTTGCAGTACTATCGACTATCAAATCTATGTTTGGTAAAGGATAATTATCCTTCGGAGTGGCTTTATTCAGGTTTCTGAAATCGATGCATATTCGAATTTTCCCATTTGTTTTTCGAACTACAACGATATTTGACAACCAATCAGAATACGCAATGGGTTTTATAAATTCGGCTTTCAACAGATCTTCTAAACCCTCTTTGACTTGCATGTGTACATTTGGGTGTATTTTCCTAAGCTTCTGCTTTACGGGTTTGTAGACACGGAAAATTTTCACTTGCGGGTTCTTAGGCCTGAAGTGAACCTTTTCGTGCTTACGTTCGCTTTTAGGGCGTGCCAGCTAGCTTACTCAAACTAGCGAAGTAGTTTTTGAAATATCTGACTTTTGAAAGGCAATTGTAGACAAGCGGGATCTTTTCGTCGCAAACCTTCTTGAACCGACGCTTAAGGGTCAGTTTGTACGCTTAGAGACTTCGTTTGAAACAAGTTAAACTCAAATTCGATTTTTGAATGAACAGGTGTTTGAAAACTTCAGAAAGCATGCATTTGGCGAGTTTTTGCTTTTACTGGGTTTGGGCGACCCTAAGTCTTTGAAATTTATCTGCCTTAGGCGTGGAGTGTGTGCATCAAGTGCCTAAGATGGGCGTTTGGAACGATTTATTCGGGTTTGTTCGATGTAGGTATGCAACCTAGCTCGAGTATGGCGAGTATGCAATGCAACTCACACAACTTGAATGTAAAACCCAAAATTTAAAGACTTAACAGAAGGGAAAACCCAAATTGAATGCAACTCACACGACTTGAATGTAAATTGCAGAAATTTAAATATATCTATATCTTAAGAGCGGAAAGGCTCAATGTGTGCGTGGGTGTTGTGGATAAATTGAAATGCAACCCACGCAACTGAACCGTAAAACGCAGCAGAAGGGAGATATAGATATATATGAGAGCGAGAAGGCTCAATGTGAGTGAGTGCTTTGAGTGTATAAATTGAAAGGCAACTCACGCAACTTGAATTAAAAACCCAGCTGGAAGGGAAATACGTATATATACGTAAGAGCGGAAAGGCTCAATGTGAGTGAGTGCTTTGAGTGTATAAAATGAAAGACAACTCACCCGACTTGAACCTTAAAACCCAGCTGAATGTATATAAATAAGGCTATATCCTATGGGTTGTTGAGGCCCGTTTGCGTGCAAAAGTGTGCAGATAAGAGCGGAAAGCCTCGAGTGTATGTGTGTGTGTGTTTTGCACATATATTACATCCAGGGGGGAGACGATGCTCCATTATTACAACCCCATATCGAATTGAATTAAGTTTAAAGTAATGTAAGAGAGTCGACCAGCTAGGGTCCAAGTTGGGTGATGGTCCATGGGCGGATTTGGGAAGGGTCCTAAAGGAATGCTCGGCCAAGTGGTGGCCGAGCTGGGCAAGTTTGGGAGTTCGTCTTAGATGGGAACTAGGGTGAAGTCCTAAGGAAATGGCTCGACCAAAGGGTGGCCGAGCTGGGCGGTTTTAGAGTTTGTTTTGGTTAGGATTTGAGGCGAGGTCCTAAAGGACATGGCTCGGCCAATGGTGGCCGAGCTGGATAGTTTTTGGGGGTTAGCTTAGGTTGGGTTTAAACCAAGGTAAGGATTTAGGACTTAGGGTGAAAATGGGGCAGATCTAGGGTGAGCTCGGCTAGCTATTGGCCGAACTTAGCATGGGCTTAGGTGGGGACCGACTTGGGTAAAACTAGGTTGGTTTTTAGTGAAGTTCGGCCAGCTTCTTGGCTGGACTTTGCTAGATTTCCAAACGGTGGTATTGGGTGGTTTGGAGAGACAAGAAGAGAGACGGTTTGGAGAGGATCTAGGGGCTCACCTTGGCATTGGTTCAGCCATCTTTTTCTTGATTTCCACGCAGCCAATCTTCACCAAGAAGGGGCCATCCAATGCTGCCGAATCTTACTTGAACATAAATTTTTCTTGCGTGAAATGGAGAAGCTTCTTGGCTTACAAAACCAGCCCACCTATTACAAAAAGCAAAGGGGGAAAGTAGCCCCCTTTGTTGACTTTTGCCTCTCTCTCTCTCTCTCTCTCTCTCCAACCCAAGCAAAGACGTGAAACCAAAAAAAATTTGCAGCCCCTTGTGAATCAGCCCCTCACGTCCTTTTATAGACTTTCAACTTGGATATGGATCTTGGGTCTTGGATTTGGGTCTGGCTATCCGAATCCAATCCAAACCCTATGTGGATCTGGATCGCGGATCTCGAATATTTTGAGATCCAGATCCAGTCCAAATATTTATTTGGGTTTGGATCTCAGATCTCAGATCTTGGATTTTTGATATCCATATCCAATCCAAACACAATTTGGATATGGATCTGGATATTTTTGGGTCCAGACCCAATCCAGACTTTTCTTCTACTCCTTGGTTTTCTGGTCCTTTCTGGTGCTTTTCACCGTCGGTTTCGAGCGGGCTTCGATTCATCGGACGTCCAACTCTGGCCTGGGTCTTCCCCAAGTCTTTCTTCCAGCCGGTGTTCTGCTTTTCAGGACTTTTTCGGCGTTTGTTTCGGTCCGCCATTTTGGTTTTTGGCCGGTTCCTGTTGATATCGAACTCAGATTGTCGCACGGATTCCGTTCTTCATTCTGACGAGACGTGTCTCGGACTTCTGTCGACCTCCTCAGGTACTGGGCTTCTTTCTGCATTTTGGAGCTGCTTTATGCTTTTTCTTTGACCCAAATTATATTTTTACCCTTTTGTCGGGCTTTTCTCCAAACGGGCTCTTTTTTCTTCCGTTTTTGAACAGGGGGTGGCTTTTGAGACTCCAGGCTTGATTTCTCTTCTTGTTGGGGCTCTTCTCTTGCCTTTTGTACCTGTTTTCACATTTTAAAACAGGTTGTCGTTTTTGGCTCAAACGAGCTTTTTTGCATTTTTGAGAGTTTTTGATTTTTGGAAAATTCGGGGTGTTTACAGATGCCCCTCTTTGGCATTATCCAAATTGATTTGGATAATGGCGAAGAAGATAACACCCCATTTTGGTTTTTCTCTCAAATTTTCTCGAGAACACACCATTTTTATTTCGCAAAACCCTGTTTTCTTTTACCACAGGTGGGGATTTTTAACAAAAGGGGACTTTTCCTAAGTTTCCCTATGTATGATCATGCATGGACGATTTTTGGATGCATGCATGAAAAAATGTTTTTATTTTTGGGGTTTTTTGAGCCCGAAGAGTGCCTTTTGAGGCAGGCTGCTCCGAGCAGGTTTTATCCATGTCTTCTAGACATTTTCGGGTTTTCGAGCTTTGGAGAGAGCCTTTTGAGGTTGTCTGCTCCAAGCAGGTTCTACCCTTGTCTTTTTGACATTTGTGGTTTTTTTTTTTCGAAAATTTTCTTTTTTTGAAAACGAACTCCTTTTAGCTCGTATCGAAAAGGATTTCTGTTTTTCATACTTCCCTTCATTCAGGTTTCAATACCAGTTACTCAGTAGAGGTTTTTGGGTAGGAAAACTTGGAAAACGTTTCAAAGTTCTATTTCCTACAAAACAGAGTCGAGTTCTCAAACAAAATGAAATCCCAATAAGCCGATTTTATTCATACTTTAGGATTTTCGCAAATTTGAATCTTTTTCCTCGGGGATAAGCCGTAGGGATATGGGAAAGAGATACCACGGTCCCTTCTGAAGCGTCCCGTGGTTTTAGGCAAAAGGTCGGAAAATCGCTCTTTGAGCTTTTGGCTTTTTGTTTCTTTTTTTCACAGAGGGTCTCCCTTTGGGAGTATTTTTTCATTAATCCCTCTTTTTTTTTAAAGGAGAGCAGCTCTTTGGAGGAGTTTTTGTATTCCCTGTTTATGAAAGGAAGACCTCTTTGGGAGGAGTGTTTTTATATCTCCTTTTTCTGAAACGAGAAGACCTCTTTCGGAGGAGTTTTTGTATTCTCGATTTTTTTTTTTTCTTTCTTTTGAACACAACCAATTTTCCTTTTTGGAGAGAAAGTAGAATGGGGGAAGGCTTATCCCTTTGGTTACTCGATTCAAACGAGATCGTCCTATTTCTTAATAGCATCTGCTATTTGAAAAATATTTTGATATTTTGAACAAGGCTTAATCTTGTAAGCCAGGGTTCTTTGAAATATCGCCAATTTGTTTTTGGAAGAGTCTACCTTTCGAAAAGTATAAATTCCTCCATCCAGGGTTATACAATCAACTTCGATCCTTCTTTCAAGAAGTTTCAAAGGAGTTCGATTTTTAAAAAAATCTTTTCGAAAAAGGAATTTAACATAAACCCTTTTGAATATTCGGGCATTTTCGGGGTTTTGCTAATTTCTACCCACAACATCAACAATTTTTCGATTTTTCTTGCCCTTTTTTTGAAGACATGGGGACATTCCTACTCAGGTTTGCCCACCTCTTGGCTTTCTTCGAGGTGATATGATATGAATATGATGCATGTTATGCACTCCATGTGATTCAAAATGGAAATACATGTTTTTATACAAGGGTGAACATATGAAATGTATCTCACAAGTTACGAAGGAGATGCATTCTATGAAATTCGTTTCTTCATGGAAGGTGTCTAGGGGCTATATTTAAAAATGCCCCTAGCTTGAGGGAAATTTTGCATGGCCACATGGTGAAGGGCCATGGCTTTTCAAAAGGATTATGGATGGACAATGGTATGTTCATGTCCATGCACTTCCACGATTTTTCTAACATGATCATGATACTTTTTGCTCAAGGATGGAAAACATAACCAACCCTAAGTGATCGTCATGGCCATCAGGTTTTAGTTTTGACATGGTCTTCATATTTCATCGTGAGATTCATGTTCTTTATCCCAACACAATCAAGGTTTTCATATAAACCAGAAGTTAAAAAATCTTTCTTTTCAAAGTATATGTAGGGTTAAATTTTCGAAATTTTGATCCCTTTTGAGAAAGCAATTTTTGGAAATCCTCCCTTTCTATATGAAGATGGTTTTATACCTACCCTTTTGATCGAAATATGTTTTCCATACTTGGTTTTGGTCAAGCAAGGTTTTTGGAATTCATTTTGAAAATTCGTGCCTTAATGGGGCATTTGATCAAGTATGGGGAATGTGTCTCACAAAGGCACTTCAGCCACACGATACAGGGCTTGTCCCTTATATTGAGTCTTGAGTTTTGAAACTCATACTCTGTTGAAAGGGGCTACCATTTTGCCTACCTGTTTAAGATAGGGTTTTCAAATGAGTGCTTCAATGAATCATTCCCCTTTTCATGGGAGATGATGTCTCGAATTTTTAGGGCCTACAGCAAGGCCAAGCACGATTTTTCTTTTGGCTTAGTGATTCCTTTCACATGCCAAAAGAGTTTTCGAAAATGTATGGCACATTTAGTATGAACAACATCTTCATTTGATCAAGTCAAGCAGACAATGCATGAATTGCAATGTATGGAAGGTTTTTATCAAAAGAATTTTGAAAAGGCTTTTGTGAAATGCTAACCCTTTTTCGAGATTTCTTTAAAATTTGCCTTGAAGGTGTTGGATTTGATTCGTATGGAGACCTGTCTACGAAGGCTCGATACTTAGGGGGTTGACTTTCATTGCCCCTTTGGTTTTACAAAACCCTGAATTCGAGTTCTAAGATGATGTCTAGACTCGATGCACATGTATGATTTCAGAGTGTGATGCATGATGTTTATACACACACTATGGGTTAAGCTTATTTCTAAAAATCCCCAATCTTTGCATAAGTCAAGGATCTTGCGAATTTCAGGAAGTTCGGAGGTTTTTATTCCTCCTGGCTTTGGTGATTCTCAAGCTTTTTATTTTTAAAAAAGCTCTAGACAAAAGGGCGTTCAAGATTAGCTTTTTGGATTTTTTTGGTTTTTGGGAGTTATATACAATTTTCGAAAAGCATTTTTATAATTTTCGAAAATGGACTTTGTACATGGCCAAAGGCTTTAAAACAAATTTCTTTTTGGAATTTTTATTTTTTTCAAATGTTTTTTGAGATTTTGTTTTGGGTTTTCAATTTTTTTTGGCTTTTGGCAAATATCTGATTTTTTTGGCTTTTTCAAAAGGAGGAATCTTCCCATGAACCTACAAAGAAAACATTCATGAATCAGACTCTAATCAATAGGTCTAAGACATGGGTTTTGGGTTTTAGAGGTTCTATAGGGCACCCTTGACCCATATGGTCTTAGGTGGCGGCTCTGGGGGTATGGGTGGGCTGTAGCCCAATGCATACTTTTGTCGATTGGCCTGAGGTAGGACAGGTTCAAGCCTATCTTGGTTTTGGGTTCCCTGACCCTGGTAGGGCTTATATCCCATATTCATAATCATGTTCCAAGACTTTTTGTTTTTCGAAAAGTTTTTGTATAAATCATGGCCTTGGAACAGGGAATCGTCCATGTCGGGGATATATACCCTTTTGGATATTGGGAGTTTGGATTATGGGGCGATTGAAGACTTGGGCTTCCATGCAACCCTGGTTTGGGAGGTTTGTTTCTCAAAGTAAACTGTGCTTAGTCTTTTGAGAAACTTTGGATATTTTGGGGTGATTTTGTCTTCAAGGGAAACCGTACTTGGTCCCTCGAGAGACTTTGGATATTTTGGGGTGATTTTGTCTTCAAGGGAAACCGTACTTGGTCCCTCGAGAGACTTTGGATATTTTGGGGTGATTTTGTCTTCAAGGGAAACCGTACTTGGTCCCTCGAGAGACTTTGGATATTTGTGTTTCCATACAATTTTATTTTGGAAAACATGTTTCTCGAAGAAAACCAGGCTTGGTTCTTTGAAAAACTTTGGATTTTTCAGGATGGTGAAAAACTTGGGTTTCCACACGTCCTGGGTTTGGGAAACATATTTTTCAAGGGAAGCCAAGCTTGCTCCCTTGAGATTTTTGACCTGCTCCCTAGGTGCAACTCTGATGCCCCTAGGGATGGATTTTTTTGTTTCAAAGTCCTAATCTGGGTTCCAGGGTACAAGACTAGGCTCGAAGAAGTGGGTTTTTCTATGGCAGGGTTATGAGCTCCTAAGATGTCGATGCATGCATTAGGGGTCTCCATGTCTACCATTTTTTCAACTTCTTTTTGTGTTTGTTTTTGAAATTCTTTTGGTTGGTGCGGGATATTTGGCACACCTTGAAAATTCTCTAACCTAGGCACATTTCGTGGGTTTGTGTGTGCAGAGGGGTTATCCAATGCATCTGATGACCCTATATGAAGAAGAGAGTTTTGAGAAGGATGGGTTTCAAGCATACCTCTTTGTGGCTTGTCTATCTTTTCATGGTGAGAGTAGGCCGATTTCCCGGGTAACTCTGTTTTGAGCCCCCAGGGTTTCACGAGGCGTTCCTTTTCGAAACCTACCTATTTTTCACTCTCGTCTCTTTGTGGGGTGTGGGTTTCATGTCCCACTGTGTGTGTGTGCCTAGACTTAGGAATTGCACTTGAATTTTTCGAAATTTCAAAGTTTGATTTTTCAATTTTTTTGTCTTTTTGAAAGTTTTCAAGATTTTTTTGATTTTTTGAAACAAAAACAACTCTTTTTAAATTTTCTTTGGAATTTTCGAATTTTGGATTTGTGGGAGTGTAGGACTCGCCCTTTTCTTCCTTAATTCCCTCGTAGATTTTGATTTTGGTTTTCTTTTCACAATCTTTATGCGCCCGAGAAGAGCTGCTATGGGATCTATGGGTTTTAAGCTCCTTGCTTAAAACATCAATTTTTTTCAAAGTTACCCATATATCAGCTAGCATTTCTCGTTCTTTGGCTGTTTTGAAAACCTCTTTTGATTTACTCAACGAGGATTTTGGAAGTGTGGGAGTGGAGGACTCGCCCCTTTCTGGGTTTTGGCCTTTTACCTCACATCCTTCGTTGAGTTTGAGATCGGTTTTCTTTTCCTGATCTTTGTGCGCCTGAGAAGAGCTGCTATGGGATTTATGGGTTTTAAGCTTCTTGCTTAAAACATCCATTTTTTCTTTGAAAATCGCATGTATATCAGCTATTGCTTCTCGTTTTTTGGCTTTTTTAGAAACCTCTTTTGATTTACTCGACGAGGATTTTGGCTTTTGCTCCATTTTCTGTAATTTTTCTAAGTATGCACGATTTTTTGGAAAATACCTTTTTTTCGAAAATTTTGAGTGTAACTTGTTTGTTTGAAGTCTACTTAAGTCCCAAGTCCCACCGGGCGTGCCAAATCTGTAGACACGGAAAATTTTTACTTGCGGGTTCTTAGGCCTGAAGTGAACCTTTTCGTGCTTACGTTCGCTTTTAGGGCGTGCCAGCTAGCTTACTCAAACTAGCGAAGTAGTTTTTGAAATATCTGACTTTTGAAAGGCAATTGTGGACAAGCGGGATCTTTTCGTCGCAAACCTTCTTGAACCGACGCTCAAGGGTCAGTTTGTACGCTTAGAGACTTCGTTTGAAACAAGTTAAACTCAAATTCGATTTTTGAATGAACAGGTGTTTGAAAACTTCAGAAAGCATGCATTTGGCGAGTTTTTGCTTTTACTGGGTTTGGGCGACCCTAAGTCTTTGAAATTTATCTGCCTTAGGCGTGGAGTGTGTGCATCAAGTGCCTAAGATGGGCGTTTGGAACGATTTATTCGGGTTTGTTCGATGCAGGTATGCAACCTAGCTCGAGTATGGTGAGTATGCAATGCAACTCACACAACTTGAATGTAAAACCCAAAATTTAAAGACTTAACAGAAGGGAAAACCCAAATTGAATGCAACTCACACGACTTGAATGTAAATTGCAGAAATTTAAATATATCTATATCTTAAGAGCGGAAAGGCTCAATGTGTGCGTGGGTGTTGTGGATAAATTGAAATGCAACCCACACAACTGAACCGTAAAACGCAGCAGAAGGGAGATATAGATATATATGAGAGCAAGAAGGCTCAATGTGAGTGAGTGCTTTGAGTGTATAAATTGAAAGGCAACTCACGCAACTTGAATTAAAAACCCAAAATTTAAAGACTTAACAGAAGGGAAAACCCAAATTGAATGCAACTCACACGACTTGAATGTAAATTGCAGAAATTTAAATATATCTATATCTTAAGAGTGGAAAGGCTCAATGTGTGCGTGGGTGTTGTGGATAAATTGAAATGCAACCCACGCAACTGAACCGTAAAACGCAGCAGAAGGGAGATATAGATATATATGAGAGCGAGAAGGCTCAATGTGAGTGAGTGCTTTGAGTGTATAAATTGAAAGGCAACTCACGCAACTTGAATTAAAAACCCAGCTGGAAGGGAAATACGTATATATACGTAAGAGCGGAAAGGCTCAATGTGAGTGAGTGCTTTGAGTGTATAAAATGAAAGACAACTCACCCGACTTGAACCTTAAAACCCAGCTGAATGTATATAAATAAGGCTATATCCTATGGGTTGTTGAGGCCCGTTTGTGTGCAAAAGTGTGCAGATAAGAGCGGAAAGGCTCGAGTGTATGTGTGTGTGTTTTGCACATATATTACATCCAAGGGGGAGACGATGCTCCATTATTACAACCCTATATCGAATTGAATTAAGTTTAAAGTAATGTAAGAGAGTCAAGTTCGAGCACTTACACGTCGCCTGCTTGGACTTCCTTTATCAATGAGATTCGACCTCGGATATAGCCGTTGGATGGACCCCTCTCTGCGAACCGACCAGCTGTGTGGGATGTTAATCCTAGTTCATGTCCTGGGCGAGGTTGACATGCGAAGGTGCAATGACTTTGGGTAGGACGCGAGTGGATTGAAGGCAAGGTATAAGGGATCTAGCGCCGGATCTAAGGTGAAGGGTTTAGTTTGGGTTTGAATCAAGGTCCTAAGGTGAGACTCGACCAGCTAGGGTCCAAGTTGGGTGATGGTCCATGGGCGGATTTGGGAAGGGTCCTAAAGGAATGCTCGGCCAAGTGGTGGCCGAGCTGGGCAAGTTTGGGAGTTCGTCTTAGATGGGAACTAGGGTGAAGTCCTAAGGAAATGGCTCGACCAAAGGGTGGCCGAGCTGGGCGGTTTTAGTGTTTGTTTTGGTTAGGATTTGAGGCGAGGTACTAAAGGACATGGCTCGGCCAATGGTGGCCGAGCTGGATAGTTTTTGGGGGTTAGCTTAGGTTGGGTTTAAACCAAGGTAAGGATTTAGGACTTAGGGTGAAAATGGGGCAGATCTAGGGTGAGCTCGGCTAGCTATTGGCCGAACTTAGCATGGGCTTAGGTGGGGACCGACTTGGGTAAAACTAGGTTGGTTTTTAGTGAAGTTCGGCCAGCTTCTTGGCTGGACTTTGCTAGATTTCCAAACGGTGGTATTGGGTGGTTTGGAGAGACAAGAAGAGAGACGGTTTGGAGAGGATCTAGGGGGCTCACCTTGGCATTGGTTCAGCCATCTTTTTCTTGATTTCCACGCAGCCAATCTTCACCAAGAAGGGGCCATCCAATGCTGCCGAATCTTACTTGAACATAAATTTTTCTTGAGTGAAATGGAGAAGCTTCTTGGCTTACAAAACCAGCCCACCTATTACAAAAAGCAAAGGGGGAAAGTAGCCCCCTTTGTTGACTTTTCCCTCTCTCTCTCTCTCTCTCTCTCTCTCTCTCTCTCTCTCTCTCTCTCTCTCCAACCCAAGCAAAGACGTGAAACCAAAAAAAATTTGCAGCCCCTTGTGAATCAGCCCCTCACGTCCTTTTATAGACTTTCAACTTGGATATGGATCTTGGGTCTTGGATTTGGGTCTGGCTATCCGGATCCAATCCAAACCCTATGTGGATCTGGATCGCGGATCTCAGATATTTTGAGATCCAGATCCAGTCCAAATATTTATTTGGGTTTGGATCTCGATCTCAGATCTTGGATTTTTGATATCCATATCCAATCCAACACAATTTGGATATAGATCTGGATATTTTTGGGTCCAGACCCAATCCAGACTTTTCTTCTACTCCTTGGTTTTCTGGTCCTTTCTGGTGCTTTTCACCGTCGGTTTCGAGCGGGCTTCGATTCATCGGACGTCCAACTCTGGCCTGGGTCTTCCCCAAGTCTTTCTTCCAACCGGTGTTCTGCTTTTCAGGACTTTTTCGGCGTTTGTTCGGTCCGCCATTTTGGTTTTTGGCCGGTTCCTGTTGATATCGAACTCAGATTGCCGCACGGATTCCGTTCTTCATTCTGACGAGACGTGTCTCGGACTTCTGTGCGGGTTGGGTCGGCAGGAAGGTGGACAGGGCGGCAGGGAGGCGTCTGGCGCAGCAATCGGGCGCCTGGCGCTGGGCGCTGGCGGGCGTCTGGCGCTGGGCGCTGGGCGCTGGCGGGCGTCTGGCGCTGGGCGCTGGGGCGCGGGATGGCGTCAGGGCGCGGGATGGCGTCAGGGCGCGCGGACAGCGTCAGGGTGCGCACGGCAGGCGCGGTCCGGTTAGGTTTAGGTTGGTTCAAGTCTAGGGTTAGGTTTTGGTCGAACCTAGGTTGGGTTAGGGCTAGGTTTAGTTAGGGTTAGGTTCAGTTGGGGTTAGGTAGGTTCGAACCTAGGCTAGGTTGGGGTTAGGTTTAGAGGGGTGTAGAGACAATGGCTAGGTTAGGTTAGGCTTACCTCTTGGAGCCGGTCCTTCTTGGCTTGAGCCCACGTCTCCACGGTTGCAGCCACTTGGTCCAGCCCACCTTGGTTGCAGCCCCTTGGTCTAGACCCACTTAGCCCACATGGCTTGAACCCACCTCACCCAATGAGCCCACATGGCTAGGTCTATCACTCCCTCTCTCTCCTCCCAAATATTTGCATGAACCCTTTACATGGACCCCCTCACCTCTATTTATAGAGATTTGAGGTGGGTCTTGGATTTGGGTTTGGGTTTGGGGTTTGGATCCATACCCAAATCCAAACACTATTTGGATCTGGATATTGGATCTCGGATATTTTGAGATCTGTATCCGATCCAAACCCAATATTTTTATGGATACGGATCTGGATATTTTGATCCAAATCCGATCCAATCCAAACACTATTTGGATCCAATCCAAATCCAAACACTATTTGGATCGACCCAAACACTATTTGGATTGGCCCAAATCCAAACACTATTCATTACATGGATTTGGATCTGGATATATATGGTCCAGATCCAAATCAAAATTTCTTCGGACAGTCCTTCTTGGCTTCTTGAGGCGAACGATCTGTGCGGGCACTGGCTTCATCAGCGCTCCGTCTGGTGTCGGGTTTTCCCCAACTTTGTCGTTCGGACTCCGTTTCGCCGTTCTGGACTCCGTTGAGCTTTTCATCAAATGGGCTCTGCTTTCTTTTGTTTTTTTATCAGGGAGTGGCTTCTGAAGCTCTGGGCTTGAATCCTCTTCGGGCCTAGGGTCTTCTTTTGCCTTCTGTACCTGTTTTCATATTTCAAAACAGGTCATCCTTTTGGCTCAAACGAGCTTTTTGGTGTTTTGAGAGTTTTTGAAATATAGAAGATTTGGGGTGTTTACAAGTTTGAATGGAAAGAATGGCGTTTATGCCATAGACCAATTCGAATGGTGTGGCATTCGTGGGAGTCCGGATGGAAGTCCTATAAGCCCATAAGGCTTCATCCAACTTCTCTTACCACGTCCTACCCTTCTCTAAAGTGTACTCAATTATGCTAATGAGAGTCTTGTTTGTGGCTTTGGCTTGGCCGTTGCCTTGAGGGTAGTAGGGCGAGGAGAAGTGGTGAGTTATGCCATACGTGTTGCACAACTTAACCATCCACTCGTTCTTAAATGGGGTGCCATTATCAAACACAAGGTCTTGTGGAACCCCAAATCGAGCCAAGATATTCCTCCGGATGAAAGCCACCACATGTTGCCCCATCACATTGGTTAGGGAAATGGCTTCCACCCACTTGGAGAAATACTCCGTGGCTGCTAAAATAAATCGATGCCCATTCGAGGCCTTTGGAAATATTGGGCCTACGATGTCAAACGCCCACATGGTAAATGGCCAGGGGCTGACCACGGAATGCAATGCAGATGAAGGGATATGAGTGGCGTGCCCATGCACTTGACATGGATGACACTTCCTAACATGATCGTGGCAATCCTTCTTCAGGGTGGACCAAAAATAGCCCCCTCTAAGTATTTTCATTGCCATCATGTTGGCATTAACATGACCTCCGCATTCTCCATCGTGGAACTCGTGCATTACTATCCTAGCCTAGTCTAGGTCGATACACCTAAGCAGAATGCCGGTAAAACTTTTTTTGTATAAGACCCCACCCAGAATGGTGTATCGGGTCGAAATCTTACGAATGAATGCCTTACCTTTGGATGTGGCATCCTCGGCTAATCCCCCATTTTCTAAAAACTGTTTGATGTCATATAACTAGGGTTTTTCAATAGATTCTGGGTTGTTTTGGCAAATATCCAAGTCGTGTGTGGATGGGTGGGGCGCATGCCATATTTCCAAAGATCTGGTCCCTGAAATAGGATCGACCTTCAGGGCTGAACCCAAGGAGGAGAGGGCATCGGCGATGCCATTGTCCTCTCTTCCTACGTGTGTGAGTTTACACGATTGGAAGGACTGGACCAATCGAGTGGCCAACTCGTGATATGGAAGTAGTTTTTCATTCCGTACTTGCCAAATTTTCAAAACCTGGTTTATAACAAGGAGCGAATCTCGAAAGACCTCGATGCATGATGCCCCTAGAGTTTTCGAAATCCTTAAGCCTTGTATGAGAGCTTCATACTCAGCTACGTTGTTGGAACATTCGAAATCTAAGTGGACTGCTATAGGAATCTCGCCCTTTTCAGGGGAGATTAGGATGACCCCAGCACCAGCCCCTCGTTGGTTTCGTGCCCCATCGAAGTGCATCTTCCACACTTGGTTTTCGAAAGAATTTGTCAAAATGTGGTTTTGAAACTGGTTTTGTAATATGCCTTCATCAGGCATTTCAACAAGAGTGGGATACGTGTCCTCTAAGGGGAACTCAGCCACGTAATCTGCTAGGGCTTGCCCTTTAATGGAGATCTGGTGATGGTATTTCAGATCATACTCCATTAGAAGGAGTTGCCATTTGCCCAATCTACCCATGAGAATGGGTTTTTCGAACAAGTGCTTGATTGGATCAAGCTTGGACACTATCCAAATCTCATGATCTAGGAAATAGTGTCTGAATTTCTGGCAGGCCCAGACTAGGGCCAAGCACGTCTTCTCCATGGCTTGATAATTTCGTTCATAAGCCAAGAGAGTTTTCGAAATGTAGTAGATGGCATACTCCTTACGGGTGTCATCCTCATATTGAGCCAACAGGGCTCCTAAAGCATTCGCATGCACAGAGATGTATAGTAAAAGTGGTTTTCCTTGCTTTGGAGGGTTCAAAACGGGGGGATTAACCAAGTATGCCTTCAGTCTCTCGAAGGACTCCTGGCATTCATCATCCCATAAGAATTTCGTGCCCTTCCTTAAAAGTTTGTTGAAGGGTTCGCATCTAGTTGCTAGATTCGATATGAATCGACGAACGGATTGTAAACGACCCTGGAGGCTATGGATTTGGGTGAGATTGGAGGGTGGAGCCATGTCTATGATGGCTCGACAGTTAGAGGGGTCGACTTCTATTCCCCTTTGGCTCACCATAAAGCCCAGAAGCTTCCCTGATTCTACCCCGAATACACATTTTTGAGGGTTTAGCTTTACTTTGTAAAGCCTAAGCCTTTCGAAAATCTTTTGTAAACATTCGATATGGGTGCATCGGGTTTTGGATTTCGCCAAGAGATCGTCTACATACACTTCTACAAGCTCATGAATTTGATCATGGAAGATCGTGGTCATGGCTCGTTGGTATGTTGCGCCGGCATTTTTCAAACCAAAGGGCATGACTGTATAGCAGTACGTGCCCCATGGGGTTGTGAAGGCGGTCTTACCCTGATCTCGTGGACTTAGTTTGATTTGATTATAGCCTGAATAGCCATCCATGAATGAAAACATTTCATGATTTGCAGTACTATCGACTATCAAATCTATGTTTGGTAAAGGATAATTATCCTTCGGAGTGGCTTTATTCAGGTTTCTGAAATCGATGCATATTCGAATTTTCCCATTTGTTTTTCGAACTACAACGATATTTGACAACCAATCAGAATACGCAATGGGTTTTATAAATTCGGCTTTCAACAGATCTTCTAAACCCTCTTTGACTTGCATGTGTACATTTGGGTGTATTTTCCTAAGCTTCTGCTTTACGGGTTTGTAGACACGGAAAATTTTCACTTGCGGGTTCTTAGGCCTGAAGTGAACCTTTTCGTGCTTACGTTCGCTTTTAGGGCGTGCCAGCTAGCTTACTCAAACTAGCGAAGTAGTTTTTGAAATATCTGACTTTTGAAAGGCAATTGTAGACAAGCGGGATCTTTTCGTCGCAAACCTTCTTGAACCGACGCTTAAGGGTCAGTTTGTACGCTTAGAGACTTCGTTTGAAACAAGTTAAACTCAAATTCGATTTTTGAATGAACAGGTGTTTGAAAACTTCAGAAAGCATGCATTTGGCGAGTTTTTGCTTTTACTGGGTTTGGGCGACCCTAAGTCTTTGAAATTTATCTGCCTTAGGCGTGGAGTGTGTGCATCAAGTGCCTAAGATGGGCGTTTGGAACGATTTATTCGGGTTTGTTCGATGTAGGTATGCAACCTAGCTCGAGTATGGCGAGTATGCAATGCAACTCACACAACTTGAATGTAAAACCCAAAATTTAAAGACTTAACAGAAGGGAAAACCCAAATTGAATGCAACTCACACGACTTGAATGTAAATTGCAGAAATTTAAATATATCTATATCTTAAGAGCGGAAAGGCTCAATGTGTGCGTGGGTGTTGTGGATAAATTGAAATGCAACCCACGCAACTGAACCGTAAAACGCAGCAGAAGGGAGATATAGATATATATGAGAGCGAGAAGGCTCAATGTGAGTGAGTGCTTTGAGTGTATAAATTGAAAGGCAACTCACGCAACTTGAATTAAAAACCCAGCTGGAAGGGAAATACGTATATATACGTAAGAGCGGAAAGGCTCAATGTGAGTGAGTGCTTTGAGTGTATAAAATGAAAGACAACTCACCCGACTTGAACCTTAAAACCCAGCTGAATGTATATAAATAAGGCTATATCCTATGGGTTGTTGAGGCCCGTTTGCGTGCAAAAGTGTGCAGATAAGAGCGGAAAGCCTCGAGTGTATGTGTGTGTGTGTTTTGCACATATATTACATCCAGGGGGGAGACGATGCTCCATTATTACAACCCCATATCGAATTGAATTAAGTTTAAAGTAATGTAAGAGAGTCGACCAGCTAGGGTCCAAGTTGGGTGATGGTCCATGGGCGGATTTGGGAAGGGTCCTAAAGGAATGCTCGGCCAAGTGGTGGCCGAGCTGGGCAAGTTTGGGAGTTCGTCTTAGATGGGAACTAGGGTGAAGTCCTAAGGAAATGGCTCGACCAAAGGGTGGCCGAGCTGGGCGGTTTTAGAGTTTGTTTTGGTTAGGATTTGAGGCGAGGTCCTAAAGGACATGGCTCGGCCAATGGTGGCCGAGCTGGATAGTTTTTGGGGGTTAGCTTAGGTTGGGTTTAAACCAAGGTAAGGATTTAGGACTTAGGGTGAAAATGGGGCAGATCTAGGGTGAGCTCGGCTAGCTATTGGCCGAACTTAGCATGGGCTTAGGTGGGGACCGACTTGGGTAAAACTAGGTTGGTTTTTAGTGAAGTTCGGCCAGCTTCTTGGCTGGACTTTGCTAGATTTCCAAACGGTGGTATTGGGTGGTTTGGAGAGACAAGAAGAGAGACGGTTTGGAGAGGATCTAGGGGCTCACCTTGGCATTGGTTCAGCCATCTTTTTCTTGATTTCCACGCAGCCAATCTTCACCAAGAAGGGGCCATCCAATGCTGCCGAATCTTACTTGAACATAAATTTTTCTTGCGTGAAATGGAGAAGCTTCTTGGCTTACAAAACCAGCCCACCTATTACAAAAAGCAAAGGGGGAAAGTAGCCCCCTTTGTTGACTTTTGCCTCTCTCTCTCTCTCTCTCTCTCCAACCCAAGCAAAGACGTGAAACCAAAAAAAATTTGCAGCCCCTTGTGAATCAGCCCCTCACGTCCTTTTATAGACTTTCAACTTGGATATGGATCTTGGGTCTTGGATTTGGGTCTGGCTATCCGAATCCAATCCAAACCCTATGTGGATCTGGATCGCGGATCTCGAATATTTTGAGATCCAGATCCAGTCCAAATATTTATTTGGGTTTGGATCTCAGATCTCAGATCTTGGATTTTGATATCCATATCCAATCCAAACACAATTTGGATATGGATCTGGATATTTTTGGGTCCAGACCCAATCCAGACTTTTCTTCTACTCCTTGGTTTTCTGGTCCTTTCTGGTGCTTTTCACCGTCGGTTTCGAGCGGGCTTCGATTCATCGGACGTCCAACTCTGGCCTGGGTCTTCCCCAAGTCTTTCTTCCAGCCGGTGTTCTGCTTTTCAGGACTTTTTCGGCGTTTGTTCGGTCCGCCATTTTGGTTTTTGGCCGGTTCCTGTTGATATCGAACTCAGATTGTCGCACGGATTCCGTTCTTCATTCTGACGAGACGTGTCTCGGACTTCTGTCGACCTCCTCAGGTACTGGGCTTCTTTCTGCATTTTGGAGCTGCTTTATGCTTTTTCTTTGACCCAAATTATATTTTTACCCTTTTGTCGGGCTTTTCTCCAAACGGGCTCTTTTTTCTTCCGTTTTTGAACAGGGGGTGGCTTTTGAGACTCCAGGCTTGATTTCTCTTCTTGTTGGGGCTCTTCTCTTGCCTTTTGTACCTGTTTTCACATTTTAAAACAGGTTGTCGTTTTTGGCTCAAACGAGCTTTTTTGCATTTTTGAGAGTTTTTGATTTTTGGAAAATTCGGGGTGTTTACAGATGCCCCTCTTTGGCATTATCCAAATTGATTTGGATAATGGCGAAGAAGATAACACCCCATTTTGGTTTTTCTCTCAAATTTTCTCGAGAACACACCATTTTTATTTCGCAAAACCCTGTTTTCTTTTACCACAGGTGGGGATTTTTAACAAAAGGGGACTTTTCCTAAGTTTCCCTATGTATGATCATGCATGGACGATTTTTGGATGCATGCATGAAAAAATGTTTTTATTTTTGGGGTTTTTTGAGCCCGAAGAGTGCCTTTTGAGGCAGGCTGCTCCGAGCAGGTTTTATCCATGTCTTCTAGACATTTTCGGGTTTTCGAGCTTTGGAGAGAGCCTTTTGAGGTTGTCTGCTCCAAGCAGGTTCTACCCTTGTCTTTTTGACATTTGTGGTTTTTTTTTTCGAAAATTTTCTTTTTTTGAAAACGAACTCCTTTTAGCTCGTATCGAAAAGGATTTCTGTTTTTCATACTTCCCTTCATTCAGGTTTCAATACCAGTTACTCAGTAGAGGTTTTTGGGTAGGAAAACTTGGAAAACGTTTCAAAGTTCTATTTCCTACAAAACAGAGTCGAGTTCTCAAACAAAATGAAATCCCAATAAGCCGATTTTATTCATACTTTAGGATTTTCGCAAATTTGAATCTTTTTCCTCGGGGATAAGCCGTAGGGATATGGGAAAGAGATACCACGGTCCCTTCTGAAGCGTCCCGTGGTTTTAGGCAAAAGGTCGGAAAATCGCTCTTTGAGCTTTTGGCTTTTTGTTTCTTTTTTTCACAGAGGGTCTCCCTTTGGGAGTATTTTTTCATTAATCCCTCTTTTTTTTTTAAAGGAGAGCAGCTCTTTGGAGGAGTTTTTGTATTCCCTGTTTATGAAAGGAAGACCTCTTTGGGAGGAGTGTTTTTATATCTCCTTTTTCTGAAACGAGAAGACCTCTTTCGGAGGAGTTTTTGTATTCTCGATTTTTTTTTTTTTCTTTCTTTTGAACACAACCAATTTTCCTTTTTGGAGAGAAAGTAGAATGGGGGAAGGCTTATCCCTTTGGTTACTCGATTCAAACGAGATCGTCCTATTTCTTAATAGCATCTGCTATTTGAAAAATATTTTGATATTTTGAACAAGGCTTAATCTTGTAAGCCAGGGTTCTTTGAAATATCGCCAATTTGTTTTTGGAAGAGTCTACCTTTCGAAAAGTATAAATTCCTCCATCCAGGGTTATACAATCAACTTCGATCCTTCTTTCAAGAAGTTTCAAAGGAGTTCGATTTTTAAAAAAATCTTTTCGAAAAAGGAATTTAACATAAACCCTTTTGAATATTCGGGCATTTTCGGGGTTTTGCTAATTTCTACCCACAACATCAACAATTTTTCGATTTTTCTTGCCCTTTTTTTGAAGACATGGGGACATTCCTACTCAGGTTTGCCCACCTCTTGGCTTTCTTCGAGGTGATATGATATGAATATGATGCATGTTATGCACTCCATGTGATTCAAAATGGAAATACATGTTTTTATACAAGGGTGAACATATGAAATGTATCTCACAAGTTACGAAGGAGATGCATTCTATGAAATTCGTTTCTTCATGGAAGGTGTCTAGGGGCTATATTTAAAAATGCCCCTAGCTTGAGGGAAATTTTGCATGGCCACATGGTGAAGGGCCATGGCTTTTCAAAAGGATTATGGATGGACAATGGTATGTTCATGTCCATGCACTTCCACGATTTTTCTAACATGATCATGATACTTTTTGCTCAAGGATGGAAAACATAACCAACCCTAAGTGATCGTCATGGCCATCAGGTTTTAGTTTTGACATGGTCTTCATATTTCATCGTGAGATTCATGTTCTTTATCCCAACACAATCAAGGTTTTCATATAAACCAGAAGTTAAAAAATCTTTCTTTTCAAAGTATATGTAGGGTTAAATTTTCGAAATTTTGATCCCTTTTGAGAAAGCAATTTTTGGAAATCCTCCCTTTCTATATGAAGATGGTTTTATACCTACCCTTTTGATCGAAATATGTTTTCCATACTTGGTTTTGGTCAAGCAAGGTTTTTGGAATTCATTTTGAAAATTCGTGCCTTAATGGGGCATTTGATCAAGTATGGGGAATGTGTCTCACAAAGGCACTTCAGCCACACGATACAGGGCTTGTCCCTTATATTGAGTCTTGAGTTTTGAAACTCATACTCTGTTGAAAGGGGCTACCATTTTGCCTACCTGTTTAAGATAGGGTTTTCAAATGAGTGCTTCAATGAATCATTCCCCTTTTCATGGGAGATGATGTCTCGAATTTTTAGGGCCTACAGCAAGGCCAAGCACGATTTTTCTTTTGGCTTAGTGATTCCTTTCACATGCCAAAAGAGTTTTCGAAAATGTATGGCACATTTAGTATGAACAACATCTTCATTTGATCAAGTCAAGCAGACAATGCATGAATTGCCCCTTTGGTTTTACAAAACCCTGAATTCGAGTTCTAAGATGATGTCTAGACTCGATGCACATGTATGATTTCAGAGTGTGATGCATGATGTTTATACACACACTATGGGTTAAGCTTATTTCTAAAAATCCCCAATCTTTGCATAAGTCAAGGATCTTGCGAATTTCAGGAAGTTCGGAGGTTTTTATTCCTCCTGGCTTTGGTGATTCTCAAGCTTTTTATTTTTAAAAAAGCTCTAGACAAAAGGGCGTTCAAGATTAGCTTTTTGGATTTTTTTGGTTTTTGGGAGTTATATACAATTTTCGAAAAGCATTTTTATAATTTTCGAAAATGGACTTTGTACATGGCCAAAGGCTTTAAAACAAATTTCTTTTTGGAATTTTTATTTTTTTCAAATGTTTTTTGAGATTTTGTTTTGGGTTTTCAATTTTTTTTGGCTTTTGGCAAATATCTGATTTTTTTGGCTTTTTCAAAAGGAGGAATCTTCCCATGAACCTACAAAGAAAACATTCATGAATCAGACTCTAATCAATAGGTCTAAGACATGGGTTTTGGGTTTTAGAGGTTCTATAGGGCACCCTTGACCCATATGGTCTTAGGTGGCGGCTCTGGGGGTATGGGTGGGCTGTAGCCCAATGCATACTTTTGTCGATTGGCCTGAGGTAGGACAGGTTCAAGCCTATCTTGGTTTTGGGTTCCCTGACCCTGGTAGGGCTTATATCCCATATTCATAATCATGTTCCAAGACTTTTTGTTTTTCGAAAAGTTTTTGTATAAATCATGGCCTTGGAACAGGGAATCGTCCATGTCGGGGATATATACCCTTTTGGATATTGGGAGTTTGGATTATGGGGCGATTGAAGACTTGGGCTTCCATGCAACCCTGGTTTGGGAGGTTTGTTTCTCAAAGTAAACTGTGCTTAGTCTTTTGAGAAACTTTGGATATTTTGGGGTGATTTTGTCTTCAAGGGAAACCGTACTTGGTCCCTCGAGAGACTTTGGATATTTTGGGGTGATTTTGTCTTCAAGGGAAACCGTACTTGGTCCCTCGAGAGACTTTGGATATTTTGGGGTGATTTTGTCTTCAAGGGAAACCGTACTTGGTCCCTCGAGAGACTTTGGATATTTGTGTTTCCATACAATTTTATTTTGGAAAACATGTTTCTCGAAGAAAACCAGGCTTGGTTCTTTGAAAAACTTTGGATTTTTCAGGATGGTGAAAAACTTGGGTTTCCACACGTCCTGGGTTTGGGAAACATATTTTTCAAGGGAAGCCAAGCTTGCTCCCTTGAGATTTTTGACCTGCTCCCTAGGTGCAACTCGTGATGCCCCTAGGGATGGATTTTTTTGTTTCAAAGTCCTAATCTGGGTTCCAGGGTACAAGACTAGGCTCGAAGAAGTGGGTTTTTCTATGGCAGGGTTATGAGCTCCTAAGATGTCGATGCATGCATTAGGGGTCTCCATGTCTACCATTTTTTCAACTTCTTTTTGTGTTTGTTTTTGAAATTCTTTTGGTTGGTGCGGGATATTTGGCACACCTTGAAAATTCTCTAACCTAGGCACATTTCGTGGGTTTGTGTGTGCAGAGGGGTTATCCAATGCATCTGATGACCCTATATGAAGAAGAGAGTTTTGAGAAGGATGGGTTTCAAGCATACCTCTTTGTGGCTTGTCTATCTTTTCATGGTGAGAGTAGGCCGATTTCCCGGGTAACTCTGTTTTGAGCCCCCAGGGTTTCACGAGGCGTTCCTTTTCGAAACCTACCTATTTTTCACTCTCGTCTCTTTGTGGGGTGTGGGTTTCATGTCCCACTGTGTGTGTGTGCCTAGACTTAGGAATTGCACTTGAATTTTTCGAAATTTCAAAGTTTGATTTTTCAATTTTTTTGTCTTTTTGAAAGTTTTCAAGATTTTTTTGATTTTTTGAAACAAAAACAACTCTTTTTAAATTTTCTTTGGAATTTTCGAATTTTGGATTTGTGGGAGTGTAGGACTCGCCCTTTTCTTCCTTAATTCCCTCGTAGATTTTGATTTTGGTTTTCTTTTCACAATCTTTATGCGCCCGAGAAGAGCTGCTATGGGATCTATGGGTTTTAAGCTCCTTGCTTAAAACATCAATTTTTTTCAAAGTTACCCATATATCAGCTAGCATTTCTCGTTCTTTGGCTGTTTTGAAAACCTCTTTTGATTTACTCAACGAGGATTTTGGAAGTGTGGGAGTGGAGGACTCGCCCCTTTCTGGGTTTTGGCCTTTTACCTCACATCCTTCGTTGAGTTTGAGATCGGTTTTCTTTTCCTGATCTTTGTGCGCCTGAGAAGAGCTGCTATGGGATTTATGGGTTTTAAGCTTCTTGCTTAAAACATCCATTTTTTCTTTGAAAATCGCATGTATATCAGCTATTGCTTCTCGTTTTTTGGCTTTTTTAGAAACCTCTTTTGATTTACTCGACGAGGATTTTGGCTTTTGCTCCATTTTCTGTAATTTTTCTAAGTATGCACGATTTTTTGGAAAATACCTTTTTTTCGAAAATTTTGAGTGTAACTTGTTTGTTTGAAGTCTACTTAAGTCCCAAGTCCCACCGGGCGTGCCAAATCTGTAGACACGGAAAATTTTTACTTGCGGGTTCTTAGGCCTGAAGTGAACCTTTTCGTGCTTACGTTCGCTTTTAGGGCGTGCCAGCTAGCTTACTCAAACTAGCGAAGTAGTTTTTGAAATATCTGACTTTTGAAAGGCAATTGTGGACAAGCGGGATCTTTTCGTCGCAAACCTTCTTGAACCGACGCTCAAGGGTCAGTTTGTACGCTTAGAGACTTCGTTTGAAACAAGTTAAACTCAAATTCGATTTTTGAATGAACAGGTGTTTGAAAACTTCAGAAAGCATGCATTTGGCGAGTTTTTGCTTTTACTGGGTTTGGGCGACCCTAAGTCTTTGAAATTTATCTGCCTTAGGCGTGGAGTGTGTGCATCAAGTGCCTAAGATGGGCGTTTGGAACGATTTATTCGGGTTTGTTCGATGCAGGTATGCAACCTAGCTCGAGTATGGTGAGTATGCAATGCAACTCACACAACTTGAATGTAAAACCCAAAATTTAAAGACTTAACAGAAGGGAAAACCCAAATTGAATGCAACTCACACGACTTGAATGTAAATTGCAGAAATTTAAATATATCTATATCTTAAGAGCGGAAAGGCTCAATGTGTGCGTGGGTGTTGTGGATAAATTGAAATGCAACCCACACAACTGAACCGTAAAACGCAGCAGAAGGGAGATATAGATATATATGAGAGCAAGAAGGCTCAATGTGAGTGAGTGCTTTGAGTGTATAAATTGAAAGGCAACTCACGCAACTTGAATTAAAAACCCAAAATTTAAAGACTTAACAGAAGGGAAAACCCAAATTGAATGCAACTCACACGACTTGAATGTAAATTGCAGAAATTTAAATATATCTATATCTTAAGAGTGGAAAGGCTCAATGTGTGCGTGGGTGTTGTGGATAAATTGAAATGCAACCCACGCAACTGAACCGTAAAACGCAGCAGAAGGGAGATATAGATATATATGAGAGCGAGAAGGCTCAATGTGAGTGAGTGCTTTGAGTGTATAAATTGAAAGGCAACTCACGCAACTTGAATTAAAAACCCAGCTGGAAGGGAAATACGTATATATACGTAAGAGCGGAAAGGCTCAATGTGAGTGAGTGCTTTGAGTGTATAAAATGAAAGACAACTCACCCGACTTGAACCTTAAAACCCAGCTGAATGTATATAAATAAGGCTATATCCTATGGGTTGTTGAGGCCCGTTTGTGTGCAAAAGTGTGCAGATAAGAGCGGAAAGGCTCGAGTGTATGTGTGTGTGTTTTGCACATATATTACATCCAAGGGGGAGACGATGCTCCATTATTACAACCCTATATCGAATTGAATTAAGTTTAAAGTAATGTAAGAGAGTCAAGTTCGAGCACTTACACGTCGCCTGCTTGGACTTCCTTTATCAATGAGATTCGACCTCGGATATAGCCGTTGGATGGACCCCTCTCTGCGAACCGACCAGCTGTGTGGGATGTTAATCCTAGTTCATGTCCTGGGCGAGGTTGACATGCGAAGGTGCAATGACTTTGGGTAGGACGCGAGTGGATTGAAGGCAAGGTATAAGGGATCTAGCGCCGGATCTAAGGTGAAGGGTTTAGTTTGGGTTTGAATCAAGGTCCTAAGGTGAGACTCGACCAGCTAGGGTCCAAGTTGGGTGATGGTCCATGGGCGGATTTGGGAAGGGTCCTAAAGGAATGCTCGGCCAAGTGGTGGCCGAGCTGGGCAAGTTTGGGAGTTCGTCTTAGATGGGAACTAGGGTGAAGTCCTAAGGAAATGGCTCGACCAAAGGGTGGCCGAGCTGGGCGGTTTTAGTGTTTGTTTTGGTTAGGATTTGAGGCGAGGTACTAAAGGACATGGCTCGGCCAATGGTGGCCGAGCTGGATAGTTTTTGGGGGTTAGCTTAGGTTGGGTTTAAACCAAGGTAAGGATTTAGGACTTAGGGTGAAAATGGGGCAGATCTAGGGTGAGCTCGGCTAGCTATTGGCCGAACTTAGCATGGGCTTAGGTGGGGACCGACTTGGGTAAAACTAGGTTGGTTTTTAGTGAAGTTCGGCCAGCTTCTTGGCTGGACTTTGCTAGATTTCCAAACGGTGGTATTGGGTGGTTTGGAGAGACAAGAAGAGAGACGGTTTGGAGAGGATCTAGGGGGCTCACCTTGGCATTGGTTCAGCCATCTTTTTCTTGATTTCCACGCAGCCAATCTTCACCAAGAAGGGGCCATCCAATGCTGCCGAATCTTACTTGAACATAAATTTTTCTTGAGTGAAATGGAGAAGCTTCTTGGCTTACAAAACCAGCCCACCTATTACAAAAAGCAAAGGGGGAAAGTAGCCCCCTTTGTTGACTTTCCCCTCTCTCTCTCTCTCTCTCTCTCTCTCTCTCTCTCTCTCTCTCTCTCTCTCCAACCCAAGCAAAGACGTGAAACCAAAAAAAATTTGCAGCCCCTTGTGAATCAGCCCCTCACGTCCTTTTATAGACTTTCAACTTGGATATGGATCTTGGGTCTTGGATTTGGGTCTGGCTATCCGGATCCAATCCAAACCCTATGTGGATCTGGATCGCGGATCTCAGATATTTTGAGATCCAGATCCAGTCCAAATATTTATTTGGGTTTGGATCTCGGATCTCAGATCTTGGATTTTTGATATCCATATCCAATCCAACACAATTTGGATATAGATCTGGATATTTTTGGGTCCAGACCCAATCCAGACTTTTCTTCTACTCCTTGGTTTTCTGGTCCTTTCTGGTGCTTTTCACCGTCGGTTTCGAGCGGGCTTCGATTCATCGGACGTCCAACTCTGGCCTGGGTCTTCCCCAAGTCTTTCTTCCAGCCGGTGTTCTGCTTTTCAGGACTTTTTCGGCGTTTGTTTCGGTCCGCCATTTTGGTTTTTGGCCGGTTCCTGTTGATATCGAACTCAGATTGCCGCACGGATTCCGTTCTTCATTCTGACGAGACGTGTCTCGGACTTCTGTGCGGGTTGGGTCGGCAGGAAGGTGGACAGGGCGGCAGGGAGGCGTCTGGCGCAGCAATCGGGCGCCTGGCGCTGGGCGCTGGCGGGCGTCTGGCGCTGGGCGCTGGGCGCTGGCGGGCGTCTGGCGCTGGGCGCTGGGGCGCGGGATGGCGTCAGGGCGCGGGATGGCGTCAGGGCGCGCGGACAGCGTCAGGGTGCGCACGGCAGGCGCGGTCCGGTTAGGTTTAGGTTGGTTCAAGTCTAGGGTTAGGTTTGGTCGAACCTAGGTTGGGTTAGGGCTAGGTTTAGTTAGGGTTAGGTTCAGTTGGGGTTAGGTAGGTTCGAACCTAGGCTAGGTTGGGGTTAGGTTTAGAGGGGTGTAGAGACAATGGCTAGGTTAGGTTAGGCTTACCTCTTGGAGCCGGTCCTTCTTGGCTTGAGCCCACGTCTCCACGGTTGCAGCCACTTGGTCCAGCCCACCTTGGTTGCAGCCCCTTGGTCTAGACCCACTTAGCCCACATGGCTTGAACCCACCTCACCCAATGAGCCCACATGGCTAGGTCTATCACTCCCTCTCTCTCCTCCCAAATATTTGCATGAACCCTTTACATGGACCCCCTCACCTCTATTTATAGAGATTTGAGGTGGGTCTTGGATTTGGGTTTGGGTTTGGGGTTTGGATCCATACCCAAATCCAAACACTATTTGGATCTGGATATTGGATCTCGGATATTTTGAGATCTGTATCCGATCCAAACCCAATATTTTTATGGATACGGATCTGGATATTTTGATCCAAATCCGATCCAATCCAAACACTATTTGGATCCAATCCAAATCCAAACACTATTTGGATCGACCCAAACACTATTTGGATTGGCCCAAATCCAAACACTATTCATTACATGGATTTGGATCTGGATATATATGGTCCAGATCCAAATCAAAATTTCTTCGGACAGTCCTTCTTGGCTTCTTGAGGCGAACGATCTGTGCGGGCACTGGCTTCATCAGCGCTCCGTCTGGTGTCGGGTTTTCCCCAACTTTGTCGTTCGGACTCCGTTTCGCCGTTCTGGACTCCGTTGAGCTTTTCATCAAATGGGCTCTGCTTTCTTTTGTTTTTTTATCAGGGAGTGGCTTCTGAAGCTCTGGGCTTGAATCCTCTTCGGGCCTAGGGTCTTCTTTTGCCTTCTGTACCTGTTTTCATATTTCAAAACAGGTCATCCTTTTGGCTCAAACGAGCTTTTTGGTGTTTTGAGAGTTTTTGAAATATAGAAGATTTGGGGTGTTTACAAGTTTGAATGGAAAGAATGGCGTTTATGCCATAGACCAATTCGAATGGTGTGGCATTCGTGGGAGTCCGGATGGAAGTCCTATAAGCCCATAAGGCTTCATCCAACTTCTCTTACCACGTCCTACCCTTCTCTAAAGTGTACTCAATTATGCTAATGAGAGTCTTGTTTGTGGCTTTGGCTTGGCCGTTGCCTTGAGGGTAGTAGGGCGAGGAGAAGTGGTGAGTTATGCCATACGTGTTGCACAACTTAACCATCCACTCGTTCTTAAATGGGGTGCCATTATCAAACACAAGGTCTTGTGGAACCCCAAATCGAGCCAAGATATTCCTCCGGATGAAAGCCACCACATGTTGCCCCATCACATTGGTTAGGGAAATGGCTTCCACCCACTTGGAGAAATACTCCGTGGCTGCTAAAATAAATCGATGCCCATTCGAGGCCTTTGGAAATATTGGGCCTACGATGTCAAACGCCCACATGGTAAATGGCCAGGGGCTGACCACGGAATGCAATGCAGATGAAGGGATATGAGTGGCGTGCCCATGCACTTGACATGGATGACACTTCCTAACATGATCGTGGCAATCCTTCTTCAGGGTGGACCAAAAATAGCCCCCTCTAAGTATTTTCATTGCCATCATGTTGGCATTAACATGACCTCCGCATTCTCCATCGTGGAACTCGTGCATTACTATCCTAGCCTAGTCTAGGTCGATACACCTAAGCAGAATGCCGGTAAAACTTTTTTTGTATAAGACCCCACCCAGAATGGTGTATCGGGTCGAAATCTTACGAATGAATGCCTTACCTTTGGATGTGGCATCCTCGGCTAATCCCCCATTTTCTAAAAACTGTTTGATGTCATATAACTAGGGTTTTTCAATAGATTCTGGGTTGTTTTGGCAAATATCCAAGTCGTGTGTGGATGGGTGGGGCGCATGCCATATTTCCAAAGATCTGGTCCCTGAAATAGGATCGACCTTCAGGGCTGAACCCAAGGAGGAGAGGGCATCGGCGATGCCATTGTCCTCTCTTCCTACGTGTGTGAGTTTACACGATTGGAAGGACTGGACCAATCGAGTGGCCAACTCGTGATATGGAAGTAGTTTTTCATTCCGTACTTGCCAAATTTTCAAAACCTGGTTTATAACAAGGAGCGAATCTCGAAAGACCTCGATGCATGATGCCCCTAGAGTTTTCGAAATCCTTAAGCCTTGTATGAGAGCTTCATACTCAGCTACGTTGTTGGAACATTCGAAATCTAAGTGGACTGCTATAGGAATCTCGCCCTTTTCAGGGGAGATTAGGATGACCCCAGCACCAGCCCCTCGTTGGTTTCGTGCCCCATCGAAGTGCATCTTCCACACTTGGTTTTCGAAAGAATTTGTCAAAATGTGGTTTTGAAACTGGTTTTGTAATATGCCTTCATCAGGCATTTCAACAAGAGTGGGATACGTGTCCTCTAAGGGGAACTCAGCCACGTAATCTGCTAGGGCTTGCCCTTTAATGGAGATCTGGTGATGGTATTTCAGATCATACTCCATTAGAAGGAGTTGCCATTTGCCCAATCTACCCATGAGAATGGGTTTTTCGAACAAGTGCTTGATTGGATCAAGCTTGGACACTATCCAAATCTCATGATCTAGGAAATAGTGTCTGAATTTCTGGCAGGCCCAGACTAGGGCCAAGCACGTCTTCTCCATGGCTTGATAATTTCGTTCATAAGCCAAGAGAGTTTTCGAAATGTAGTAGATGGCATACTCCTTACGGGTGTCATCCTCATATTGAGCCAACAGGGCTCCTAAAGCATTCGCATGCACAGAGATGTATAGTAAAAGTGGTTTTCCTTGCTTTGGAGGGTTCAAAACGGGGGGATTAACCAAGTATGCCTTCAGTCTCTCGAAGGACTCCTGGCATTCATCATCCCATAAGAATTTCGTGCCCTTCCTTAAAAGTTTGTTGAAGGGTTCGCATCTAGTTGCTAGATTCGATATGAATCGACGAACGGATTGTAAACGACCCTGGAGGCTATGGATTTGGGTGAGATTGGAGGGTGGAGCCATGTCTATGATGGCTCGACAGTTAGAGGGGTCGACTTCTATTCCCCTTTGGCTCACCATAAAGCCCAGAAGCTTCCCTGATTCTACCCCGAATACACATTTTTGAGGGTTTAGCTTTACTTTGTAAAGCCTAAGCCTTTCGAAAATCTTTTGTAAACATTCGATATGGGTGCATCGGGTTTTGGATTTCGCCAAGAGATCGTCTACATACACTTCTACAAGCTCATGAATTTGATCATGGAAGATCGTGGTCATGGCTCGTTGGTATGTTGCGCCGGCATTTTTCAAACCAAAGGGCATGACTGTATAGCAGTACGTGCCCCATGGGGTTGTGAAGGCGGTCTTACCCTGATCTCGTGGACTTAGTTTGATTTGATTATAGCCTGAATAGCCATCCATGAATGAAAACATTTCATGATTTGCAGTACTATCGACTATCAAATCTATGTTTGGTAAAGGATAATTATCCTTCGGAGTGGCTTTATTCAGGTTTCTGAAATCGATGCATATTCGAATTTTCCCATTTGTTTTTCGAACTACAACGATATTTGACAACCAATCAGAATACGCAATGGGTTTTATAAATTCGGCTTTCAACAGATCTTCTAAACCCTCTTTGACTTGCATGTGTACATTTGGGTGTATTTTCCTAAGCTTCTGCTTTACGGGTTTGTAGACACGGAAAATTTTCACTTGCGGGTTCTTAGGCCTGAAGTGAACCTTTTCGTGCTTACGTTCGCTTTTAGGGCGTGCCAGCTAGCTTACTCAAACTAGCGAAGTAGTTTTTGAAATATCTGACTTTTGAAAGGCAATTGTAGACAAGCGGGATCTTTTCGTCGCAAACCTTCTTGAACCGACGCTTAAGGGTCAGTTTGTACGCTTAGAGACTTCGTTTGAAACAAGTTAAACTCAAATTCGATTTTTGAATGAACAGGTGTTTGAAAACTTCAGAAAGCATGCATTTGGCGAGTTTTTGCTTTTACTGGGTTTGGGCGACCCTAAGTCTTTGAAATTTATCTGCCTTAGGCGTGGAGTGTGTGCATCAAGTGCCTAAGATGGGCGTTTGGAACGATTTATTCGGGTTTGTTCGATGTAGGTATGCAACCTAGCTCGAGTATGGCGAGTATGCAATGCAACTCACACAACTTGAATGTAAAACCCAAAATTTAAAGACTTAACAGAAGGGAAAACCCAAATTGAATGCAACTCACACGACTTGAATGTAAATTGCAGAAATTTAAATATATCTATATCTTAAGAGCGGAAAGGCTCAATGTGTGCGTGGGTGTTGTGGATAAATTGAAATGCAACCCACGCAACTGAACCGTAAAACGCAGCAGAAGGGAGATATAGATATATATGAGAGCGAGAAGGCTCAATGTGAGTGAGTGCTTTGAGTGTATAAATTGAAAGGCAACTCACGCAACTTGAATTAAAAACCCAGCTGGAAGGGAAATACGTATATATACGTAAGAGCGGAAAGGCTCAATGTGAGTGAGTGCTTTGAGTGTATAAAATGAAAGACAACTCACCCGACTTGAACCTTAAAACCCAGCTGAATGTATATAAATAAGGCTATATCCTATGGGTTGTTGAGGCCCGTTTGCGTGCAAAAGTGTGCAGATAAGAGCGGAAAGCCTCGAGTGTATGTGTGTGTGTGTTTTGCACATATATTACATCCAGGGGGGAGACGATGCTCCATTATTACAACCCCATATCGAATTGAATTAAGTTTAAAGTAATGTAAGAGAGTCGACCAGCTAGGGTCCAAGTTGGGTGATGGTCCATGGGCGGATTTGGGAAGGGTCCTAAAGGAATGCTCGGCCAAGTGGTGGCCGAGCTGGGCAAGTTTGGGAGTTCGTCTTAGATGGGAACTAGGGTGAAGTCCTAAGGAAATGGCTCGACCAAAGGGTGGCCGAGCTGGGCGGTTTTAGAGTTTGTTTTGGTTAGGATTTGAGGCGAGGTCCTAAAGGACATGGCTCGGCCAATGGTGGCCGAGCTGGATAGTTTTTGGGGGTTAGCTTAGGTTGGGTTTAAACCAAGGTAAGGATTTAGGACTTAGGGTGAAAATGGGGCAGATCTAGGGTGAGCTCGGCTAGCTATTGGCCGAACTTAGCATGGGCTTAGGTGGGGACCGACTTGGGTAAAACTAGGTTGGTTTTTAGTGAAGTTCGGCCAGCTTCTTGGCTGGACTTTGCTAGATTTCCAAACGGTGGTATTGGGTGGTTTGGAGAGACAAGAAGAGAGACGGTTTGGAGAGGATCTAGGGGCTCACCTTGGCATTGGTTCAGCCATCTTTTTCTTGATTTCCACGCAGCCAATCTTCACCAAGAAGGGGCCATCCAATGCTGCCGAATCTTACTTGAACATAAATTTTTCTTGCGTGAAATGGAGAAGCTTCTTGGCTTACAAAACCAGCCCACCTATTACAAAAAGCAAAGGGGGAAAGTAGCCCCCTTTGTTGACTTTTGCCTCTCTCTCTCTCTCTCTCTCTCCAACCCAAGCAAAGACGTGAAACCAAAAAAAATTTGCAGCCCCTTGTGAATCAGCCCCTCACGTCCTTTTATAGACTTTCAACTTGGATATGGATCTTGGGTCTTGGATTTGGGTCTGGCTATCCGAATCCAATCCAAACCCTATGTGGATCTGGATCGCGGATCTCGAATATTTTGAGATCCAGATCCAGTCCAAATATTTATTTGGGTTTGGATCTCAGATCTCAGATCTTGGATTTTTGATATCCATATCCAATCCAAACACAATTTGGATATGGATCTGGATATTTTTGGGTCCAGACCCAATCCAGACTTTTCTTCTACTCCTTGGTTTTCTGGTCCTTTCTGGTGCTTTTCACCGTCGGTTTCGAGCGGGCTTCGATTCATCGGACGTCCAACTCTGGCCTGGGTCTTCCCCAAGTCTTTCTTCCAGCCGGTGTTCTGCTTTTCAGGACTTTTTCGGCGTTTGTTCGGTCCGCCATTTTGGTTTTTGGCCGGTTCCTGTTGATATCGAACTCAGATTGTCGCACGGATTCCGTTCTTCATTCTGACGAGACGTGTCTCGGACTTCTGTCGACCTCCTCAGGTACTGGGCTTCTTTCTGCATTTTGGAGCTGCTTTATGCTTTTTCTTTGACCCAAATTATATTTTTACCCTTTTGTCGGGCTTTTCTCCAAACGGGCTCTTTTTTCTTCCGTTTTTGAACAGGGGGTGGCTTTTGAGACTCCAGGCTTGATTTCTCTTCTTGTTGGGGCTCTTCTCTTGCCTTTTGTACCTGTTTTCACATTTTAAAACAGGTTGTCGTTTTTGGCTCAAACGAGCTTTTTTGCATTTTTGAGAGTTTTTGATTTTTGGAAAATTCGGGGTGTTTACAGATGCCCCTCTTTGGCATTATCCAAATTGATTTGGATAATGGCGAAGAAGATAACACCCCATTTTGGTTTTTCTCTCAAATTTTCTCGAGAACACACCATTTTTATTTCGCAAAACCCTGTTTTCTTTTACCACAGGTGGGGATTTTTAACAAAAGGGGACTTTTCCTAAGTTTCCCTATGTATGATCATGCATGGACGATTTTTGGATGCATGCATGAAAAAATGTTTTTATTTTTGGGGTTTTTTGAGCCCGAAGAGTGCCTTTTGAGGCAGGCTGCTCCGAGCAGGTTTTATCCATGTCTTCTAGACATTTTCGGGTTTTCGAGCTTTGGAGAGAGCCTTTTGAGGTTGTCTGCTCCAAGCAGGTTCTACCCTTGTCTTTTTGACATTTGTGGTTTTTTTTTTTTCGAAAATTTTCTTTTTTTGAAAACGAACTCCTTTTAGCTCGTATCGAAAAGGATTTCTGTTTTTCATACTTCCCTTCATTCAGGTTTCAATACCAGTTACTCAGTAGAGGTTTTTGGGTAGGAAAACTTGGAAAACGTTTCAAAGTTCTATTTCCTACAAAACAGAGTCGAGTTCTCAAACAAAATGAAATCCCAATAAGCCGATTTTATTCATACTTTAGGATTTTCGCAAATTTGAATCTTTTTCCTCGGGGATAAGCCGTAGGGATATGGGAAAGAGATACCACGGTCCCTTCTGAAGCGTCCCGTGGTTTTAGGCAAAAGGTCGGAAAATCGCTCTTTGAGCTTTTGGCTTTTTGTTTCTTTTTTTCACAGAGGGTCTCCCTTTGGGAGTATTTTTTCATTAATCCCTCTTTTTTTTTAAAGGAGAGCAGCTCTTTGGAGGAGTTTTTGTATTCCCTGTTTATGAAAGGAAGACCTCTTTGGGAGGAGTGTTTTTATATCTCCTTTTTCTGAAACGAGAAGACCTCTTTCGGAGGAGTTTTTGTATTCTCGATTTTTTTTTTTTCTTTCTTTTGAACACAACCAATTTTCCTTTTTGGAGAGAAAGTAGAATGGGGGAAGGCTTATCCCTTTGGTTACTCGATTCAAACGAGATCGTCCTATTTCTTAATAGCATCTGCTATTTGAAAAATATTTTGATATTTTGAACAAGGCTTAATCTTGTAAGCCAGGGTTCTTTGAAATATCGCCAATTTGTTTTTGGAAGAGTCTACCTTTCGAAAAGTATAAATTCCTCCATCCAGGGTTATACAATCAACTTCGATCCTTCTTTCAAGAAGTTTCAAAGGAGTTCGATTTTTAAAAAAATCTTTTCGAAAAAGGAATTTAACATAAACCCTTTTGAATATTCGGGCATTTTCGGGGTTTTGCTAATTTCTACCCACAACATCAACAATTTTTCGATTTTTCTTGCCCTTTTTTTGAAGACATGGGGACATTCCTACTCAGGTTTGCCCACCTCTTGGCTTTCTTCGAGGTGATATGATATGAATATGATGCATGTTATGCACTCCATGTGATTCAAAATGGAAATACATGTTTTTATACAAGGGTGAACATATGAAATGTATCTCACAAGTTACGAAGGAGATGCATTCTATGAAATTCGTTTCTTCATGGAAGGTGTCTAGGGGCTATATTTAAAAATGCCCCTAGCTTGAGGGAAATTTTGCATGGCCACATGGTGAAGGGCCATGGCTTTTCAAAAGGATTATGGATGGACAATGGTATGTTCATGTCCATGCACTTCCACGATTTTTCTAACATGATCATGATACTTTTTGCTCAAGGATGGAAAACATAACCAACCCTAAGTGATCGTCATGGCCATCAGGTTTTAGTTTTGACATGGTCTTCATATTTCATCGTGAGATTCATGTTCTTTATCCCAACACAATCAAGGTTTTCATATAAACCAGAAGTTAAAAAATCTTTCTTTTCAAAGTATATGTAGGGTTAAATTTTTGAAATTTTGATCCCTTTTGAGAAAGCAATTTTTGGAAATCCTCCCTTTCTATATGAAGATGGTTTTATACCTACCCTTTTGATCGAAATATGTTTTCCATACTTGGTTTTGGTCAAGCAAGGTTTTTGGAATTCATTTTGAAAATTCGTGCCTTAATGGGGCATTTGATCAAGTATGGGGAATGTGTCTCACAAAGGCACTTCAGCCACACGATACAGGGCTTGTCCCTTATATTGAGTCTTGAGTTTTGAAACTCATACTCTGTTGAAAGGGGCTACCATTTTGCCTACCTGTTTAAGATAGGGTTTTCAAATGAGTGCTTCAATGAATCATTCCCCTTTTCATGGGAGATGATGTCTCGAATTTTTAGGGCCTACAGCAAGGCCAAGCACGATTTTTCTTTTGGCTTAGTGATTCCTTTCACATGCCAAAAGAGTTTTCGAAAATGTATGGCACATTTAGTATGAACAACATCTTCAGGCTTTTTGATCTAAAGTGCCTTGAAGGTGTTGGATTTGCACCTGACAATGCATGAATTGCCCCTTTGGTTTTACAAAACCCTGAATTCGAGTTCTAAGATGATGTCTAGACTCGATGCACATGTATGATTTCAGAGTGTGATGCATGATGTTTATACACACACTATGGGTTAAGCTTATTTCTAAAAATCCCCAATCTTTGCATAAGTCAAGGATCTTGCGAATTTCAGGAAGTTCGGAGGTTTTTATTCCTCCTGGCTTTGGTGATTCTCAAGCTTTTTATTTTTAAAAAAGCTCTAGACAAAAGGGCGTTCAAGATTAGCTTTTTGGATTTTTTTGGTTTTTGGGAGTTATATACAATTTTCGAAAAGCATTTTTATAATTTTCGAAAATGGACTTTGTACATGGCCAAAGGCTTTAAAACAAATTTCTTTTTGGAATTTTTATTTTTTTCAAATGTTTTTTGAGATTTTGTTTTGGGTTTTCAATTTTTTTTGGCTTTTGGCAAATATCTGATTTTTTTGGCTTTTTCAAAAGGAGGAATCTTCCCATGAACCTACAAAGAAAACATTCATGAATCAGACTCTAATCAATAGGTCTAAGACATGGGTTTTGGGTTTTAGAGGTTCTATAGGGCACCCTTGACCCATATGGTCTTAGGTGGCGGCTCTGGGGGTATGGGTGGGCTGTAGCCCAATGCATACTTTTGTCGATTGGCCTGAGGTAGGACAGGTTCAAGCCTATCTTGGTTTTGGGTTCCCTGACCCTGGTAGGGCTTATATCCCATATTCATAATCATGTTCCAAGACTTTTTGTTTTTCGAAAAGTTTTTGTATAAATCATGGCCTTGGAACAGGGAATCGTCCATGTCGGGGATATATACCCTTTTGGATATTGGGAGTTTGGATTATGGGGCGATTGAAGACTTGGGCTTCCATGCAACCCTGGTTTGGGAGGTTTGTTTCTCAAAGTAAACTGTGCTTAGTCTTTTGAGAAACTTTGGATATTTTGGGGTGATTTTGTCTTCAAGGGAAACCGTACTTGGTCCCTCGAGAGACTTTGGATATTTTGGGGTGATTTTGTCTTCAAGGGAAACCGTACTTGGTCCCTCGAGAGACTTTGGATATTTTGGGGTGATTTTGTCTTCAAGGGAAACCGTACTTGGTCCCTCGAGAGACTTTGGATATTTGTGTTTCCATACAATTTTATTTTGGAAAACATGTTTCTCGAAGAAAACCAGGCTTGGTTCTTTGAAAAACTTTGGATTTTTCAGGATGGTGAAAAACTTGGGTTTCCACACGTCCTGGGTTTGGGAAACATATTTTTCAAGGGAAGCCAAGCTTGCTCCCTTGAGATTTTTGACCTGCTCCCTAGGTGCAACTCGTGATGCCCCTAGGGATGGATTTTTTTGTTTCAAAGTCCTAATCTGGGTTCCAGGGTACAAGACTAGGCTCGAAGAAGTGGGTTTTTCTATGGCAGGGTTATGAGCTCCTAAGATGTCGATGCATGCATTAGGGGTCTCCATGTCTACCATTTTTTCAACTTCTTTTTGTGTTTGTTTTTGAAATTCTTTTGGTTGGTGCGGGATATTTGGCACACCTTGAAAATTCTCTAACCTAGGCACATTTCGTGGGTTTGTGTGTGCAGAGGGGTTATCCAATGCATCTGATGACCCTATATGAAGAAGAGAGTTTTGAGAAGGATGGGTTTCAAGCATACCTCTTTGTGGCTTGTCTATCTTTTCATGGTGAGAGTAGGCCGATTTCCCGGGTAACTCTGTTTTGAGCCCCCAGGGTTTCACGAGGCGTTCCTTTTCGAAACCTACCTATTTTTCACTCTCGTCTCTTTGTGGGGTGTGGGTTTCATGTCCCACTGTGTGTGTGTGCCTAGACTTAGGAATTGCACTTGAATTTTTCGAAATTTCAAAGTTTGATTTTTCAATTTTTTTGTCTTTTTGAAAGTTTTCAAGATTTTTTTGATTTTTTGAAACAAAAACAACTCTTTTTAAATTTTCTTTGGAATTTTCGAATTTTGGATTTGTGGGAGTGTAGGACTCGCCCTTTTCTTCCTTAATTCCCTCGTAGATTTTGATTTTGGTTTTCTTTTCACAATCTTTATGCGCCCGAGAAGAGCTGCTATGGGATCTATGGGTTTTAAGCTCCTTGCTTAAAACATCAATTTTTTTCAAAGTTACCCATATATCAGCTAGCATTTCTCGTTCTTTGGCTGTTTTGAAAACCTCTTTTGATTTACTCAACGAGGATTTTGGAAGTGTGGGAGTGGAGGACTCGCCCCTTTCTGGGTTTTGGCCTTTTACCTCACATCCTTCGTTGAGTTTGAGATCGGTTTTCTTTTCCTGATCTTTGTGCGCCTGAGAAGAGCTGCTATGGGATTTATGGGTTTTAAGCTTCTTGCTTAAAACATCCATTTTTTCTTTGAAAATCGCATGTATATCAGCTATTGCTTCTCGTTTTTTGGCTTTTTTAGAAACCTCTTTTGATTTACTCGACGAGGATTTTGGCTTTTGCTCCATTTTCTGTAATTTTTCTAAGTATGCACGATTTTTTGGAAAATACCTTTTTTTCGAAAATTTTGAGTGTAACTTGTTTGTTTGAAGTCTACTTAAGTCCCAAGTCCCACCGGGCGTGCCAAATCTGTAGACACGGAAAATTTTTACTTGCGGGTTCTTAGGCCTGAAGTGAACCTTTTCGTGCTTACGTTCGCTTTTAGGGCGTGCCAGCTAGCTTACTCAAACTAGCGAAGTAGTTTTTGAAATATCTGACTTTTGAAAGGCAATTGTGGACAAGCGGGATCTTTTCGTCGCAAACCTTCTTGAACCGACGCTCAAGGGTCAGTTTGTACGCTTAGAGACTTCGTTTGAAACAAGTTAAACTCAAATTCGATTTTTGAATGAACAGGTGTTTGAAAACTTCAGAAAGCATGCATTTGGCGAGTTTTTGCTTTTACTGGGTTTGGGCGACCCTAAGTCTTTGAAATTTATCTGCCTTAGGCGTGGAGTGTGTGCATCAAGTGCCTAAGATGGGCGTTTGGAACGATTTATTCGGGTTTGTTCGATGCAGGTATGCAACCTAGCTCGAGTATGGTGAGTATGCAATGCAACTCACACAACTTGAATGTAAAACCCAAAATTTAAAGACTTAACAGAAGGGAAAACCCAAATTGAATGCAACTCACACGACTTGAATGTAAATTGCAGAAATTTAAATATATCTATATCTTAAGAGCGGAAAGGCTCAATGTGTGCGTGGGTGTTGTGGATAAATTGAAATGCAACCCACACAACTGAACCGTAAAACGCAGCAGAAGGGAGATATAGATATATATGAGAGCAAGAAGGCTCAATGTGAGTGAGTGCTTTGAGTGTATAAATTGAAAGGCAACTCACGCAACTTGAATTAAAAACCCAAAATTTAAAGACTTAACAGAAGGGAAAACCCAAATTGAATGCAACTCACACGACTTGAATGTAAATTGCAGAAATTTAAATATATCTATATCTTAAGAGTGGAAAGGCTCAATGTGTGCGTGGGTGTTGTGGATAAATTGAAATGCAACCCACGCAACTGAACCGTAAAACGCAGCAGAAGGGAGATATAGATATATATGAGAGCGAGAAGGCTCAATGTGAGTGAGTGCTTTGAGTGTATAAATTGAAAGGCAACTCACGCAACTTGAATTAAAAACCCAGCTGGAAGGGAAATACGTATATATACGTAAGAGCGGAAAGGCTCAATGTGAGTGAGTGCTTTGAGTGTATAAAATGAAAGACAACTCACCCGACTTGAACCTTAAAACCCAGCTGAATGTATATAAATAAGGCTATATCCTATGGGTTGTTGAGGCCCGTTTGTGTGCAAAAGTGTGCAGATAAGAGCGGAAAGGCTCGAGTGTATGTGTGTGTGTTTTGCACATATATTACATCCAAGGGGGAGACGATGCTCCATTATTACAACCCTATATCGAATTGAATTAAGTTTAAAGTAATGTAAGAGAGTCAAGTTCGAGCACTTACACGTCGCCTGCTTGGACTTCCTTTATCAATGAGATTCGACCTCGGATATAGCCGTTGGATGGACCCCTCTCTGCGAACCGACCAGCTGTGTGGGATGTTAATCCTAGTTCATGTCCTGGGCGAGGTTGACATGCGAAGGTGCAATGACTTTGGGTAGGACGCGAGTGGATTGAAGGCAAGGTATAAGGGATCTAGCGCCGGATCTAAGGTGAAGGGTTTAGTTTGGGTTTGAATCAAGGTCCTAAGGTGAGACTCGACCAGCTAGGGTCCAAGTTGGGTGATGGTCCATGGGCGGATTTGGGAAGGGTCCTAAAGGAATGCTCGGCCAAGTGGTGGCCGAGCTGGGCAAGTTTGGGAGTTCGTCTTAGATGGGAACTAGGGTGAAGTCCTAAGGAAATGGCTCGACCAAAGGGTGGCCGAGCTGGGCGGTTTTAGTGTTTGTTTTGGTTAGGATTTGAGGCGAGGTACTAAAGGACATGGCTCGGCCAATGGTGGCCGAGCTGGATAGTTTTTGGGGGTTAGCTTAGGTTGGGTTTAAACCAAGGTAAGGATTTAGGACTTAGGGTGAAAATGGGGCAGATCTAGGGTGAGCTCGGCTAGCTATTGGCCGAACTTAGCATGGGCTTAGGTGGGGACCGACTTGGGTAAAACTAGGTTGGTTTTTAGTGAAGTTCGGCCAGCTTCTTGGCTGGACTTTGCTAGATTTCCAAACGGTGGTATTGGGTGGTTTGGAGAGACAAGAAGAGAGACGGTTTGGAGAGGATCTAGGGGGCTCACCTTGGCATTGGTTCAGCCATCTTTTTCTTGATTTCCACGCAGCCAATCTTCACCAAGAAGGGGCCATCCAATGCTGCCGAATCTTACTTGAACATAAATTTTTCTTGAGTGAAATGGAGAAGCTTCTTGGCTTACAAAACCAGCCCACCTATTACAAAAAGCAAAGGGGGAAAGTAGCCCCCTTTGTTGACTTTTCCCTCTCTCTCTCTCTCTCTCTCTCTCTCTCTCTCTCTCTCTCTCTCCAACCCAAGCAAAGACGTGAAACCAAAAAAAATTTGCAGCCCCTTGTGAATCAGCCCCTCACGTCCTTTTATAGACTTTCAACTTGGATATGGATCTTGGGTCTTGGATTTGGGTCTGGCTATCCGGATCCAATCCAAACCCTATGTGGATCTGGATCGCGGATCTCGGATATTTTGAGATCCAGATCCAGTCCAAATATTTATTTGGGTTTGGATCTCGGATCTCAGATCTTGGATTTTTGATATCCATATCCAATCCAACACAATTTGGATATAGATCTGGATATTTTTGGGTCCAGACCCAATCCAGACTTTTCTTCTACTCCTTGGTTTTCTGGTCCTTTCTGGTGCTTTTCACCGTCGGTTTCGAGCGGGCTTCGATTCATCGGACGTCCAACTCTGGCCTGGGTCTTCCCCAAGTCTTTCTTCCAGCCGGTGTTCTGCTTTTCAGGACTTTTTCGGCGTTTGTTTCGGTCCGCCATTTTGGTTTTTGGCCGGTTCCTGTTGATATCGAACTCAGATTGCCGCACGGATTCCGTTCTTCATTCTGACGAGACGTGTCTCGGACTTCTGTCGACCTCCTCAGGTACTGGGCTTCTTTCTGCATTTTGGAGCTGCTTTATGCTTTTTCTTTGACCCAAATTATATTTTTACCCTTTTGTCGGGCTTTTCTCCAAACGGGCTCTTTTTTCTTCCGTTTTCGAATAGGAGGTGGCTTTTGAGACTCCAGGCTTGATTTCTCTTCTTGTTGGGGCTCTTCTCTTGCCTTTTGTACCTGTTTTCACATTTTAAAACAGGTTGTCATTTTTGGCTCAAATGAGCTTTTTTGCATTTTTGAGAGTTTTTGATTTTTGGAAAATTCGGGGTGTTTACAGGGTTTTACACCTGCATCTAAGGGAAGACGATGCTAGACAACGCTGGGATCTATGCCCGGCATGTCTTCATACATCCATGCAAACACATCTAAATAGGTTCGTAGAAATGCAATGAATGCTAACCTTTCATTTTCATGCAAGCATGCGCCTATTTTGATGGTTTTGGGATTGGAATCATCCCCTAGGTTCACCTCTATGAAATCTCCTCCTACTGATTGGGAAGGTCTTTCAAAATCGAGAATCTTATGAAATTCTGGGAGCTTAGAAGTGGGATCTTCGTCAAGGCGATCCACTTCTGGGCTTTGATCATTCTCGTGGGCTATAGACCCGAGGGAATTTGATGCGTGGTTTTCAAAAAGACCTGGTTTTGTACTTGGATTTTCAAGTGATTTCGTAATTTTTGGTCTGGCTATGCAGACGACGTTTCTTTCGAAATCCTTTTCTTTTGCCAAAGTCCTACCAGGAGCAGCTATGTACAAAATCTTTTTGGTATTTTTCATATTTTCAATTTTTTTGGGTTTTTGTAAAACAAGAACCTTGGGAACTATACAAAGCAATCTATTTTCGAGTTTTTGTTTTTCCATTATTTTTTGGTTTTTCTTGTTTTTCGATTTTTTTTATTTTAAGCTTTTCAAATGTTTTTGTATTTTTAGAAAAGGGATCTTCCGTTATACCTACAAAGGGAAAACACTACGGGTTAGACTCGGAATAGGAGATCTAAATCATAGGTCTCTTCTAAGACAGGTTCCGGGGCACCCTTGACCCAGGTGGTCATAGGGGGTGGCTCCGGCGGTATTCGGGGAGTATAGCCGATCCCATATCGGCTTGGATTGGCCCTAGGAAGGATGGGCTCTAGGAGACCCTGATTCTGTGCCCCTAGACACTTGTAGGGCGTGTAGCCCATGTTCAACAACATATTCCACGACTTTTTGTTTTTTGAAAAGTTTTGGTATAAGTCGTGGTCCTGGAACATGCTATCGTCCACATTGGGCTCATATGGCCTTTTGTCCAGGGGCTTTGGAAATAGGGAATGCTTGGGTTTTCCTAGAAGGGTTAGAATCGGGAGGGGGCCTGCTTTGGGCGGCCCCTTCACATATACAACCTTTCTAGGGTTGTTTAACACGAGCCGAGGTGGCTCAATCACAATTTGCCCCAGGTTAGCCTCATGGGCCTGGGAGCTCGATAAACAAGGGGAGTTTATGATCCCCTGAAGCTGTGGGTGACTCTCACCTAGGATCACTACAACCTAGTCCCTAAAAGGGATCTTGACACACTTGTGGAAGGTGGATGGCACAGCGCACAAACTGTGTATCCAGGGTCTTCCCAGCAACAGGTTATAATGGGGGTGGATGTCCAAGACATGGAACACCCCCGTGTGTTCGATCCCTCCCGTTTCCATTGGGAGTTCGATGGATCCTAAAGGTCTAGACGCATTCTCATCATATCCAGTGATAACGATGGGGCTTGGGTTCACTGAAGTCAAGGTGACTCCGATTTTATACGCCACATGAAGTGGAAGGATGTTGAGCCCTCCTCCACCATCGACTAGGCACCTGTCCAGAGAGTGGTTATTCAGAACCACCTCGATATGCAGGGCCTAGTTGTGGGATTCGTAGGGTCTATCTACATCATCTTCCGAGAAAGTGATGGGCGATTTTGCTCCTAATAAAGCCACTTGGGCAGACAAGGATTCCGGACTTATGTTCGAATCAACCTTGGCCCTTTCTAGAATTTTCTCTAATACAAGTCTATGCCTAGGCGAGGTTTGTATAAGCTCTAAGATAGACATGTGAATAGGAATCTTTGAAAGGTGGTTTTCGAAGTCACAAGGATTTAGGATGACTTTGTCCTTATCTGCTTTTGGCAAAACACTAGGGATACATGCTTTTGAGGGGCCAGGCACACTGACCACCTTTTGAGCACCTTGAAGGTGCGGGGGTTGATAGATCCTCCCGGATCTAGTGACTTCCCCCACGACCAGCCTAGGGTTCGCGCTAAACTTGGCTCTAAGGATGAGCTGAGGAGAACCTTGGATTTTCAAAACTGGTTTTGACGGGGATTCCACTTTTGGTGGTCCCCGAATGACGACTTGGGCGGGCTTCTTGTATAATACAAGAGCGGGTGCACAAGTGGGTCGACCAGACTCTGGTTTTTGCGCTAGTTCCTTAGAAATGGTGAGGGTACATACCTCCTTTCCTTTCCCACTGCCACTAGCGTGTTTGGGAAAGGGTTCTTTGAAGATAGCTTGAGGTAGCTCAGGTTCTGCAGTGACCTAGAGCCGGCCTTCTACTATCAAGTTCTCAATTTTATTTAAAAGAGAGAAGCAGCATTTGGTATCATGGCCTTTTAGCCGATAATACTTACAAAATCGGTTTAAATACCCCCCTTGGAAGTGACTCCTTCGGGGATTTTAGGGAGTTCTATCATGCCCTGGGCAAGTAAGACGTATAGGACCTCCGACACAGGTTGCCCCAACGGAGTGTACTCCCATTTTTCAACCAGTTTTTGAAAAGTTTCGCTCCCTCTCATTTTCTAACTTTTCAAAATTTTTGGAAGTGCCTGCCACGCCTGGATCCACCCGGACATTGGCGATTTTATGGGGTTTTGCCCCTTTGTCCATCGTGGGTAGCCCGTATGTGATGGGCTTTTCCAAGCAGGTTTTAGAAACGGCACATCCTTTTCACAAGTGATCGTATGTCCCTTTTCGCAAGTTGGTTTCGAAAAGAGAGGCCTTTTTGATCAACTTATGGAAAGTTGAGATCTCATGGAGCGAGAGAAGGGTTTTTAACTCGCTTTCAAAGTTATCCAGGATGAGCATTACTGCGCATCCTTCGAATATGGGCTCTCGCACTTGGCCCAAAAGTGACCTCCATCTTATAATGAAGGCATGTACGTCTTCGTTCATGCCTTGCTTTGTATCCCTTAAGGTATTCAGAGTCGGTGTGACTTCTACGTTGTGTGCAAATCTTTGCATGAAGCAGTTCGCTAACTCTTCAAAAGTAGCGAACTGGCTTAAGTCGTAGGAAGCCAGCCATTTGGCAGTTATGCCTTTAAGGGATAAAGGGAACCAATACACCCATTTCATCGAGTCCTTTTTCTTCTTATGGGCTCGACGTGAGAAAAGCTGCAAGTGAGACCTAGGGTCTCCCATGCCATCATACAGATGGAAGTTCGGTATTTCATCGTCACTGTCTATTTCGTAATCCATAGAAAGGAAATCAGACAGGGCGTAGCTTCTTTTCTCTTTATTCTGCCCTTTCAGCAGCTGTTGTAGGGCTTTACGGTCCTTTTGTGTGAAGGACTCGTGGTATTGCTTGCCTTCCATTACGGAGGCCTCTTTGTGCTTGCTAGGTTTTTTAGATTTTTTCTTAGGCCTTTGTTCACCGTTTGATGAACACGAATCGCCTACTTCAGCCTCTTGGCTGAGAGCATCGATTTTGGCCTCAAACTCCCTTCTCAGGTCCTTGATCTCATCTAGTTTTATTTTGTTTTTGAAAATCCTCCTGGAGTGAGAACTTGATGCGCATGAGCCTTGGCTCGACACTTCACTTGGATTGGATTTTGACATGCTTTTCAAGCTTTTTCAAAATGTCCTAAGTACAAATCAAGAAAACAAGTTAAAATGACACCTCTTTAACAAAATTTTTGCAAAGCTTCTACCTTAAAAACTCAATTTTTGAAAGGCTCACATCCCACCGGGCGTGCCAATCTCTGTAGATGCAGCAAAAATCCCTGCCTCTATTTTCGCCTTTCGGAGATGACTTCAAATGATGTTTTGATGATAACAGGGTCTTGGACGTTCGAGATCTTGGGGGTGTGGATTTGATACGAGAGTTGCTGTGCCGGGCTCGACATGTGCTCCGGTTCTGGGCTCTCATTAGCTCTTCTGGTCCTGCCTGGATTAGGCCAAGCTGCTTCGGGGTTCCAAAACAAGTTTTAAAAGGTTTTCAAAACCCATATCACATATTTTTGAAATATAAGGTTTAAAACATATATACAGGGTTGTCTGGAAGGCTCCTGGGTTTCCAGACTCAAAATGGCCCTTTGGGGCTGCTTTTACAAAACCAGATGGATTTGAGAAATTCGTGGGATTTCGGGGTGTTTACACTTATCTTTGGATGTGGCATCCTCGGCGAATCCCCCATTTTCTAGGAATTGTTTTATGTCATAAAACCAGGGTTTTTCAATAGACTCTGGGTTATTTTGGCAAATGTCCAAGTCATGTGTGGATGGGTGGGGCGCATGCCATATTTCCAAAGATCTGGTCCCTGAAATGGGATCGACCTTCAAGGCTGAACCCAAGGAGGAGAGGGCATCGGCGATGCCATTGTCCTCTCTTCCTACGTGTGTGAGTTTACACGATTGGAAAGACTGGACCAATCGAGTGGCCAACTCGTGATATGGAAGTAGTTTCTCATTACGTACTTGCCAAATTCTCAAAACCTGGTTTATGACAAGGAGCGAATCTCCAAAGACCTCGATGCATGATGCCCCTAGAGTTTTCGAAATCCTTAAGCCTTGTATGAGAGCTTCATACTCAGCTACGTTGTTGGAACATTCGAAATCTAAGCGGACTGCTATGGGAATCTCGCCCTTTTCTGGGGAGATTTGGATGACCCCAACACCAGCCCTTCGTTGGTTTCGTGCCCCATTGAAGTGCATCTTCCATACTTGGTTTTCGAAACCGTTTGCCAAAATATGGTTTTGAAAATGGTTTTGTAATATGCCTTCATCAGGCATTTCAACAAGAGTGGGATATGCGTCCTCTAAGGGGAACTCAGCCACGTAATTTGCTAGGGCTTGCCCCTTAATGGAGATCTGGTGATGGTATTTCAGGTCATACTCTATTAAGAGGAGTTGCCATTTGCCCAATCTACCCGTGAGAATGGGTTTGTCGAACAAGTGCTTGATTGGATCAAGCTTGGACACTATCCAGATCTCATGATCTAGGAAATAGTGTCTGAATTTCTGGCAGGCCCAGACTAGGGCCAAGCACGTCTTCTCCATGGCTTGATAATTTCGTTCATAAGCCAAGAGAGTTTTCGAAATGTAGTAGATGGCATACTCCTTATGGGTGTCATCCTCGTACTGAGCCAACAGGGCTCCTAAAGCGTTCGTATGCACGGAGATGTAAAGTAAAAGCGGTTTTCCTTGCTTTGGAGGATTCAAAACGGGGGTATTAACTAGGTACGCCTTTAGTCTCTCGAAGGACTTCTGGCATTCGTCATCCCATAAGAATTTCGTGCCCTTCCTCAACATTTTGTTGAAGGGTTCGCATCTAGTTGCCAGATTCGATATGAATCGGCGAACGGATTGTAAATGACCCTGGAGGCTACGGATTTGGGTGAGATTGGAGGGTGGAGCCATGTCTATGTGTAAACACCCCGAAATCCCATGAATTTCTCAAATCCATCTGGTTTTGTAAAAGCAGCCCCAAAGGGCCATTTTGAGTCTGGAAACCCAGGAGCCTTCTAGACAACCCTGTACATATGTTTTAAACTTTCTATATTTCAAAAATGTCTAATATGGCTTTAAAACCTTTTAAAACACGTTTTGAAACCCTGAAGCAGCTTGGCCTAATCCAGACAGGACCAGGAGAGCTAAGAAGAGCCCGGAACCGGAGCACATGTCGAGCCCGGCACAGCAACTCTCGTATCAAATCCACACCCCCAGGATCTCAAACGTCTAAGACCCTGTTATCATCAAAACATCATTTGAAGTCATCTTCGGATGGCGAAAACAGAGGCGGACGATCATGTTGGCGAAGACCCAACGCAGACGTAGTACTGATGCTGTTAGACCCCGCACAAACCGTTCGTTTCGAATACAGCTCGAAGGAGTCAGAGTTCAGTTTGGATTGGATCTGGACCATATATATGCAGATCCCAATCCAAACCCATGTATGGACTTAGATTTGGATTTGGATTCAAAAATCCAATCCAATATCCATATCCATGGCGCACATCACCTTCTCATAAATGGAGGTGGGGCCCACTTGAATTTCACGTGGGATTATGGGCATGAGAGAGAGTGGGGGTGGATAAGATCAAGTGTGTGTTGTAATTAAGCTTGACTTGTGTGTCAACTTTGGGGTTAATCATGTGGGTTAGCCTAATTAAGTGGGTTTAAGCTTGTAATTAGCCTAAACCTAACCTAGGGCTGCACCAACATGATATGATTAGGGTCTATGGGTCTTGCAAAGGGAGCTCCTTCACCTAAATCTAACCCAAAACACCTAATCCTAGCCTTCTACCCTAATCCTGTCCTAATCTGAGCCTAATCACCTAACCCACTTCCCTAATCCCGGCCTAATCCCAACCTAATCACCTAACCCACTTCTCTAATCCTTCCCTAAACCTAGGTTAATTTCCCTAAACCTAGCCTAATCCTAGCCTAATCACTTAACCTACCTCACTAAACCTCACCCTAAAACCAACCCACCTAGCTAAACCCTAAACCTCTAAACCACCCCTAGCACACAACCTACCCAAACCACTTGTATTTAAAATATCTGGCCCTACCCTTTCCATCCCACCTTATCACCACACCACCCTACCTAAACCACCTAACCACTACCCCAAAACCAGCCCTAACCGACCTAGCCTAGCCCTATATAAACCCCCCCCCTTGGGGCGGGTTTTCCCATCTGGAAGCCCCCTCTTCCACCAGTCGGGTCCTCCACTTTCCAACCCAGTCGACTCCCATCCTGCTCCACCTGCCCCACAGTCAGCCACCACCTGCGCCACTACCTCCCAGCCGAGCACCACCAACACCACCACCCCAACCGAGGCCCACATCGCCACCCTTCTTCCCTGCTGAACTCCTTCCTGCGCATCCCAACCACCCGGCTCCTCTCTTCCATCCACCGCCTCTCTTCAATCACGGTTAGTACCCCATCCTTCATCTCGCCTTCTCCACTCCCTCTCCACTCTCAGCGACCTAACCCGTTACCATATCACCCTAACACCAGCCATTCCACTTGCTGCCACCATTCCCACTCGGCCAGGCCCATAACCACCCTAACTATCCGCCACCACCTAGACACCTTAGCTCCATTCGGCCACCCTATCCGACTCCCTAAGACCTGTCCATATCACCCCACTACACCCACTACCACCTGACCCCATCTCCTAGCTAGTTCCCTTCCCTTACACCACTCCTAGCCACCCTAGCAGCCCGCCACCGCCAAGCACCCTTAGTCGGCCACTCCACCCGACTGTCACCTTTTCATTCGGCCAGCCATCCGCCAGCCATAACCTTCCCCAAGCTAGTTCCCTTCCCTTAGTGCCATACTCCCTTAGTGACCCTACTTAGGCCCTTTAGCCCAACACGCCAAAAACAGCCCCTCCTTAGCAGCCGGCCATCTTCAAGGCGCCTCTTCCGCGCACCAAGGACATCCAGCCAACACCTCCCCTTGCCGTTCAACTTCGCGGAGCTCCCTTTTACAGCCTGTAAACACCCCGAAATCCCACGAATTTCTTAAACAAATCTGGTTTTATACAAGCAGCCCCCAAAGGGCCATTTTGAGTTTGGAAACCCAGGAGCCTTCCAAACAACCCTGTATATATGTTTTAAACTTTATCTTTCAAAAAACATATGATATAGTTTTTGAAAACCCTTTTAAAACATGTTTTAAAACCCCGAAGTGGCTTGGACCGATCAAGACAGGACCAGGAGAGCCAAGAAGAGCCCGGAACCGGAGCACACGTCAAGCCCGGCGCAGCAACTCTTGTATCTGATTCACACCCCAGGATCTCGAACGTCCAAGACCCTTTTCTTACCAAAATAGCATTTGAAGTCATCTCCGGAAGGCAGAAACGGAGGCAGACGACCATGTTGGCGAAGACCCAACGCAGACGGAGTACTGATGCTGTCAGGCCCCGCACGAATCGTCCGTTTCGAACCCAGCTCGAAGGAGTCAGAGTTCAGTTTGGATTGGATCTGGACCATATATATCCAGATCCCAATCCAAACCCATATGTGGACTTGGATTTGGATTTGGATCCAGAGATCCAATCCAATATCCATATCCATGGCCCACATCACCTTCTCATAAATGGAGGTGGGGCCCACTTGAGTTTCACGTGGGATATTGGGCATGAGAGAGAGTGGGGTTGAAAAATATCAAGAGTGTTGTATTAAGCTTGACTTGTGTGTCAAGTTTGGGTTTAATCATGTGGGTTAGCCTAATTGAGTGGGTTTAAGCTTGTAATTAGCTAAAACCTAACCTAGGGCTGCACCAACATGGGGTGATCAAGGTCTATGGGCCATGCTAAGGGAGCTCCTTCACCTAAACCTAGCCCAAAATGCCTAAACCTAGCCTAAACCCCTAATCCACCCCTAATCTGAACCTAATCACCTAACCCACTTCCCTAATCCCGTCCTAATCCTAACCTAATCACCTAACCCACTTCCCTAATCCTTCCCTAAACCTAGATTAATTTCCCTAATCCTAGCCTAAACCTAGCCTAATCACCTAACCTAGTTCACTAAACCTCACCCTAAAACCCAACCACCTAACCTAGCCCTAAACCCCTAAACCACCCTTAGCCCACGATTTACCCAAACCCCTAGTTTTAAAATATCTGGCCCAACCCCTTCCAGCCCACCTTATCTACATACCACCCTACCTAAACCACCTAACCACTACCCACAGCCCAGCCCTAACCGACCTACCCATCCCCTATTTAAGCCCCCTTCCTTGGTGGGTTTTTCGAAGGGGGAACCACCATTCCACCAAGCCGGGCCCTCTCCTTCTCCCATCTCTCACCCAGCCGGGACCACTCCCCAACAGCTCCACCTGCTCCACCAGCCACCACCTGCACCGCCACCTTCCCTCTTCCCTCCACCACCACCATCCCTCAGCCGGACGCCACCACCTCCACCCAACCGAACCAGCCAACAGTCACCTGCCCGCCTGCTTCCCACTTCATCCGCCACCTCTCCCCATTCGGTAAGTGCCCCAAACTCCCTCAAAGCCCCTCTCTTCCACCTCTCCACTCTTGGCCACCCATCCTACCTTCATCTCAGCCCCCTTGCCACCACCACTTTAACCTAGCCGAACCTAGTATAACCCAAGATGCCAGCCACTACCTAGCCATCATCTCCCATTCGGCCCTCCCCTAGGTGTCCTACTCGGCCTTCCCACCAGCTCACCTTCTAGGTCCAGTTTCCCTAAACTCTCAACTCCCCTAGTGACCCTAAGAACCCACTTATTCAGCCACTTTAAACCCCCTACTTGGAGGCGCCATCTACTTGCCACCGGCCCCCTTCGAGGCGTCTATCCTGCGCCCCACTTGCAGCCGGCCAGCACCCTTGATCACCTACCTTCGCGGAGCTCCCACTTGCAGCCCAAGGCCAAGCCCACGCTCAAGCAAGACCTCTACGGACCAGCTACTCGTAAGTGTCTAAACTCGGTCTTTAGTCGTACACTTGCTTGAGATTCAATTTGATACGGGGTTGTAATTACGGAGCATAGTCTCCCCCCGCTTGTAATAACGTGGCTTGGCACAACCACACACGTGCACTCTCTTAGTCCTGCACGATTTTGAACACACACGGGCCTAATCAGCCCCTAATATATAAGTGTACATATATACTTTCATTTTCTAAGGGTTTTGTTTAAGTTGGGTGCGTTGTCTTTCAATTCAAGCACTCTCACACACATTGAGCTTTCGCTCTTATTTGAAAGACCCAAGTAAGGGCCGACCTATACTATTTGGGTTTCATTTCATGTCGTGTGAGTAAGTCTTTCAATTCAAGCACTCTCACACACATTGAGCTTTCGCTCTTATTTGAAAGACCCAAGTAAGGGCCGACCTATACTATTTGGGTTTCATTTCATGTCGTGTGAGTAAGTCTTTCAATTCAAGCACTCTCACACACATTGAGCTTTCGCTCTTATTTGAAAGACCCAAGTAAGGGCCGACCTATACTATTTGGGTTTCATTTCATGTCGTGTGAGTAAGTCTTTCAATTCAAGCACTCTCACACACATTGAGCTTTCGCTCTTATTTGAAAGACCCAAGTAAGGGCCGACCTATACTATTTGGGTTTCATTTCATGTCGTGTGAGTAAGTCTTTCAATTCAAGCACTTTCACACACATTGAGCCTTCGCTCTTACTCCCAAGACCTTAGTAAAGGCCTTATTGCAGTTATATTTGGGTTTCATTTATGTCGTGTGGGTAGTCTCTCAATTCAAGCACTCTCACACACATTGAGCCTTCGCTCTTACTCCCAAGACCTTAGTCAAGGCCATACTGAAATTTATATTTGGGTTTAATTTCATGTCGTGTGTGTAAGTCTTTCAATTCAAGCACGCACCCACATTGAGCCTTCGCTCTTATTTGCAAGACCCGAGTAAGGGCTCATATACATAAGCTATATACATATTTCCCTTCGGTTATTTCCCTTCGGTTATTTCCCTTCGGTTATTTCCCTTCTGTTATTTCCCTTCAGTATTGTCTTTACATTTCGGGTTTTCCCTTTAGAGTAGCATGAGTTTGCATTGCATCTACGCCATACCACGAGGTAGGACGCATATTGCATCAAAGCAAGCCCCGCTCGAATTCGCCCATGTAGTGGAGTGTTCATAACACACAAACTAGGTGGCCCGAAAAGGGATAAAAGAAAAAGACTTAGGCACGTGCAAATCCACGTGATCTAAAATATGCAACCGCATCTTAAAAACCCGAAATAGACACCTCGAACCGCTTCGTAGACTTTCTCTCCAAAAACTCGATTTTTGCAAAGCGTACAGACTGACCCTTGCGCATCGGTGCAAGAAGGTCTGCGACGACAAGAGCTCACTTGCTCACAGTCGCCACGTTTAGAAGTCAGTGTTAAAAATATCTTCGCTAGCTTAAGTAAGCTAGCTGGCACGCCCTATTTGTATACATAGGCCTTAGACACACGAGAAGATCCACTCTGAGCCCCGAAAGAGGCGAAGAGGCGGGGATTTTTCGCGCGTCTACAGAGATTTCTAGGACCTCCGACACAGGTTGCCCCAGCGGAGTATACTCCCGTTTTTCAATCGGTTTTTGAAAATTACGTTCTCTCTTATTTTCTATTTTTTTAAAATTTTTAGAAGTGCCTGCCATGCCTGGATCCACCCGGACATTGGCGATTTTATGGGGCTTTGCCCCTTTGTCCGTCGTGGGCAGCCCATATGCGATGGGCTTTTCCAAACGGGTTTTTAGAACGGCACTTCCTTTCCATAAGTGGTCGTATTTCCCTTTTCGCAAGTTGGTTTCGAAAAGGGAGGCCTTTTTGATCAACTTATGGAAAGTTGAAATCTCATGGAGCGAGAGAAGGGTTTTTAACTCGCTTTTAAAATTATCCAGGATGAGCATTACGGCGCATCCTTCGGATATGGGCTCTCGCACTTGGCCCAAAAGCGACCTCCATCTTATAATGAAGGCATGCACGTCTTCGTTCATGCCTTGCTTTGTATCCCTTAAGGTATTCAGGGTTGGCGTGACTTCCACGTTGTGTGCAAATCTTTGCATGAAGCAGTTCGCTAACGAAGACGTACATACCTCCTTTCCTTTCCCACTACCACTGGCGTATTTGGGAAAGGGTTCTTTGAAGATAGCTTGAGGTGGCTCAGGTTCCGCAGTGACCTGGAGCCGATCTTCTGCTATCAAGTTCTCAATTTTATTTAAAAGGAAGAAACAACGTTTGGTATCATGGCCTTTGAGCCGATGATACTTACAAAATCGGTTTAAATACCCCCCCTTGGAAGTGACTCCTTCGGGGATTTCAGGGAGTTCTATTATACCCTGGGCAAGTAGGAGGTCTAGGACCTCCGACACAGGTTGCCCCAATACTCCCGTTTTTCAACCGGTTTTTGAAAGGTTCGCTCCCTTTTGTTTTCTAGTTTTTCAAAATTTTTGGAAGTGCCTGCCACGCTTGGATCCACCCGGACATTGGTGATTTTATGGGGCTTTGCCCCTTTGTCCATCGTGGGTAGCCCGTATGTGATGGGCTTTTCCAAGTGGGTTTTTGAAATGGCACTTCCTTTCCACAAGTGATCGTATGTCCCTTTTCGCAAGTTGGTTTCGAAAAGGGAGGCCTTTTTGATCAACTTATGGAAAGTTGAGATCTCATGGAGCGAGAGAAGGGTTTTTAACTCGATTTTAAAGTTATCCAGGATGAGCATGACTGCGCATCCTTCGGATATGGGCTCTCACACTTGGCCCAAAAGTGACCTCCATCTTATAATGAAGGCATGTACGTCTTCGTTCATGCCTTGCTTTGTATCCCTTAAGGTATTCAGAGTCGGCGTGACTTCTACGTTGTGTGCAAATCTTTGCATGAAGCAGTTCGCTAACTCTTCAAAAGTAGCAAACTGGCTTAAGTCGTAGGAAGCCAGCCATTTGGCAGCTGTGCCTTTAAGGGATAGAGGGAACCAATACACCCATTTCATCGAGTCCTTTTTCTTCTTATGGGCTCGACGCGAGAAAAGCTGCAAGTGAGACCTAGGGTCTCCCATGCCATCATACCGATGGAAATTCGGTATTTCATCGTCACTGTCTGTTTCGTATTCCATAGGAAGGAAATCAGACAGAGCGTAGCTTCTTTTCTCTTTATTCTGCCCTTTCAGCAGCTGCTGTAGGGCTTTACGGTCCTTTTGTGTGAAGGACTCGTGGTATTGGTTGCCTTCCATTACGGAGGCCTCTTTTTGCTTGCGAGGTTTTTCAAATTTCTTTTTAGGCCTTTGTTCACCGTTCGATGAACATGAATCGCCTACTTCAGCCTCTTGGCTGAGAGCAACGATTTTGGCCTCAAACTCCCTTCTCAAGTCCTCGATTTCATCTAGTTTTATTTTGTTTTTGAAAATCCTCCTAGAGTGAGAACTTGATGCGCATGAGCCTTGGCTCGATACTTCACTTGGATTGGATTTTGACATGCTTTTCAAGCTTTTTCAAAATTTCCTAAGTAAAAGCAAAGAAAACAAGTTAAAATGACACCGTTTTACAAAATTTTCGCAAGATTTCTACAAGTAAACTCGATTTCTGAAAAGGCTCACGTCCCACCGGGCGTGCCAATCTCTGTGGATAACGATGGGGCTTGGGTTTAGGCCTTTAGGATCCATCGAACTCCCAATGGAAACGGGAGGGATCGAACACACGGGGGTGTTCCATGTCTTGGACATCCACCCCCATTATAACCTGTTGCTGGGAAGGCCCTGGATACACAGCTTGTGCGCTGTGCCATCCACCTTCCACAGGTGTGTTAAGATCCCTTTTAGGGACCAGGTCGTAGTGATCCTAGGTGAGAGTCACCCACAGCTTCAGGGGATCATAAACTCCCCTTGTTTATCGAGCTCCCAGGCCCATGAGGCTAACCTGGGGCAAATTATGGTTGAGCCACCTCGGCTCGTGTTCAACAACCCTGGGAAGGTTGTATGTGTGAAGGGGCCGCCCAAAGCAGGCCCCCTCCCGACTCTAATCCTCCTAGGAAAACCCAAACGTTCCCTATTTCCAAAACCCCTGGACAAAAGGCCATACGAGCCTAATATGGACGATAGCATGTTCCAGGACCACGACTTATATCCCATCTTTTCAAAAAACAAAAGGTCGTGGAACATGTTATTGAACATGGGCTACACGCCCTACAAGAGTCTAGGGGCACAAAACCAGGGTCTCCTAGAGCCCATCCTTCCTAGGGCCAACCCAAGCCGATATGGGATCGGCTATACTCCCCGAATACCGCCGGAGCCACCCCCTGTGACCACCTGGGTCAAGGGTGCCCCGGAACCTGTCTTAGAAGAGACCTATGGATTAGACCTCCTATTCCGAGCCTAACCCGTAGTGTTTTCCCTTTGTAGGTATGACGGAAGATCCCTTTTTCTAAAAATACCAAAAACATTTGAAAAACTTAAAATCAAAAAAATCGAAAAACAAGAAAAACCAAAAAACAATGGAAAAACAAAAACTCGAAAAAAATGTGCTTTGTATTGTTCCCAAAGTTCTTGTTTTACAAAAACCCAAAAAAATCGAAAATTTGGAAAATACCAAAAAGATTTTGTACATAGCTGCTCCTGGTAGCACTTTGGCAAAAGAAAAGGATTTCGAAAGAAACGTCGTCTACATAGCCAGACCAAAAATTTCGAAATCACTTAAAAATCCAAGTACAAAACCAGGTTATTTTGAAAACCACGCATCAAGTTCCCTCGGGTCTATAGCCCACGACAATGATCAAAGCCCAGAAGTGGATCCCCTTGAGGAAGATCCTACTTCTGAGCTCCCAGAATTTCATAGAATTCTCGATTTTGAAAGACCTTCCCAATCAGTAGGAGGAGATTTCGTAGAGGTGAACCTAGGGGATGATTCCAATCCCAAAACCATCAAAATAGGCGCATGCTTGCATGAAACTGAAAAGTTAGCATTCATTGCATTTCTACAAACCTATTTAGATGTGTTTGCATGGACGTATGAAGACATGTCGGGCATAGATCCCAGCATTGTCGAGCATTATCGAGCATTGTCTTCCCTTAGATGTAGGTATAAAACCCATAAAGCAGAAGCTTAGGAAAATACACCCGAATGTACACACGCAAGTCAAAGAGGGTTTAGAAGATCTGCTAAAAGCCGGATTTATAAAACCCATTGCGTATTCTGATTGGTTGTCAAATATCGTTGTGGTTCGAAAAACCAATGGGAAAATTCGAATATGCATCGATTTCAGAAACCTGAATAAAGCCACTCCAAAGGATAATTATCCTTTACCAAACATAGATTTGATAGTCGATAGTACTGCAAATCATGAAATGTTTTCATTCATGGATGGCTATTCAGGCTATAATCAAATCAAACTAAGCCCACGAGATCAGGGTAAGACCGCCTTCACAACCCCATGGGGCACGTACTGCTATACAGTCATGCCCTCTGGTTTGAAAAATACCGGCGCAACATACCAACGAGCCATGAACACGATCTTCCATGATCAAATTCACGAGCTTGTAGAAGTGTATGTAGATGATCTCTTGGCAAAATCCAAAACCCGATGCACTCATATCGAATGTTTACAAAAGATTTTCGAAAGGCTTAGGCTTTACAAAGTAAAGCTAAACCCTCAAAAATGTGTGTTCGGGGTAGAATCAGGGAAGCTTCTAGGCTTTATGGTGAGCCAAAGGGGAATAGAAGTCGACCCCTCTAAGTGTCGAGCCATCATAGACATGGCTCCACCCTCCAATCTCACCCAAGTTCGTAGCCTCCAGGGTCGATTACAATCTGTGCGCCGATTCATATCGAACTGGCAACTAGATGCGAACCCTTCAACAAACTGTTGAGGAAGGGTACGAAATTCTTATGGGATGACGAATGCCAAAAGTCTTTCGAGAGACTGAAGGCATACTTGGTTAATCCCCCCGTTTTGAATCCTCCAAAACAAGGAAAACCGCTTTTATTATACATCTCCGTGCATGTAAACGCTTTAGGAGCCCTGTTGGCTCAATACGAGGATGACACCCATAAGGAGTATGCCATCTACTATATTTCGAAAACTCTCTTGGCTTATGAACGAAATTATCAAGCCATGGAGAAGATGTGCTTGGCCCTAGTCTGGGCCTGCCAGAAATTCAGACACTACTTCCTAGATCATGAGATCTGGATAGTGTCCAAGCTTGATCCAATCAAGCACTTGTTCGAAAAACCCATTCTCACGGGTAGATTGGGCAAATGGCAACTCCTTCTAATGGAGTATGATCTGAAATACCATCACCAGATCTCCGTTAAGGGGCAAGCCCTAGCAGATTACGTGGCTGACTTCCCCTTGGAGGACGCATATCCCACTCTTGTCGAAATGCCTGATGAAGGCATATTGCAAAACCATTTTCAAAACCACATTTTGGCAAATTCTTTCGAAAACCAAGTGTGGAAGATGCACTTCGACGGGGCACGAAACCAACGAGGGGCTGGTGCTGGGATCATCCTAATCTCCCCTGAAAAGGGTGAGATTCCCATAGTAGTCCGCTTAGATTTCGAATGTTCCAACAACGTAGCTGAGTATGAAGCACTCATACAAGGCTTAAAGATTTCGAAAACTCTAGGGGCATCATGCATCGAGGTCTTTGGAGATTCGCTCCTGGTCATAAACCAGGTTTTAAAAATTTGGCAAGTACGCAATGAGAAACTACTTCCATATCATGAGTTGGCCACTCGATTGGTCCAATCCTTCCAGTCGTGTAAGCTCATACACGTAGGAAGAGAGGACAATGGCATCGCCGATGCCCTCTCCTCCTTGGGTTCAGCCCTGAAGGTCGATCCCATTTCAGGGACCAGATCTTTGGAAATATGGCATGCTCCCCATCCATCCACACACGACTTGGATGTTTGCCAAAACAACCCAGAGTCTATTGAAAAACCCTGGTTCTATGACATAAAACAATTTTTAGAAAATGGGGGATTCACCGAGGATGCCACGCCCAAAGATAAGGCATTCATTCGTAAGATTTCGACCCGATACACCATTCTGGGTGGGGTCTTATACAAAAACAGTTTTACCGGCATTCTGCTTAGATGTATCGACCTAGAGGAGGCTAGGATAGTGATGCATGAGTTCCATGATGGAGAATGTGGAGGTCATGTTAATGCCAACATGATGGCAATGAAAATACTTAGAGGGGGTTATTTTTGGTCCACCCTGAAAAGGGATTGTCACGATCATGTTGTGGAAAAAGAAAACAGGGTTTTTGCGAAATAAATGGTGTATTCTCGAGAAAATTTGAGAGAACGGGGTGTTTCTTCTTTGCCATTATCCAAATACATTTGGATAATGCCAGGGGCACTGTAAACACCCCAAATCTTCTATTTTTCAAAAACTCTCGAAACACCAAAAAGCTCATTTGAGCCAAAACGACGACCTGTTTTGAAATGTGAAAACAGGTACAGAAGGCAAAAGAAGACCCTAGGCCCGAAGAGGATTCAAGCCCAGAGCTTCAGAAGCCACTCCCTGATAAAAAAACAAAAGAAAGCAGAGCCCATTTGATGAAAAGCTCAACGGAGTCCAGAACGGCGAAACGGAGTCCGAACGACAAAGTTGGGGAAAACCCAGCACCAGACGGAGCGCTGATGAAGCCAGTGCCCGCACAGATCGTTCGCCTCAAGAAGCCAAGAAGGACTGTCCGAAGAAATTTTGATTTGGATCTGGACCATATATATCCAGATCCAAATCCATGTAATGAATAGTGTTTGGATTTGGGCCAATCCAAATAGTGTTTGGGTCGATCCAAATAGTGTTTGGATTTGGATTGGATCCAAATAGTGTTTGGATTGGATCGGATTTGGATCAAAATATCCAGATCCGTATCCATAAAAATATTGGGTTTGGATCGGATACAGATCTCAAAATATCCGAGATCCAATATCCAGATCCAAATAGTGTTTGGATTTGGGTATGGATCCAAACCCCAAACCCAAACCCAAATCCAAGACCCACCTCAAATCTCTATAAATAGAGGTGAGGGGGTCCATGTAAAGGGTTCATGCAAATATTTGGGAGGAGAGAGAGGGAGTGATAGACCTAGCCATGTGGGCTCATTGGGTGAGGTGGGTTCAAGCCATGTGGGCTAAGTGGGTCTAGACCAAGGGGCTGCAACCAAGGTGGGCTGGACCAAGTGGCTGCAACCGTGGAGACGTGGGCTCAAGCCAAGAAGGACCGGCTCCAAGAGGTAAGCCTAACCTAACCTAGCCATTCTCTCTACACCCCTCTAAACCTAACCCCAACCTAGCCTAGGTTCGAACCTACCTAACCCCAACTGAACCTAACCCTAACTAAACCTAGCCCTAACCCAACCTAGGTTCGACCAAACCTAACCCTAGACTTGAACCAACCTAAACCTAACCGGACCGCGCCTGCCGTGCGCGCCCTGACGCTATCCCGCGCCCTGACGCCATCCCGCGCCCTGACGCCATCCCGCGCCCTGACGCCATCCCGCGCCCCAGCGCCCAGCGCCCAGCGCCAGACGCCCGCCAGCGCCCAGCGCCCAGCACCAGACGCCCGCCAGCGCTCAGCGCCCAGCGCCAGGCGCCCGATTGCTGCGCCCGACGCCTTCCGGCCGACTTGACCACCTTCCTGCCGACCTAACCTGCACCCTGGCCGTGACCTGTACCCTAGGACAGACCCTAGGACAGACCCTACACAGCCCCCATCTTGGCCGAACCTTAGTTCCCCTAAGACCCTAATCGTGCCCCATAGAACCTCCCTCAAAGCCACCTAGGATAACCCCCTCTTGGCTGCCCAAGGTGAACCGTGAGCCCACGTGCAAGCAAGTTGAACATGGACCGGCTATTTGTAAGTGTCTAAACTTGGTCTATTACATTAACTTGCTTTATATTATTAAATTAAATTTTGATACGGGGTTGTAGTAAAGGAGCTTCGTCTCCCCCCGATTGTAATAACGTGGTTTGACACACCCACACACACACGCACTTGAGCCTTTTCGCTCTTAGTCGTACACTTCTTGCACACACACGGGCCTAACAAGCCCTTAATATATAGTTATATTTATATATTTTAAGTCAAGGGGGTTTTTAATTAAGTCGTGTGTGTTGTCGTTCCATTTTCCACACGCACACACATTGAGCCTTCGCTCTTACTCCCAAGACCTTAGTAAAGGCCTTATTGCAGTTATATTTGGGTTTCATTTATGTCGTGTGCGTAGTACTTCAATTCTACACTCACACACATTGAGCTTTCGCTCTTACTCCCAAGACCTTAGTCAAGGCATACTGCAATTTATATTTGGGTTTCATTTCATGTCGTGTGTGTAAGTCTTTCAATTCAAGCACGCACACACATTGAGCCTTCGCTCTTATTTACAAGACCCAAGTAAGGGCCCCTACATATACTCTATATAAAGTATTTCTTTCGGCTACGTCTTTAAGATTCGGGTTTTAAGGTTCAAGTCGTGTGCGTTGTCTTTCAATATATACACGACACACACTTACACAATTGAGCCTTTCCGCTCTTAAGATATAGCCATATTTCCCCTTCCGCTATTTACTTTACAAGTCATTTTCCTTCGGCTATTTACTTTACAAGTCATTTCCCTTCGGCAATTTCCCTTCGGCATTGTCTTTTAATTTCGGGTTTTCCCTTTGGAGTAGCGTGAGTTTGCATTGCATCTACGCCATACCACGAGGTAGGACGCATATTGCATCGAAGCAAGCCCCGTACTCCCGCTCAAATTCGCCCCATGTAGTGGAGTGTTCATAACACACACCTAGGTGGCCCATAAAGGGATAAAAAGAAAGACTTAGGCACGTGCAAATCCACGTGATCTAAAATCTGAGAATCGTACAAACCCGAATCAAATCGTGCAAGACTTAAGGTCGTCCAACCCTTACAAAGTCAAAATCGCCCAAATGCATGGTTTTCAAAAGGTTTTAAAACACTTCTTCATTCAAAATATATTTTGAGTTAAACTTGTTTCAAAACGAAGTCTCTAAGCGTACAGACTGACCCTTGCGCATCGGTGCAAGAAGGTCTGCGACGTAAAAATCCCGCTTGCCTACAATCGCCTTTCAAAAGTCAGATTATTTTCAAAACATACTTTGCTAGTTAAAGTAAACTAGCTGGCACGCCCATAAAGCGAAGTAGATTGCGAAAAGGTTCACTTCAGGCCTAAGAACCCGTAAGTGAAAATTTTCGGTGTCTACAATTTGGCACGCCCGGTGGGACCCGGGACTTAAGCAGACTTCAAACAAACGAGTTATACTCAAATTTTCGAAAAAAAAGTGTTTTTTTCAAAAATCGTGCATACTTAGTAAAATTGCATGAAAATGGATAGAAAGCTACAAAAATCTTCGTTGAGTAAACTAAAAGAGGTTTTCAAATCAGATAAAGCCCAAAGAGAGCTCGATGAGATTGAAAAAATATTTCAAAAGATGGATGCTTTAAGCAAGGAGCTTAAAGCCCATCGAACACATAGCAGCTCTTCGAGGGCACATACAGATCGTGAATTGAAAACCGATCTCAAACTCAACGAAGGATTGGAGATTAGAGACAAATCCCGGCAAAGGGATAAGTCGTCCACTCCTACTTCAAGCTTTTCAAAATCCATAGAAAAACCCAAAAAAGATTTTTCTATTTCAAAAAACCAAAAAAATCTTGAAAATTTGGAAAAAGACCAAAAAATTGAAAAACAAAATTTTGGAATTTCGAAAACTTCAAGTAAAAGTCCTAAGTCTAGGCACACACATACAGTGGGACATGAAGTCCACACCCTACAAAGGAACGAGAGTGAAAAACAGGAAGGTTTCGAAAGGAAACGCCTCGTTAAACCCCGGGGGCTCAAAACAGAGTTACCCGGGAAACCGGCTTGCTCTCACCCTAAAAAGGTAGACAAGTCACAAAGAGGTATGCCTGAAACCCATCCTTCTCAAGACTCTCTTCTTCATGTAGGGTCATCAGATGCATTGGATAACCCCTTTGCACACACAAACCCACAAACTGTGCCAAAACTTGAGGATTTTCAAGGTGCGCCAACTATCGCGCACCATTCAAAGGAATTTCAAAAACAAAAAGAAGTTCCGAAAATGGTAGACATGGAGACCCCTAATGCATGCATCGACATCTTAGGAGCTCATAACCCTACCATAGAAAAACCCACTTCTTCGAGCCTAGTCTTGTGCCCTGGAACTAAGGCTATGGCTTTGAAACAAAATCAATCCCTAGGGGCACCACGAGTTGAACCTAGGGACCAAGTCAAAAACTTCAAGGGACCTTGCATGGCTCCCCTTGAAGTAAATTTTTCCCAAAATGGGGTATGGAACCATAAGTTTTCCATAACCCTGCTATGTCCAAAACTCCTCAAGGAACCAAGCTTGGCTTTCCTTGAGGGCAAAGTCTCCCAAACCAGGTTTGTATGGAAGCCCAAGTCTTCCATCACCCCGGAATCCAAACTCCCGATATCCAAAAGGGTATATATCCCCAACATGGATGATTCCATGTTCCAAGATCATGATTTATACCAAAACTTTTCGAAAAGCAAAAAGTCTTGGAACATGATTTTGAATATGGGATATAAACCCTACGCGGGCCTGGGAACCCGAAACCAAGGTAGACTTGAGCCTGTCCTACCTAGAACCAATAGGGAACGATATGGACTGGGCTACAGCCCACCCATACCACCAGAGCCGCCACCTAAGACCATCTGGGTCAAGGGTGCCCTGTAGAACCTCTAAAAACCGAAACTCATGTCTTAGACCTATCTGATTAGAGTCTAATTCATGAATGTTTTCTTTGAAGGTTCAATGGAAGATCCCTACTTTTGAAAAAAAACCAAAAAAATTGAAAACTCTCAAAATCTCAAAAACATTTGGAAAAACGAAAATTCCAAAAGAAATTTTGTTTCAAAAGCCTTTGGCCATGTACAAAGCCCATTTTCGAAAAATTGTAAAAATGCTTTCAAAAAAATGTATATACTCCCTGAAACCAAGTATCCAAAAAAAACTGGTCCTATCCACCCTTTTGCCTAGAGCTTTTTCAAAAATGAAAAGCTCGAGAATCACCAAAGCAAGGAGGAATAAACACCTCCAAGCTTCCTGAACTTCGCAAAATCCTTAACTTATGGAAAATTGGGGATTTTTAGAAATAAGTTAACCCATAGTGTGTGCATAAGCATCATGCATTACACTTTGAAATCATTCATATGCATCGAGTCTAGGCATCATTCTAGAAATCGAATTCAGGGTTTTGCAAAACCAAAGGGGCAATAAGAGTCGACCCCCTAAGTATCGAGCCTTCATAGGCATGTCTCCATACAAATCAAAACCAACACCTTCGAGGCAAATTTTAAAAGGAAATGAGAATCTCGAAAAAGGGTTAGCATTTCACAAAAACCTTTCATGGCTTTGAAAAGAAAGATTTTCTTCAACTTCTGGTTTATATGAAAACCTTGATTGTGTTAGGATAAAGATCATGAATCTCACGATGAAATATGGAGACCATGTCAAAACTAAAACCTGATGGCCACGATGATCACTTAGGGCTGGTTATGTTTCCCATCCTTGAGCAAAAAGTATCATGATCATGTTAGAAAAACCATGGAAGTGCATGGACATGAACATACCATTGTCCATCCAAAATCCCTTTGAAAAGCCATGGCCCTTCACCATATGGCCATGCGAAATTCCCATCAAGCTAGGGGCATTTTTAAACACAGCCCCTAGACACCTTCCATGGATAAGCGAATGCATCTCCTTCGTGATTTGTGAGATACATTTCATGTGTTCATGGTTGCATAAAAACATGTATTTCCATTTTAAAATCACATGGAGTGCATAGCATGCATCATATCACCCCGAAGAAAGCCCAAAATTATGGGAAACTCGAGTAGGAATGTCCCCATGTCTTCGAAAGGGCAACAAAAGTTAGAAATTTGTTGATATTGTGGGTAGAAATTAGCAAAACCCCGAAAATGCCCGAATATTCAAAAGGGTTTATGTTGAATTCTTTTTCAAAAGGATTTTTGAAAAAAATCGAACTCCTTTGAAACTTCTTGAAAGAAGGATCGAAGTAGATTGTATAAACCCGAATGGAGGAATCTATACTTTTCGAAAAGTAGAGTCTTCCAAAAATGAATTGGCTATATTTCAAAGAACCCTGGCTTACAAGATTAAGCCTTGTTCAAAATATCAAAATATTTTCGAAAAGCAGATGCTATTAAGAAATAGGACGATCTCGTTTGAATCGAGTAACCAAAGGGATAAGCCCTCCCCCATCCTACTTTCTCTCCGAAAAGGAAAATTGGCTATTTTCAAAAGAAAGAGAAAAAAATCGAGAATACAAAAACTCCTCCGAAAGTGGTCTTCCCTTCATAAACAGGGAATACAAAAACTCCTCCGAAAGAGGTCTTCTCGTTCAAAAGAAAAAGGAGATATAAAAACACTCCTCCCAAAGAGGTCTTCCCTTCATAAACAGGGAATACAAAAACTCCTCCAAAGAGCTGCTCTCCTTTAAAGAAAAGAGGGATTAATGAAAAAATACTCCCAAAGGGAGACCCTCTATGAAAAAGAAACAAAAAGCCAAAGCTCCAAAGAGCGATTTTCCGATTCTTTGCCTAAAACCACGGGACGCTTCAGAAGGGACCGTGGTATCTCTTTCCCATATCCCTACGGCTTATCCCCGAGGAAAAAGATTCAAATTTGCGAAAATCCTAAAGTACGAATAAAATCGGCTTATTTGGATTTCATTTTGTTTGAGAACTCGACTCGGTTTTGTAGGAAATGGAACTTTGAAATGTTTTCCAAGTTTTCCTACCCAAAAACCTCTACTGAGTAGCAGGTATTGAAACCCGAATGAAGGGAAGTATGAAAAATGGAAGTCCTTTTCGATACAAGTTAAAAGGAGTTCCTTTTCAAAAAGAAATTTTCGAAAAACCCACGAATGTCAAAAAGACATGGGTAAAAACCTGCTCGGAGCAACCAGCCTCAAAAGGCTCTCTTCAGGCTCAAAAACCAAAAATAAAATTTTTCTCATGCATGCATTCAAAGAGTCATTCGTGCATGATCATACATATAGGGAAATAGCTAGGAAAAGCCCCTTTTGCTGAAAATCCCCACTTGTGGAAAAAGAAAACAGGGTTTTTGCGAAATAAATGGTGTATTCTCGAGAAAATTTGAGAGAACGGGGTGTTTCTTCTTTGCCATTATCCAAATACATTTGGATAATGCCAAAGAGGGGCATCTGTAAACACCCCAAATCTTCTATTTTTCAAAAACTCTCGAAACACCAAAAAGCTCATTTGAGCCAAAACGACGACCTGTTTTGAAATGTGAAAACAGGTACAGAAGGCAAAAGAAGACCCTAGGCCCGAAGAGGATTCAAGCCCAGAGCTTCAGAAGCCACTCCCTGATAAAAAAACAAAAGAAAGCAGAGCCCATTTGATGAAAAGCTCAACGGAGTCCAGAACGGCGAAACGGAGTCCGAACGACAAAGTTGGGGAAAACCCAGCACCAGACGGAGCGCTGATGAAGCCAGTGCCCGCACAGATCGTTCGCCTCAAGAAGCCAAGAAGGACTGTCCGAAGAAATTTTGATTTGGATCTGGACCATATATATCCAGATCCAAATCCATGTAATGAATAGTGTTTGGATTTGGGCCAATCCAAATAGTGTTTGGGTCGATCCAAATAGTGTTTGGATTTGGATTGGATCCAAATAGTGTTTGGATTGGATCGGATTTGGATCAAAATATCCAGATCCGTATCCATAAAAATATTGGGTTTGGATCGGATACAGATCTCAAAATATCCGAGATCCAATATCCAGATCCAAATAGTGTTTGGATTTGGGTATGGATCCAAACCCCAAACCCAAACCCAAATCCAAGACCCACCTCAAATCTCTATAAATAGAGGTGAGGGGGTCCATGTAAAGGGTTCATGCAAATATTTGGGAGGAGAGAGAGGGAGTGATAGACCTAGCCATGTGGGCTCATTGGGTGAGGTGGGTTCAAGCCATGTGGGCTAAGTGGGTCTAGACCAAGGGGCTGCAACCAAGGTGGGCTGGACCAAGTGGCTGCAACCGTGGAGACGTGGGCTCAAGCCAAGAAGGACCGGCTCCAAGAGGTAAGCCTAACCTAACCTAGCCATTCTCTCTACACCCCTCTAAACCTAACCCCAACCTAGCCTAGGTTCGAACCTACCTAACCCCAACTGAACCTAACCCTAACTAAACCTAGCCCTAACCCAACCTAGGTTCGACCAAACCTAACCCTAGACTTGAACCAACCTAAACCTAACCGGACCGCGCCTGCCGTGCGCGCCCTGACGCTATCCCGCGCCCTGACGCCATCCCGCGCCCTGACGCCATCCCGCGCCCCAGCGCCCAGCGCCCAGCGCCAGACGCCCGCCAGCGCCCAGCGCCCAGCACCAGACGCCCGCCAGCGCTCAGCGCCCAGCGCCAGGCGCCCGATTGCTGCGCCCGACGCCTTCCGGCCGACTTGACCACCTTCCTGCCGACCTAACCTGCACCCTGGCCGTGACCTGTACCCTAGGACAGACCCTAGGACAGACCCTACACAGCCCCCATCTTGGCCGAACCTTAGTTCCCCTAAGACCCTAATCGTGCCCCATAGAACCTCCCTCAAAGCCACCTAGGATAACCCCCTCTTGGCTGCCCAAGGTGAACCGTGAGCCCACGTGCAAGCAAGTTGAACATGGACCGGCTATTTGTAAGTGTCTAAACTTGGTCTATTACATTAACTTGCTTTATATTCAATTAAATTTTGATACGGGGTTGTAGTAAAGGAGCTTCGTCTCCCCCCGATTGTAATAACGTGGTTTGACACACCCACACACACACGCACTTGAGCCTTTTCGCTCTTAGTCGTACACTTCTTGCACACACACGGGCCTAACAAGCCCTTAATATATAGTTATATTTATATATTTTAAGTCAAGGGGGTTTTTAATTAAGTCGTGTGTGTTGTCGTTCCATTTTCCACACGCACACACATTGAGCCTTCGCTCTTACTCCCAAGACCTTAGTAAAGGCCTTATTGCAGTTATATTTGGGTTTCATTTATGTCGTGTGCGTAGTACTTCAATTCTACACTCACACACATTGAGCTTTCGCTCTTACTCCCAAGACCTTAGTCAAGGCATACTGCAATTTATATTTGGGTTTCATTTCATGTCGTGTGTGTAAGTCTTTCAATTCAAGCACGCACACACATTGAGCCTTCGCTCTTATTTACAAGACCCAAGTAAGGGCCCCTACATATACTCTATATAAAGTATTTCTTTCGGCTACGTCTTTAAGATTCGGGTTTTAAGGTTCAAGTCGTGTGCGTTGTCTTTCAATATATACACGACACACACTTACACAATTGAGCCTTTCCGCTCTTAAGATATAGCCATATTTCCCCTTCCGCTATTTACTTTACAAGTCATTTTCCTTCGGCTATTTACTTTACAAGTCATTTCCCTTCGGCAATTTCCCTTCGGCATTGTCTTTTAATTTCGGGTTTTCCCTTTGGAGTAGCGTGAGTTTGCATTGCATCTACGCCATACCACGAGGTAGGACGCATATTGCATCGAAGCAAGCCCCGTACTCCCGCTCAAATTCGCCCCATGTAGTGGAGTGTTCATAACACACACCTAGGTGGCCCATAAAGGGATAAAAAGAAAGACTTAGGCACGTGCAAATCCACGTGATCTAAAATCTGAGAATCGTACAAACCCGAATCAAATCGTGCAAGACTTAAGGTCGTCCAACCCTTACAAAGTCAAAATCACCCAAATGCATGGTTTTCAAAAGGTTTTAAAACACTTCTTCATTCAAAATATATTTTGAGTTAAACTTGTTTCAAAACGAAGTCTCTAAGCGTACAGACTGACCCTTGCGCATCGGTGCAAGAAGGTCTGCGACGTAAAAATCCCGCTTGCCTACAATCGCCTTTCAAAAGTTAGATTATTTTCAAAACATACTTTGCTAGTTAAAGTAAACTAGCTGGCACGCCCATAAAGCGAAGTAGATTGCGAAAAGGTTCACTTCAGGCCTAAGAACCCGTAAGTGAAAATTTTCGGTGTCTACAGGCACGCCATTCATATCCCTTCATCTGCATTGCATTCCGTGGTCAGCCCCTGGCCATTTACCATGTGGGCGTTTGACATTGTAGGCCCAATATTTCCAAAGGCCTCGAATGGGCATCGTTTTATTTTGGCAGCCACGGAGTATTTCTCCAAATGGGTGGAAGCCATTTCCCTAACGAATGTAATGGGGCAACATGTGGTGGCTTTTATTCGGAGGAATATCTTGGCTCGATTTGGGGTTCCACGAGACCTTGTGTCTGATAATGGTACCCCATTCAAGAATGAGCGGATGGTTAAGTTGTGCAACACGTATGGCATAACTCACCGCTTCTCCTCGCCCTACTACCCTCAAGGCAACGGCCAAGCCGAAGCCACAAACAAGACTCTCATTGGTATCATTGAGAAAACCTTGGAGAAGGGTAGGACGTGGCACGAGAAGCTGGACGAAGCCTTATGGGCTTATAGGACTTCGATCCGGACTCCCACGAATGCCACACCATTCGAGTTGGTCTATGGCACAAATGCCATTCTTCCCATTCATACCCAACTGCATTCATTTCATACATCTATAGCACTCGACCTCCCCCTAGAGACGCTTCAGCATGCTAGGATGGCCGAACTAGACTTGCTAGATGAGAGGCGACTCCTTGCCATGGATCATGCTCGTGCATACCGGCAAAGGATAGCCCGACATTATAGCAAATACATGAGACCTCGCCACTTTGAAGTGGGAGATCTGGTCTTGAAAACCATCCACCATCGTGGCCCACACCCCCTAGGCAAGTGGCGCCCCAACTGGGATGGACCCTATGTTGTACGAGCAACCACTACGAACAATTCGTATTGGTTGATCGATGTAGAAGGTAGGAATTTAGCAGATCCTATCAATATTCAATACTTAAAGAAATATCATGTGTAGGATCTGGATTAAATTCCAATTTTCGATAATTTTATAGGGATAGCTGCCCTGAGACATGTGAATAAGGTGCAAAGGCAAACTCGTGTGACCCTAAGTGAGAGAATTCGCACTTGTGAAAGAGTGGAGTTTTCAAAATCGTGGTTGCATTTCAAAATCTTTCATCTTACAAAGAAAGGCCTAGTTCAATATAGCAAGATACTTGCAAGTAGTACGTGCTATTTCTAAATAGGCTGATCTGGAATGGATCGAGTGTAGGCTTGGGATAAGTCCTCCCCTCTTCTCTTCTATTTCCAAAAGGAAAACAAAGGCCCAAAACAAAAGGGAATTTCCCATTCAAAGTCTCTTTCCAAAAGAAAGAAACCAGAATTTAAAAGAAAAATCGATTCTCTTATAAAAAAGAGGGATTAAAGAAAAAATACTCCCAAAGGGAGACCCTCGATGAAAAAGGAGAAAAGGAGGCCAAAAAGCTCAAAAAGAGCAATTTTCCACCTTCTGTGCCTTAAACCACGGGACGCTTCAGAAGGGACCGTGGTATCTCTTTCCCATCCCTGGCTTATCCCAAGCTAAAAGCATGGTTCATTTCGAGGAATCCTAAAGTAAAAATAGGATTTACTTACTTGAATTTCATCTTGTTTGAGAATTCGACGTTTCGAGTAAGGCGTAGGAATTTGAAATGAAGCTTGTTTTCTTATAAAACCTCCGCTAGATAAACGAGTGTTAAGACTCAAACAAGGGCAAGCATGAAGAGCTCGAGATCCTTAGGATCGAGGCTCAAGACAGTTGTCCCTTTTTGTAAATAATTTTGTAAATAGGTTTTGAAAACCGAACATCGAACAGCATAGGATTTGCTCACTTGGAGCAATAGACCTTGTAAGTCTCTACAGTTCGACCACATCTGGTCTCTGGGAGGTCGCCACTCTTGGCACCACACCCATGTCATCTGCATTCCATGCATGGTACTTGCATAAACATGATCCCATTTTAGGACCAGATTCCATAGTAAACCCTTTGGCGTGATATCTCCTCCTACCAGAGTTTGTAAAATTGAGATTTTGCTAAAATGGGACGATCCCATATTCTTCGTGGCTAGATCTAGGGAGACATTAAAAGGGGTGTTTGTCATCTTTGCCCTTATCCAAATCGATTTGGACAAGGCCAAAGAGGGGCATCTGTAAACACCTCGAAATCCCACGAATTTCTTAAACAAATCTGGTTTTATACAAGCAGCCCCCAAAGGGCCATTTTGAGTTTGGAAACCCAGGAGCCTTCCAAACAACCCTGTATATATGTTTTAAACTTTATCTTTCAAAAAACATATGATATAGTTTTTGAAAACCCTTTTAAAACATGTTTTAAAACCCCGAAGTGGCTTGGCCCGATCAAGACAGGACCAGGAGAGCCAAGAAGAGCCCGGAACCGGAGCACACGTCAAGCTCGGCGCAGCAACTCTTGTATCTGATTCACACCCCAGGATCTCGAACGTCCAAGACCCTTTTCTTACCAAAATAGCATTTGAAGTCATCTCCGGAAGGCAGAAACGGAGGCGGACGACCATCTTGGCGAAGACCCAACGCAGACGGAGTACTGATGCTGTCAGGCCCCGCACGAATCGTCCGTTTCGAACCCAGCTCGAAGGAGTCAGAGTTCAGTTTGGATTGGATCTGGACCATATATATCCAGATCCCAATCCAAACCCATATGTGGACTTGGATTTGGATTTGGATCCAGAGATCCAATCCAATATCCATATCCATGGCCCACATCACCTTCTCATAAATGGAGGTGGGGCCCACTTGAGTTTCACGTGGGATATTAGGCATGAGAGAGAGTGGGGTTGAAAAATATCAAGAGTGTTGTATTAAGCTTGACTTGTGTGTCAAGTTTGGGTTTAATCATGTGGGTTAGCCTAATTGAGTGGGTTTAAGCTTGTAATTAGCTAAAACCTAACCTAGGGTTGCACCAACATGGGGTAATCAAGGTCTATGGGCCATGCTAAGGGAGCTCCTTCACCTAAACCTAGCCCAAAATGCCTAAACCTAGCCTAAACCCCTAATCCACCCCTAATCTGAACCTAATCACCTAACCCACTTCCCTAATCCCGTCCTAATCCTAACCTAATCACCTAACCCACTTCCCTAATCCTTCCCTAAACCTAGATTAATTTCCCTAATCCTAGCCTAAACCTAGCCTAATCACCTAACCTAGCTCACTAAACCTCACCCTAAAACCCAACCACCTAACCTAGCCCTAAACCCCTAAACCACCCTTAGCCCACGATTTACCCAAACCCCTAGTTTTAAAATATCTGGCCCAACCCCTTCCAGCCCACCTTATCTACATACCACCCTACCTAAACCACCTAACCACTACCCACAGCCCAGCCCTAACCGACCTACCCATCCCCTATTTAAGCCCCCTTCCTTGTGGGTGGGTTTTTCGAAGGGGGAACCACCATTCCACCAAGCCGGGCCCTCTCCTTCTCCCATCTCTCACCCAGCCGGGACCACTCCCCAACAGCTCCACCTGCTCCACCAGCCACCACCTGCACCGCCACCTTCCCTCTTCCCTCCACCACCACCATCCCTCAGCCGGACGCCACCACCTCCACCCAACCGAACCAGCCAACAGTCACCTGCCCGCCTGCTTCCCACTTCATCCGCCACCTCTCCCCATTCGGTAAGTGCCCCAAACTCCCTCAAAGCCCCTCTCTTCCACCTCTCCACTCTTGGCCACCCATCCTACCTTCATCTCAGCCCCCTTGCCACCACCACTTTAACCTAGCCGAACCTAGTATAACCCAAGATGCCAGCCACTACCTAGCCATCATCTCCCATTCGGCCCTCCCCTAGGTGTCCTACTCGGCCTTCCCACCAGCTCACCTTCTAGGTCCAGTTTCCCTAAACTCTCAACTCCTCTAGTGACCCTAAGAACCCACTTATTCAGCCACTTTAAACCCCCTACTTGGAGGCGCCATCTACTTGCCACCGGCCCCCTTCGAGGCGTCTATCCCGCGCCCCACTTGCAGCCGGCCAGCACCCTTGATCACCTACCTTCGCGGAGCTCCCACTTGCAGCCCAAGGCCAAGCCCACGCTCAAGCAAGACCTCTACGGACCAGCTACTCGTAAGTGTCTAAACTCGGTCTTTAATCGTACACTTGCTTGAGATTCAATTTGATACGGGGTTGTAATTACGGAGCATAGTCTCCCCCGCTTGTAATAACGTGGCTTGGCACAACCACACACGTGCACTCTCTTAGTCCTGCACGATTTTGAACACACACGGGCCTAATCAGCCCCTAATATATAAGTGTACATATATACTTTCATTTTCTAAGGGTTTTGTTTAAGTTGGGTGCGTTGTCTTTCAATTCAAGCACTCACACACATTGAGCTTTCGCTCTTATTTGAAAGACCCAAGTAAGGGCCGACCTATACTATTTGGGTTTCATTTCATGTCGTGTGAGTAAGTCTTTCAATTCAAGCACTCTCACACACATTGAGCTTTCGCTCTTATTTGAAAGACCCAAGTAAGGGCCGACCTATACTATTTGGGTTTCATTTCATGTCGTGTGAGTAAGTCTTTCAATTCAAGCACTCTCACACACATTGAGCTTTCGCTCTTATTTGAAAGACCCAAGTAAGGGCCGACCTATACTATTTGGGTTTCATTTCATGTCGTGTGAGTAAGTCTTTCAATTCAAGCACTCTCACACACATTGAGCTTTCGCTCTTATTTGAAAGACCCAAGTAAGGGCCGACCTATACTATTTGGGTTTCATTTCATGTCGTGTGAGTAAGTCTTTCAATTCAAGCACTTTCACACACATTGAGCCTTCGCTCTTACTCCCAAGACCTTAGTAAAGGCCTTATTGCAGTTATATTTGGGTTTCATTTATGTCGTGTGGGTAGTCTCTCAATTCAAGCACTCTCACACACATTGAGCCTTCGCTCTTACTCCCAAGACCTTAGTCAAGGCCATACTGCAATTTATATTTGGGTTTAATTTCATGTCGTGTGTGTAAGTCTTTCAATTCAAGCACGCACCCACATTGAGCCTTCGCTCTTATTTGCAAGACCCGAGTAAGGGCTCATATACATAAGCTATATACATATTTCCCTTCGGTTATTTCCCTTCGGTTATTTCCCTTCTGTTATTTCCCTTCAGTATTGTCTTTACATTTCGGGTTTTCCCTTTAGAGTAGCGTGAGTTTGCATTGCATCTACGCCATACCACGAGGTAGGACGCATATTGCATCAAAGCAAGCCCCGCTCGAATTCGCCCATGTAGTGGAGTGTTCATAACACACAAACTAGGTGGCCCGAAAAGGGATAAAAGAAAAAGACTTAGGCACGTGCAAATCCACGTGATCTAAAATATGCAACCGCATCTTAAAAACCCGAAATAGACACCTCGAACCGCTTCGTAGACTTTCTCTCCAAAAACTCGATTTTTGCAAAGCATACAGACTGACCCTTGCGCATCGGTGCAAGAAGGTCTGCGACGACAAGAGCTCACTTGCTCACAGTCGCCACGTTTAGAAGTCAGTGTTAAAAATATCTTCGCTAGCTTAAGTAAGCTAGCTGGCACGCCCTATTTGTATACATAGGCCTTAGACACACGAGAAGATCCACTCCGAGCCCCGAAAGAGGCGAAGAGGCGGGGATTTTTCGCGCGTCTACACAGCCCAAGGCAAAGGCCAAGCCCACGCTCAAGCAAGGCATCTTCGGACCAGCTATTAGTAAGTGCCTAACTCGGTCCTTAGTTGTATACTTGCTTAAGATTCAATTCGATACGGGGTTGTAATAACAGAGCATAGTCTCCCCCCGCTTGTAATAACGTGGCTTGGCACACCCACACACGTGCACTCTCTTAGTTGTGCACGATTTTGAACACACACGGGCCTAATCAATCCCTAATATACATATATACATATCTATTTTAATTTTCGTTGGGTTTTGCTTAAGTTGGGTGTGTTGTCTTTCAATTCAAGCACTCACACACATTGAGCCTTCACTCTTATTTGAAAGACCCAAGTAAGGGCCGACCTATACTATTTGGGTTTTCATTTCATGTCGTGTGTGTAAGTCTTTCAATTCAAGCACTCACACACATTGAGGCTTCGCTCTTATTTGAAAGACCCAAGTAAGGGCCGACCTATACTATTTGGGTTTTCATTTCATGTCGTGTGTGTAAGTCTTTTAATTCAAGCACTCACACACATTGAGCCTTCGCTCTTATTTTAAAGACCCAAGTAAGGGCCGTGTTATACTATTTGGGTTTAATTTCATGTTGTGTGCGTAGTACTTCAATTCAAGCACTCACACACATCGAGCTTTCGCTCTTATTCCCAAGACCTTAATCAAGGGCATAATGCAAGTTATATTTGGGTTTAATTTCATGTCGTGTGTGTAAGTCTTTCAATTCAAGCACGCACCCACATTCAGCCTTCGCTCTTATTTGCAAGACCCGAGTAAGGGCCCATATACATACTCTATGTACATATCTCCCATCGACATTTACATTACAAGTCATTTCCCTTCGGTTATTTCCCTTCGGTTATTTCCCTTCGGCATTGTCTTACATTTCGGGTTTTCCCTTTGGAGTAGCATGAGTTTGCATTGCATCTACGCCATACCATGAGGTAGGACGCATATTGCATCAAAGCAAGCCCCATTTCCCGCTCAAAATTTGCCCATGTAGTGGAGTGTTCATAACACACAAACTAGGTGGCCCCCTAAAGGGATAAAATGAAAGACTTAGGCACGTGCAAATCCACGTGATCTAAAATGTGCAATCGCATCTAAAAGACCCGAATTAAACACCTCGAACCGCTTCATAGGCTTTCTATCCCAAAAACTTGATTTTTCAAAGCGTACAGACTGACCCTTGCGCATCGGTGCAAGAAGGTCTACGACGACAAGAGCTCACTTGCTCACAGTCGCCACGATTAGAAGTCAATTTAAAAATCTTCGCTAGCTTAGGTAAGCTAGCTGGCACACCCTATTTATATAAATAGGCCTTAGACGCACGAGATGATCCGCTCCAAGCCCTGAAAAGGCATATAAGGCGGGGATTTTCGCCGCATCTACAGAGATTGGCACGCCCGGTGGGACGTGAGCCTTTCAAAAATTGAGTTTTAAGTTAGAAGTTTGCAAAAATTTTTGTTAAAAAGGTGTTATTTTTAACTTGTTTTCTTTGCTTGTACTTAGGACATTTTGAAAAAGCTTGAAAAGCATGTCAAAATCCAATCCAAGTGAAGTGTCGAGCCAAGGCTCAAGCGCATCAAGTTCTCACTCTAGGAGGATTTTCAAAAACAAAATAAAACTAGATGAGATCGAGGACTTGAGAAGGGAGTTTGAGGCCAAAATCGATGCTCTCAGCCAAGAGGCTAAAGTAGGCGATTCGTGTTCATCAAATGGTGAACAAAGGCCTAAGAAAAAATCTGAAAAATCTCGCAAGCACAAAGAGGCCTCCATAATAGAAGGTAACCAATACCACGAGTCCTTCACACAAAAGGACAGTAAAGCCCTACAGCAGTTGCTGAAAGGGCAGAATAAAGAGAAAAGAAGCTACGCCCTTATAAACACCCCAAAAACCCAAATACTTTTCAAAACCAAATGCCTGGTTCGAAAACCAGTTCAAAAGATAAGTTTGGAATTTTTGAAAAGCTCAGGAACTCCAAACATTTCAAAATTCTGTTTTCCAACCCTGTTTGAAACATGAAAAATCTTGAAAATGGACGAAAGTCCTATTTTTACGAAAGACCAGACGAACAGATGAAGCCTGGCTCGAAACAGTCGCAAAAGATTCAAAAAGTTCAAAGGTCAAGCCCAGCCCGATGAAAAGTGAATTTCGAGGACGAAAAAGAAGCCCAGGCCACAAACGCGTTTCAAGCCTGAAGCATCAAAGGCCAAGCCAAAAGCATCTCTGAAATCACGGAAAATCCAAGTCAAAAGCAAGAAGAAACAGTCGAAACAGAGTCCAGAAAGACGAAAATGGGAAAAACCCAGCGTAAGACGAAATCTTGATGAACTCAGGACCCGCACGAAGCATCCGGCTTGAAACGCCAGAAAGGATTGAAGAAGAGAAAAATTTGGATCAAATCTGGATCCAAAAATCCAGATCCAAATCCAAGATCCATATCCAAACGAAACTTGGATTGGATTGGATCCGGATTTTAGAAACCAACAAAGGATCCATATCCACACAAGGGGCCTATAAAAGGACGTGAGTGGGCTGGCTTTTGAGAGGGACGAATTTCCAGCATTTCACGTTGATAGTTTGGGGGGAGAAGAGAGAGAGAGAGAGAGAGAGAGGAAGGTCAACAAAAGGGGCTGGCCTTCCCCTCTTATTTTGTAAAATCGTGGGTGGATCTTGTGGGCTGCACTCAAGTGCAAGTTGAAGCATTTCACGCCTTGTATGTTGCTGGAAATGAAGAGAAACCTGGCGGCATTGGATGGGCTTTCTTCAATGGAGATTGGCTGCGTTGGAAACGAGATCAAATGGGCTGATAGGTTGTCAAGGTAAGCCCCTAAAATCCTGCCCAAAGCCCCCCTCTTTTCATACCTCTCAAAACCACCTAAGCTCTAGAACATAAAATGTCAAAAAGTCCAGCCAAGATGCTGGCCGAACTTCACTAAAGGAACGATCCTAGTTCTACCTAAGACTACTCTAATCTAGAACCATACCCAGCTCGGCCATTGGCTGGCCAAGCTCACCTTAGATCCCTCCCAGCCAAACCATCTAGCACTAAACCACCTAAACTATTTCCTAAACCAAAACTACTCCTAGAGACCCAGCCAAAACCGAGTGTCTAAAACACTCGGTTCCTTCCTTTGGACGAACCCATTTTCACCTATCTAGTTCGGCCCATGCTAGCTGAGTTCATTTTAGGTTTTTCCCTAAACTAAATCCATTACCTAAGTTAGATCCTAACCAAAAGAACTAACCTAAACCTACCCAGCTCGGCCACCCTTTGGCCGAGCCACTCCCTTAGGATCTCACGTGAGATCAAACACCCAACACCAGCCCAAGCTCGGCCACCCTTTGGCCAAGCATTGCCCTAGAGCTTACCTTAGGGTTTCCCCTAAGATCACTCACTATCCCTAAACCAATCTCGACCCATTGTGAGACGAGTATCCCTTCGCATCTCGCCCGAACCACTTCCTTAGACATCCCCTAACTCGACCACTAGCTGGTCAGGTTTTCCCCTTAGAACCTTGAGCTAACCTTCGACCAAAACAAACCACCTAGACCTAACTCAGATCCGTTAGTTTTTCACCCTAGATCTATCATATCTAAGCCCGAAATCCATAGTGCATTAGCTTGTCAATCTAGCCCATGTCACGATCTAGGATCAACCTTCTACGCAGCTGGTCATCTCGCAGAGGAAAGTCCATCCAACGACTATATCCAAGGTCAGGTTTCGTTGAAAAAGGAAGCCCAAGCAAATGACGAGTAAGTGCTCTAATCTGGTTCTTTACGTTGTTTCAAATTCAATTCAATTTGATATGGGGTTGTAATAATGGAGCGTAGTCTCCCCCCGAGATGTAATATTATGGTTTGAAACACGAATCACACACGTACACTCGAGCCTTTCCGCTCTTATCTGCACACCTTTTGCACACAAAATGGGCCTCAACAGCCCATAGGAGATAGCTCTATTTATATACATTCAGTTGGGTTTTAAGGTTCAAGTCGTGTGAGTTGTATTTCATTTTATACACTCAAAGCACTCACTCACAATTGAGCCTTTCCGCTCTTACATATACATACGTATTTCCCCTTTCAGCTGGGTTTTTAAGGTTCAAGTCGTGTGAGTCGTCCTTTCAATTTATACACTCAAAGCACTCACTCACATTGAGCCTTCTCGCTCTTAAGATATAGCTATATATATTTTCCCTTCCGCATCTAAGATATAGCCATATTTCCCTTTCTGCTATTTCCCTTTCTGCTATTTCCCTTCTGCTATGTCTTTAAATTCCCGGTTTTCCCTTCAAGTTGTGTGAGTTTGCATTGCATATCCGCCACACTCGAGATAGGGAGCATACTTGCATCGAACCAGATTGGTCAAATCGTGTAGTACTTGCCTTAAATCGAGCACTGGATGCACACGACTACACGCCAAAATCGGCTAAAACCGAGAGACATAGGAGTGCATAGATCCCATGTATAAAAGTTGCAAATTTGACAAAACCAATCGATAAAACACTTTCAAGTTTTCAAAAAGAGTCGTGTTTGTGTAAAATCGAGTTTTCCTAAAGCGTACAGACTGACCCTTGCACGCCGGTGCAAGAAAGTCTGCGACGAAATGAACCCACATGTCCACAATCGCCCCAAAAGTCAGATATTTTCAAAAATCACTTCGCTAGTTTGAGAAAGCTAGCTGGCATGCCCTTTCTAAAGCGACGTAAGCACGAAAAGATTCGCGTCAGGCCTAAGAACCCGGAGACGAGGATTTTCTGTGTCTACAGCCCTGTCTGATTTCCTTCCTATGGATTACGAAATAGACAGTGATGATGAAATACCGAACTTCCATCGGTATGATGGCATGGGAGACCCTAGGTCTCACTTGCAACTTTTCTCGCGTCGAGCCCATAAGAAGAAAAAGGACTCGATGAAATGGGTGTATTGGTTCCCTTTATCCCTTAAAGGCACAGCTGCCAAATGGCCGGCTTCCTACGACTTAAGCCAGTTTGCTACTTTTGAAGAGTTAGCGAACTGCTTCATGCAAAGATTTGCACACAACGTAGAAGTCACGCCGACTCTGAATACCTTAAGGGATACAAAGCAAGGCATGAACGAAGACGTACATGCCTTCATTATAAGATGGAGGTCACTTTTGGGCCAAGTGTGAGAGCCCATATCCGAAGGATGCGCAGTCATGCTCATCCTGGATAACTTTAAAATCGAGTTAAAAACCCTTCTCTCGCTCCATGAGATCTCAACTTTCCATAAGTTGATCAAAAAGGCCTCCCTTTTCGAAACCAACTTGCGAAAAGGGACATACGATCACTTGTGGAAAGGAAGTGCCATTTCAAAAACCCACTTGGAAAAGCCCATCACATACGGGCTACCCACGATGGACAAAGGGGCAAAGCCCCATAAAATCACCAATGTCCGGGTGGATCCAGGCGTGGCAGGCACTTCCAAAAATTTTGAAAAACTAGAAAACAAAAGGGAGCGAACCTTTCAAAAACCGGTTGAAAAACGGGAGTATTGGGGCAACCTGTGTCGGAGGTCCTAGACCTCCTACTTGCCCAGGGTATGATAGAACTCCCTGAAATCCCCGAAGGAGTCACTTCCAAGGGGGGGTATTTAAACCGATTTTGTAAGTATCATCGGCTCAAAGGCCATGATACCAAACGTTGTTTCTTCCTTTTAAATAAAATTGAGAACTTGATAGCAGAAGATCGGCTCCAGGTCACTGCGGAACCTGAGCCACCTCAAGCTATCTTCAAAGAACCCTTTCCCAAATACGCCAGTGGTAGTGGGAAAGGAAAGGAGGTATGTACCCTCACCATGTCTAAGGAACTAGCACAAAAACTAGAGCCTGGTCGACCCACTTGTGCGCCCACTCTTGTATTATACAAGAAGCCCGCCCAAGTCGTCATTCGAGGACCACCAAAAGTGGAATCCCCGGCAAAACCAATTTTGAAAATCCAAGGTTCTCCTCAGCTCATCCTTAGAGCCAAATTTAGCGCGAACCCTAGGCTGGTCGTGGAGGAAGTGACTAGATCCGGGAGGATCTATCAACCCCCGCACCTTCAAGGTGCTAAAAAGGTGGTCAGTGTGCCTGGCCCCTCAAAAGCATGTATCCCTAGTGTTCTGCCAAAAGCAGATAAGGACAAAGTCATCCAAAATCCTTATGATTTCGAAAACCACCTTTCAAAGATTCCTATTCACATGTCTATCTTAGAGCTTATACAAACCTCGCCTAGGCATAGACTTGTATTAGAGAAAATTCTAGAAAGGGCCAAGGTTGATTCGAACATAAGTCCGGAATCCTTGTCTGCCCAAGTGGCTTTATTAGGAGCAAAATCGGCCATCACTTTCTCGAAAGATGATGTAGATAGACCCTACGAATCCCACAACTAGGCCCTGCATATCGAGGTGGTTCTGAATAACCACTCTCTGGACAGGTGCCTAGTCGATGGTGGAGGAGGGCTCAACATCCTTCCACTTCATGTGGCGTATAAAATCAGAGTCACCTTGACTTCAGTGAACCCAAGCCCCATCGTTATCACTGGATACGATGGGAATGCGTCTAGACCTTTAGGATCCATCGAACTCCCAATGGAAACGGGAGGGATCGAGCACATGGGGGTGTTCCATGTCTTAGACATCCACCCCCATTATAACCTGTTGTTGGGAAGACCCTAGATACACAGTTTGTGCGCTATGCCATCCACCTTCCACAGGTGTGTCAAGATCCCTTTTAGGGACCAGGTCGTAGTGATCCTAGGTGAGAGTCACCCACAGCTTTAGGGGATCATAAACTCCCCTTGTTTATCAAGCTCCCAGGCCCATGAGGCTAACCTGGGGCAAATTATGGTTGAGCCACCTCGGCTCTTGTTAAACAACCCTAGGAAGGTTGTATGTGTGAAGGGGCCGCCCAAAGCAGGCCCCCTCCCAATTCTAACCCTTCTAGGAAAACCCAAGCGTTCCCAATTTCCAAAGCCCCTGGATAAGAGGCCATATGAGCACAATATGGACGACAGCATGTTCCAAGACCACGACTTGTACCACACCTTTTCAAAAAATAGAAAGTCCTGGAACCTGTTGTTGAACATGGGCTACACGCCCTACAAGAGTCTAGGGGCACAGAACCAAGGTCTCCTAGAGCCCATCATTCCTAAGGCCAATCCAAGCCGATATGGGATCGGCCATACTCCCCGAATACCGCCGGAGCCACCCCCTGTGACCACCTGGGTCAAGGGTGCCCCGGAACCTGTCTTAGAAGAGACCTACGATTTAGATCTCCTATTCTGAGTCTAACCCGTAGTGTTTTCCCTTTGTAGGTATGACGGAAGATCCCTTTTTCTAAAAATACAAAAACATTTGAAAAGCTTAAAATAAAAAAAAATCAGAAAACAAGAAAAACCAAAAACAATGGAAAAATAAAAACTCGAAAAAAGAGTGCTTTGTATAGTTCCCAAGGTTCTTGTTTTACAAAAACCCAAAAAAATCGAAAATTTGGAAAATACCAAAAAGATTTTGTACATAGCTGCTCCTGGTAGGACTTTGGCAAAAGAAAAGGATTTCGAAAGAAAAGTCGTCTGCATAGCCAGACCAAAGATTTTGAAATCACTTGAAAATCCAAGTACAAAACCAAGTCTTTTTGAAAACCACGCATCAAATTCCCTCGGGTCTATAGCCCACGAGAATGATCAAAGCCCAGAAGGGGATCCCCTTGAGGAAGATCCCACTTCTGAGCTCCCAGTAGGAGGAGATTTCAAATTCTCGATTCCCTAAGACCTGCCCATATCACCCCACTACACCCACTACCACCTGACCCCATCTCCTAGCTAGTTCCCTTCCCTTACACCACTCCTATCCACCCTAGCAGCCCGCCACCGCCAAGCACCCTTAGTCGGCCACTCCACCCGACTGTCACCTTTTCATTCGGCCAGCCATCCACCAGCCATAACCTTCCCCAAGCTAGTTCCCTTCCCTTAGTGCCATACTCCCTTAGTGACCCTACTTAGGCCCTTTAGCCCAACACGCCAAAAACAGCCCCTCCTTAGCAGCCGGCCATCTTCAAGGCGCCTCTTCCGCGCACCAAGGACATCCGGCCAGCACCTCCCCTTGCTGTTCAACTTCGCGGAGCTCCCTTTTACAGCCCAAGGCAAAGGCCAAGCCCACGCTCAAGCAAGGCATCTTCGGACCAGCTATTAGTAAGTGCCTAACTCGGTCCTTAGTTGTATACTTGCTTAAGATTTAATTCGATACGGGGTTGTAATAACGGAGCATAGTCTTCCCCCGCTTGTAATAACGTGGCTTGGCACATCCACACACGTGCACTCTCTTAGTTGTGCACGATTTTGAACACACATGGGCCTAATCAACCCCTAATATACATATATACATATCTATTTTAATTTTCGTAGGGTTTTGCTTAAGTTGGGTGTGTTGTCTTTCAATTCAAGCACTCACACACATTGAGCCTTCGCTCTTATTTGAAAGACCCAAGTAAGGGCCGTGTTATACTATTTGGGATTAATTTCATGTTGTGTGCGTAGTACTTCAATTCAAGCACTCACACACATCGAGCTTTCGCTCTTATTCCCAAGACCTTAATCAAGGCCATACTGCAAGTTATATTTGGGTTTAATTTCATGTCGTGTGTGTAAGTCTTTCAATTCAAGCGCGCACCCACATTGAGCCTTCGCTCTTATTTGCAAGACCCGAGTAAGGGCCCTTATACATACTCTATGTACATATCTCCCTTCGGCATTTACATTACAAGTCATTTCCCTTCGGTTATTTCCCTTCGGTTATTTCCCTTCGGCATTGTCTTACATTTCGGGTTTTCCCTTTGGAGTAGCGTGAGTTTGCATTGCATCTATGCCATACCACGAGGTAGGACGCATATTGCATCAAAGCAAGCCCCGTATTCCCGCTCAAAATTCGCCCATGTAGTGGAGTGTTCATAACACACAAACTAGGTGGCCCCCTAAAGGGATAAAATGAAAGACTTAGGCACGTGCAAATCCACGTGATCTAAAATCTGCAATCGCATCTAAAAGACCCGAATTAAACACCTTGAACCGCTTCGTAGGCTTTCTATCCCAAAAACTCGATTTTTCAAAGCATACAGACTGACCCTTGCGCATCGGTGCAAGAAGGTCTGCGACGATAAGAGCTCACTTGCTCACAGTCGCCACGATTAGAAGTCAATTTAAAAATCTTCACTAGCTTAGGTAAGTTAGCTGGCACGCCCTGTTTATATAAATAGGCCTTAAACGCACGAGAGGATCCGCTCCAAGCCCTGAAAAGACACGGAGGCGGGGATTTTCACCGCGTCTACACTATGATGGGTCGACACTTACAGGGGTCGACTTCTATACCCCTTTGGCTCACCATAAAGCCCAGAAGCTTCCCTGATTCTACCTCGAATACACATTTTTGAGGGTTCAGCTTTACTTTGTAAAGCCTAAGCCTTTCGAAAATCTTTTGCAAACATTTGATGTGAGTGCATCGGGTTTTGGATTTCGCCAAGAGATCATCTACATACACTTCTACAAGCTCATGAATTTTATCATGGAAGATCGTGGTCATGGCTCGTTGGTATGTTGCGCCGGCATTTTTCAAACCAAAGGGAATGACTGTATAGCAGTACGTGCCCCATGGGGTTGTGAAGGCGGTCTTACACTGATCACGTGGACTTAGTTTGATTTGATTATAGCCTGAATAGCCACCCATAAATGAAAACATTTCATGATTTGCAGTACTATCGACTATCAAATCTATGTTTGGTAAAGGATAATTATCCTTCGGAGTGGCTTTATTCAGGTTTCTGAAATCGATGCATATTCGAATTTTCCCATTGGTTTTTTGAACTACAACGATGTTTGACAACCAATCAGAATACGCAATGGGTTTTATAAATCCGGCTTTTAATAGATCTTCTAAACCCTGTTTGACTTGCGTGTGTCCATTCGGGTGTATTTTCCTAAGCTTCTGTTTTATGGGTTTTACACCTACATCTAAGGGAAGACGATGCTCGACAATGCTGGGGTCTATGCCCAGCATGTCTTCAAACGTCCATGCAAACACATCTAAATAGGTTCGTAGAAATGCAATGAATGCTAACCTTTCAATTTCAAGCAAGCATGCGCCTATTTTGATGGATTTGGGATTGGAATCATCCCCTAGGTTCACCTCTATGAAATCTCCTCCTACTGATTGGGAAGGTCTTTCAAAATCAAGAATTTTATGAAATTTTGGGAGCTCAGAAGTGGGATCTTCCTCGAGGGGATCCACTTCTGGGATCTTAACACACCTGTGGAAGGTGGATGGCACAGCGCACAAACTGTGTATCCAAGGTCTTCCCAGCAACATGTTATAATGGGGGTGGATGTCTAAAACATGGAACACCCCCGTGTGTTCGATCCCTCCCATTTCCATTGGGAGTTCGATGGATCCTAAAGGTCTAGACGCATTCCCATCGTATCCATTGGGAGTTCGAAGACGTACATGCCATCATTATACGATGGAGGTCAATTTTGGGCCAAGTGCGAGAGCCCATATCTGAAGGATGCGCAGTCATGCTCATCCTGGATAACTTTAAAAGCGAGTTAAAAACCCTTCTCTCGCTCCATGAGATCTCAACTTTCCATAAGTTAATAAAAAAGGCCTCTCTTTTCGAAACGAATTTGAGAAAAGGGACATACAATCACTTATAGAAAGGAAGTGTCATTTCTAAAACCCGCTTGGAAAAGCCCATCACTTATGGGCTACCCACGATGGACAAAGGGGCAAAGCCCCATAAAATCGCCAATGTCCGGGTGGATCTAGGCGTGGCGGGCACTTCCAAAAATTTTGAAAAACTAGAAAATAAAAGGGAGCGAACCTTTCAAAAACCGATTGAAAAACGAGAATATACACCGCTGGGGCAACCTGTGTCGGAGGTCCTAGACCTCCTACTTGCCCAAGGCATGATAGAGCTTCCCAAAATCCTTGAAGGAGTCACTTCCAAAGGGGGGTATTTAAATCGATTTTGTAACTATTGTAAACACCCCGAAATCCCACGAATTCCTCAAATCAACCTGGTTTTGTAAAAGCAGCCCCAAAGGGCTATTTTAAGTCTGAAAACTCAAGAGCCTTTTAGACAACCCTGTACATATGTTTTAAACTTTATATATTTCAAAAATATATAATATGGATTTTAAAACCTGTTAAAACACGCTTTGAAACCCCGAAGCAGCTTGGCCTGATCAAGATAGGACCAAAAAAGCTAAGGAGAGCCCGGAACCGGAGCACATGTCGAGCCCAGCACAACAACTCTCATATCAAATCCACCCCCAAGATCTCGAACGTCCAAGACCCTATTATCATCAAAATATCATTTGAAGTCATCTCCGGAAGGCGAAAATAGAGGCGGACGATCATGTTGGCGAAGACCCAACGCAGACGGAGTACTGATGCTGTCAGACCCCGCACAAACCATTCATTTCGAACACAGCCCGAAGGAGTCAGAATTCAGTTTGGATAGGATCTGGACCATATATATCCAGATCCCAATCCAAACCCATGTGTGGACTTGGATTTGGATTTGGATCGAGAGATCCAATCCAATATCCACCTCCATGGCCCACATCACCTTCTCATAAATGGAGGTGGGGCCCACTTGAATTTCACGTGGGATTATGGGCATGAGAGAGAGTGGGGGAGGATAAGATTAAAGTGTGTGTTGTAATTAAGCTTGACTTGTGTGTCAAGTTTGGGGTTAATCATGTGGGTTAGACTAATTAAAGTGGGTTTAAGCTTGTAATTAGCCAAACCTAACCTAGGGCTGCACCAACATGATGTGATTAAGGTCTATGGGTCATGCAAAGGGAGCTCCTTAATCTAATCCTAACCAAAAACATCTAATCCTAGCCTTTTACCCTAATCCTGTCCTAATCCAAGCCTAATCACCTAACCTACTTCTCTAATCCCGACCTAATCCCAACCTAATCACCTAACCCACTTCCCTAATCCTTCCCTAAACCTAGGTTAATTTCTCTAAACCTAACCTAACCCTAGCCTAATCACCTAACCCACCTCACTAAACCTCACCCCAAAACCAACCCACCTAGCTAAACCCTAAACCTCTAAACCACCCCAACTAAACCTAGCACACAATCTACCCAAAACCCCTTATATGAAAATATCTAGCCCTACACCAATACCAGCCCACCTTATCACCACACCACCCCTACCTAAACCACCTAACCACCCTCCTAATACCAGCCCCAACCGACTTTTGCAACCCTATATAAACCCCCCCCCTAAGGGGCGGGGTTCCCATCCTCTCTCACCCCTTTCCAGCCCAACCGAGCCCAGCCAGGTCTTCCACCTGCACCACAGCCAGCCACCACCTCGCTCCACCTGCTCCACCATACCCCAGCCGGCCAACTACCTATCGCCACCACCGCCTTCGGCCGAACCCTCCACTTCAACCACCCGACTGCTCCTCTCTTCCATCCACCGCCTCTCTTTAACACCGGTTAATACCCCATACTCCACTCCACCTCTTCTTCGCTCCCCCTCCACTCTCAGCCACCTGCACCACCACCATCTTCCCCTAACACCAGCCACTTATCGCTACCACTCCCATTCGGTCAAACCTCAGCCACTCCAACCACCCTCCATTATCTAGACACCCCAGCTACACCCGACCACTCCACTCAACTCCCTAAGACCTACCCATATCACCCCACCACAGCCGGCCACTACCTTACCCCATACCCTAGCTGGCTCCCTTCCCATCCACGATAGCCCTAGCTACCTTAGCAACCACCACCACCGAGTCTCCCTTAGTCGGCCACTCCAACCGACTGCCCCATACCCATTCGGCCAGCCACCCGCCAGCCACGTACTTCCCCTAGGCGCTCCCTTAGACACTCCCTTAGGCTCCCACTTAGTGCCATATTTCCTAACACTACACCCTCCCTTAATGACCCTACTTAGTCACTTTAGCCCAACACACAAAGCCAGCCCATTCTTAGCAGCCGGCCATCTTCGAGGCACCCCTTCCGCACACCTAAGGCACCCGGCCAGTAGCCCCTCTTGCCGTTCAACTCCGCGGAGCTCCCTCTTGCAACGCAAGGTGAAGGCCAAGCCCACGCTCAAGCAAGGCATCTTCGGACCAGCTATTAGTAAGTGCCTAACTCGGTCCTTAGTTGTATACTTGCTTAAAATTTAATTCGATACAGGGTTGTAATAACGGAGCATAGTCTCCCCCCGCTTGTAATAACATGGCTTGGCACACCCACACACACGTGCACTCTCTTAGTTGTGCACGATTTTGAACACACACGGGCCTAATCAGCCCCTAATATATAAATATATATATATTTTAACTTACGTAGGGTTTTGCTTGAGTTGAGTGTGTTGTCTTTCAATTCAAGCACTCACACACATTGAGCCTTCGCTCTTATTTTAAAGACCCAAGTAAGGGCCGTGCTATACTATTTGGGTTTCATTTCATGTCGTGTGTGTAAGTCTTTCAATTCAAGCACTCACACACATTGAGCCTTCGCTCTTATTTGAAAGACCCAAGTAAGGGTCGTGCTATACTATTTGGGTTTCATTTCATGTCGTGTGTGTAAGTCTTTCAATTCAAGCACTCACACACATTGAGCCTTCGCTCTTATTTGATTTTACCCTAATCCTGTCCTAATCCTAGCCTAATCACCTAACCTACTTCCCTAATCCCGGCCTAAGCCCAACCTAATCACCTAACCCACTTCCCTAATCCTTCCTTAAACCTAGGTTAATTTCCCTAAACCTAACCTAACCCTAGCCTAATCACCTAACCCACCTCACTAAACCTCACCCCAAAACCAACCCACCTAGCTAAACCCTAAACCTCTAAACCACCCCACCTAAACCTAGCATACAATCTACCCAAAACCCCTTATATGAAAATATCTGGCCCTACCCCAATACCAGCCCACCTTATCACCACACCACCCCTACCTAAACCACCTAACCACCCTCCTAATACCAGCCCCAACCGACTTTTGCAGCCCTATATAAACCCCCCCCCTAAGGGGCGGGTTTCCCATCCTCTCTCACCCCTTTCCAACCCAACCGAGCCCAGCTGACTCCAACCGAGCCCAGCCAGGTCTTCCACCTACACCACAGCCAGCCACCACCTCGCTCCACCTGCTCCACCACACCCCAACTGGCCAACCACCTGTCGCCACCACCGCCTTCGGCCGAACCCTCCACTTCAACCACCTGGTTGCTCCTCTCTTCCATCCACCGCCTCTTTTTAACACCGGTTAGTACCCCATACTCCACTCCACCTCTTCTTCGCTCCCCCTCCACTCTCAGCCACATGCACCACCACCATCTTCCCCGAACACCAGCCACTTATCGCCACCACTCCCATTCGGTCAAACCTCAGCCACTCCAACCACCCGCCATTATCTAGATACCCTAGCTACACCCGACCACTCCACTCAACTCCCTAAGACCTACCCATATCACCCCACCACAGCCGGATCTTGGCTCGATTTGGGGTTCCACGAGACCTTGTGTCTGATAATGGCACCCCATTCAAGAACGAATGGATGGTCAAGTTGTGCAACACGTATGGCATAACTTACCACTTCTCCTCACCCTACTACCCTCAAGGCAACGGCCAAGCCGAATCCACAAACAAGACTCTCATTAGCATAATTGAGAAGACTTTAGAGAAGGGTAGGAGGTGGCACGAGAAGCTGGATGAAGCCTTATGGGCTTATAGGACTTCCATCTGGACTCCCACGAATGCCACACCATTCGAATTAGTCTATGGCACAAACGCCATTCTTCCCATTCATACTCAATTGCATTCATTCCATACATCCCTAGCACTCGACCTCCCCTTAGAGATGCTTCAGCATACTAGGATGGCCGAACTAGATTTGCTAGATGAGAGGTGACTCATTGCCATGGATCATGCTCGTGCATACTGGTAAAGGATAGCCCGACTCTATGGCAAACACATGAGACCTCGCCACTTTGAAGTGGGAGATCTAGTCTTAAAGACCATCCACTACCGTGGCCCACATCCCCTCGGAAAGTGGCACCCCAAGTGGGATGGACCCTATATTGTACGAGCAACCACCAAGAACAATTCGTATTGGTTGATCGATGTAGAAGGTAGGAATTTAGCAGATCCTATCAATATTCAATACTTAAAGAAGTATCATGTGTAGGATTTGAATTAAATTCTAGTTTTCGAAAAATTTAAGGGATAGCTGCCCTGAGACATGAAAATAAGGTGTAAAGGCAAAGTCGTGTGACCCTGAGTAACAGAATTCGCACTTGTGAAAGAGTGGAGTCTTCAAAATCGTGGTTACATTTCAAAATCCTTCTTCTTACAAAGAAAGGCCTAGTTCAATATAGCAAGATACTTGCAAGTAGTACAAGCTATTTCTAAATAGGCTTATCTGGAATTGATCGAGTGTAAGCATGGGATAAGTCCTCCCCTCTTCTCTTTTCCTTCGCACTTGGAAGCGGATGATCATGTTGGCGAAGACCCAACACAGACAGAGTACTGATGCTGTCAGACCCCGCACAAACCGTTCGTTTCGAACACAGCCTGAAGGAGTCAGATTTCAGTTTGGATCGGATCTGGACCATATATATCCATATCCCAATCCAAACCCATGTGTGGACTTGGATTTGGATTTGGATCTAGAGATCCAATCCAATATCCACATCCATGGCCCACATCACCTTCTCATAAATGGAGGTGGGGCCCACTTGAATTTCATGTGGGATTATGGGCATGAGAGAGAGTGGGGGAGGATAAGATTAGAGTGTGGTTGTAATTAAGCTTGACTTGTGTGGGGTTAATCATGTGGGTTAGCCTAATTAAAGTGGGTTTAAGCTTGCAATTAGCCAAAACCTAACCTAGGGCTGCACCAACATGATGCAACAAGGTCTATGGGTCATGCAAAGGGAGCTCCTTAACCCCACCCTAACCAAAAACCCCTAATCCTGGCCTTTTACCCTAATCCTATCCTAATCCTAGCCTAATCACCTAACCCACTTCCCTAATTCCGGCCTAATCCCAACCTAATCACCTAACCCACTTCCCTAATCCTTCCCTAAACCTAGGTTAATTTCCCTAAACCTAACCTAATCCTAGCCTAATCACCTAACCCACCTCACTAAACCTCACCCCAAAACCAACCCACCTAGCTAAACCCTAAACCCCTAAACCACCCCACCTAAACCTAGCACACCATCTACCCAAAACCCCTTGTATCAAAATATCTGGCCCCTACCCAAAACCAGCCCACCTTATCACCACACCACCAACCCTAGACCACCTTACCACCCTCTTAATACCAGCCCCAACCGCCCTCTTCAGCCCTATATAAACCCCCCCCCCAAGGGGCGGGTTTTCCATCTTCTTCCAGCCCAGCCGACTCCAGCCACCTTCCAGCCGAATCTTCCACCTGCACCACCTCCACTCACCACCCAGCTCCTCCTACACCACCACTCCCAGCCGGCCAGCTCCCCATCGCCACCACCTCCCGGCTGCATCCTACACATCCAAGACATTTGGCCGAACCCCATCCACTCCAACCACCCAACTGCCCCTCTTCCATCCACCGCCTCTTCATCCGGTTAGTACCTCAGCTTCACTCTACCCCTTCTTCATTCCCCCTCCACTCTCAACCACCTACACCACCGCCACATCATCCCAACACCAAACACCCGCCATCCTACCCATTCGGCTAGACCTTAGCCACTTCAAACACCCGCCTTGAACCATTTCCCCTAGCAACACCCGGTCACTCCACTTAGCTCCCTAGGACGTGTCCCTTATGCTTCCCACCAGCCCCTAACTCCACCTTATCCCATACCCTAGCTAGCTCCCTTCCCATCTACGACATCCCTAGCTACCTTAGCAACCACCACCACTAAGTCTCCCTTAGTCGGCCACTCCAACCGACTGTACCACATCCACTCAGCCAGCCACCCGCCAGCCTTAGGCACTCCCTTAGACACTCCCTTAGGCTCCCACTTAGTGCCATCTTTCCTAATACTACACCCTCCCTTAGTGACCCTACCTATTCACCTTAGCTGGCCACCACCAAGGCAGCCCCCTTCATAACAGCCGGCCACCTTCGAGGCGCCCCTCCCGCGCACCTAAGGCATCCGGCCAGCAACCCCCCTTGTCGTTCAACTCCGAGGAGCTCCCTCTTGCAGCCCAAGGCGAAGGCCAAGCCCACGCTCAAGCAAGGCATCTTCGGACCAGCTATTAGTAAGTGCCTAACTCGGTCCTTAGTTGTATACTTGCTTAAAATTTAATTCGATACAAGGTTGTAATAACAGAGCATAGTCTCCCCCCGCTTGTAATAACATGGCTTGGCACACCCACACACACGTGCACTCTCTTAGTCGTGCACGATTTTGAACACACACGGGCCTAATCAGCCCCTAATATATAAATTTATATATATACTTTAAATTACGTAGGGTTTTGCTTAAGTTGGGTGTGTTGTCTTTCAATTCAAGCACGCACACACATTGAGCCTTCGCTCTTATTTGTAAGACCCAAGTAAGGGCCGTGTTATACTATTTGGGTTTCATTTCATGTCGTGTGTGTAAGTCTTTCAATTCAAGCACTCACACACATTGAGCCTTCGCTCTTATTTGTAAGACCCAAGTAAGGGCCGTGTTATACTATTTGGGTTTCATTTCATGTTGTGTGCGTAGTACTTCAATTCAAGCACTCACACACATTGAGCCTTCACTCTTATTTGTAAGACCCAAGTAAGGGCCGTGTTATACTATTTGGGTTTAATTTCATGTTGTGTGCGTAGTACTTCAATTCAAGCACTCACACACATTGAGCTTTCACTCTTATTCCCAAGACCTTCATTAAGGCCATATTGCAAGTTATATTTGGGTTTTATTTCATGTCGTGTGTGTAGTCTTTCAATTCAAGCACGCACCCACATTGAGCCTTCGCTCTTATTGGCAAGACCCGAGTAAGGGCCCATATATACCTTATATACGTATCTCCCTTCGGCAATTTCCCTTCGGTTATTTCCCTTCGGCATTTACATTTCAAGTCATTTCCGTTCAGTATTGTCTTTAAATTCGGGTTTTCCCTTTGGAGTAGCGTGAGTTTGCATTGCATCTACGCCATACCACGAGTTAGGACGCATATTGCATCGAAGCAAACCCCGTACTCCCGCTCAAATTTGCCACATTTAGTGGAGTGTTCATAACACACACCTAGGTGGCCCATAAAGGGATAAAAAGAAAGACTTAGGCACGTGCAAATCCACGTGATCTAAAATCTACAATCGCACTAAAAAGACCCGAATCAAACACCTCGAACCACTTTCGTAGGCTTTTTCTACCCCAAACTCGATTTTTAAAGCGTACAGACTGACCCTTGCGCATCAGTGCAAGAAGGTCTGCGACGACAAGAGCTTGCTTGCTCACAGTCGCCACGTTAGAAGTCAGGTTAAAATATATCTTCGCTAGCTTAGGTAAGCTAGCTGGCACACCCTGTTTATTCAAATAGGACTTAGACACACGAAAAGGTTCGCCCCAGGCCTGAGAGACCAGGGAGGCAGAGGTTTTCCGTGTCTACAGTGTGCTAGGGTTTAGGTGGGGTGGTTTAGTGGTTTAGGGCTTAGCTAGGTGGGTTGGTTTTGGGGTGAGGTTTAGTGAGGTGGGTTAGGTGTTTAGGCTAGGATTAGGGGAATTAGGCTAGGTTTAGGGAAGGATTAGGGAGGTGGGTTAGGTGATTAGGTTGGGATTAGGCCGGGATTAGGGAAGTGGGTTAGGTGATTAGGCTAGGATTAGGCCGGTGATTAGGGTAAATGGCTAGGATTAGGGGTTTTGGTTTAGGATTGGGTTAGGAGGCTCCCTTTGCATAGCCCATGGACTTCATTGCATCATGTTGGTGCAGCCCTAGGTTAGGTATAGGCTCATACAAGCTTAAACCCACACTAATTATGCTAACCCACATGATTAACCCCAAACTTGACACACAAGTCAAGCTTAATACATTCCCCTCATGCTTAATCCTCTCCATTCTCTCTCATGCCCATAATCCCACGTGAATTTCAAGTGGACCCCGTCTCCAGGTTCTTGGGCCTAAAGCGAATCTTTTCGTGCTTACGTCGCTTTAAAAAGGGCGTGCCAGCTAGCTCTCTCAAACTAGCGAAGTAATTTTTGAAAATATCTGACTTTGGGGGCGACTGTGGATAAGTGGGTTCTTTTCGTCGCAGACTTTCTTGCACCGGCACGCAAGGGTCAGTCTGTACGCTTTAGGAAAACTCGATTTTACACAAACACGACTCTTTTGAAAACTTGAAAGTGTTTTAGCGATTGGTTTTGTCAAGATTGCAACTTTTATACATGGGATCTGTGCGCTCCTACGTCTCTCGGGTTTTAGCCAATTTTTGGTGTATAGTCGTGTGCATCCAATGCTCGATTTCGGGCAAGTTCTACACGATTTGATCAATCTAGTTTGATGCAAGTATGCTCCCTATCTCGAGTGTGGTGGATATGCAATGCAAACTCACACAACTTGAAGGGAAAACCCAGAATTTAAAGACATAGCAGAAGGAAAATAGCAGAAAGGGAAATATGGCTATATCTTAGATGCGGAAGGGAAAATATATATAGCTATATCTTAAGAGCGAGAAGGGTCAATGTGAGTGAGTGCTTTGAGTGTATAAATTGAAAGGCAACTCACACGACTTGAACCTTAAAAACCCAGCTGAAAGGGGAAATACATATATATATATATATATATATATATATGTAAGAGCGGAAAGGCTCAATGTGAGTGAGTGCTTTGAGTGTATAAAATGAAAGACAACTCACACGACTTGAACCTTAAAACCCAGCTGAATGTATATAAATAGAGCTATATCCTATGGGCTGTTGAGGCCCGTTTTGTGTGCAAAAGGTGTGCAGATAAGAGCGGAAAGGCTCGAGTGTACGTGTGTGATTCGTGTTTCAAGCCATAATATTACATCTCGGGGGGAGACTACGCTCCATTATTACAACCCCGTATCGAATTTAATTGAACTTGAAACAATGTAAAAGATCAGATGCGAACACTTACACGTCGTCTGCTTGGGCTTTCTTTATCAATGGGATCCGACTTTGGACATAACTGTTGGATGGACCTCTCGCTGTGAACCGATCCGATGCGTGGAGTTTTGGTCCTAGTTTCACGATCTAGGCTATGTCGACACACGAAGGTTGTATGGTTTTGGGTGGGATTCGGGCAAACTTTAAGGCAAGGTGTAGGAGATCTAAGGCCAGCTCTAAGGTGAAGGGCTTAGGTAGGGCTTTAGTCCAAGTCCTAAGGTGATACTCGACCAGCTAGGGTCCGAGTTGGGTGATGGTCCATGGGCAGATTTGAGAATGGTCCTAAAGGAATGCTTGACCAAGTGGTGGCCGAGCTCGTTTGGTGTTTTGGGGTTGATCCTAGGCAAAGTCCTAAGGAAAGGGCTCGGCCAAGGGTGGCCGAGTTGATCAACTTGGGTTTTTAGTTTAGGTGGGATTTGGGATGAAAGGGCTAAAGGGAAATGGCTCGGCCAAGGGTGTCCGAGCTGATCAACTTGGGTTTAGTTTAGGTTGGGCTTTGGGGGACCTAATAGGACAGACCTAGGGTGAGCTCAGCCAGCTATTGGCCGAGCTTGGTATGGGCTTGGGTGGAGACGATCTTGGGTAGAACTAGGCTCGATCTTAGCAAGATTCGGCCAGCTCTTAGTTGGTTGAAAGTTGCTGGATTTTATCAATGGTATTGGGTGGTTTAGAGAGTTAGGATTTAGGTACTAAATGAGGCAGATCTAGGGTGGGCTCGGCCAGCCAATGGCCGAGCTTGGGGTAGTCTTAGGTGGGGACGGACTCAGGTGAAACTAGGGTAGCTTTTTAGTGAAGTTCGGCCAACTTCTTGGCTGGACTTTGTTGGTTTTTTAAGAGGTGGTATGGGGTGGTTTAGAAAGGCTAGAAGAGAGCGGTTTAGGTGGGTTCTAGGGACTCACCATGTCCACGGTTTTGATAGGTTTCCACGCAACAAGTCTTCACAAAGATTGGGCCATCCAAGGCTGCCGGATCCACTTGAGCAGCAACCAAGCCATTGCGTGAAATGAAGAAGCCATCTTGCCCACAACATGAGCCCACGTTTTACAAAAAGCAAAGGGGGAAAGCTAGCCCCCTTTGTTGACGTGAAAACGTGAAAAGAAAAATTCCAGCCTCCCATGAACCAGCCCCTCACGCCCTTTTATAGATTTCTTATGTGGATATGGATCCTGGATTGATTCTGAAATCCGGATCCAATCCAAGTCTTGTTTGGATCTGGATCTTGGGTTTGGATCTGGATATTTGGATCCATATTTGATCCAAATTTTCTTCTTCTTCTCTCCTTCTTGGCGTCTTGAGTCGAACGCTTCGTGCGGGTCTTGAGTTCATCAATGATTCGTCTTAAGCGGGGTTTTTCACCATTTCATCGTCCGAGCTCCTTTTCGCCTTTCCGGACTCTGTTTCAACTGATTTTGGTTATTTTCGACCTAGATTGTTCGTGATTTCAGGGGCACTGTTGGCTGGGCCTCTGATGCTTCTGGCTTGAAGTCCATTTGCGGCCTGGGCTTCTCTTTTGTCTTTGAATTTGGCCTTTGATCGGGCTGGGCTTGCTCTTTGAATTTTCTGAATCTCTGTTGCAACTGCCTTGGGCCAAGCTTTACCTATTCATCTGGGCTTTTGTAAAAATAGGACTTTCGTCCATTTTCAAGAATGTGTGTTCCGACAAGGTTGTAAAATGGAGGTTTGAAGTATTTGAGCTCCTGGGTTTTCGAAAATTCTAATTTTGGCTTTCTGAGCTCATTTTTGAACCAGGCATTTGCTTTTTTGCAAAATTTTTGGAATTTAGGGTGTTTACAGATGCCCCTCTTTGTCATTATCCAAATTGATTTGGATAATGGCGAAGAAGATAACACCCCTAATTGTTTTCTCCCCGGATTTGATCTTGAGAACATGGGATCGTCCCAGTATTTAAGAAAAACATTTCCTTTTAAACCTGATAGGAGGAGATTTTTCGCCAAAAGGGGACTTTCTATGGATCTAGCCCTAAATGAAGGTCATGTATGAGGTGCTCATGCGTGGATATGCAGAGTGTATGACATGGCTTGAAGTGCTGAAAAGGGGCAACCTCCTAGAGACCAGATTATATGGTCGAACTTTTAAGACTTTATGAAAACCTGCTGCTCTAAGTGAGCGGGCCTTACGTATGCTCGATGTTTGAGTTTTTTGAAATTCATTTTAAGAGGGAAAACTTTTCTGAACCATCGATCCTAAGGACCTTTAGCTCCTTGTGTTTGCCTTTACTTGAGTCTCGACACTTGCTAATCTAGCAGAGGTTTTATGAGAAAACAAGCCACATTTCAAAATTTTTACGCCTTACTCAAAACGTCATATTCTCAAACAAGATGAAATTCAAGTAAGTAAATCCTATTTTTACTTTAGGATTCCCTGAAATGAACCATGTTTCACTCGGGATAAGTCGTAGGGATGGAAAGAAGTACCACGGTCCCTTCTGAAGTGTCCCGTGGTTTGAGGCAAAGAAGGCGGAAAACTGCTCTTTTTGAGATTTTGGCCTTTTTCTTTCTTTTTTCCATAGAGGGTCTCCCTTTGGGAGTATTTTTTCTTTAATCCCTCTTTTCCATAGAAGACTCGAATTTTCTTTTTGATTCATTTTTCTTTCTTTGGGAAAGAGATTTCTGACGGGGATTTCCCTTTGTTTTGGCCAAGTTTTCCTTTTGGAAGGAGAAGAGAAAAGGGGAGGACTTATCCCAAGGTCATACTCGATCCATTCTAGGTCAGCCTATTTAAAAATAGCACGTACAATTTGCAAGTATCTTGCTATATTGAATTCAGCCTTTCTTTGTAAGAAGAAGGATTTTGAAATGTAGCCATGTATTTGGAAAGCTCTGCTTTTTCACAAAATGTTGATTCTTTCATTCAGGGTCACACAACTTACCTTTGATCCTTGGTTTCGAAGTTTCAAAGTAGTTTTCCCTAAAACATTTTCACAAAATGGGAATTTAACTCAGACCCTATACATGATATTTTTTCAAATACTGAATATTGATAGGATCTGCTAAATTCCTACCCTCGACATCGGTTAACCAATAAGAATTGTTCGTGGTGGTTCCACGCACGACGTAAGGGCCATCCCACTTGGGCCACCACTTTCCAAGTGGATGTGGGCCACGATGGTGGATGATTTTCAAAACGAGCTCTCCCACTTCAAAGTGGCGAGGTTTCATATGTTTCTCATAATGTCGGGCGATCCTTTGCCGGTATGCGTGAGCATGGTCCATAGCAAGGAGTCACCTCTCATCTAATAGATCTAGTTCAGCCATCCTAGCATGCTGAAGCGTTTCTAGGGGGAGGTCGAGTGCAACGGATGTATGAAATGAATGTAGACGTGTATGGATGGGGAGAACGGCGTTTGTGCCGTAAACCAACTCAAAAGGTGTGGCATTTGTGGGAGTGCGGATGGAAGTCCTATAAGCCCATAGGGCTTCATCCAGCTTCTCGTGCCAGGTTCTACCCTTCTCTAAGGTTTTCTCAACAATGCTGATGAGAGTCTTGTTGGTGGCTTCGGCTTGGCCATTGCCTTAAGGGTAGTAAGGCGATGAGAAGTGATGATTTATGCCATACTTGTTGCACAGCTTGACCATCCGCTCGTTTTTAAATTGGGTGCCATTATCGGACACAAGATCTCTTGGAACTCCAAATCGAGCCAAGATATTTTTCCTAATGAAAGCCACCACATGTTGCCCCTGGACATTTGTCAGGGAGGTGGCTTCGACCCACTTGGAAAAATACTCAGTGGCTGCTAGAATGAACCTGTGTCCGTTTGAGGCCTTTGGAAAAATTGGTCCTACGATATCAAACGCCCACATGGTGAATGGCCAGGGGCTGACCACCGAATGCAGTGATGATGAGGGGATATGAATGGCGTGACCATGCACTTGACACGGGTGACACTTCCTAACATGATCATGGCAGTCCTTTCTCAGGGTAGACCAAAAATAACTTGCTCTAAGTATTTTCATCGCCATCATGTTGGCATTGACATGACCTCCACATTCTCCATCGTGGAATTCATGCATAACAGTCCTAGCCTCCTCTAGGTCGACGCATCTTAGTAAGATGCCAGTAAAACTCTTTTTGTACAGAACCCCTCCCAAAATCATGTATCGGGTGGAAATTTTTTGGATGAATGCCTTATCTTTAGATGTGGCATCCTCAGTGAATCCCCCATTTTCTAGAAAATTCTTTATGTCATAAAACCAAGGTTTTTCATCAGAATCAAGGTTATTTTGGCAAATTTGCAAATCGTGTATGGAAGGAGTGGGTGAGTGCCATATTTCAAGGGGTCTGGTTCCCAAAGTGGGATTGACCCTTAAGACTGAACCCAAGGATGAGAAGGCATCAACGACGCCATTATCCTCTCTTCCTACATGTGTGAGAGTACACAATTGGAACGACTCGACCAGTCGAGTGGCCAATTCGTGGTATGGAAGCAGTTTTTCATTTCGAACTTGCCAAATTTTTAAAACTTGGTTTATAACAAGGAGGGAATCTCCAAAAACCTCGATGCATGCTGCCCCTAGAGTTTTCGAAACTTTTAAACCTTGTATGAGTGCTTCATACTCAGCTATTTTGTTGGAACATTCGAAATCTAGGCGAATTGCTATGGGGATCTCTCCCTTTTCAGGGGATACGAGGATGATCCCAGCACCAGCCCCTCGTTGGTTTATGGTCTATGGATGTTACCATGATCATAAATGCAACTTTCTATAATAATGAGACTGAGTACCATACTCTAATTCATGGATTAAATATACTCTTAACAATTAAGGGTTAATGCCATAGAGGTATATGATAATTCAGTGTAATAGTGCAAATCTCATACCCTTACTACAAAAAGTATTGGATCTAGTTCACTCATCTAACATGACCAATTTGTTATATATTTCAAAGGATGTCAATAAAGTAGTCAATGGTTTGACTCAATTGGCCTCAGGATTTAAGCCAATTAATCATAAAGAACATCTAATAGTTCCCATATCGGAGGAAAATATAGTAATTGATGATTGGCAAACTGTGTTAATTCAATATCTAAGCAATCTGTTTAAGAAAGTTGGTGTGAAGGTTAAATGTAGTGTCTTGAACTATGTCTTAGTGGATGATGATCTATATAAATGGAGCTGCATTTCTTAGAAATGCTTAAACAAAGTAGACACTCATACCATGAAGGCCAAGTTTTATTAAGGCATTTATGGAGCCCATAACTCTAGGCCAAAGATGAAATGTTTTATATATTGCCATGAATACTTCTAGCTTATATGAATCAAGATTATGTAAATTACGCTACAGGGTCTTAGACATACCAACACTGTAGTATTATCCAAAGAATTTTCTACTCAGAACTCAATCCTATTATCAAGCCATGGCCATTTCGAGGGTGGGCCCTATGACAAGATCTACCTTACATCTTCCAAATGTCATTAGTTCATTATAATGGCAACTAACTACTTCACCAAAGCAATCACCCAAGATGATGTGGTCAAATTCATTAGCAGTCACTTATTTTTATGATTCAACAACCCATAGATGATCACAAACTGACTAAGGAATAGTGTTTAAGAAAAGGTAATAGCCTTTGCTCAAGAATTTAGTATCAAATTAGTGCACTCAACACCACATTATACTCAAGTGATCGGCCAAGCTAAGGCCACTAATAGGATAATTATGTACATCATGAAGAAGTCCTTTGAAAACAATCCACAATGACGAAACAAGATTATTCCCGAGGTTATATGGGCTTATAGAAGTTAGAAGACTGTAGCAATAGGGTTAACACTATTACGCCTAACGTACAACCACAATGTAGTATGGCTGATGTAAATCAATGTTAAATGAGAGACTAGCCAAACAACAAAATCTATAGCTTGCCAAGTATGTATAATCTATGTAAGTGGAGTTGGACTCAATTGATAAAGATTGTTTAATGGCTCTCAATAACTTATTGGTAAACAACTAAAAAATCGACGTATCCTACAATAAACATATAAAGCCTAAGTAGTTCCAAGAAAGTGACCTAATTTGTAAAGAAATTTCACCAATCGGATAAAGGATCTTCAATTATTGAAATGTTTCTCAAATTTGTAAGGTCCCTATATGATAACTAAAGTATTGCTTGGCAAAGGCTACGTACTAGTGGGGATAGAAGGAGAAGAGTAGACCAAGAACATCAACAAGAAGTCTGAATATTATCCTTCTCCTGAACAAATCACAGAATGTAACAACTACAAACTGACCATCTTGCCTGATGTGAATTCATCTATAAAAATAGAATGAACAAACCACAGTTCCTTTGTGCAAAGAATGACTAGGCCACCTGCTCTACCATCTCCTCAAGATCTTCCTGATTCTATATCAAAAGTAAAAGGTCCTTGTTAAAGGGCATTCTACTTATTATAAACTCCGAGTAAGCCTCTTCAAATTCCTTTGCATTCACCAATTGCCTCCCATGGTGGCTGCCAACTCATGCCAATTGTTAGGAAAGAAATGCTCACATTTGTTTTGAAGTCGAGAGGCAAGATTGAACCTTATTAGTTGCTCAAGATACATTCAAAAATTTATTGCTGAGGTTCTCCATCTCTTAAGATGCTTACAAGCATAGGCTAGTTTTCTCTCTAAGCCAACTTATCCGAGAACTTAACTGTATAGGGTGTGCCTCAACATGATGAAACTCAGGGAGACTATCTAATTTCTCATGCGCAGACTTCAACCTCCCTTGAGTGGCTAAGCTCTTCATCAAAGGTGTTATCCCAAGCGAGGCCTTCCAAGGTGCTTTTTTTAGCAAAGCTTTGAAGGATCATATCCTCTAAGAGACCTTGGTTAAACAAGTTCTCCACAAGTTTGACTTCGACACTCATTATTGACAAAGAAATGGGAGCTTCACTTCTCATAGTTGTTTCCCTCACTCACAGCTAATGCGGGTCTCCTCCTAGCGACTGCCAACTAAAGGCATACCCTAGGTGCCTACCCCTAGGCCTGCCCTTAATCTTTTTTGGGAATCACAAGGCACATGTTGCCACCTTGGTAGTGGCTCTTTATAAGCATAGCTTCATGCAATTGAAGACATGACTTTGCTTTTTAATGCGACCACCTCAGAGTACAGTAATTGTTTCCTTTTGAGTACATATACATCTTCAAAATGTTTTGGCACCGCTTCTATTGCTAAACTCTTCAAAAAGACAAACTTGTTGCTCACTTTGAGTCTAGGCTCCTTGAGAAGGGAACTAGTATCTCCTAGTATCGAGGCCTCCACTTAGGAGGCCTGAAAATAACCCCCTCAGGTAAAATCAAACTCCCTTGGGGCCTTAATAGGGAGAGAAGGAACCCATGAGTTGACAGGGATTTGGGCTTGAACCTAAGACTACCATCTAATTGAAGTTCCACCGCGTCGAGCCTTAGAGATCCCTTGGCAAGAAAAGTGTGATTAGGAAATACAACAACAGTATGCTTGATATGCCCACATTCTAGCTCACGCTAGCCCAACTTGTGCAGCAATTTCGGGTTCCACTAGGGGGGGGGGGGGAATTCGTCCACAGAAGGTCCTATTTCGGAAGGATATTTCACTTGCAACCAGAATGGCCTTATTACATGATCGAGCAAATGGAAAAATGCACTTATTGTCTTGCATGGCGCATGATAATTAGTGAGACTTCATGGTCTCGTCCTCTTGAATTGGAACCTTTGATATGAAGAAGGAAATGTGAGAAAGATAAGAGTGAAGAGTTCAAATGAAGTTAGGATCAATATGGAAATACATTACCAGAGTGAGTACCTTGACACTTTGAAGCCAACTGCTCCTTTAGCATTTGGAAGCTTGTTCAAACATAGATGTAGACATACCTGATGAACTCTACTCTCCTCCTCTCAGGATTGTCAGGGCAGTAAACAGTTGGATGAATTCTTCCAATAGTTTATTAAAGATGGTCATACATGCCATCATCTACCATTCCTCGAACCCACGTCTGGTTCCCATATTATATACTTAAAGCCATTGAACGGAAAATCAAGCACTACTGCATGATGGAGGCTTCATCTCTTACTTTCCCTTTTGCCTTCATATTGGGGCATACAAGGCCCAAGATCACTTGGATGAGCAAGCTCCTTCTCTTAATTTTTCTTTTGCCTTCACATGAACCCATTGAGCAACTCTCATGTGTAGACAACATGGATGGCTAAGTCTTAAAGCATAATAAGGTCAAGAATATCCACACGAGCCACAAGTGAGACTTTTGCTCTCATATGAAGTTAAGCCAAACTACATAGAGTTGATTGTTGAAGGTCAAGAGCGGATGAACTATGAGTTCTTCGAGAGTCGATGGCAAAGCCAAAACACATGGATGCCTTCATCTCTTTCGTTTTTTTTTTGTTGTTTTGATACTCTTTTAAATTTTTCATGCACATTTGGGGTTTTATTTGTTATACATGATGATGTGGGTTAGTGTACAAAATGCAGCACAAAGAGTACGAGAACCCCAGCCATTATCACAAAGATGGCAAAGCTAACGGCTTAAGAATTTACGTTATGGATTGCATTTTGAAGCTAATTGAAGATTTTCTACTTCAAATCCCAATACCTGTCTTATAGCCAGGTCCAACAAAATGAGACACGTACCTCATTGGCGGAATCAAAAGTTAGAGGACTGACGCTTAAAGTGACACGTAGTGAAGGCCCCTCACGGGTCCACAAATCGCTACCTGAAAGGGAGACAACTGACCCTAGCCACCGTTGCTCTCTCTCTCTCTCGTATAGAGCAGAAACATTGGGCTGGACGTTGAAGTGAATGATCGTAAACTTCGGAGGTCGACTCCCCACGCGCTCAAGTGACGTAATTTCCCGACGGCAGTGCAACGATAATTTCTGAATCCGACACTCCAGATTTGCCGGAGAACGGGTTCTGTCGACGCGAGAAAGAAGAAGCGGAAGGAGAGTTTAGGCGCCAGTGGGGAGTGTCGTAGGGTTTAAGGCGTTAGGTTGGAGAGAGAGAGAGATGGCGAGCGCGAGGCTGCTCTCGTCGGGCGGTCCGGCGGCGGCGAAGTTAGGGCTGAGGTCGTTGAGCACGACGTGCAGGGCGATGGTTCTGCCGAGATTCGGGTCGCCAGAAATCCTGGAGCTTCGGCGGGACGTGGAGATTCCCGAGCTGAAGCCCCGCGACGTCCTGGTCCGCGCCCGCTCCGTGTCCGTCAATCCCCTCGACACTCGCGTACCTCTCTGTGTGTGTGTGTGTGTGCGCGCGCACGTCTGTGCGAGTGTTTTAGGGATTGATTATAGTGAATTTTATGTCAATAATCACATGCGGTTGAGTGTATGATTCTTATTGGTGAGTACTAGTAGCGCTATCTATACTTTAGCTGCAAGCTAGTCAGTTAATTATAGCCAATTAATTACTACCAATCTTTTGCGATTAGGTCTAGAATATGTAGTCGGAACCGGATCTTTCTTTTAATTTACAGTACCTTGATATATCAGCGATTTAACTCCGGTATTTTGTTTGCGTTCAATGAATATGGTGCTATGAGAGTCAATTTTCTTGGAATATATTGAGAAATATTCATGCTCAAAGCCATTTTCTAAGTCATAAAATGGATTATCATTTGCTGAAGCTGCACAAGAACCTTTTGTAGATTTTGAATTATGTCTGAATTTGTGACACCCAGGCCTAATTTTTTTATCACCGTGAGGTTTCATGGCTTTCTTTTCATTGAATGGCATAGAAAGTTTTGTTTCTCTTATTAAACAGCTTCCTGTTAGATTACTGAATATTTCAACTTTGTCATACTCAGATGCGATCTGGTTATGGCCGTTCAATATTTGAACCACTGCTACCTATTATCTTGGGTCGGGATGTTAGTGGTGAAGTTGCAGCTATTGGAGCTTCTGTTACCTCATTTAACATTGGCCAGGAAGTGTTTGGTGCATTGCATCCGACTGCTATTAGGGGTACATACACTGACTATGCAATTCTTTCCGAAGATGAGCTTACTCGGAAACCACCTTCACTAACACATGTGGTTAGTGAACTTTTAACTGCTTTTTCATGTTGACTGTGTTATTATTTCTTGACAAAATATGTGTCTTCTACATAAATATGAACAAGCTGAAACAGGAGTATGGTGCAAGATACTGCAGAATGGTGCCTACAGATCCATGTTTTGACTCTACCGAGTGTAGAAAAAGGCTTACTTGGTTTTGCTTTGTATTATTAGCTATTGAATTATGTACACTGTCTTCTCTCCTGGCCATCAATTCTTGTTAAATATGGAGATATATATTTCCCAAGCTTGTTGAATGTGAACTTTGCTTTTAATACTTTTGTAGTTTAGGCCTCTGATCTGTTGCTGCTCCCTTGGATAAGAGTCTTGTGTTATTTGCTTTCATAGAAAAGGACACTGAATCTTTTCTGTTTCTGTTTGATATCATTTTTCCCGATCAGAATGTTTGATGTGTTTCATTTAATTGAATGCATGTTTCCCCATTATGCTATGCTCGATTCCCTGTACATTGAATTTTATTCTGAGTTAAACTTTCATTTAAGAATGTTTTGCATGCTTCTGGTGAGCACAGAGAGAGGGAGAGACCTCGTGTATGTCTGTGACGTTGACAGCAATTGTCGTTGCTCTTTGGAATACGGAACTTTAAAATGTAGCTGTGAGATCTAATTCAACTAATGGTTGACTTGCATATTTTGCACATTTGCAACAAGAAATTAGTAATTTCATGGAAGTTTTCCCCCCTAGGATTATGTTTATGATTTCCACTGTAGCTTACCATAACCCGGATAAGTTAGTTGCACATACTGGATAACTTCATAGTTCTTGTCCAGTGTATGCAATTTCTATTTTTTCTTATATCTTTAGTCATGTTTGAAAACAGAAGTTCGTGGAAAAAGAAATGGAAACTTACTCTATCACCTTTCAGTCATGTTGGAAATTAGAAGGTTCTGAATTGTATGCAGAAGAAAACAATTAGAACATAGAAAAAGAAAACTCTTAGAAACTTAGCTTAGTAATAATTTATACATGGAGAAAGGATAGTAAGGAAAAATATTTTGGAGCCAACTGTAGGTTAATCTCCTGGTAACATGCCATGGGCTCCAACTTTCTGCCAATGGACCTCAGGCATGTTGCCATTGAAAGTGGCCTATCACTGAAATGGAATCGCCATGTATGCTCCTCATGGAATTCCTTATGCGTAGCCTCTATTATTCCATGCTTGACTCTTTATTAGCAAGATAATATCTGATCTTCCATGAATTCTTTGATAACAAACTTAATGTGCTCTATTTAGAAAGACTGTATTTACATAAAAGTGGATGAATAATCTGATTCAGCATAATACATGGTGCAACATAGGACGTGATGTGTACTAGTAACTAGTAAGAGGGGACAAACCATGCAAAACCTGATAACGTTCATGAGCTGTCTATTTAATATTTTTCTGCAACCAATTTTTCACAAGGAGAAAAAATCTGGAATACTGTATGATATTGGACGCACTTTATGTGTCAATGATTTTCGCCTTTATATAGAAGGTTTGATACTGAATAGCAAACCAGGTTGCAGCTTCAAAATTTTCATGGATTTCTGAAGCTTAGTTTTTACTTTTCTTTTCTCTTCATATTTCTTTCTTGATGGCATGATGGAGATAGCAGTGTAAATAGACTATCCATATTTTATGTGTAGTTCCTACTACTGTGTACATGATCATTACCAAAGCATTGCGTGATTCTGCAGGAAGCAAGTGCAATTCCTTTTGCTGCACTGACTGCATGGAGAGCTCTGCATAGTACTGCTCGAATTGCCAGTGGGTATGTTAACATCTGTTATATTTATTGAAATCAATACATCCTTTCATGGCATAAATTGCATAAGCAACTTCTTATATGAAGCAATTTGAAGCATCTTTAATAGATTCTTGGCTGTAACATTCCTAAAGTAGTAAACCATTTATAATTTGAATTGTGTAGCACTTTAAATTTCCAGTTGAAGTTCGCATATTATTTTCTCTTCCACATTTTTCCTAATGAGTTGATTGGTTGTTGCATGTAGTATGTTGTTTGGCAATTTTCTAGACGTTGGTAAGCTTGAATATAGTTCAGAAATTGTGCAATTTATATGATGGTGACTGTTGTATGTATTTGATATGGCTGGTGAGCTTGTTGTGTGCTTTGCTATAGATTGGGATCGTTCTTTTGTGAATTGCAATACTTTCGGCTATAAGGTTTGATAAAATGCAAAGATTTATTGAATTGAAAAAGAGGAAACTTACATAATGTCGCAGATTTCACGGATCTACACCCTTTCTCATCGAGATTTGTGCCCCTTCTTGGGTGGTTGTAGTATTACAACTACACATGAGATGCCCTAACGATCACTTGTATACTAATCTAACTCAAAAGACCAAAATACCCACGCTAAGTAATGTTTAATGCAGGATTAACATAAGGTACATTTGGATATGGACAAGTCCAGAACTAGGACCCGAATGTTGAATAATATATGTATATATTATTTTTAGTGTTAGCTTTGTAATTTTTGATATTTGAGTATTATTGTAATTGTCCGTAGTACTAAGGGCATTTTATGTTTAACAACCCATTATATAAGGGCATTTTGTATTAGGGTTAAGAGTATGATATTAAGAAAGAGAGAAAGAGAGGGGGGAGGCCTCCATTGGAGGGCCTGCCCCTCCAATCTCTATTTTTACTCTTCTTTTTTTCTCATTGTTTCTCATATTTGATTATTCGTTGCGCTTCTGACGAATTTCAACATGGTATCAGAGCCTCCGATCGCAGGAAACAATGGGTGCGGATGTGTGTCGAAGCGAGGAATGTTGATATATGGTAAAAGTTGAGATGGAGACCATGTCTTCGTGTGCTACTAAAGTATATTCTTAATTGTTAAAGTTTATTTAAAGAAGCCTCCGAGAGTTCATTTGATGTAAGTGTGGTGAAGAAAGAACCAGTTTTTCGGTAACTTTGAAGTTTGAAGTATCTCACTCCCAACTTGAGGGGGGTGTTAGAATATATGTATGGTTTTAGTATTAGCTTTGTAATTTTTGATATTTTGGTATTATTGTAATTGCCCGTAATACTAAGGGCATTTTGATCATTTTATGTTTAACAACACCCATTATATAAGGGTTGGATGTTTTGTATTAGTTTCTCATATTTGATTATTTGTTGCACTTCCCATGAATTCCAACACCAAATCCGTTCCCTTAATACTCCCCCTCAAGTTGAGTGAAAGATACTGATAACACTCAACTTGGCCAAAGTATCCACAAGACTGATATTACTTACTACTTTAGTGAGAAAACAACTTTATGATCTTTTGATTTTACATGAACCAGCTTAAACTCTTTAGATGATAATTTTTCTCTTATAAAATAACAATCAATCTCAATATGTTTTGTCCTCTCATGTTGCACTAGATTATGTCATTTGAATAGCAACACTATTGTCACACTTTCTCTTCTTTCTTAAAAAAATGGTGTGATCATTAAGACTTTTTTGATATCCCAAATTACATACACCTTGATTGAATTTTTCAAACCAGACCATTAATGGTTTTGTTTAGTTTGCATACTTTCTTTGAGTATGAATTAACATTCAACCCAGGAGGCGGCTCCATATAGATTTTCTCGTTTAGATCTCCTTGCAATAACACGTTCTTAACATCTAGCTATCATAAGTTCCAATGTTTCATTGCGGCAAGACTTAAAATCAGATGAATAGAGGTTAGCTTGGCAACTGGAACAAAAGTTTCTTTGTAATCTATACCAAATGATTGGTTGTAAAACTTTAGCAACTAACCTTGCTTTATGCCTTTCAAGTGTCCCATCTGCGTTGTATTTAATCATGTATACCCATTTGCAACCAACTTGTTTTCTGTTAAGAGGCAATTTTGTAACGGATCACGTATTATTTCTAGTGAGAGCATTCAATTCATCTTCCATTGCAGTTTTTCACTATGGATTTTTTTATGCTTTTTCAAAGCTCGTAGAAAACATATACCTCTCAGCATTCATGACAAACTTTTGATAATTTTTAGTGCTACACTTATAGGAAACGTAGTGAGAAATAGGATATTAAGTACAAGATCTTTTACCTTTTTGAGTTTGTAGACTTGAAAATTTCACTCCAAGTCTATGTAGAGACTTGAAGTAATCTTTTCAACAATACTCCAAAAAACTAGCAAAGTTTTAAATCTGACTTGCGATTGTGGCTAAGCGAGATCTTTTCGCTTTAGGCCTTCTTGAACTGATGCTCAAGGGTTAGCCTAAGCGCTTTGAGGATTTCAAACGTATAGGTGAAGTTTCAAATTCAAGTGGAAAATGAGGTGTTGTCAAGAACAAATTCTTGCACTTTGGTTTCAAGTTTGAAAATCGACAAGTTTTAAAAAATAGAAATTGGTTCTGTTTTCAGAGCTTGTTTTTCGAATTTATTTGGGTGACCTAGAGATCTTCAAAATTCATGAAAATTTTACAGGACACAGCCTGGAATGTGGAGACTCTAAACCACTTTTTGTTTTGAATTTTGGGACAGGGATGATGCATAATTAAATCAGCAAAGTGTCTCTGCTCAGACACTCAGAACTGTTTTGTCATAAAAATACAGAGACCCAAAGATAGGTCAGTATCTCGTGCTCAGAGCTCCGATTTTAGTGCACTTGGTCCTATTGGAAAGCTATGGATATCAGCTTTCCAATGAACCAAGTTTCATCGAATTTGGACAACTACAGACAAAGTTATGAGATGATTACCGAGGCTCTGTTGCAGGAAAACAGGATTGACAGAAAGTTTCTGAAATTTTCCTGATCGTACACAACTTTTAATACATGGTTGCACGGTCCTAAAATTCTTGAAAATTTTATTATAAGTGGGCTTATGTGTATAGATACAGTGTGTCAAATTTCAGAGTGATCAGAGCAATAATTTAGCAATAAAAAATAAAGCAATCAATGTATGCAGGAATGTTGAAATCCAGAATTTCATTTTCAGAACATACGTGATGCAAACTCACCCAAATTTAAATTGCAACAACATAATGTCCCAAAGTAAATTGCTGAAGGGAAATGAATGAAAAAATATATATATATATATATATCTTAGCTTAAGTATAGAGGGGATTAAAAGATATAGAATGTTTATAACATATAAAAAGGTAGAATCAAGAACACAAACAATTAGAGTGCATAAGAAAGAAATGGAAATTTCAGCACATCTACTTCTTATTACATCATGGGAGGAGACAAAGCTCCATTAATACAACCCCTTTTGAATTGAATATGAAGAAGAGATGGAGATGAATAAAGGAGAAGGATACTTACACGATTTCTCTAAGGATCGGCCACTAATGGTGGTGCACGGCCCTGACCTTCCCCTCTTTTCACTCTTGTTTTCTCACTCAAGCTCTAACTTGATTTGCAGCACTTTGCCTAATTCCTACACTCTCTTTTCCTCTATAAAGCCTTCCCTAGCAGCTCACGAGACTCCCAAGGTGCAGCACTCCAATGGCCCAAGGCTCCAAGGTGCATCCCCTTTCCAACTTCAAGATCATTTCACGCCCCCTCCCTTGGCCTCTATTTATAAGCCAAGGGGGGCCCTTCTAGGCCTTTCCTTGGGGCGGGTGATCCAAGATCCAAACCCAGCCCAAGGTGCTCCACATGTGGTCCCCTTTATCCCTTGCTGGACCAGCACCATGTGGGTTGGTTTTTTATTCAATCGTGTGCACCATCTTGACCTAGCCGATTGGCCTAGGCGCCTCCCCATGCAACTGGCTATCTTCAATCTTAAGGTGGCTCGTCCCATGTTGGCTCGTCCCATTATCAAGGCTAGGTAGGGTTTTCAATTGTTGTTTAGCCAAAGGAGGTAGAGTGGACATGGCTAAGCTAACTCCAACTTGGTCGAATTAAGGCATTTGATTCAGACTGGTCATGTTTAGCTCAAATGAATCAAGTCTAGGACCTAGTCAAGTTCAACTAGGCTTACGTTGGTGAGGCTATCCACTTGACTTGATCTTTGATAAAGAAGCGTCTTGACCCGATGTGGTCCACCTCCTTGCCCCACGGCCTAACTTTCGCGAACTCGATCCCGGTTTGAGGCTGGCTCCAACCGTCGCCTTGATCTTCGCATGATTTGCTCGAATCTTCTGGGCCTTATCATTTTAACTTTAATTTGAACTTCTTTAAAATCTTTATTTTAAAGATTTAAAATTTTCATTTTAAAGCAAAAGGTTTTTAAAACAAGTCGGCCTTCGAAATTTGGGAGTGTTTTCAGAAAAAATTATTTAGGGTGTTTACAGATGCCCCTCTTTGGCATTAATCCAAATTCATTTTATCAAACCTTTTCCTTGGATCATAGATGAGGGGATTTTAGCCAAAGGGAACTTGACTGACACTGAGTGCTAGTCCTAAATAAGATCATGCATGGCCGACCTTGGATGTATGCATGCATGGGGTGTGTTATGCAAATGAAGTGTGAGGTTTTAGAGACTCGTTTATGAGATAGATGATCTTGAGGAGAAACCTATGAAGGCCGACTGTCCCAAGTAAGACAATCCCACGTCGTTTGACATTTCGGGTTTTTCAAAATTCATTTTCAAAGGGAACTCCTTTTAGTTTCTATGAAAAGGACTTCCAATTTTTCATATTTTCTCTAATTTGGGTTTCAATACCCACTACTTAGCAGAGGTTTTGAAGGAAATTTTGGAAAACATTTCAAAATTCCATTTCCCACATAACAAAGTGTAATCCTCAAACAAAATGAAATCCAAATAAGTATATTCTATTCCTACTTTAGGATTTTCATGGATAAACCTTTCAACATTAGGATAAGTTATAGGGATTTGGGAAAGAGTTACCACAGTCCCTTCTGAAGCGTCTCGTGGTTTAAGGCAAAGAGATGGAAAATTGCTCTTTTTGAACTTTAGCTTTTTCTTTTCTATTTTTTCTTTTTCTTCGTTCAAAGAGAAGACCTCTTTCGTAGGAATTTTTGTATTCCCTCTTTCTATTTGAAGGGAAGACCTCTTTATGGAGGATTTTTTGTATTTTCTTTTTCTTTTTTCTTTCAAAGAGAAGACCTCTTTCGGAGGAATTTTGTATTCCCTCTTTCTATTTTAGGGGAAGACCTCTTTATGGAAGAGTTTTTATATTCTCTTTTTCTTTTGATTTTTACCAATTTTCCTTTTGGAGAGAAGTAAAATGGGGGGAAAGCTTATCCCTTTGGTTACTCGATTCAACAAAGATCATCCCATTTCCTAACAGCATCTACCATTCGAAAATATTTTGCTATATTGAACTAGGCTTCATTTTGTAAGCCAAAGATTTTTGAAATGTTACCAAATGATTTTTGAAAACTCTACTTTTCATACATCATCGATTCCCTCATTTAGGGCCATACAATCAATCTTGATCCTTCTTTCAAGAAGTTCAAAGGAGACCCATTTAAAAATATTTTTGAAAGAATTTAGCATAGACCCTACACATAATATTTTTTCAAGTATTGGGCATTTATAGGGTCTACTAAATTTCTGCCCTCAACATCGATCAACCAATATGCATTGTTTGTGGTTGTTTTCCTTACAACATAGGGACCATCCCACTTGGGCCGCTACTTTTCAAGTGGATGTGGGTCACGATGGTGGATGATTTTCAATACAAGGTCTCTCACTTTGAAGTGGCGAGCCTTCATATGCTTTTTATAATGTCGGGCTATTCTTTGCCAGTATGCATGTGCATGATCTATGGCAAGGAGTCTCTTCTCATCTAATAGGTCAAGCTGAGCCATTCTAGCATATTGTAAAGTCTCTATGGGTAGGTCGAGTGCAAGTGATATATGAAATGAATGCAATTTGGTATGAATGAGGAGTATAACATTTGTATCATAGACCAACTCAAATGGTGTGGCATTTGTGGGTGTTCGGATGGAAGTTCTATAAGCCCATAAGGCTTCATCAAGCTTGTCATGCCATGTCCTACCCTTCTCTAAAGTTTTCTCAATGATGCTTATGAGAGTCTTGTTTGTGGCTTTGGCTTGACCGTTGCCTTAAGGGTAGTAGGGCGATGAGAAGTGTTGAGTTATGCCATAGGTATTACACAACTTTTCCATCTTCTCATTCTTGAAAGGTGTGCTATTATAAGACACTAGGTCTCTTGAAACTCCAAATCGAGCCAAGATATTTTTCTTAATGAATGCCGCTACATGTTGTCCTTGGATATTAGCTAAGGAGGTGGCTTTAACCCATTTAGAAAAATATTCGATGGCTCCTAAGATGAACCTATGTCCATTTGATGCAATTGGGAAGATGGGTCCTATGATGTCAAATGCCCACATGGTGAAGGGCCATGGGTTCACAATGGAATGCAAGGTGGACGATGGGATGTGAATGGCATGTCCATGCACTTGACATTGATGACATTTCCTAACATGATCATGGCAATCTTGCTTAAGGGTGGACAAAAAATAACCGGCCCTAAGTATTTTCATGGCCATCATATTTGAGTTGACATGGCCTCCACATTCTCCATCGTGGAACTCATGCATTATAGTCCTAGCCTCATCAAGGTCTACACACCTCAACAAGATGCCGGTAAAACTCTTTTTGTGGAGAACCCCTCTCAAAATCACATATCGGGTTGAAATTTTTCTGATAAAAGCTTTATTTTTAGAAGAAGCAAATTCGGGAAATCCTCCATTTTCTAAAAAGTTTTTAATATCTTGAAACCAAGGTTTTTCAATGGAATTTTGGTCATTTTGGCAAATCTCCAAATCGTGGGCGGATGGAGTGGGTGAGTGCCAAATTTCTAAGGATCGAGTTCCCATGGTGGGGTCGACTCTTAGAGATGAGCCTAGGGATGAGAGGGCATCTGCTATGGTGTTGTCCTCTCTACCTATGTGGTTGAGTGTGCATGATTTGAAGGAATCGACCAATTGAGTGGCCAATTTATGGTATGGTATGAGTTTTTCATTTTTGACTTGCCAAATTTTTGAAACTTGGTTTATAACTAGCATAGAATCTCCAAAGACTTCAATAATTTTTCAAAATTTTTAGGCCTTGTATGAGTATGTCATATTCAGCCATATTATTTGAGCATGAAAAATCTAGTCGAATGGTAATTGGGATTTCTCCCTTTTCAGGGGATATGAGGATGATTCTCATACCTGCCCCTTGTTGATTCTTTGCCCCATCAAAATACATTCTCCATACTTGATCTTCACTAAAATAATTTGCTAAAACATGGTTTTGAAATTCATTTGCAAAGATGCCTTCATCGGGCATTTCATCAAGTATGGGATATGTATCTTCAAGAGGCAATTCAGCCACATGATCGGCTAGGGATTGTCTATTAATGGAGTTTTGATGATGTAACTTTAAATCATACTCCATTAAGAGGAGGTGCCATTTACCTAGCCTACCCGTTAGGATAGGTTTTTCAAATAAGTGCTTAATTGGATCAAGTTTAGATACTATCCAAATTTCATGATCTAGGAAATAATGTCTAAACTTTTGGCAAGCCCACACCAAGGCCAAACACATTTTCTCCATGGCTTGATACTTTCTTTCATATGCCAATAGAGTTTTCGAAATGTAGTAAATACCATACTCCTTAAGACTATCATTCTCTTGAGCAAGTAAAGCACCCAATGCATTCGTATGAATGGAAATATAAAGCAATAAAGGTTTTACTTGCTTTAGAGGTTTTAAAATCAGGGGATTTACCAAATAAGTTTTCAATTTTTCAAAAGCCTTTTGGCAATCAGATTCCCACTCAAATTTAACCTCTTTTCTCAAAAGCCTATTGAAAGGTTTACATCTTTTTGCTAAATTAGAGATAAATCTTCTAATTGCTTGGAGTCGACCTTAGAGGCTTCGTATTTGGGTTAAGTTGGAGGGTGGAGGCATGTCTATGATGGCTCGACACTTAGAGGGTTCGACTTCTATGCCCTTTTGGCTTACCATAAACCCTAAGAGTTTTCCTGATTCCACTCCAAAAACACATTTTTGAGGGTTTAGCTTCACTTTATAAAGCCTAAGTCTTTCGAAAACTTTTTACAAAGATTCTATGTGTGTGTATCAGATTTTTTTTTATTTTACCAAGAGATCATCCACATATACTTCCAAGAACTCATGGATTTGATCATCGAAAATGGTAGTCATGGCTCTTTGGTATGTGGCACTGGCATTTTTAAAACCAAATGACATAATCGTGTAACAGTATGTGCCCCAAGGTGTAGTAAAAGCAGTTTTTGCCAGATCTTTTGGTGCTAACTTGATTTGATTATAACCCGAATAGCCATCCATAAAAGAAAACATTTCATGATTTGCAGTGCTATCCACTATCAAATCAATGTTTGGAAGAGGAAAATTATCTTTTGGAGTGGCTTTGTTCAAATTTCTAAAATCAATGCAAATTCGAATTTTTCCATTGGATTTTCGAACCACAACAATATTTGAAAGCCATTCCGAATAGGCAATGGGTTTTATAAATCCGGCTTTTAAAAGATCTTCTAAAGCTTCTTTCACTTGGGAGTGAACATCGGGATGTATTTTTCTAAGCTTTTGTTTCACGGGTTTTACATTGGGTTCCTAGAGTAGATGATGTTCTACGATCTTAGGGTCTAGACCCGGCATGTCTTCATAGGCCCATGCAAATACATCCACATAAGATTTTAAAAATACAATGAATGATGCTTTTTCATGCTCATGCAGACATATACCTACCTTGACACATTTTGGGTTATACTCACTCCCTAGATTGATTTCTACAAAATCCCCTCCTATGGAATTTGAAGGTTTTTCTAAGTCAAGGATTTTATGAAATTTGGGAAGCTCGGAGGCTTGATCTTCCTCATGGATGAAGGCATCTTCCTCCTTACTTTGATCACTCTCAAGTTCTTTAATTTCTAAGGAAGTGTCATGCAAGAGGGTGGGGTTGTGAGTAATGAGCTTGGACGATTTTGGTTTGGAAATATATATAAGTTTGGAAGAACTCGAAAATGGGCTTTGTACATTGCTAAGATTTTTGGAGTTTTCAAATTTTTTGATTTTTTGTCTTTTTCGAAACAAATACTAGAAGGACGAATGTAAAAGACTTTCTTTTCAAGATTTTCAGCTTTTTCAATTTTTTTGGATTTTTCCAAACAAAGACTAGGAGAATGAACATAAACAACTTTCTTTTTGGAATTTTCAGGTTTTTCAAATGTTTTTGAATTTTGAAAGTAATTTTTTTTTTAGTTTTTCCAAATATATAATTTTTTTGGATTTTTTTTCAAAAGAGGGATCTTCGATCAAACCTAAAAACACCATAAATTAGACTCTAAACAATAGGTCTAAGTCATAGGTTTTGGTGGTAGTAGGTTCTAGGGCACCCGACCCAATTGGTCTTAGGTGCTGGCTCAGGGGTTATGGATGGAATGCATCTCAATCCATATCGATTTAGGTTTGACAACGGTAAGATGGGTTCTAACCTACCTTGACTCTTGGCTCTTAGACCTTGATACTGTGTATATCTCATGTTCAACATCATATTCCAAGGCTTCTTGAGTTTTGAATTTTTTTTTGTAAAGTGGATGGCCTTGGAATCGATTGCCATCAATATCATATTTATACACTCGATTTATTTTAAGTTTGTCCAAGAGATGTAGGTTTGGGATAGTGGAAGAATCGGACTTCCCTAGGGGACACATGACCCTAGGTTTGGATGGCTTGGGCTTTGACTTGGGTTCCTCTAGGAGATGGACGACCTTCGTCGGGTGTGGCTCTATTTCTCCTAGTAGGTGGATGATAGGGGGATGGATCCTAGGTACAACCGAGTGTACCCCTAGGGGTGGATGATTTGAGTTTATATGGGTGCTAAGGGAGGGCATGTTTAATCCCTTGCACAAAGGAGGAAAAAGGATTCTAAGGGAAAACATGGTCGGTCCCTTGGTTGGTTTATGAAGGTTTAGGAAAATCATGGTCATAGGCTTGGGTTTATGATGCAAACCTAGGCTCAAGGAGACTTGTTTATGCATGGTAGAGTTAGGTGTACTTAGGATGTCGATGCATGCCTTAGGAATAGCCATGTCTACCAAATTTTGAATTTTATTTTTTTCTTATTTTTCTTTTTGAAATTCTTTTTCTTAGTGCGGGACATTCGGCGCACCTTGAAAATCCATATCCTTCGGCACATTTTGTGGGTATGTGGGTGTATGAGTGTGATTCGATGCATCAATGAATGATTTAACGATCCTAAACTAAGAAGGGGAGGATCGAGTAGGGAGTTTGTGGGGGAATGAGTTTCAGACATACCTTTTCCAAGCTTGCCTACCTTTTCATGGTGAGAGCAAGCATCCTTGCTGGCGTCCTTAGGTTGCTCTAGCTCATTCATAGCTTCGAGCTCCCGTTGCTTTTCAAGGTCTTGATTTTCATCCTCTAAGCCTATGTGTGTGCAACACTCATTCTCCCTTGTGTTTTTGTGAAATATGTGAGGTGATGCTTAAGGGATTAGAACCCATCGGAGCGAATGTTTGTGAAACATTTGGAGTGACTTGGGTGGAGTGATCCTTATGCCCCACTCTGCTTATGTGCTTAGAAACGTGGACTTCACCTTTAACTTTTGGAATTTCAAATTTTTTATTTTCAAATGTTTTTTATTTTTGAAGATTTTCCAATTTTTTTTTATCTTTCCAAATGTAAAAACTTTTTTTGTTTTTCAATGGAAAAATGGGTGCTTTGATTGGCAAGGTTAGATGCTTGAATCTCAACACTTGCCGCATTTGTAGTCTGATCGGATTTTTGGTTCAATTTGGTTTTCCGGGTATGGTTTTTCTCTTTATGTATCCGAGATGATTTTTCATGGGATTGATGTGCCTTGGCCTTTTAGCTTAGGGCCTCAATTTTCCTTTCAAGTTGCCTTGCTCTTTCTCTCAAAAAGGTAATTTTTTCATCTCGAGTTTTAGAAGATTTTCTTGTGGTTTTGGAAAACCGATTTGGGAAATGTGATGAAGCTTTTCTTGGCTTGTTTTCAAAGGAATCATCTGAACTTGACATTGTTTTTGAAAAAAATTAACTTGTGCACAAAAAATGGATTAAACACCAAGGATTTTCGAAAAATGAATTTAGAAACAACACCAAATCAATCAGCTCTCAAATACTCGAGTCCCACCGGGCGTGCCAATCCTGTAGATGTGAAAATTTCACTCAAAGTCTATATAGAGACTTGAAGTAATCTTTTCAACACTACATCGTGCGCGAGCGTGTCAGCTAGTTTCCAAAAACTAGCAAAGTTTTAAATCTGACTTGGCGATTGTAGCTAAGCAGGATCTTTTCGCTTTAGGCTTTCTTCAACCGATGCTCAAGGGTCAACCTAAGCGCTTTGAGGATTTCAAATGTATAGGTGAAGTTTCAAATCTAAGTGGAAAATGAGGTGTTAAGAACAAATTCTTGCACTTTGGTTTCAAGTTTGAAAATCGACAAGTTCTGAAAAACAGAAACCGGTTCTGTTTTTAGAGCTTGTTTTCCGAATTTGTTCGGGTGACCTAGAGATCTCCAAAATTTATGAAAATTTTATAGCACACAGCCTGGAATGTGGAGATTCTGAGCTATTTTTTGTTTTGAATTTTGGGACAGGGATGATGTATAATTAAATCGGTAAAGTGTCTCTGCTCAGACACTCGGAACTGTTCTGTCATAGAAATACAGAGACCCAAAGATAGGTCTGTATCTCGGTACTCAGAGCTCCGATTTTAGTGCACTTGGTCCTATTAGAAAGCTATGGATATCAGCTTTCCAATGAACTAAGTTTCATCGAATTTTGACAACTACAGACTGAGTTATGGGATGATTACCGAGGCTCTGTTACAGTAAAACATGGTTGACAGAAAGTTTCTGAAATTTTCCTGATCTTACACAACTTTTAATATGTGGTTGCACGGTCCTAAAATTCTTTAAAATTTTATTACAAGTGGGCTTATGTGTGTAAATACAATGTGCCAAATTTCAGAGTGCTCGAAGCAACAATTTAGCAATGAAAAATAAAGTAATCAACGTATGTAGGAATGCTGAAATCTAGAATTTCGTTTTCAAAACATACGTGATGCAAACTCACTCGAATTTAAATTGCAACAACATAACGTCCCAAAGTAAATTGCTGAAGGAAAATGAATGGAAATATATATATATATATATATATATATATATATATATATATATATATATATATATATATATATATATATATATATATATATATATATCTTAGCTTAAGCATAGAGCGGATTAGAAGACATAGAGTGTTTATAACATATAAAGAGGTAGAATCAAGAACACAAACAATTAGAGTGCATAAGCAAGAAATGGAAATTTCAGCACATCTACTTTTTATTACACTAATGGTGGTGCACGACCCTCACCTTCCCCTCTTTTCACTCTTGTTTTCTCACTCAAGCTCTAACTTGATTTGCAGCACTTTGCCTAATTCCTAGGCTCTCTTCCCCTCTCTAAAGCCTTTCCTAGTAGCTCACGAGACTCCCAAGATGCAGCACTCCAATGGCCTAAGGCTCCAAGGTGCAACCCCCCTTTCCAACTTCAAGATCATTTCACGGCCCCTCCCTTGGCCTCTATTTATAAGCCAAGGGGGGCCCTTCTAGGCCTTTCCTTGGGGCAGGTGATCCAAGATCCAAACTCAGCCCAAGGTGCTCCACATGTGGTCTCCTTTATCTCTTGCTGGACCAGCCCCATGTGGGTTGGTTTTTGGTTCAATCATGTGCACCATCTTGACCTAGCCGATTGGCCTAGGCGCCTCCCCATGCAATCGGCTATCTTCAATCTTGAGGTGGCTTGTCCCATGTTGGTTTGTTTCATGTTGGCTCGTCCCATTTGATCAAGGCTAGGTAGGGTTTACAATTGTTGTTTAGCCAAGGAGGTAGAGTGGGCATGGCTAAGCTAACTCCAACTTGGTCGAATTAAGGCATTTGATTCAGACAAGGTCATGTTTCATGTTTAGCTCAAGTGAATCAAGTCTAGGACTTAGTAAAGTTGAACTAGGCTTAGGTTGGCGAGGCTATCCACTTGACTTGATCTTTCATAAAGAAGCGCATTGACTCGACGTGGTCCACTTCCTTGCCCCACGGCCTAACTTTCGTGAACTCGATCCCGGTTTGAGGCGAGCTCCAACTGTCGCCTTGATCATTTGCTCGAATCTTCTAGGTCTTATCCTTTTAGCTTTAATTTGAACTTTTTTAAAATCTTTAATTTAAAGATTTAAAATTTTCAAAGGCAAAAGGTTTTTAAAATAAGTCGGCCTTCGAAATTTGGGAGTGTTTTTAGAAAAATTATTTAGGGTGTTTACAGAGTTGCAATGGGTTCCTCCAAATCGATAGAGAGTTGTGGATCTAAATTTAGAAATGGCAGTTGTGGATCTGAATTTGGAGAAGGCACTTTGGTCTCGGTAGCTGCCGATTGATCTGGCAGTACAACCACATTTTGTGGACCTCTCTTGTAAACTAGAGTTTCCTTTGGTGTCGTTGTCACCACTTCTTGATTGTTATTTCTCTCTTCTTCCTTAGGCCATAGAGGAAGTACAACTTTTTTATTTTCCTTCACTTGTATCTCTTTAGATTCCGCATGCTTCCCCTTGGACTGATAGTATGCGGTGGACTGAAAGAATGTGACATCCATATAAATATCGAACTTTCTATGGACTGGGTCATGGTACTTATACTCTTTTTGAAAATTAGAGTAACCCAAAAATATACATCTTGCCCTGGGTCAAGTTTATCTCGTCCTTGACCATGAATATGGATATAACAGGTGCATTCAAAAACTCTAGGAAGTACATGAAATATTTTTGACTCTAGAGATAGGGTTTTTATGGGACTAATACCATTTAGAATTATGGTAGGCATTTGGTTTATCAAATAAACTGCAGTTAGAACTTCGTCATCTTAATGATTTTGGAGCATTACTCCCTATAAGAAGGGCTTGTGTCACTTCAACAATATGTCTATTCTTCCTTTCGGCTAGCCCATTTTGTTGGGGTGTGTTCGGGCATGTGGTTTGATGAGCAATACCATGTATATTAATGTATTCTTTAAGTTGTCCTCTCATAAACACCCCCCATTATCAGAACGAAGAATTTATCATAAGAATTAAATTAAGTACTGATAAGCTTGTCGACAATAAGAAAAATAGGTGAAACTTTAGCTTTTGATTTTAAGTAAACAGTGGATAAATGCGTACAATCATCAATAAAAGAAACAAAATACTTATAACCCAAGAGAGAAGTGACAGGATTGGGACCCCAAAAATAAGAATGAATCAATTCAAATGGTTTCGTCTTTCTAAACTCACTTAGAGGATAAGGTACTAGATGTTTTGCAACTGGCAAATATCACATTCGAAGATCACATTAGAGGAGTCAAGAGCTAATCTAGGTATAACCGAACCAATTTTAGAGGGAGGTAGATGTCCAAGGCGGGCATGTCACAGTTGACATCTGCTTCACGTGATGGTGCCATTGAAATAGAGATAGAAGAGCTGCCAACCAAAAAATCGTCCATCATATAGAGGCCACTGTAGATGTAAAAATTTTACTCCAAAGCCTATGTAGAGGATTGAAATAATCTCTTCAATCTACTTCGTTCTTGCACGAGCATGCCAGCTAGTTTCTAAAACTAGCAAAGTTGTAAATTTGACTTTGTGAGGCGATTGTGGCTAAGTGTAATCTTTTCTCCTTAGGCCTTCTTGAACCGATACTCAAGGGTCAGCCTAGACGCTATGAGGATTTGTTTGTGCTGGTTTATGTTTCCAAAATTCACTTTGAAAGATGATTTTGAATCAAATCAAACTCGTGCACTTAGTCTAGAGATTGAAGATTTTCAAGTTCTGAAAAATAGAAATTGGTTCTGTTTTCAGAACTTATTTCCTAATTTTTTTGGGCAACTTAGAGATCTCCAAAATTCATGAAAAATTTACAAAACATATAATATAATGTGAAGATTCTAAGCTTATTTTTATTTTGTGCTTTGGTCTTGTGGATTTGTATAATTAAATCCAGAATAGACCAATGCTTAGGTCTTTCAGGATATTTTGTTACAGAAACACAGAGGCCTAAAGAAACCTCTGTATCTCGGTGCACAAAACTTCAAATTATATGATTTTAGTCTTGTTGGAAAGCTGTAGGTATCAGCTTTCCAATGAGACTAATGTTATCAATTTTGGTTCACTACAGACAGAGTTATGGGAATTTTACCCAACTCCTATTGCAGGAAAACAGACTATGCAAAAACTAAATCTGAACTTGACCGATCTTTTCCTATTTTATTCATGAAGCAACACGGTCCGAAAATTTTTAAAAATTTTATTTCTAATGGGCTTGTGTGTAGATTCAGTATCTTAAATTTCAAATCATTCGGAGCAGCCGTTTAGCAATGAAAATGGAACAATAGACGTGTGTAGGATGAAAAAAATAGAGTTTTAGTTTTCAGAATATATATGCATGTATCCATCCGAATTTAAGAGTCATCGACAACAAAATTAAAGGAAATGACTGAAGGAAAATGAATGTAAATATATTTTAGCTTAAGCATAGAGGGGATTAGGAGATATAAGAGTGTATAGAATATAGAGAGGTAGAGAATCACGAAAGCAAACAAATAGAGTGCATAAACATACACAAAATGAAATGGACAACATTTCTACTTGCTATTACAACATGGGGAGAGACTCAAGCTCCATTAATACAACCCCTTTTCAAATTGAATATGAGGAAAATAATCAAGACCAACAAAAAAAGAAGAACACTTACTTACCGACCCTCCAATGATACATGGATTCAAGAAGGAAGTCGTCTCCTTCTTCTTCTCCTCTCACTCTCTCTTTTCTCTCTTTTTCTCTCTTATTGTAGCACCTCTTCTCTCTCCTAGACCCCTTCCTACACGCCCTCCAATGCCTTTCCAATCCTAGAAATGAGCCAACAGGAGGGGTTGCTAGACCCTTCCATGATGTGGGTCAATGGATCTCTTCTTGGCTCTATCTTGGCTCCAATCCCAAAAGGTCCAGCTGCAGATAGTCTTGTGGTCCTCTAGGTCAAGAGGAGTCCAGCCTATGCAGCCCTTGACTTGAGTGGGTTGGCCTTGGCTCGAGTCAACATGGTTTCAGTCCCATTGGCCAGGCAAATTTGAGTCTAATTGGCTAGGGGTGGTCCTCCTGTGGGGAATTTAGTCAACCCCTAAGGTCGGGTCATGGTGAACATGGCCCCTTGTCCAGCCAAGGTAGGTTAGGTCTAGGTGATTTAGGCTTAGCTAGTGTGGTTCGGTCAAGCAAATTTGATGAAGATGGTTTAATTCGGTCAAGGCTTAGCCAAGGTCAAGGTCATAAGAAACATGTTTTGTTAAGCCATGTTTAACCCAAGCTCGTTTTAGTCAAGAGTAGCTCATGGGTCATGGTTGGGCGTGCTTGGGTGCAACCCTTGACTTCATTTGGTGCAGCCGGGTGTCACCTTTGACTAGGGTGTGCTTCTTTCTTGCTCCTTGGCTAGGTGAGCATGTTCATTTGCTCTTTGGCTAGGTGAGCCTCCATCGGTCGAGTCGTGTGTCCTTCATGGAACCTTACCTCCCTTTGGTCCGATCAAGGTAAGTGGGCTCGGCCAAGGCGGGCTTGTTCATTGCTTCTTGCTTCGTTTGGGTCTATCTGAGCTCAGTCCCTGCTTGATGTGATCCTGCTTTAACTGTTGCCTTGATATTTGCTTAATCTTCGGCTAGGATGATTCATCTTTATCCTTGCTTGACCTGGCTTTCATCCATTTTCATTTATGGTTTCAAATATTTTCTTTTTTATTATTTAAAACCATTTCACTTGAAATTATATTTGAAAATATCGAGTTTTATCGAAATCTTCAAATATTTTTTTCTTTGAAAACAACTAAGTTTTATTCCCAGTATTTGTTTGCATGGGCGACCTACTTTCGCTCCGTGAGTTAGTATTTATCGTTTCAAATACTTTAACCCTTTGTTGGGTGTAGGGTGTAAGATCACTTTAACCCTTTCGATGGGTGTAGGGTGTCAGACTACTTTAACTCTTGATGGGTGTAGTGTCCCGGAGTAGGACTATCCTCAATCGGGTGAGTTTTTGAGGCTTGATTTGGATTTGATTTGTATTTCAAAGGTTTTTGCAAATTTGATATTTTTGCAAATATTTTTGGGTTTGGTTCTCAATGTCTCATTTTTATTTGTTTCTTTGAAGAAAATTGTTTGAAACCATCATTTCTTTAGATAAAATCATTTGAATAGGCATAATGCTACCGATTTGGGCTTGAGGGCAAAGCAGTCATTTTTTGGCTCTTTGTCAATATTTGAATTTTCTGAGAGAGGTGCAATTTACCTTTATTTTGAGGTTGCCATGAATTTTTTTGGTGTGGAAATGAGTTCGTTTAAAGTGCCTTTATTTGAAAACCCTTAAAAGACTCAAAACCGCGATTCTTTTTTGGAAAGGTAAAATTTCTAAAAATCAAATGTTTTGAGAAAATTTTTGGGTGTCTACTGCCACCATGCAAGCTATCATGACTAAAGACCCTCCCCTTCTTTAGATCCTGAAACATAATGCCATAAGGAGTAATAGAATTGTTTAAAGATGTAGTTAGGGAGCTAACTGAAAGGAAAATAATAGAAAAACTGGGAACATATAGGACTGAAGTCAAGGTAGCAAATGTGGTCTTCACATTTGCAAGTTGTATCAATGTCATGTTTTTGTAAGGATTTGAAAAATAAGATTGATCTCGTACCATATGATCGGTAGCTTAAGAATCTATAATCTTGACTGGAGTAGAGGAGGAGGAGTTGTGTGCCATGGTTGCTTAAGAAGTGGAGGGATTATTGTCACATAGTCGAGTTTCAAGACCTTCAACTCTCTTAATCAGGACATCAAGAGGATCTGAACTAGTCACGTGATGGTCTAAAGTATTGGCATAACTGTCACAAACTTTGGAATAATCTGGTCGGCCTATAAGGTCCTAGTAGAATTCTTTAGTGTGGCATGATTTTCCACACTGTGTACAATTTAACTTGTCTCTGTCATCTGAAGGTCTGCCACAACCTCTTCCTCGAGATCCTCCTCTCTCACAGACTCGCTGAACATCTGTTTTACCAAGTAATGCATTGGAAGCAACTTGGGTAATCATTGTTACTGCCAAGGACATTAACTTTTATTGCTTTATATTCATTGGTAATACCTCAAAGTAGATCAAATTCCTTTCTTTTATCTGATTCTGCATTTCTTTCTCATGAACATGAGGAGCATTTAATCGACGTATAAAATGGTAGTTTATCCCACGTGCCTCTTACGTAATAATCACTTGGATCGTGAGCCTTGTCTACATTTTTTTATTTTCTCGAGAAGCTCATATTCTTTTGCTACATTTTTGTGTCTGGAGTATGCCTCACTTATTGCTTTTCATATATCGGAGGCTTAATCTAAATACATAAATGAACGACTACTGGCAGGTGTCATAACAACCATGACGAGACAAGTACATCTTGTTTTCTCTACTTAGGATATGGTAAATCATGAAGAGGAGGGCATGATTGTTGTCCTGTAAGATAAGTCAGTCTCTCCTTGCTAAGATTGTCAATTCCACATAACGAGACCATTCTAACAAAATTCAGCCATCTAATTTGATGTTTGTGATTTAAAATGCATCAATTTTTTCACCTACACTCATATCTGATGGAAAAAGTGGAATTTCTGGTGATTTCTCTTTTTTCAGTCATAATAGAAGGGAATTACTTACCCACAAATGAGGACTCCCGATATTAAAATATGTTATCACAAAAAGACCAAAGAAGAAACTGAACTAGCTGCAAGTTAGAAGACTTCTTGTCAACCCAACGAGATTTATGTTTAATGCAGTATTACAACTACACACGAGATGCCCTAATGATCACTTATATATTAATCTAACTCAAAAGACCAAAATACCCACACTAAGTATTGTTTAGTGCAGGATTAACATAAGGTACATTTGGGTATGCACGAGTCCAGAACTAGGACCCAAATCCATTCCCTTAACAAGGTCTCAAAGCTTTGTGAGTGCTTTGAACAGCGCTTGTTGCCTGGTGCTGCAATCTTTTATATATCTGGATAGATAGATTACTGTATAAGAAGTAGTGAGTGTGCATTCATTCATGTGTAAAGCTACTTGCAGCTAATTTTCTTTCAAAACTGGATTTGGAATTAAGGAACAACAAGAATGAAAATAAGAGCCTCTGTTTGTAAAATTTGTGAAAAATGTTGACTGATCTATAGGTGAGGGTAAATTATACTAATCTGTCCCAGTTGGAAACATCACAGGGAGAGGGTTGATATTGATAACGAAAGTTTTAGTTCTATCAACAGAATCGAGCCTCACATTAGTTTACCATGCTGTTCACGGGTATAGGAATGGATAGTGAATCCCAATAGTGCAAATATCTGGGTGGAAATACACTGTCTATCATGTTATATTGTTTGACAATATTATGCAATATTGTACTTGTCGTTCCTAGGCAAAGGTTGTTAGTTATTGGTGGAGGAGGGGCTGTTGGATTGTCTGCAATTCATCTGGCAGTGGATAAGGGGTGTGCAGTGGCAACTACATGTGGAAGCCAAAGTGTTGACCGAGTTCAAGCCTCTGGTGTTGAACAGGCTGTTGACTATACTAAGGAGGTATTAAATGTTTATCTTGCTTTTATTGTTGTGTATTCTTTCTTAAAAAACTTGTGCTTTGCCAAGGCTGCTACATCTTTTCAAGGAATCGTTTTGCTAATAACTTTTTAACGTGTTTTTCACCAAAGAAAAAAACTTCTTCATGCATAATGTGTGGTTGCTTAAGAATGCTTGATTTGCCTTGTGGCTTTGAATTGGTGTTGGCATGTGATGCCCTCTGCAGGATAGATTGCCTTTTGATTATGTGTCTATTTATATTCCATGCTTAGAAGTCCTCAAAGTTTTTGAAGTGGTAATTTTGTCAGTCTGTTTTCTTGCTATTTATCTGTTTGAATTTGCCATCTTACAGGACATTGAGATTGCACTTAAGGGGCCATTTGATGCTATTTTAGACACCATTGGTGCTCATGAAACAGAAAGAATAGGTGTTAATCTTCTTAAGAGAGGTGGGATTATATGACGTTGCAGGTATGACATACTGACCAAATTTTTTTGGTGAGCTAATTGCAATACCATACCGTGCCATTAAATTTTCTTTTACAGGGAGAAACAGCCGCCTTGGCAGACAGGTACGGATTGGCTGTTGGGATTCCAATGGCTACTGCCATATTACTAAAGAAACAACTTCAGTATCGGTATTCCAATGGGATAGGTATGAGGTTTGACCTCAAAGCTTCTATTACAGGGAGAAATGTTGTCTGGTATGAGAAATATGCATTTGTTTTTCCCATATCAGTATAATCTTGGAACTTTTTGTCTCATATTATTCTTATTCCAGGGAAACTTGAATCAATGTTTTTCACATTTTAGATAATCTATTTGCAGGATCACCTTTGACATTCCCATGTCCTGTGCACTATGTATTGCTTCACTTAAACTTGCAGATGTTCATTTTCAAGTTGTAACTTGCTGTTATTCTCCTGTATTGTGATTAAAACATGATGACTTCATCCTTCTCCCCCACATGGATTGATGGCTTCAGATTATTAATGCACTAATATCCATGAAGTATGCTAACTTAATGGAAAAAAGCATGAGAGGTGACAGAGCCAGCCGTAGGAAGATGTAAAGCTTCTATGCTGCTGGTCAACTCCTCAGGGGGCAATTATTGGGTGCCATTTACATCCTCTTTCTCAAGCAGTTCTAGATTTCCCCACTTTCATCAATGGTGAGGATGGCATCCGAGTTGATCCCTAGTAGACCCCACCTTGTAGTGGTAAATATGGGCATCTGTCTCCCTGCACATTGCACTTCCACTCCAATCCCATTATGAGTTTCATCCTAGGAAGGGTCCCAGTTCTGCATGAAACCAGAATATTCTACACTTGATAAGGTTATAGTTACAGAATCTTTAAAATCATATCAGTTACTGGATGGTCTGTAACCAACACTAAGACGGCCTTTTCCCCATCAAGTGGGATAAGCTACCTGGATTCTTGAATCTCTATTGAGTTTGATCTTGTGGCAGATTAGCATTTAACTTAAAAAGAACGAGATCATGCTATATTGTATCCTTCAGACACCACAGATGACTATCTTTTTGAAGTCTTCACCTAGTTTTTCATACCTTATGGATTTAATTTCACCAGTCCATATGTTTCAAACCACCTTGCTCGTATCTCATCTTTTGTTCTTTTGGTGCTATACCCACACTTTCCCTAATAACCTTATTATGGTTCCAGTCTTTCAACACATCCACCTCAACATTTTCGTGAACTATCTTCTACACATGATGGGTTGCTGTCTGTGTTCATCCCATAGAGCATTAATGGCCTTGCTACTGGATGTTCACGATTAGTAGTTAATAAGAATCTTTACATCCAAGAAGCTTTGAAGCAGCCAATGGAGGCTGTAGAGTTTAAATTTGGTTTGCTTCCAAGTGCCTGTGAGGCTTTAATGGATTTTAGTAATTTGCTCTCCTGTTTGAATTTTCTGAACCATATTCCTGTACTGACAGCAAGATGGAAATGAATACATTTCATCTTTTGGTATCACCCTTGGACATGAGTTGGAGGTTTTGTTGAAGTCCCCATTTCGATTTTGTGATGTGCAGAATACTCATGGACTTACATGAGAGCAGATTCGGAAGGACTCCAGGAGATACGCAGGCTTGTTGAAGCTGGAAAGCTCAAGATACCTGTAGAGAAAACGTTTCCACTTGAACAAGCAAGAGAAGCTCACCAAGCTAAAGAGCACAAACATATTCCTGGTAAGGTGGTTCTGGAGATAGACTGAAGATGGAACTCTCTCTCTCTCTCTCTCTCTCTCTCTCTCTCTCTCTCTCTCTCTCTCTCTCTCTCTCTCTGGGAACAAGTTAACCTCCAAATGTACATTCATATATCAATAAATCATTTCACTTTTGAAGATCGCTTCTCCCATATACCTATTAAAGGCTGGTAGCGTTGTTTTCTACGTCCTGTTGCCATCTTCCTTTCGGCTTGTCCTCAAAAACCTCCAATGGAAAAGCTTTATTTTGAAGAAAGAAAACTTAATTTATGTGTCTTAGACTTGTTAAGTATGTTGTTTTACTAACGATGTTGCTTTTCCGATGTGTGTTTCTGGGTAGGTCAGTGGAAATTCAGTGAGCGGTAGCCAATGAAATGTACCACTATACTGCAACCCCTGCCTAACCATGGGGTTTGCTTGGTGGTTGTTGAGAGCTAAACTACTACTATAACTTGCAAAAACGCTTGAGCAAAAATTGAGGATGACATTAGCACAGGCGGGGCACGGGTATACTACCCACCCGTAGATTTCGAGTCACAATTATTAATGGGGATTGAATAAGTGGGGTCTTTCCTTTCCTGCATCTAATGGGTGGGTATTGGTGGCATCCTATCTCAATTTCAACTTCAATAACTTTATCAAAACTAAAAGCATTGTGATTAAAACCCAATCAATAGTAAATGTGATAAAATCTTTTTAAATTTTTAGGTTAAACGGTTGAAGATTCAAAATTCCAAATATGTAGTTTGGGTTGGGTATGGCTTGCGTACTTATTATCTCGTACTTGCGACACCCAATCAAAGATATTCAGGTCTCCTTGAGCTCATATCCAAGACGAACAGGGCCGGGTTCTATGTATCTGGCCAATATGGCCATCCCTAGAAATCATGCATGGAAAGGAAAATAGTGGAACTCGGGGTTTCAGGTTGGAGTTGCAAATTGAATTGAAACAACGCTTCTCGTATCTTGGAAAATGTTGTTTGGGGTTCTGTGAAGAATGGAGTGTATAGCCTTTGCATTGTTGACATTATTCAAGTAGTTCCATTCAGTGTTGATCTCCGGAGAAATTCGAAAAGAGAGGCTGAGATCGAAGCTAAAATTCTAGTGTGTGAAAGAAGGCTTGATCTCATAGGCTTCATTTACTAGCTAAAAATAGTTGTTTATTGAGTCTTTGAATACAAAGAGTATCGTGGACACAATAAGGTAAAATTGTTGCTTTAAAATTGAGAAAGCATATTTCTTTGTAGTGGGAAAATCTAAATGCACGGAGAGTAAAAGAAACAAAAGATGAGATTAGAACATAAGAATAAAGAAATGATTTCTTTCTAAAACATATTGCCATCATAACTTCCTTAAGCACCATAATCTGAAACAGGAATATACGAGTGAAGAAGACCATATTTTAGAGAGTTTCAGTAGTAACCATTGTTGATCATGTTAAAGTGTAGTATTACTTGTCCTTTAATGATGTTTATAAGTTAGCTCACAAGGTTGAAAGACAATTGAAGATGCGGTAAACATATTTCTTAAGCCTCCAAGCAAATATGGTTCCTCTTTCAACAAGGGGAGAGGAATTTCTCTAAGCTTAAAAGCCGCTTCTTCTCTAAAGGCTGCTAATTCAAAACCTCAATCAACAATCTTGAAGCCTTTAACTAAGACAATTTGATTCATCTTGAAGTCTTAGATGAAGGAGCTTCAAATATCAAGGATTTTACTACATAACTCCTGAATGTCCTAATAGGACAATCATATCTCTTGTTGAGATAGAAAAGATAGAGGAAGAAGAAAGAAAAGAAGACAATACATCTCAACCAGAGAATGAGCAGCAAGATAGTGGAACAACTAGATAATAGAGAGATACTTGTGATCAAAAGGTCTTTCGGTGCCTGATTTTATACCTAATGACTATGAACAAACAGAGAGCATCTTCTAAACCAGATTGACGATGCCTGACAAGGTATGCTTTGTGATCATTTGATAGTGGTAGTTGTACTAATGTGATACTCAGAATATATTAAAGTTGGATACCATGGAGCATCATCAACTATATAAGGTGCCTTGTTTCATTTTCCAGTGACAAGCATTATAAATATGAAATGTGGTGTGATGTTCCCATAGAGGCATGCATTTTACTTTCGGGTAGCTGTGTCAATTTGATAGGAAATCAATATATGGTGGCTTCAGGAATATTTATTCTTTTGTGATAGCCTTAGCCCCATGAACCCAAACACCCTTTCTATGCAAAACTTGGGGAGGAAAAGACTAGTGAGAAGTGCAACCTAAGTTAGAAATGTCTTAACTGAACTTAGAGAAACGTTGAGCCTATCCACTAGTGAAAGTAGAGAGACTAAAGAGAGAATTCAACATCCCTTGATCCGACCACTTCTATCCCAATTCAGCCAAGTCTTTTAAGAAGAAATATCCCCTAGATTGTGTCTTCTTATGAGCATATGCCACCACATTGACTTTATTCCAAGTTTCAGTGCCAAACAAAAATACCTATATGTGTAACTCAGAGGAAACAACTTAAACAAAGACAAGTTGATGAGCTTATTTCCGAAGGCGTGGTGCATGAGAGTAAGCTCTTGTTCAATACTAGTTCTTTTGGTTCCTAAGAGTGATGGAAGTATCCAAACATGTGTAGATAGTCGAGCTACTAACAAGTTGATCATCAGGTACAGGTATCATGTTCCATGATTACATGATATGCATTGCAATGAACCTTGTCAAGATCAATAAATATGGTTTTGTCATGTTCTGAAATATTGATCTCCAAAGTGGATATTTCCACATCAGAATCAAAGGAGATCATCAATGGAAGAAAGCCTTCAAAACAAAGGATAGGCCGTACAAGTAGTTGGTTATGCCATTCAGACTCACGAATTTAACTAGCAACTTCATGAGACTGATGAAGCATCTAAAACCTTTCATTAGAAATTTCTTGTTTATTTTAATGATATTTTTGTGTATAGCAGATCTCTATGAAAGCATATTGATAATTTTCTTTAAGTTTTTCAAACACTAAAAGAACAAAGCTCTGCATCACCTTAAAAAAATGTCATTTTCTCACAGACAATAGTCTTTTTATCTTTTACTTGTGACCAAGGATGAGTCAAAGTCGATGAAGCAAGGTTGAAGCATTATAGGGTGACCTATTCCTCAATCTATGCATGATGTCTGAAGCTTCTGCAACGTCGCATAGCACAACTAGTGCTCCTATAACTAATTGGTTAAAAGGAGATTTATTTAAGGGGACGGATGCAACACAATCAAGCTTTAAGAAGATCAAGGAACTCCTAGCCAAAGCTCCTATTTTGATGACATGAGTTTTTGAGGTCATTGAAGTGGAATAAGATGTATTTAGAGTAGGCATTGGTGCTATTCGCTTATTTCAGTGAGAGGCATAAAAATTCCAAGAATATTAGGAGTTCTATGCAATTATTAGAGCTCATAGTCATTAGATCCATTACCTACTGACTAAGAAGATTATTTTGCATACTAATCACACGACCTTAAATTACATTAATAGCCAACAGTTGGACAAGAGGCACACTAAAAGGGTACAATTTCTATAACCTTATTGTATTATCATTGAGCACAAATCTTATAAGATGAATACTTTTACTGATACATTTTCTAGGAGAAATAAATCTGCTTCACGTATTTGATGCAAGGTTGCTTGGTTTTGACATCCTCAAGGAATTCTATCTTAATGATCCAAATTCTTTTTACATATCAGAATTGTGCTTCTAATTCTTTTGAAAAGTATTTCCTACGAGATGGTTTTCTATTTAGAGAAGATTGTCCATGCGTTTCATGGAGCTTATATAAAGAGCATCCTATAAGAGCTCATGATGGAATCTTAGCTAGTCAGTTTGGAAGGGGAAAGACTTTATCCTTTCTGCAAGAAGAATAGATTTTATTAGCCTCACATGGTGAAGGATGTCTAGAGAATCATGGAGAGGTGCATAATCTGTCATTTCACAAAAAGTAAGTCACTCACTCAGAATTATATTCTCCGTTACCAGTATTGTATAGTCCTCTAGAAGATGTTAGCATAGATATCATTGTTGGTATACCTTGCACCCAAAAGAATAAAGATTCTATTCTTATTATAGTTGATTACCTCTTAAAGATTGACCCACCTTATTTTCTACAATATGACCAATGATACTTCTTAAGTTGTAGATTTATATTTTAGAGAAGTGGTTTGAATATGCATCCTACCTCGTGGTATGGCGTAGATGCAATGCAAACTCACGCTACTCCAAAGGGAAAACCCGAATGTAAAGACAATGCCGAAGGGAAATAACCGAAGGGAAATGACTTGTAATGTAAATGCCGAAGGGAGATATGTATATATGGTATGTATATGGGCCCTTACTCGGGTCTTGCAAATAAGAGCGAAGGCTCAATGTGGGTGCGTGCTTGAATTGAAAGACTTACACACACGACATGAAATGAAACCCAAATATAACTTGCAGTATGGCCTTGATTAAGGTCTTGGGAATAAGAGCGAAAGCATCGAGCTATTCGGACTAAATGGTGGAACCTCAAAAGGGAGAAAGAAGATATATTTAAAGAGAAATTCCTTCAAGGAGATGCTTGGAATTATGTTGGTACACCTTGTGATATGTGGAACAATATGGTTATACATATTAGAAAAGTGGCGAAAGATGTGTTAGGTGAATCTAAGGGATGTGTACCGGCACAAAAAGAAGCTTGGTGGTGGAGTGAAGTAGTGCAAAATAAAATTGAGGCAAAGAGGGCTTGTTACAAATTACCTTATGCTAAGAAAACTAGTAAAACTTTAGATGCTTATAAGAAATGAAAGAACGAAGCGAAAAAGGCCGTTAGTGAAGCAAGAGCTAAAATTTGAGAGAATTTATATAAAAAACTCAACTCAAAAGAAGGTGATAGAGATATTTTTAGGATAGCTAGGGTTAGAGATAAGAAAACTAAAGATCTTAATTATGTTAAATGCATCAAAGATGAGGATGAAAAAATTCTAGTGGCAAACAATGATATAAGAAATTGATAGGAAAACTATTTTTATAAGCTTTCTAATGAAAATAAAGATGTTAGTATTAGCTTAGGAGAGTTAGCCAAATAAAAAAAGTATATAAACCATAATTTCTATCGACATATTCAAAAGAATGAAGTCAAAGAGGCTCTTAAACAAATAAAGGGTGGTAAATCGGTAGGACCAGACAATATTCCTATAGAAGTTTGGAAAATACTAGGAAAAATAGGAATCACTTAGCTCACAAGACTATTTAATGAAATATGGAGAAACCAAAAGGCGTCCGAGGAATGGAGAATGAGTATACTTATACCCATATATAAGAATAAGAGAGACATTCATAATTGTGCGAATTATCGAGGTATCAAGTTAATGAGTCATACTATGAAATTGTGGGAAAGAATTATCGAACGTAGGTTAAGACTAGTATTAAGTACAATAGAGAACCAATTTGGATTCATGTCAAGCATATCTACTATTAAAGTAATTCACCTTTTGAGACGTCATATGAAACATTTTAGAGCAAAAAAGAAATACCTTCATATGATATTTATTGATCTGCAAAAAGCTTATGATAGGCTACCAAGGGAGGTTCTTTGGAGAACTTTGGAAAAAAGAGGTATCCCATTGACATACATTAACCTTATAAGAGACATGTACGATTATTCAAAAACATGTGTGAGGACTCATGAAGGAATGACAAACTTCTTTGAAGTTAATATTGGGTTACATCAAGGATCAACTTTAAGTCCATACTTATTTATAATGGTGATGGATGAGTTAACAAAACATATTCAAGATGAAGTACCTTGGTGTATGTTATTTGCAGATGACATTGTATTAGTGGAGGAGTCTAAGGAAAAAGTTAATAGAAAATTGGAACTATGGAGAAAAACATTAGAAAGCAAAGGCCTCCGACTTAGTAGAACAAAGACAGAATATATGGAATGTAAGTTTGACCATTTGGCTACTTCAGAGGACATAGAAATTAAAATTGACACACATTGCATTCCACAAAAGGAAAGTTTTAAATACCTAGGGTCAATTTTTCAGAGTGATGGAAGAATTGATGGAGATGTTACGCATATAATTAATGCTGGTTGGTTAAAATGCAGAAGAGCATCAAATATTCTTTGTGATAAGAAGATACCATTAAAGTTAAAAGGTAAATATTATAGAGCAGTAATTAGGCCTGCCATGTTTTATAGTTCTGAGTGTTGGGCAGTTAATCATCAACATGTACAAAAGATGTCTGTGATAGAAATGAAGATGTTGAGATAGATGAGTGGTCATATAAGAAAAGACCGTATACATAATGAGGTTATTAGAAACAAATTAAGAGTGGCACCAATAGAGGATAAAATGAGAGAACATCGTTTAAGATGGTTGGGACATATAGAAAGAAGATCAAAAGAAGAACCTATAAGAAGGTTAGAAAAACTAAATTTGGAAAGTATTAAAAGAGGTAGAGGACGACCACAAAAGTGTTGGAAAGAAACAATAAAGAATGATCTAGCTTATTGTGAGTTAACTACTAACATGACACATGATAGAGCTTTGTGGAAACAAAGAATATATGTAGTTGACCCCGTCTAGTATGGGAAAAGGCTTAGTTGTTGTAGTTAATCAAATAGAAACAAGAGAGATTGAGAGAGACGTGACTCAAGCACATTTCACACCAAGAGAGACACATGCCTTAGATGTATCACAAAACAAAAAAGTGATTTTCATTCATTACGGGCTACTCGAGTTCTCCTCATTTCTCTAATACGCAAAATCAAAACCAAAACTAGATCAACCACATAGGTTGACAAATCAACCCTTCGATTCAACCTTCTATTTTCTCTCTTTTCCTTCATATTTCTTTTTCTTGTTTTTTGAATGGATTTTAATATTTTTTTACTATAAATTGATGTAGGTCAAGTAGTGGGTGGTTGAGATAGGCCGAAGAATGAATGAAAACGAACAAAAAAGGGTGACATATGATTGTTGCTGTAGGAGAGAAAGAGAGATTCAATTTCGAATTTATGAAGGATATTTTGGAAAATACGAGAGAAATGAAGTTTGTGAATTGCAAAAGGGGTATATGCGTATGTACTTTATGTAACCCTTTGACGTTGAACTGTATTTATCATGTGTGCTACCATGTGAAAACCCTCTTTGAGGGAAGTGTCCCCAAAATCTATCGTGTGTTGGGACAATGCAATCTCCTATCAATCAAATTTATGCATTCAAGTTTTCTTCGTACTTTGCTCTTTTACGTTTGCAGTGTGGTGTTGTGTGAGTCTTCAAGTGCCAAGGACTTCTTCGAGCCATGCACTTGGAGAGGAACACTCATGTTCCATGTTGATATCGGTGGCCACTTGCAACTCTTTGGAACAAATCCGCTAAGGCTAATCCAGCCAACTTTGGTATGATAGCAGTAACGATCCCACCTCAGTGTCACCCTGCCGCCCATAGGTCAAACACACCTTGAAATGAAAAGGAACGAAGGCGAGACCGTTCAACTCAAAAGGTCATGATCGAAAGTTGGCTACGTAAAGTGGAAGTAGACGTGGCAAACTGCGAGGCTAGCCTCAAAACCTTAAAGAAACATATCCACCACATGAAGAACTTTGACAAACAAGAATTCGAGATGATGCGTGGCACCAACACCATCTTTAAGGAAACTTGGGGTGAGTCCTTAACGAATCTGAAGGAAAGAGTCATCAAAAAAAGGTTGGAAGCGCTCGTGGGATGTTGTGTGACCCTTGTCCAAGCAATCGTTAGCGGGGTGATCATCGCCCCCTATCAAGAGGATAGTATCTCAAAGCCTGATGGCTACTCGATGACTTCCAACTCGAAGGATCTTGAGAACTTCCTATGACAAGTCAATGCGTAGATCAAGGACAAAGAGATTAGATAGGAGAATCGATACTACTACATCGTTTCTCAAGGGCGACACTCGGCTCTAGTGGCGACATTATTCTACTGATGTCGATCGAAGACTCTGCACCATTGACACTTTTGATGCTTTTAAACAGGAAATTTAGAATCAGTTCCTCCTTGAGGACCCTGACTACTTGGCTCGAAAGGATCTCATGTGAATGAAGCATAATCGATCTACTAGGAAGTATATCAACAAGTTCACCTCCTTGATGCTGAACATGTCAAACATGGAAGAGGCACATCGCTTCTTCTTCTTTATAAATGAGTATAAATGAGTTACAACGCAAGACAAAATGAGAACTTCGATAAATGTGAGTGAATGACTTAGCTTCGGGCCTCATTGCGGCTAAATGCCTTGCGGATGATGAACTGTGGAGGAAAGACCGATCATGTTGCTCCTAGAGCCCAAAAAAGCCCACCATCGAAAATGGAGGCACTAGTGCATTCAATCAAACTTAGAAAGGAGGGAACGACCGATCGTAGGTCATTCCAAAATGAACAAAGAGAAAGTCAGCCATACCAATACAATGGGATGGTTGCATTTGCATTCTTCTATTGCAAATGGAATCATTATACGCGGAATTGCCCAATAAGACCATCAGTACAACAAGGAGATGTCATGGTCAATTTTCGAGTCTCTAGATAATATAGTTGGGTATGGGGAACCTATACACTATTGTGGTATACTTCGGATGGTGAACTCAATCCGTAAATGATCCCGAATGCCCATGCCTCATGAACGAGATGGGTTGTCATATATCAAAGTGCAACTAAAAGGGATAGATGCCTCAACACTAATTGACTTAGAAGATAAAACAATTTTGTCTCTCTAGCAAAAGTACAATGATTAGGCATTCACATCTCGAAAGTCGATGCATACATCAAGGATGCCATCGAAAAGATCAAACAAGTAACTAGAGAAGCCAATAGAGTCACCCTCAAGATTGTAGATTTATGCACCAAAGTTAACTTATCTTCGGCATACGTGGACCATCCTATGGTACTGAGTTTATCGTTCCTTCGCTAAGAGAAGGCTTGTCAAACCCTTATGTCTTTACTTTGATGAGGCGCCAAATTTCAACGGTACCTTGACGCCTGACGAGTCCAAGATGAAACGACTCTTACGCGTAAGACTGATATAATGAAAGAAACACTCACTTTACTGTCCTAGGTCCACCATGACCCTTTAGACTGCTTGAAGGCCAACAATTACTACAATTGCCCCAACAATCATCAACAGGGGAACTCCCAAGTTGAAGTTTCAAGTTATCACTGTAGTGATGCAAAACATGTTGGTTGAGCAACCTAGGTGGAGGCAAAGACAAAGATGTTGTGGACGACAACAATTTGGGCGGGGGAGAATGTTGAGACAATGCAATATCCTTTCTACTATCAATCAAAATTTTCTATTAAGTTTTCTACGCACTTTGTTATCTTTGCTCTCTTGTGTTCATTGTGTGGTGTTGTGTATCTTTAAGTACCAATGACTTCTTCATGCCTTCACTTGGGTGAGGGATACTACGTTTTGTGTTAGTATCTTGATCACTTACAATTGTTTGAGTGAAATTTGCTAAGGCTGATTCGACTATAAGGCTAGGTGTCTATCGTGTTTCGAGCACAATTGACTCTTCCAACGATTAGGGCATGACAACTTTGATATCAGAGCAGTAATGATCCAACCTTAATATTCTTTAGTTTAGTTGAGATAGACTCAAAAACTTTAACAAGCATTGTGTCACCATTGGAAAAAAAATCTCGAGAATTTTATCTGAGTGAGTATGATATGTGAGGTTTTATTATGAAATTTTATTTTTATTTCCATATTCTTTGATGATCAAATAAAAAACATGAGAAGAGCTTTTAACCAAATCCTATTCTGAAATTTGGATAATGCATGTGATTGGGATTTAGGATCTCAGTATAATGCTTGTATTCTGTTCTTGAGTTTCCTATTTTTATGAACTTTATTAATTTAAAAAGTTATAAAAGTTAGCTTTCAAATGAAACCACTCTTTAGGGATTTGGACACCTAAAGACCAAGTTCTAATGATTTTATCAAATGCGTACAACAAGATTATTGTTACAGATAGATTCAATTTTAAGTTAAGTTTCATCTTTGATTTTTTTTTTTATGAACCTTATATACTTCAAAATTTTATGAAAATTTTACCAGTTATAAAATTTTATGAAAACCTAATAAATAGAGGTTTAAAAATTGAGAGATCACAAAAGGTCTTTAGAGTATGCATAAATCTGTAGAAATTTTCTTATGAAAAATAATGATGCATTTGATTAGATACTTAATAGTTTAATGATCACTCAAAGAATTTTGTTGAGGGTTGATATTTGTTCGCGGTGAAACTCATATACATATAGATCCCCGAGACATCTCTATCTAACAGGATTGCTCGCTTGAGAAATATATGTGATCATATCCGAATGTCCTCACACAACATAAACTTACGGGTGATTAATTCACCATCAGTGTGATTACATATTAATGTCATTTAATATAATCGTAATTGTTATGTCCCTCTTATGTGAAAACATATAAGATATATCATATATTAGGGTAGAAGAAAGAAAAAATTATGGACTTAGCAGTTTTCTCTTACCTGTAAGCCTTTCCTTCGCCTCTTGAGATTGGGGTGACTCTATCTTTTATAATGATATTACATGAAAAATGATTGCCTACTCTTAAAATATAATGGTTGGAGCCAAAAACTCAAAGCTTACAAGAGAAATGAAACAAGAAAATGGGTTAAGGAAGTAACTTCAAGCCTTCTCTCTCTAGATCTCTCCCTTTCTATTCCTTGGATGAACTCTTACTTGGGGTAGGGATGAGTTTCCTCACATCCTCCTTGGTTGAGTCTCTCAGTCTCAGACTTTTTTATTCCTTGCCTTTTTGGTTGCCCAAGGTCCCCTATTTATAGATACCAAATGAAACCCGATCTTTTTTGGGTAATTAATATTGATCCTAATCCAAATCAAATTCATTAAGAGATGAGTCTTATTGCACATATGTTGGGTAACATCCACACACATATATTGGGTAACATCCACACGTAGGAGGAGCAACTGGACGTATGTAGTACATGGGAAGAAGAGAGGAAGATGCGCGAAGACATTGGTGAACGCATCGGTGCATGAGAGTTGGCGTCACGCGTGCGTGCCAACATAAACATTGTGCATGTGCTACACATGGCGGTGCGTGTTGTGGTTACCGATGGTGGCGCGTGGTGTTCAAAAGTAGTAGCGCGCTTGGTGGTTTGTAGTAGTGCTTTTGGTGGTCGGTAGTGATGCTTTTACTCTTCGATGCTTCGAGGGTTAATCTCTTTATTCTTTTTGCAATGCTTTAACCTTATGATACATGTAGGGTCACTTTGTATATGATTTTTCTCGATAAGTGACATTTTGAACTTTCTACTTGATACTTTTTGCTTGAGCTTAAAGAGTTTTTGAGGCCTTCTTTTTTCTATTATATTTTAAACTTTTTGTTTATATATTTTTAAATATTTTATTTTTGCAAGGGTAAAATGATCATTTTAGAAATGTTTTGTAACTCCCTATTTTAACTTATTAAATCTCTTACGAAGAAAAGATTAAAATAGAGAAATTTCACGAAGGGCAAAATGATCGTTTTTGAATATCGTAAAACTTGATTTTTTGGTGAAGCTTGGAGTACCCTTCATTTTTATAAAAATTTGTGTATTTACAAATGGACGTAGGTGGAGTAACGGTGGTTGAGATAGAACCAAGAATGAAGGTGGGAGGACGGAACCGTTGATCGTGGTGGCCTCGCGGGCGCCCAAAGCCAAAAAGGTGGGAGGCGAAAAACCTGCTGACTTGGGGAGCACGCTGGGCCTACTGCAGTGCCCGCGCCTTTGCTCCATTGACGATTGTCAGGATTCAACGCCCCCGTTTCTTTATGAAGCATCATTTTTTTACTGATGAACCGAGGAGTTTTAAGGCCGCTACCCATTGATCTGTTCTCTTTTCTCGATTCTCTCAGTCACCGATTGTTTTCTTTCTTTATTTCGTCTGTTGTACTATGTTTCTCCCTCTCGCCAAACTTGGGACGCTGGCATTGAGGACTATGTGCAAGCCCATCGCCACTAAACTTAAGAAAGAGGCTGGTAATCATCCTAGATTCCGCAATTTTATCATCAATATCGCGCAGGTTGGTGATCATTCACTTGTCTTAATCTTGGGGTTTGTGGGTAGTAGTAAAGGTTGTAACTAAAGAATGCAAAGTGTTGTTCCTTTATGTGGGAAATTGTTTATTGTGGTCAAGAGGATATTCCTCTTTTTTGGCATTTACATTCAAATGGGTAGTCGGGATGATCTGTTTATCGGTTTTTGTTCGATTGGTAGTGTTGTTGATGATGTGTCGTCACAATCGAAATGCACTTGTCGTCATTGTAGTGTGCTGTTACGATGGTTGTACTATTCCTTAGGTAGTTCCCTCTCATGTGGTTTCTTCATATTCATTTAAGTGCCTTCACTTTCTCCTGCTTGGTCAAGCCATTTATCGTTTCATTCTGGCTGACTCCTGCAGACGAAAAAGATTTAGCCCTCGGTCAACTAAGCAGAAAGCTCGTGCTTTTTGCCTTTCATCTTGGCGCACAATATCATTGTTCTGTGGTCATGGTTATCATGTAGAATGCGTTGTGGATCATATTGTTTCTGCGGAACATAACAAAGCGTATGGGAATTGAAGTTTTCTCATGAAAGACTTCTGACAGTATTAAGTGTATGGAAATGAGGCTTTTCTTTGTTGCAGAGTATCTAGTTTTGGAACAGCATAATGTTTGTATGTAGCTCCTTGAAGATTACCTGGTAAACCGTCTAGTGCACAGCTCCTGAAAAGCTTTTATTTTGAGATAAGAGCATGACAATTTGGATAATGTCTTTGGTTTTAATGTCAGTTTGCCATTTTCCCGGGTGCCTTGTATATAAATCCATGCTCAATCCAATCAACGTTAAGACGGACAAATGCAGAATAAGAAGTCTTTACGACTGGAGTTTCCTGTACTCTGTAGAGAAGTAACTTAGGGAGGGTTATCATGGATGATCGTGTTAATTTCATGTTATCCTTGAAGATTTGATCTCTTAGTACGTTGAAACTAAAGTAGAAATCTGATAACTTCTCTCTTTTGAAATTCAATTTTCATTAAGAATTACATACAGTTCATCTTGTTCTTAGACTTTTGCATTTGTGAAACATCCAATGGATATTCTGACAGAATGGAACTTATTGTCATTTTGTCTTTTCTCTTTGATGCAATGGAAATCAGTGGAATCACAGATTCTCTACAAATATGCAAAGGCGCCTTTATGGGCATGCAACTAATGTTGAGATCCATCCTTTGAACGAGGAGAAAGCTATTCAAGCTTCTGCTGATCTTCTTGGTGAACTTTTTGTATTCTCGGTACCTCCCTCTTTCTTTTCTGTGAAATTTGTTGAAATTGTCATGTTCTCATCCTTTTCTCTATTTTGATGCACTTCCTGAATATAAGCTGTTCTTTCTGATCTTAGGATGCTTTATGTTAGTGGTATGCATATCTAATATGCCAATCTTTTATGTTTGTACTAGTATATAATGTCTTTTTATTCAAGGTACATTTGGTCATATGACAAGCTATCTGGTTGTTGCATAATTAGGAATATCCTTCCCTTACCTAAGCCTTTTCCCACTAAGTAAGGTTGTCTAGAGAACACACGGACTTCCTAGGAGGTCAACCATTCTAGTACTATTCTTGCTCAAGCATGCTTAACTTCGGAGTTCGGATAGGATTCAGTGCTTTTATGCTTGAAATTTTGTACCCCTTAAGAGTCGACAAAGTTTTACATTGGCTGTTTGCTACCTAACACAATCTCTTGCTTTATATGGGCTTGGGATTAGCGATGCAAGAGTGAACCCTTACATGGGCAGAGTTTGCATAATTTAGAATATGACAAAAACAATTTTCTCATTTGTCCACACAAACCAAGATTTTCATTTTCAAGTGGTGAAAGATGCATTACCTATGAAGACTATCATGATGTTTGTCATCTCATATGGGCCTTTGGCATATTTAGTGAAGTGCAAATGCTGATGCATCTCTCTCACTGATAAACACGGGAGTCACTCAGGAGAGGCACATATTTGTGTGATGCTATGTAATCTTGCAGTTGTAGGTATGGATTATAGACAACTCATCTCATTGTTTTTATTTTTCTCTTGTGATTTTGTTGTTGAAAAAACAACCTAGTTCGGAAAGCTAAACAAGCATGTGGCTTTCACGTAGTCAAGAATTGTTTTATCAAGATAGTGTTGTACCCTAACACCCTTTACCATGATCAACAAGATGTGAACTATGCTTTTCAGAACATGATGCAAACCTTTGTTCTCAATCGAATGGGGTTGATCTAGAACGGCTGAAGTTTTCTCCGTGGTCACAAATTCAATAAACTGTCCAGCATTTCTCAGTTTTTTATATCGCAACTGAACTAGGGCGTGACAACTCATGAGTTTTAATTGCCATTCGGTGAAGTCTATCCAACTACGGCATGGCATGATAACTCATGTTGGGCAGGATTGTCGGCACCTGCCACTCCTTAGAGAAAGAAAGAGACTGAGCAGCCACCCCTGGGAATGTTGGAAATTTTCAGTAGCGGGCCATACCTGGCCATTTTTCAGTCCAACACGCAAAATAGTTGACTAGCAGCCAGAACCCTATTAGACATACCAGTAGTCACTAGACATATAGGCTACATTGGAGTGAAGGGAAGCGAAACAGGAAGTGCTAGGACAGATTAGTTGACTCATTCTTGTTTGCTGTTCTGGCCCTCTGGGCCCAACAGAACAAAGAATTCATGTAGTAGAACAGGAAGTGCTATGATGAGCTCTATGGAAACAAAGAATCCATGTAGCTGACCCCCTCTAGTATGAGAAAAGGCTTAGTTGTTGTTGACATGTTGTCTGTCGTCGTCTTTTGGACCCAACAGAGGAATGGAATGAAAAGGGGATCGATCTTGGAGACAGGGTGAAAAAGCTCCCTCAAGAAGGGAAATGAAAGTGCTTTGTTTCAGGACTGAAGAACACAGCTAAAGACTAGTCCATGAAAAACAGCTACAGTTAGGATCTCTATCCCCTTCCGACCATGGCACTCATACCTCTTCTACTGCAGGGGATTTTCAAACAATTCTCATCCAGTCTGAAGCTAAAATGGCTCATTTACATAGAGAAGTGTACTATGAAACCCATTTCTTTCACTAATAGACAGAGCTAACACCGAGGTTGTTACCCTCCTACGTTACCTTTCTTTATGTTGTCTCTTCTTCATCATTTTTTGCTGGTTTCCCCCTTTTTCTCTATTTCTTCATTCTCCCTTTCTTACTATCTTCTTCCTCATTTCCCTTTTTATCCTATCTATCCTTTTCTGGCTGATCCTTTTGGAATCTCAACCATGGACCAGATGCTCAATAGCCGCAAAAGATTGGAAACGGTAAATCATCTCAGTAAAATAGTGAACTTTGAGGATTTCACCTCATAGATTAGTTAATAGTTTTATGTTCTTGTAAGACAAATGTGCCTTGTTTTAATACATGGGAACTTTGAGAATTGAACTTGTGAAACAACATAAGGATTTTAATATATGGGAACTTTGAGAATTGAACTTGTGAAACAACATAAGGATTTTAATATATGGGAACTTTGAGAATTGAACTTGTGAAATAACGTAAGGATCAAAGGTGGGTTAGTCCTTAGGGGAACTGATTCTGATATGGCATCAGATCAAATATTGTGAGATAGTTTTTTGTTTGTAAGATTATACAAATGATACATACTGTGAATTCGATAAATATACATGCATATTAAAGGAGCCGATGCTCACTACTATTGGAAGATACTTTGTTGATTTCAAATGTCTATGATGAACTATGTTAGCATGTGGGAGGGAGGGGGAGAGGGTGTTCACTACTTCACATCATTGATTTCTTAAAGTAGTTCATCAAAACCATTTAATAACCTACACATAAGACCACAAATTATAAATCAAATCACACTAGTAAACTGCTGCTGATTTTGATCATGGACTTGGATTATCCTAATTTGTTGATAAATATTATTTTCTAGTTTGAATCTTACCTCCATATTTCTTTAGTCAGGTTTTGTTTGTTTTAGACTCTGAAGTACTTCCAGCTCTCTCAGAGAACCTGCAGAACTGTTTTCTGCTTGATAGGACATTTACTTTGCCATGATCCGCAGAGAAAGTTTGTCCATATATTTTGGCTTGACAAATGGATGATAGAATGCATGTCCCAATCAACCTTTAAGCAGCCTCTAGGGTGGCTAGCATGACAGCAGGTTATATAACATGGACAATTCTACTGGCATGCCACACTCCCTGACATTCCAAACTAAGCATCACTACTGCCCCATGTCTGAATTTATTTTAAATAATTTCTAACTAAACTGTGTAATCCATGGCATAAAATTCCGACAAAGTTCTATGTTGACTATCGGAAGCCTAACGCAACTCTCCTCCTTTATCCGGGCATGGGACCGGTCATGCTAGGGTAATCCCTTACATGGGCGGAGTTTAGTGTATGTGACACAAATGAAGATGTTGAGATGTATGAGTGGTCATACAAGAAAAGACCGTATACATAATGAGGTTATTAGAAACAAATTAGGAGTGACACCAATACAACAACAAAACAACAACTAATTCTTTTCTCATACTAGACAGGGTCGGCTACATGGATTCTTTGTTTCCACAGAGCCCTATCATGTGCCATGTTATCATGTGCCATGTTAGTAGTTAACTCATAATAAGCTAGATCATTCTTTATTGTTTCTTTCCAACACTTTTGTGGTCATCCTCTACCTCTTTTAATACTTTCCAAATTTAGTTTTTCATACCTTCTTACAGGTTCTTAATCTTAAACGATATTCTCTCATTTTATCCACTCAGAACCATAAAACTTGGCAAGTCTAATTGTTGCTTTATAATATTTACCTTTTAACTTTAATGGTATCTTCTTATCACAAAGAATACCTGATGCTCCTCTCCATCTTAACCAACCAGCACTAATTCTATGCGTAACATCTCCATCAATTCTTCCATCACTCTGAAAAATTGACCCTAGGTATTTAAAACTTTTCTTTTGGGAGATGCAATGTGTGCCAATTTTAATTTCTATGTCTTCTGAAGTAACCAAATGATCAAACTTACGTTCCATATATTCTGTCTGTGTTCTACTAAGTCGGAGGCCTTTGCTTTCTAATGTTTCTCTCCATAGTTCTAATTTTTTATTAACTTTTTTCTTAGACTCCTCCACTAACACAATGTCATCTACAAATAAATACTTCTTCTTGAATATGTTTTGTTAACTCATTAATCACCATTATAAATAAGTATGGACTTAAAGTAGATCCTTGATGTAACCCAATATTAACTTCAAAGAAGTCTTTCATTCCTTCATGAGTCCTCACACATGTTTTTGCACATCGTACGTGTCTCTTATAAGGTTAATGTAAGTCAATGGGATACCTCTTTTTTTTAAGGTTCTCCAAGGAACCTCCCTCGGTATCCTATCATAAGCTTTTTCTATATCAATAAATATCATGTGAAGGTCTTTTTTTTTGCTCTAAAGTGTTTCATAAGATGTCTCAAAAGGTGAATCGCTTCAATAGTAGATTTGCCTGACATGAATCCAAATTGGTTCTCTGTTGTACTTGATACTTATCTTAACCTACGTTCGATAATTCTTTCCCACAATTTCATAGTATGGCTTATTAACTTGATACCTCGATAATTCGCACAATTTTGAATCTCTCTCTTGTTCTTATATATGGATATAAGTGTACCCTCTCTCCATTCCTCGAGCATCTTTTGGCTTTTTCATATTTCATTAAATAGTCTTGTGAGCTAAATGATTCCTATTTCTCCTAGTATTTTTCAAACTTCTATAGGAATATTGTATGGTCCTACCGATTTACCACCCTTCATATGTTTAAAAGTCTCTTTGACTTCATTCTTTTGAATACGTCGGTAGAAATTATGGTTTATATACTTTTTTTATTTGGCTAACTCTCCTAAGGTAATACTAATATCTATGTTGTCAATAGCGGTTAGCGGGTTGTTAGCGGTTGACCCTGATATAGCGGTAGCGGGGATATAGCGGATTTAGCGGTACACTTTTATTTATGATTAAAAAATTATATATATATATATAATAGGTTTTCTAACTTCTAAGAAATATCAAGAAACATAACCAGTTCTTTAATAAATGAATGAGCAAAACACTTACTAATGAACAGGAAAAACTAGTAAAGGAGGAATGCCACATACCTTTTAGCCCATCCCAGGTGCATGAAAGTTCGGACATTAAAGCAAAAATGAAAGGCAAAAGAAGATTAGAAACTCCTATCACCAACATGTTCAACAGTTGAAATAATGAGAGATTAAGGCAATAGCACCTACACAGACATATCAAATCCACACGAGATTCCCAGATGTTCCTGAATTTGCTGGATAGCATATGGAATGCACCATTCTGCACAGACATATGGATATATATTAACCATATCCACTCGATGATCACCTACAACAGAAGATAACGAATGTGCCATCACTTTCAATGCTTAATACAAGTCGAATAACAAACTATAAAAAGCACGATCACTTGCAAGTTGCAACTACAGATAACATATTACATTATTTTGATCATACTTACCCACTAATCAAAGACAATGACAATTTCATTGAACAATAATTTGCAATAAAGCATCGAAAGTAGCCTTAAAAAGCATCTTTAAAGATTGTACATGTTATGCTTATGCATCCATCAAAAGTACATAAATGCTAAACTAATTCAAAAAGTACATAACATCCATCAAAATTCAATTACAAATTTACAATCAGTATCACACTTAATTGTTTAGGTCATGATCATTCATTTTCAGAAAAAGATCCGTATTCTTCTATTTCCTCTTCCTCTTTATCTGTTTCTTCAAAATTAAATTCTTCTTCATCTTCCATAGACATCTTATCCTTCCCTTTGCTTTGCCTTCTTTGTCGCTTTCGTGTCCTCGACCTTGTATAAACAGCAGTAGTACCTGCTCTTGATGATTCGGATGCCATATCGACATTTCTCCAAGTAAGGGAATCATCGTCACCAACGAACTCATCATCAGTAGGATATTCATCATGATCTTCAACCGATGCCAACATGATGGGGTCAAAATTTGCTCCATTCTCTCTTTGTACCTTCTTCTGAGCTTTTCGTTATATTACACAAAAGCTAAATCATTAAGCTTTTGATGCAATAATCTATTCCTTTTCTTCATATGAATCTAAGATAAGAGAAAGAATTTAGGTAAGTTGTTAACTGAATAAAAAAACTTTCATTTATTTATAATGTAAATAAAAAGCATAATTCTTAATTTCTTACCATTTCAAAGGTACTCCAATTGCGCTCACATGGGGCAACACTACAAGTAAGGCTCAAAACTCGTATAGCAAAACTTTGCAATTCAAGGCATCCATAACCAAAGGTCATCCACCATTCAGCTATTACAAAAAGTTAAAAATCATGTGTAAAAATAAGTTAATCATATTCAATAACCTTAAATCATATTTTAATAATGAAATAATTAAGAAAGCAAAGTTGCTTGAATTAATTACCTGGTGCACATGTTTTCCTCGAACTTATAGCTAATTCTAGTCCAAAACAACTTGATGCACTTCGATAACTTATAAGTTGATGACTCACTTGTTGTTGTTCTTCCTTACTTCGTACAAGTATAGCTATAACCTGCAACAAACCACCTTTAATCTCAACATTAGATTCTATCCCATCATAATCATAATACAACCCTGGATTCAGATACAATGCAACAGCATGTAATGGCTTATGCATTTGCCTGTCCCATCTTTTGTCTATGATCTCCCAAATAAAAGCATATTGCTCTTCTTTGTTTTTCATATTAACCTATAAAACAAGAAGTGAAATGTTATTAATTTATAAGATTAATAAGTAAAGATTAACAAATAACACATAAAATTGAAATATTTACGCACCTTTATTTGTTCCTTTACACGATCCATCTTCTCATAGATGTAGCCCATGGCTGGTTTCTCATCACTGTTTACCATACATAAAACATCTACTAAAGGACCCATTGCTCTAAGTGAAAAACTAATGTCCTTCCAAAATCTAAGTTGCAAAATTATTGCCTTAGATTGCGTTCCTTCAATACTATCTGATAAAGGGCATTTCTCCCATTGTTCAGAAATAACCATCGATCTTAGAGCTTCTTTTGACTGCCACAAACTGTTCAGAGTTAAGAATCTAGTAGCAAAACGGGTCACAACCGGTCTATGTATGTCTTTTCCTCCTGTAAAATGTCTCATCATATGCAATATCTGATCATGAGCATACATAAATGTCACTAGCTTCTTTGCCCTGCTGAAGATGTCTTTTAGTCTTTTTGTCTCTCCAATATCTTCAAGCATTAAATCTATACAATGTGCAGCACATGGTGTCCAAAACAAATGATTAAATTCAGCCATCAACATTCTACCAGCTGCAACATAATTTGCTGCATTATCTGTAACCACCTGCACAACATTCTTCTCTCCAACCTCTAAGATTACTTCTTTTAACAATGTATACAATTTATTTGCATCCTTTACTTCATGGAATGCATCAATGGACTTAAGAAAAACTGTACCTTGAGGACAATGCACTAAAAAATTTATTAGTGTTATCTGTTTTCTATCTGTCCATCCATCTGACATAATAGAACATCCATAAGTAGCCCAATGCTTTCTAAATCCATTTGTAAACTCTCTTACTCTTCCTACTTCCTTCTCCAAGAATATTTTCCTTACTTCATGGTACGATGGAACCTTCATTCCAGGTCCAAACTGCCCTATATCATTTACCATCGCTTTAAAACTAGGGGATCTCACAGCATTAAAAGGGATTCCATTTTGATACATCCACCTGCTAATGGATAAGCATACTCGTTCTCTTTCTTCTTATATCGATTTTCTAATGTAGCTTGTCGTAGTGAGTCTGGCGATGAACGCACAAATGAATCCATGGGTTCCTTCGAAAGCGGTCCTGAGCCAAATGACGATGAAGACGATGAACATTGGTGCTTGTCATTATGTTACCTTCCATACTAGAAACTTCTCCTCGATATGGAAATGAAATCTTTTCGGCCTTCTTCTTATATGTATTCTGCACATAATCATAAATTATTTTTTTTATTTCTTCGGTTGCATTCTTGCAAGCTGCCACATTTCCGCTTCTTTTCATTAAATGGTCCTTGTATCTTGTTATTCCGCTGGTAGAAACATGACCACATAATGTACAAAATACTGACATATTATCTATTTTAGATTTTGTCAAACCCCAATTCCATCCTGGATCCTTAGAAACTGGGGGTCTGTAGTTATATGCTGGACTAGAAAACCGATTACCAATTGCATTACTAGTGCCCGTGCCATAACTACCACTGCCATTGCCACTTAGAGGACAAGCAACTGTACTTGTTGATGATTCCATACTCACTACAAAAAATAAGAATAACTACTCAGCTTGAGTTTTCGAACCTTATACAAGAAATAGAACATTAAATAATTAACATTCATTGGTATCACCATTCACTAAATAACCATATGATAAGAGAGGGAGAGGCGGGACACTAAATGGTACAATAACCATATGATAAGAGAGGGGGAGAAAAATTTACCATTAAACAAAAGTGAACTTGTTTTTGAGCAATGTGATCCACTTGCTAGATTGGATGTTAACAATGGCAGATCTACGTTACAGAGATGTCGGCTAGATGAGAAATCCATCACACCCAAATTTTGGGAAATAAATTCAAAAAGTACAGTTCACAATCAATTTGCGGTTGGAATTGACTCTCTTTGATTCATGGTTCTAAGACAATTGGATTTTTTATTCTCGTAATTTCAAGTTTTGTTATGCATCAAAAGTAAAATTCACCACCAGTGTGAAACTATAGTTCTAGACGCTTAATTTGAGTAAAAAACGTCAACATAAGAAGGGAGATGGGCCAAAGGGACTGAACCAATGGGATTTATGCAAAAAGCGAATCATCTCCTTCACTCTAATATTGTCACCTCATTTTGCACGAAAAACCAAAGAGTCAGTTCCATTTGTGAATCAAAGAAAGAACCATAGTCACAAGGTCATTCTGCATTTCTAGTACCAAGAGGCAAACACCATGAATCAAACACACCCTAAATGAACAAACCAGAATTGAGACCATAATCGAATAGGAACCATCTCCCAAATTTGGTTCTGGTTCCTCCTATCCAAAACCACTATGTAACTAGAATTGTAATTGGTCTTGGAACTACCAGTTCCCTGCTTTAATTAATTTCTTTTCTTTAATATATATTTGTAAAATAATTTTAAGACAAGTTAACTCTATGTAATTTTTTCCCTTACAACATCTAACGTGGTATTGGTTAATTTGGTTTTAGTGTGTTTTAAGAATGTGAACTGAAATCAATCGGAAATCTAAACCAAATTGTCACTGGATTGAAACCAAAACCGCACTGAAATGGTGGCGGGACAGGGAGGGGCCGAATAGGGGGAGGTGGTGGTGAGACAGGGAGGGGTCGGATAGGGGGAGGTGGTGGCAAGAGAGGGAGAGGCAGGATAGGGGAGGTGGCTGAGGCGGGAGAGAGGGAGATGGTGGCGGGAGAGGGGGAGGCGGCAGAGAGAAGGAGAGGCAGGACAGGGGGAGGCGGTGGTGGTGGCGAGAGAGGGAGAGGCGACAGAGACAAGGAGAGGCGGGAGAGAGGGAGAGGCGGGACAGGGAGAGGTGACTGAGGCAAGAGAGAGGGAGATGGTGGCGGGGGAGGGAGAGGCGTACTTGGAGATGGTGGCGGCGAGAGGCGGGAGCGGCCCAGAGGAGAGGATGGAGCGGGAGCGGCTGAATGGAGAGGATGGAGAGAGGGAGAATTGAGAGATGCAGGGACGAATGAGAAACCCTCGTTCGTCCCTTTATATCATTTGGGTCGGGTCGATTTGGCGCTGTTTGCGTTTTGGCGGGTCGCCCGCTAAGGACTACCCGCCATAGCGGTTTTAGTTATTTTCATTAAAAAGCTTATAAAAATAGTTTTTTCATCTATTTTTATATCATCATTTGCCACTAAAATTTTCTCATCATCGTCTTTGATGCATCTAACAAAATTAAGATCCTTAATTTTCTTATCTCTAGCCCTAGCTATCCTAAAAATATCTTTTTCACCCTCTTTTGAGTTGAGTTTTTTATATAAATACTCTCAAATTTTAGCTTTTGCTTTACTGACGGCTTTTTTTTTGCTTCTTTCTTTACTTTCTTATAAGCCTATAAAGTTTCACTAGTCTTAATAGTACGATGTAATTTGTAATAGTATGATGAAATTTGTAACATGCCCTCTTTGCCTCAATTTTATTTTGCACTACTTAACTCCACCACCAAGCTTCTTTTGGGCTAGTAAACCTCCCTTAGATTCACCTAATACATCTTTCACCACTTTCTTAATATGTATAGCCATTATCCACATATCACAAGGTGTACCAACATAATTCCAAACATCTCCTTGAAGGACTTTATGTTTAAATATATATTCTTTCTTGCTTTTGAGGTTCCACCATTTAGTCTGAATAGCTCGATGCACTCTTTTCTTCTTTGTTGATTTTTTTATTTGTAAAGCCATAGCTAAAAATTGATGTTGGGTGGTTAAGCTTTCTCCCGCAATTACCTTACAATCTTTACAACACGCTCTATCTTTTTTTCTACAAATAAAGTAATCAATTTGTGTTTGTGATAAGCCACTCTTATAAGTAATTAAATGTTCATCTCGTTTTTTTGAAGATTGTATTGAATATAAAGAGATCAAATGCTATAGCAAAATTTAAAATCTCCCTACCTTCCTCATTTATATCCCCAAAACCAAAGTTTTCATGAATACCGTGATATCCTAATGCCTCTTTACCGACATATTCATTTAAGTCTTCTCCTAACAAATCATCTCTCTTTATGAAATCCTTTGAATCACCTTATCTAACACTTCCCAAAAAGTTGTCTTTATATTATCTTCTAGTCCTACATGGGGTGCGTAAGCACAAACTATATTCAAAACCTCTGCATCCATTCATACTGAAAATGCAGAGACCCTCTATGCAATTTATTAACTACATTAAGGCGACAATGTAGTGGGACTAACTTCTTTACCTACACCTGTCCATAATGTGGGAACCCTCTTTGCAATTGATTCACTACATTCGGGTGAAAATGTAGTGGCCCTTGCTTACTTATCACTACATTTGGGCTCTGTAGCCCATCGCTAGGCGGGAAGGCCCCAAAGCAATGCTTATAATTTGTGTAATCCATGGTATAAAATTCGATAAAGTTTTACGTTGGCTGTCGAAAGCCTAACACAACCCTCTTCCTTTATTCGGGCTTGGGACCGGTAATGCAAGGGTGATCCCTTAAATTGGCGAAAGTTGAGTGGCACCAATAGTGGATAAAATGAGATAATATCGTTTAAGATGGGTTGGACATATAGAAACAAGATGAAAAGAAGAACCTTTAAGAAAGTATGAAAAACTAGATTTTGATGTGTATGTAATAATATGGTCCCTCATCTGTGATTTCGATGTTGTTGGTTTCCACATTGGCACCCGCACTAACACCATTGTGACATAGACAGTAGGACCTTTGGCTGTTAGCATAAAATGTAATAAATATATAAGGTTAGAATATACCTAGGATACAAACGTAATTTTTTCTTTTTCTTTTCTTTTTATCTTTAACAACCAACATTGCTTTCAATGGCTAGAAATCTAGCCGTTGGAAGCAGTGTTGTTTGTACCGTATCGTGTATCGTTTTGCTTTGCGAGATGTATCATGATTGTTTTTAAAAGTTTAAACATAAAAATAAAAAAAATTCAGAAAAATTCACGAAAAATCAAGACAATTCTAAACAATTTCTATAGTTCAAAAGTTGAGTAAACATTCACTATTCACCATTCAAATTTGAATGTATAAGCGTTTAAGCAATACATCTTTATTATTAAAAAGTAGAAAACTACAAAATTACAACTTTCATAATTGAGAAAAAAAGAATTATATATTATAATGAGGATCATCAACTAAATAATCTTGGTGTTCCTCTCCTCTTTGTTGAAGATCATAACTACCTTAAATAGCAAAATCAATATCATCATCCCTTTGTTGATATTGTTACACTCCTTCCAAATTTATCCACTGAATGTCTTCTTAATTTAGGAGTGTATTTGATTCATCTTTCATAATTCACTCCTCTAATATTTTAAAATTATCAAGACTTATTGAATCAAATTGGTTCTCATACCTATTTGAGTTTAACTTTCTTAATTGCCTATAAGAATGATAAGTAAATAAAAATTAAAACTAAAAGTTTAAGAATAAAAACTTAACAAATTGAAACATTGAATTGAATACTTAATTAGTAAGTAATCTTTAATTACCTTTGTTGAAACCGCATGTTGCAATGGATTAAAACTAGCTCATTAAGCCGCTTATATTCCAAACTCTTCTCCTTTTTTGTGTAGATATATTCAAAGACACTTTAATTTTTTTCACAACCAGTTACACTATAGATTTGACTTAGAACCCTTATTACAAAATCTCTTAAGTTTGGTAATCACTTTCAAACCTGGTCCATCAAACATCTAACAAGAAAAGATGTATAAAGATCTATTCCACTATAAATATAAGATTTAAGAAATTTAAATATTAAGATAAATTATGCAAATGTTTACTTCGACGCATATAGTACGGTTACAAATGGCTACAACCAAGCCCATTAAGTGAAAAGCATTATCATAGATCTCTATCTCTTGATTTATATCATCTGCTCTACTCCCATTAGAGACCAATCTGCCTATTCAATCAATGATAACTCTATTAACCTCACCGTTTCTTTTAGAGGTTATAAAATACTTAAGTATTGGGTTTAGGTAGTATGTTGTTGCATGAATAAGTTGATGCAACAGTTTGTCTATTATCAATAATCCTCTATATGGTATATAATCACTTTTTCTTTCATTAAAATTGCTCTTAATAACTTTTTTAGCCCTATCCATAGCTTCATAAAGGATGACTTCTCTTCTCAAAACTTTAACCAAAGGGCATATGATCTTTAATAATCTAATACAAGAGTTCCAAAATGTCTCAAGACCGTTTCTGAAATCTCATTAAGTTTTTTTTCCTATTTTAAGGCAACTCTACAAACTGCTATCACTCATTTGAGATAAACATTCTCTTCAAGGCTTTCTTTTGTTTACCAATGTTTTGTATTGATAAGAAATTATATACAAACTGAATAACAGCCGTACTAAAAAGCTTTGCACCATTCGTATTCTTAACATGTAAGAGGGCAGGTCGGGCCACTAGGGCCTAGCCCATGCTGGCCCTTGATCAGGTACTAGATAGCCAGGACTGGCCATCTAGTTGACAGTTGGGGACCAGGGCTCCCCAATGGCTAGTTAATATAACCGTTGGGGAGATATGCTCCCCAACATTGCATTTAACTGAACGGACACTGCATTCAGTTGAACAACCTTATTTCTTTTCTTCTTTCTCACTTATAATGTTTGCTTTATAAATAGAGTCTCAATCAATAAACACATAAGGTGTCTTGAACAATTTGTATTTTGACTTTCTTGTTCTTGACTATATTTACATTCTCGACTTGTGACATCTAATCTTCGATGCTTTGATATCTTGGTGACTTACCAACACTTTGACACTTTGTGACTTGGCTGATTCAACATTCAATTATCAGTGATTATTTACATAGTATCAGAGCCTCATTTTGAAGAATTCGAGCACATCGAGAAGCGTGCCAAGATTGCAAAGTTTGTGAAATCATTTCAAATTTGAGGTAACACTAAGACCTTTGATCTTTGTCTAAAATGGAGAGCAAAAGCGAATCTTTTAGATGTATTCTTTGTTGGAAATCGTGGGTAGCTCAATGAAAGATCAAATATCACACATACAAGAAAAATGATGAACATAAAATATGGAGAAAGAAGGAAGGGGGTAGGCCCTTCCCTCTCTTTCTTTCTTAATCTTAGTCTCTTAGCCCTAATACATGAAGTCTAACTCTTATATAATGGGTTGTTAAACATAAAATAATCAAAATGCTCTTAGTACTACGAGCGATTATAATAATACCTAAAACATCAAATATACTAAAACTGACACTAAAAACAACAAATATTCATATTCTTTGACACCTTGCCTGAAATTGGGAGTGAGATACTTTGAACTCCAAACTTGCAGAAAAACTCGTTCTTTCTTTACTACACTTACATCAATGATCTATCTGAGGCTTCTCTCAATCAACTTAAACAATTAATATCATACTTGAGTAGCGCACGACTATTGTATGGGTGTCGGCCGCTCCTTTTCTTCTTTCTTCTCAATAAAGTTATTAGGCAATAATACTTTAAAAGTGTTTTTTCCTTGAGAGAACTGTTTTTTTATGATAGGAGATACTATATCCACCATACACACTTCAAACGCCTTTTTTTATGTCCCTTCTCGTGGTGGTTGTTGCAGGTGTGTTAGTTGGGTGTCCACTCTGAACCACTAAAATAACATGATACACACATTTGCTCATACTAGTCGGTCTGTGCCTCTTCACATAGTGACTGCAACCGTTTTTCAGCCTTGCTGTTCACTTCAGCAACTAAAGGTCTTAATCTTTATGCTTCTTGGTGATATTGCTACATTCCATAAGAAACAATCCATCTGCCTCTTTCCTGATTTGATTTTCAGCATATGTGGTGACAAAAAAATAGTTTTATGCACTCTATCTTTCCTTTAATGTGCATTTTACTGTTTTTCCAATAGAGACAATCATCATGCACTACTGCCTATCTTCTGCAAATATTTTTTTTCTTCTGAATTTTCAGCCCTCTGAACATTTCATCAAACACTTAATGTGCAGGGTTAAAGCTTCCATGAGGCATTTCATCAAACAGTTGTCCTGCATAGTCAACATCTCTTTTTGGTCTCTAGAGCTTCACTCTTTGATCTTATCCTATTCAATGCAGATTCAAGATCTTGCCTCATCAAATCCACATACAACATCAACAATTCTTTTGTCCTCTTTAACTCTTGTCTCTATATAACTTGTGTTAAATCATCGGACACATATACTCTTTTGGAGAAGTGCTTTGCAAGTTCTTGCTTCTTCAAATTCGAGGCTTTCCCATCAAATACATATATTGGCTTCAATCCAGATTCAAGCAGCCTTCCATATTCATCATTTAAACTTTTTTTGTGTGCATCCTTTATAGCTGAATCAATAGAAACTGCAACATTCTGCTCCAGTAGTGAAATACTATCTTCCTCAGCAACAATCTGCAACTCCAAAAAATGTGCTGAAGCCTCAAATCCATGGCATCACATTCAACCTCAGAGCCCTCTGCGCTTCTGGACTGGCTTGCAAATCTAGTTGATCTTGGGGTTATTGCAGATGGCACTATATGCAGCATCAACCAGGATGATCTCATAGTATTTGTACGTTGAGTCCTGGTTCACCCAATATGAGTTGAGAACCTTCAATCCATTCCATGCCGATAACTTCATGAGGAGAAAAATTGATTTGCAAGCCAAATATCAGGACTGAGCACCATCAGGAGAAAAATCGCATCCTGATTGAGCACCATTAGGACCCAAAGCATCCCAAATATCATCTACTGGAATAAGGTGAGCAACTAAATCATTTATCGGATTGAATAGACAAGTTGTTGGATAATCATTTGCAAGCAAAGCATTTTTAGTCTCCACGGATTCAAACATAAAATCAGCAGAACTTTTTTGTGCATCTTTAGTAGCCACATCTCGCCAAATTCGCAATTGTTGTCATGGCAATCAACTTCTTGTTTGAATGACTCAATAATTGTACCATCAGATTGTAACTTTCCCCCGGAATCGTGGCCTTTCACACTAATGACATTGATACTAAAACAGGACGATGCCCCTCTGGCTACATTATATCCTCTTTAAGAGATATTAGAATCATGAACCTTCTCCAGCAAAAATCTAATCTCGCAATCGTTGCTCCCATCGATAGAATGCTCTGATACCATGTTGGAAAACGTGAGTACCACAACGGAATATCAAATATCACATACACAAAAAGAACGACGAAGAGAAAATATTGAGATAGGAGGAAGGAGTAGGCCCTCCAATGGAGATCGCCCCCCTCTCTTTCTCTCTTTCTTAATCTTAGTCTCTTAACCCTAATACAAGAAGTACAACCCTTATATAATGGGTTGTTTAACATAAAATAACCAAAATACCCTTAGTACTACAGGCAATTACAATAATACTTAAAATATCAAATATACTAAAATTGACACTAAAAATAGTAGATATTCATATTCTTCAATATTCTTAACCCAAAATGCTACCAAAGTTGGGCAAGAACCATGAAAAAATATTTTTTATCAAAAGATTTTTTTGATTATATTGATGGAACGATTCAAGAACCAACTTTGGACATTGAAGATTTGAATGATGATGAAGCTTTCAAAGCAAAAGAAAAATACAAGCAAGATCTTAAAACTTGGGAAAAAATGAATGTTAAAATTACTTGGATTATTTGCAAAAATGTATATTAAAAACTTAGAAATAGAATTAGTGTTTTCGAAAATGCTTTTGAGACTTAGGAGTACTTAAAGAAAATCCACTCTTAAGATGATTTCGTCTTTTAAATTGATCTGATGGAAATGATATAATGCTCAAATAAGATAATTTAAGCATTAGAGACTATCACAATATTTTTTTGGAATTATGGTCTCAACTTAGAAGTTTTGATAGATTTGAAAAAATTCAAAAAATAGATGAATTTCAAAAGTTTTTAGACAACCAAAATTTCTTTTTATTCATGCGCAACTTAATAGATGAATTTGAAAATATTAGATCCAACTTAATACATAAAAAACCTAGACTAAAGAGACACTTTTTTGGCCAATCTTGTTATGGAGGAAACAAGATTAAAAAACATCAATATTGCAAAAGAAGCCGTTGTTACCGCCTCTAAACCGAGATTAAATATAAAGACGTACAAGCCTCCACATGTGAAAAACTCTGAAGGACAAAGAGAATGAGCAAATAAAAAGCCCACAGGACCATGACCAAACAAAGATACAATATGCCACTATCGCAAGGAAAGTGGTCATATCAATACTACTTCTCCTCTTCTTCGAAAAAAATATGGAAACGTGGGAGTCGTGGAGGATAAAGGCAAAGAAGCTTTGCCGACCAACATCAAAACATACATAAAAGAAATGCTTAAAGAAAAGACAAGGATTTTCGAAAACACTCTCTCTACTTCTCAAGGTATGTCTTGGTTTTTAGATTCGAGTGCTTCTTTTCATACAACTCATTGTAATAAATCTTTAAACAACTCTCATGATATCTTTGGAAAATATGTGTTTACGGCCGATGGCACAAAACTTCAAATTGAAATATTTGAAATCTTGAAAAAGATAATTGTAAAATTCAAAATGTAAGCTTTATACCTAAACTCAACTTAAACTTTCGGTTGCTAAAATTTGTGATAATGATTGTATAGTCACTTTCTCATTCAAGCATTGTATGGTACATGATCACCTATAAAAGAAGGTGATTAGTCGAGGCTATAGAGAAATTGGAATATACAAAATGGATTATTTACTTATGTCAAATTTTGAATCTTGAAATGTAGCTCATGATGCTACACTTTGACATAAACGACTTAGACATTTGGATATGCATAAACTATGTAATTTTACTTTATTGAAAAAATTTTGAGAACAAAAATTCGATTGTAAAGAATGCATTCTTGGAAAAATGCATCTTCCTTTTGGAGAAAGAAATTTTGTATCAAACAAAGCTTTTGACTTAATACATTATGATGTTTGGGGTCCTGCCCCTCTTGCTTCTAAGGGAGGAGTCCAATATTATGTAATATTGGTAGATGACTTTACTCGCTTCACTTGGATATATCTTTTGAAACACAAATCAGAATTATTTGAAAAATTTATAATATTTTGCAATATGGTTAAAAATAAATTTGCTTCTACTATTAAGATTTTTATATCTTATTCGGGAGGAGAGTACTTGTCAAATGATTTTCAAAAATTTATTGAAACTAATGGAATTTTGCATAAAAAACTCTTCATCAAAATGGCTTGGCTGAAAGAAAACATAGGTACATTATAGAAACACGTAGAACTATGTTAATTTCTAGTAATGTTCCTAAGTTCTTATGAGCAGAAGCTATGTCACACGAGTGCGGGTGCGGGATACGGCAAATTTCAAAAATTTTGGTTGCAACGACACCGCTAGGGTATATAATACTATATATTATATATAATATTCAACCTAAATAAATGAATCATAATACAACTAGTATTTGCTAATTTTGGGTGCACATAGGTATCAATTAGCAAGTTCTCACATAATGATCTAAAACTTACAATGATTTTATGAGCTACAAAATATCGAAGTTATGGATTCAAAGAGTTTCGAGATCTTTAGTAGGATATAACATATACTAGTATTTGTGCTAGGATCCACTAGTGATGTCATACTCTTCTGTTCTATTGATCACGTAATGTTCCTGGTCTTTAAATGTGTTTGGTGACAAAGATTATTCTGTGCAAAGGCATACAGTATGGAGTCAAGAATCCAATCAGATTGAGTAATAAGAAACCAATTGTTCGCACCCAAAATCATTAAAGCTAATATGATATACAACTACAATAGCAAGTGCACAACTTTATAAGTTTATATTAAAGCAAAACATATAAATGGTAAACAACTACTAATTTTATCATAATACACAAATCAATCTTCATTATCCGGACCCATTTAACCGTGAGTTACAAAAAAAAAAAATTTTTTGCAAATTTTTTTTTTTTGCCATGCCGCACCCGACATGGTGTCGGTGTCGCACTAGTGTCGAGGTCGACGCTCCATCCCTTAGAAGTGTCTGTGTGACCAGGGACAGAAGCTACTCTTATTGTTGTATACCTTATAAATAGAATGTCTACAACTAACCTTGATGGTATTTCTCCTTTTCAAGATGCAAATGTTTTGTGTATATGAACAAAAGTTACAAATTGTTTCCTAGAGCTATTGAATGCGTATTTCTTGATTATAGCATAGACAAAAAATGTTATAGATGTTTTGATCCTATTAATGATAAATTGTATGTTTCCAAGGATGTGGAATTTTTTAAAATGATTATTACTATAAGTCTAGATCTTTAGAAAATAATGAAACATCTCTTTCACAAGATTTCTTTGTTTTAGAAGAAGATGACATAGATTCAGAAGTTTATCGTGATATTCCTTGTGAGACTGTCGATGACCAAGATGAAACTTCTGACACACAACCTATCAGAGAACCATTTTCATTACATTATACTAGACGATATAGAGAATCTCATAACATATGTTTAGAACCTAGAATTTCAAAACCTCCTCAATATTTTGTCTCCTTTGAATCTTTTGAATATCAACGAAAAAATTTGATTACAACTTTTCATCGAGTAAAAGAACATAAGTTCTATCACCAAGCTAAGGGTATTCTTGAATGGGAAGCTGCAATGAGTGATGAACTTAGAGCCTTAGACAAAGCTCAAACATGAACCATTGTACCTAAGCCTAAAGATAAGATGGTTATTGGATGTCGATGGGTTTATAAAATTAAAACTCATAGCAATGTAATATTTAAAGATATAAGGCTAGACTGTTAACCAAGGGTTACGCTCTTAGTGCTATAAAAAACTCTTGTTGCTAGAATGACTACTATAAGGATTCTCATAACTCTTAGTGTTATAAAAAACTGGAATATTTTTAACTTGATGATAAAAATGTCTTTTTGAATGGAAAATTGCATGAAAATGTTTATATGACTCCTCTTCTCGAATTTGATGTTCTTGAAGATAATGTTCTTAAACTTCAGAAAGACTTATATGGTCTTAAACAAGCTCCCAAGGTTTGGTTTGATCGTTTGAGGTTTGGTTTGATCATTTTGAAGACTTTATGTATATGCATAATTTTGTCTCTTGCTATACTGACACTGCATTGTTTGTGAGAAAATCAAATAGAAGTATAGTAATTCTACTATTATATATGGATGATATGATCATTATTAGAAGTGATAAAGCTGGCATCTTGTAAGTTAAAAGTGATCTTCACAAAGAATTTGAAATGAAAGACCTTGGTTTGCTTAGTTATTTTTTGGGAATTGAAATTATACATAATGATAGAGGATATTTTATGTCTCAAACAAATTTGTGAGTGAAATTGTTGACAGGTTAGGTCTAACCGACGAGAAGAAGTTGGATACACTACAGGTTCTTCGAACAAAATTGGGAGCAACAGATAGAAAAAAATGAGATGATCCTACTCCATACAGACAACTTATAGGAGCGTTGACCTATCGCATTATCACTCGTCTAGACATATTACATACCGTACACTGTAAGCCAGTGCCAACAACCTCCTACTAGTGCTCATATGAGTGCAGTTATTAGAATTATCATATACATAAATCACTCTATGGATGAGAGGGTACTTCTAACTTCATTGGGGTAGAGATGACAATAATCGACATTCCACCAAAGGTTTTTGTATATTTTTAGGTAAATCATTAATCTCTTAGAGATGTAAAAAGCAACAGAAGGTGTTGCTTTCATCCATAGAAGTGGAATATCGAGCCATGACAACCACTGTTACTGAGATCTCATAGATTACAGAAGTGTTGAGAGACATGAGGGTCATCCTTGAATAATCATTCACTCTGTTTTGTGACAACAAGAGTGCCATGTACATCGCATCTAACAATACTTTTCATTAAGGAACGAAGCATATTGAGATGAACTGTCATTTTGTTCGAGAGGAATGCTTGAAGAAAAAGCTCATTTTATGTTATGTGCCATCTGAAATGCAATTGGCAGACTTCTTCACCAAGTCATTATCGACTCATAGATTTAATTTTTTGTTAGACAAACTTTCGATATACATACCGTAGGTTTGAGGGAGAGTGTTAATAAGTAATAGGGCAGGTCGGGCCGACCCATGTCGGCCCTTGATTAGGTACTGGATAGCCAAGGCAATCAGGACCCTAGTCATCCAGTTGACCGTTGGGGAGCCCAACGGCTAGTTAATATAGTCGTTGGGGAGATATGCTCCCCAACACAGCATTCAGTTGAACAAACACCTCATTCAACTGAACAACCTTATTTCTTTTCTTCTCTATCAATTGTAATGTTTGTCATATAAATAGAGCCTTAATCAATAAACACATAAGTTGTCTTAAAAACCATTGATTTGTATTTTGACTCTCTTGTTCTTCACTATTGTTGCATTCTCCGCTTGTTTTAAGAAGATGATGCTATTTGATTCACTGATAGTTTGCCTTTAGATGACATAATAGAGATTGGTAGTAGCAGTTCACGACCACCTAGCAGGAGAAAGAGGGTTGCTGAAAACTTTGAAAGTGGTAGAAGAGGAAGTTAAGGAAGGAGTAGAGGAAGAGCTACTTCTAGCATACATTCATTTTTTCCTCCTACCACTACACATGGTGCTAACCTGAAATTCGTGCTGCTATGACTTCAGAACAACTGCATGATCAGGCAGACCTTGCAGTGGGGACATGATTTTATGATGCATGCATTCCATTTAATGCAGCAAACAATTTTCATTTTCAAGCAATGGCAGATGCAATTGCTAACATTGGTCCAGGATACAAGATGCCCTCCTATCAGAAGTTGAGAGGAAAGATATTAGATAAGACCGTCGTTGAAGTGCAAGAATATTGTTCAACTTTGAGAGAGTCATGAAAGGAGACAGGTTGCACTATCATGACAATAGGAGATGAAGGACCTTGCTAAACTTTCTTGTCTACTTTCTTAAAGGACTTATGTTTTTGAGATCTCTAGACATGTAAGAGGAGAGGCACACTGCAGAGATCCTACGGTAAGAATTTGATAAGGTGATATGCGAGGTTGGGCTAGAGAATGTAGTCCAATTGATTACAGATAATGCAACTAACTACAAAGCAGTTGGGAAGGAGTTAGCTGATACTTATGGGACTTTCTATTGGACACCATACGCATCCCATTGTTTAGATCATCCTTGAGGATATTGGTGAGATGGATGAGATAAAGGCAACAACTGAGTGTTGCCAAGATCACCAAATTCATCTACAACCATGCATTTGTATTGTGTATGATGATGAGATATACAAATGGTGCAGAGCTTCTTCGTACAGCTGCAACTCGATTTGCAACTAATTTCTTATCTGTATAGGGTATTGTAAGATAGAAGCAAGCATTGAAGAGAATGCTCTCCTCAGATGAGTGACAATATTTTGCAGAGTTGCCTAAAAATAGAAGAAACAGAAAGTTGAATGAGATTTCAGAGACGTTGAGGATTACATGTCCATTAGTAAAGGTTTTGAGAGTGGATGATAGTGAGGAGAAACCATCTATGGATTACCTTTATGAAGACATTAAGGCAAAAGAAGCAATTAGAAATAATTTTAATGGAAAAAAGAGGGATTATTTGCCCGTGTGGAAAATTATTGATAATAGATGGAATAAACAATTGCATCAGGATATTATCTAAACCCATCATTCAAGTACTCACCAAGCTTTAAAAGGGTCGGTGAGGTTAATCGAGGCATCATTGATTGTATAGACAAATTAGTCCCTAATGAGAGTACAACAGATGCTATACATCGAGAGATGGAGATATATGATAATGCTCTTCACTTGATGGGTTTGCTTGTAGCAATTCGTAATCGCACTAATATGCATCTAGGTAAATTGTTTATTTTCGTATTTAAGTTTCTTAAATCAATACATCTTATATTATTGTGGATTATGTCTCTAATGTTTGCCTTTTTTTTATAGATGTTTAGTGGAATAGGTTTGGAAGTGATTGCCCAAACCTTAGGGATTGTGTAGTTAGAGTTTTGAGTTTAACCTTTAGTGTAATTGGTTGTGAAAGGAATTAGAGTGTCTTTGAACACATCCATATAAAAAAGCGCAACAGGTTGGAATATAAGCGACTGAATGACTTAGTTTTTATTCGTTGTAACATGCGGCTTCGCGAAAGGTAATGTTGTATTAGTTAGTACTTAAAGGTTCAATTTAATAAATTGTTTGACTTCAATTGTTAATATTATTTTCTAATTGCTTATCCTTCTTTGTTGTAGGTAATTAAAAAAAGTAAATAGACAAGAAAGCTATTTTGATCCAATAAGTTTGGATAATTTTGATATATTAGAAGACTGGATTATAGAAGATAGTAAAGAAAATACCCTCCTAACTGAAGAAGACATTGCATTGATTAATTTGGAAGGAGTGCAACAACAGTATCAAGGAGATGAATAATTTGATTTTCAGGTAGAAGGTGGTGATGATGATGATGAGGATCTTCAGTAAGAATAAGATGAAGATTATCTAGTTGATGATACTGATTACAATTTGTAAAATGTAAATGTATTTCATTTTTTGCTTCAAAATATGTAAATTTGGATGCAATTGTTCAACGTTGAATGCTCAATATGCACTAAACTTTGCATTATATGAATTTAAAGCAATTACCAGATTTTTCCTAATTTTTCTTAATTTTTTTTTTTATTTTTTTCGAATTTTTACTAATTTTTCTGATTTTTTAAATAATTTTCTATTTTTTAATATTAAAGTATGATACGATATGCCCGTATCGTGGAGTCCAGCGATACGCGATACGATATGCATCAGACAACACTGCTTCTAACACTCTCCTAACATTGCTCGTGCAAGGAGCAACCTCTTTGCTAATCCCTAATCGATAAACTCCACCACTCATCACTTTCTTACAAAAATTATATTTGATTTTCAATTTGTTTCCCTCAATTGAAGTACTCCATTATCATGCCGGATCATCAAACCGAGATAGAGACTGCATAGTTGAAAGTCGTGTGAGTTACACTTACTTACGATTCACACATTAGTACACCTTCTTGCTATCTTAATTTACTTCTTAAATCTTAATAAACTTGAAAATAAACTTATTAAATCTTAATAAACTTGAAAATAAAAGCGCTTTATAAATTATCATAAACTTTATAAATCTCCAATCTTCACTTCGTAAAGTGTAAAAACACTCAAAGAATGTCTCTCACTTTATAGATTACCACAAATACAACAAAAATATATCCACTTACTTCATATATTTTCATTCAAAAAAGAAAAAACAAATACACATAGAAAAGAGGAAAAATCTTATACCACACAACCACCATATTGTTGTTGTCGCTGTCGAAGTGATGGTGCCTGTTGGAGATCGTTGAATATGCTTCTTCCTAATCGAAAGTCGTCGTAGAGTAGTTGGAGCACTCAAATAGAAGCCACAAACCCTGTAAAAACACAGAGTTCTTTTTGGACAGGAGACTTTTAAAACAAATAGGATGCATTGCCCGTATCGTATCATACGCTTGTATCAGACAATACAGGCCAATACATCATCAATTGCAATATACTAAGGTGTATCAAATCATTGTTTTCTACGATACGATATGTCTCATATCATATGATATGGGATGATACAGATAACACTGGTTAGAAACACTTTAACTACTAGATTCTAGTAGTTTGGAGTTGTCTGTTTGGGTTGGTCTTCCTCTATATAATCCCCACCTTGTATTATGTTTTGTATACTTGTATGGCATGCTAATGAATGACACTTTAAAGTTATATAAGTTTCATTCAGTTTATTATTGAATTGTACTTTGCTAGGTCATAAAACAGTCAAATTTGTTATTATATCTTGAAGATTCGTATTGGTGGGCTGTGGTAGCCACTGTTGAGATTATCAAGGAGTAGTGCCATACATGGTATCAAAGCGTCATTCCAAATTTCTTGACATGTTGTGTATTGATGTACAAGTTACTGATTTGTTTGAAAGCTGAAAATCTCCTTTATTGAAGCCTTCTTTGAGTTTATCAATGGCGTTTGTGAGACTTCTTGAAGGTTGATTAAGTTGTGAAATTTCTTGCTCCTTTGAAATCACAAAAGTGAGTGGTTCAACTCTCTTTTGACAAGCTCCATTTATAAAGCATGGGCCGAATCAATGGAAATTATAGGGCTATGTGAATAGAACAAAAGTAGAACCCCTATTTATGCTATTAAAGAATAAAAGTAGTAACGTGAAGGAGGCAATAGAACCATGTTATGGGTTCTTACATATTGCTTTTTTTTGTTGTTTATGTTGTTAACCTGTAAAATAAGATAATATAGTTATTATTAAGATTAACGACACATAACTTTGAAATGTTTATGTACCTTTATTTTCTCTTTTACATAATCCATCTTGTTATGATTGATTTTTCATCACTATTCAATATATATAAAACATCTACCAAAGGACCGCAAAAAACTAATGCCCTTCCAAAATTTGAGTTGCAAAATTATTGTTTTAGACTACTTCCCTTTAGTACTATTTGATAAAGAACATTTTTCTCATTGTTTAGAAATAACCATAGACCTAAGAGCTTCTTTTGACTGCCACAAGTTGTCCGATTTTAAGAATTTAGTAGCAAAATGGGTAACAACTAGCCTATGTATGTATTTTCCATTAATAAAATGTCTCGTCATATGCAATATCTATCCATAACTATACATAAATGTCACTAGCTTCTTTATCATATTAAAAATACATTTTAGTTTATTTGTCTCCCCAATATCTTCAAGCATCAAATCTATAAAGTGTGCAATGTATGGTGTCTAAAATAAATGATTAAATTTACTCATTAACATTCTACCAGCTACCACGTAATTTGTTGTATTATTTATAAACACCAGCATAATATTTTTTTTTCTAACCTCTAAGATCACTTCTTTTAACAATGTATATAATTTACCTGCATCCTTCACTTCATTGGATGCATCAATGGACTTAAGAAATAATGTTTTTAATGATAATTCACCAAAAAATTTATTAATATTTTCTGCTTTTTATCAATCCATCTATCTAACATAATAGAGCATCCATATATAGCCCTATGCTTTCTAAATCTATTTGTAAACTCTCTTACTCTTCCCATCTCCTCTAATAATGTTTCCTTGACTTCATAGTACGATGGAGCCTTTATTCCGTGACCAAACTGCACTATATCATTAATCATCACTTAAGTTGAGTGATGTTACAACATTGAAAAGGATGTTATTTTGATATATCCACCTATTGATCGATATATATACTCATTCTCTTTCTTCTTTCTTGTGTCAATTTTTTAATGAAGATTATTGTAATGAGTTAGGCAATGAACAAATAAATGAATCCATGACCCCCTTAGAAAGAGGTGATCGTGAGCCAAATGATAAAAATGGTATATATTGGGTGTCCCCCCTCTAAGTTAGCTTCTATACTAGAAACTTCTCTTTCATGCATTTTCATAAGTGGAAATGAAATCTTTTGAGTCTTTTTCTTTGTTATATCGTGCACGTAATTGTAAATCACTCTCTTTATCTCTTTCGTTGCATTGTTATAAGCTGCTACATTTTCACTCTTTGCTATTAGATGGTTCTTGTATCTTGTTATTCCATTAGTAGTAATGTTACCATATAATTTACAAAAAAACTCACATGTTATCCGTCTTAGATTTTATCATACCTTAATTCCATTTTGGGTCTTTAAAAGTTGGTGGTCTATACTGGTATTAACTCTGCTCATGTAAAGGACCACCCTTGCATGGCCAGTTCCAAGCCCGAATAAAGGAGGAGGGTTGCGTTAGGCTTCCGACAACCAGTGGAAAACTTTGTTGGATTTTTATACCATGGATTATACAAATTATTGTAGCCAACCCCATCTAGTATGGGAAAAGGCTTAGTTGTTGTTGTTATGGATTATACAAATTATTAGCATTGCGTTGGGGCGCCCCCTCTTAGCGACGCACTAAAAATCCTGAATGCAGTGAAAAGTAAGGAAGGGCCTCTACATTTTCACCTATATGTAGTGAATCAATTGCAGAGAGGGTTCCCACGTCACGGTTGTAGGTAAAGAAGTTAGTCCCACTACATTGTCGCCCTAATGCAGATGTGAGGAGAAAGGAAGCTAGTACTAGATAATAAGATTTGTATTGGTTCTTGAAATATCGGAACATTGTTCGGGAAGCTAATCGAGGTGGTTGGTAATATGATTCGGAGAAATATTCATATAATATGCTTAAAAAAGACAAAGTGGGTTAGAGAAAAAGCAAAGGAGATTGAGGATACATGTTTTAAATTATGGTACTTAGGAAAGGAAAAAGCTTGAAACAGAGTTGATATTATTAAAACAACAACTAAGCCTTTTCCCATACTAGATGGGGTCGGCTACATGGATTCTTTGTTTCCACAGATCCCTATCGTGTGCCATGTTAGCAGTTAACTCCCAATAAGCTAGATCATTCTTTATTGTTTCTTTCCAACACTTTTGTGGTCGTCCTCTACCTCTTTTAATACTTTCCAAATTTAGTTTTTCTAACCTTCTTACAGGTTCTTCTTTTGATCTTCTTTCTATATGTCCCAACCATCTTAAACGATGTTCTCTCATTTTATCCTCTATCGGTGCCACTCCTAATTTGTTTCTAATAACCTCATTATGTATACGGTCTTTTCTTGTATGACCATCTCAACATCTTCATTTCTGTCATAGACATCTTTTCTACATGTTGATGATTAACTGCCCAACACTCAGAACCATAAAACATGGCAGGCCTAATTGTTGCTCTATAATATTTACCTTTTAATTTTAATGGTATCTTCTTATCACAAAGAATACCTGATGCTCCTCTCCATTTTAACCAACCAGCATTAATTCTATGCGTAACATCTCCATCAATTCTTTCATCACTCTGAAAAATTGACCCTAGGTATTTAAAACTTTCCTTTTATGGAATGCAATGTGTGCCAATTTTAATTTCTATGTCCTCTAAAGTAACCAAATGATCAAACTCCATATATTCTGTCTTTGTTCTACTAAGTCGAAGGCCTTTGCTTTCTAATGTTTCTCTCCATAGTTCCAATTTTCTATTAACTTTTTCCTTAGACTCCTCCACTAATACAATGTCATCTGCAAATAACATACACCAAGGTACTTCATGTTGAATATGTTTTGTTAACTCATCCATCACCATTATAAATAAGTATGGACTTAAAGTTGATCCTTGATGTAACACAATATTAACTTCAAAGAAGTCTGTCATTCCTTCATGAGTCCTCACACATGGTTTTGCACCATCATACATGTCTCTTATAAGGTTAATATATGTCAATGGGATACCTCTTTTTTCCAAAGTTCTCCAAAGAACCTCCCTCGGTACCCTATCATAAGCTTTTTCTAGATCAATAAATATCATAACTCCGCCCATGTAAGGGATCATCCTTGCATTGTCGGTCCCAAGCCCGGATAAAGGAGGAGGGTTGTGTTAGGCTTCTGACAGCCAGCGTAAAGCTTCGTCGGATTTTTACAACATGGATTACATAGAGTTGGTATTATTATAAATAAATATTTAAAGGATAGTATAGACATACAATGATATGGTGACTGAATCATGATGTTTAAATTAGTGTTAAGAGCATAGGTTTTGAATATAGTTTGTGCTTACGCACCCGAAGTAGGACTAGAAGATAATAAAAATGGCTTTTGGGGAAAGAATTACACAGGGAGATTGATTTGTTTAGGAGGAGACTTAAATAGATATGTCGGTAAAGAGGCATTAGGGGTATTTATGAAAACTTTCATTTTGGGGATATAAATGATGAACGGAGGAAGATTTTAAATTTTGCCATGGCATTTGATCTCTTTATAGTAAATACAATCTTCAAAAAACGATATACATTTGATTACTTATAAGAGTGACTTATCACAAATATAAATTAATTATTTTGTTTATAGGAAAAAAGATAGATCATGTTGTAAAGATTGCAAGGTAATTCTTGGAGAAAGTTTATCGACCCAACATCGACTTTTAGTTATAGATTTAGAGGTGAAAAAGTGGACAAAGAAGAAAAGAGTGCATTAAGCTATTCAGACTAAATGGTGGAACCTCAAAAATGATAAAGAAGGTATATTTAAATAAAAAGTCCTTCAAGGAGATGCTTGGAATTATTTTGGTATAGCTTGTGATATGTGAAATAATATGGCTATACATATTAGGAAAGTGGTGAAAGATGTATTAGGTGAATGCAAGGGAGGTGTACTGGCCCAAAAGAAGCTTTTGTTGGAGTGAAGTGGTGCAAAATGAAATCAAGGCAAGGAGGGCATGTTACAAATTACATCATGCTAATAAGACTAGTGAAACTTTATAGGCTTATAGAAAGCAAAGAAAGAAGCGAAAAAGGCCGTCAGTGAAGCTAAAGATAAAATTTGAGAGTATTTATATAAAAAACTCAACTCAAAAGAGGGTGAAAAAGATATTTTTAGAATAGCTAGGGCTAGAGATAAGAAAACTAAGGATCTTAATTTTGTTAGATGCATCAAAGATGAGGATGAGAAAATTTTAGTAGCAAATGATTATATAAAAATAGATGAAAAAACTATTTTTATAAGCTTTTTAATGAAAATAAAGATGTTAGTATTACCTTAAGAGAGTTAGCCAAATAAAAAAAGTACATAAACCATAATTTCTATAGACGTATTCAAAAAAATGAAGTCAAAGAGACTTTTAAACATTTGAAGGGTGGTAAATTGGTAGGATCAAACAATTCCTATAAAAGTTTGGAAAATCCTAAAAGTTATAGGAATCACTTGGCTCACAAGACTATTTAATGAAATATGGAGAAACCAAAAGATGCCCGAGGAATGAAGAGCGAGTACACTTATACTCATATATAAGAACAAGAGAGACATTGAGAATTGTGCGAATTATCGGGGTATCAAGTTAATGAGCTATACTATGAAATTATAGGAAAGAATTATCGAATGTAGGTTAAGACAAGTATCGAGTAAACAGAGAATCAATTTGGATTCATGCTAGATATATCTACTATTGAAGCGATTCACCTTTTGAGACGTCTTATACAACATTTTAGAGTAAAAAAGTAAGACCTTAAAGTGATATTTATTGATGTAGAAAAAGCTTATGATAGGTTATCAAGGGATGTTCTTTGGAGAACCTTGAAAAAAAAGGTGTTCCATTGACATACATAATCCTTATAAGAGACATGTACGATGATACAAAAACATGTGTGAGGGACTCATGAAGGAATGATAGACTTCTTTAAAGTCAATATTGGGTTACATCAAGGATCAACTTTAAGTTCATACTTATTTATAATTGTGATTGATGAGTTAACAAAACATATTAAAGATGAAGTACCTTGGTATATGTTATTTGTAGATGACATTGTGTTAGTAGAGGAGTTTAAGGAAAAAGTTAATAGAAAATTAGAATTATGAAGAGAAACATTAAAAAGTAAAGGCTTTCGACTTAGTAGAACAAAGATAGAATATAAGTTTGGTTATTTTAGAGGACATATAAATTAAAATTGGCACACGTTGCATCTCCCAAAAGAAAAGTTTTAAATATCTAGGATCAATTTTTCGGAGTGATGGAAGAATTGATGGAGATGTTACACATAAAATTAATGATGGTTGGTTAAAATGGAGAGGAACATCAGGTATTCTTTGTGATAAGAAGATACAATTAAAGTTAAAAGGTAAATATTATAAAGCAGCAATTAGGCCTGCCATGTTTTATAGTTATGAGTGTTGGGCAGTTAACCATCAACATGTAGAAAAGATGTCTGCGACAGAAATGAAGATGTTGAGATAGATGAGTGGTCATACAAGAGAAGACCGTATACATAATAAGGTTATTAGAAACAAATTAGGAGTGACACTAATAGAAGATAAAATGAGATAATATCGTTTAAGACTGTTTGGACATATAGAAAGAAGATCAAAAGAAGACCCTATAAGAAGGTATGAAAAACTAAAATTTTAAAGTATTAAAAAAGGTAGAGGACGACTACAAAAGTATTGGAAAGAAACAATAAAGAATGATCTAGCTTATTATGAGTTAATTGCTAACATGGCACATGATAGAGCTATGTGGAAACAAAGAATCCATATAGCCGACCCCCGTCTATTATGGGAAAAGGCTTAGTTGTTGTTGTTGGTCTATACTGGTATATCGGATTAGAAAATTAAGTACCATATGTGCTAGCGCAAGTGCCACCTGGATAACTTAGTTGATGATTTTATACTCATTACTCACTATAATAGAAAAGCATAATAAATAAATTAAGAGACTAAGAAATTAAGAATTAATGGTAACTGCCTATTTGGTAAAGCTATATAGAACATATGGTTAACATTAACAAGACAAAAAAGATTGTACACTAAAGAGCTGGAGAACATTAATAAAGAGAGATACAAACATAGATCATTAATAGAGAGATGCAAAAACAAACAGAGAAGGGGGCGAGAGAGAGAGCTGCAAACTGAAGGAGGGCCAGAGAGAGTTGTAGACAACAAGCAATGCTAGTCATTGCTTGCTGAGAGAGAGAGAGAGCCATAGACAACAAGAAATTCTAGTCATTGCTTATTGAGAGAGAGAGAGAGAGCCATAGACAACAAGAAATTCTAGTCATTGCTTATTGAGAGAGAGAGAGAGAGAGCCATAGACAACAAGAAATTCTAGTCATTGCTTATTGAGAGAGAGAGAGAGAGAGAGAGAGAGAGAGAGAGAGAGTTATGAGTGTTGGGTTGTTAGTGGTCGAAGGTATACATGTGCGAGATGAGATAGAGAAGTGAAAGATGTAGACAGAAAGGGGTCAGAGAGAGCCATGGACAACAAGCAACACTAGTTGTTGCTTGCTCAAAGAGAGAGAGAGTTATGAGTGGTGGGCCATCACTAGTGGAAGGCATACAGGAGAGAGAGACACATGCAAAAGGGTCAATAAAGAGACAATTTGTTCATTTTTAGGTCTTTTCTTATTTGGGTCGATCCAACCCTCTGCGCTATTATGAAATATATTGCTTTTAACTGTGCTATTAGTGCTGAAGAGGGACTGAGCTGGTATAATGCTCGACCAGGTGCTAATTCGCTATAGCGGAAGCTATAGTATGCTATTGATAACTAAGTGTGACAACTTATCCGATTTCATCAGTACTAAAGAAGCATGAGAATACTTGAAGAGAGCTCATTATAAAGGGACGTTGTGCATAGAATGACTATTTGGGACAAGTTATTCTTATTAAGGAAGGTGATAAGAGGGTAAGTAAATTTTTTAGTGGTCTCTAATATTTGGAATCAATTACGTCGATACGAGAAGTAGTGAATATTGTTTTGATGCTTAACAATGTGAACAAAATGAAGATCTTCTTATCAATTTATGAGAGGATTAAGAGAGGAATTTGAGGGTGTTCAATCTTTGCTAATGTATTGGAAGCCCTTTCCCACACTAGAAGATGTTCTTGATGACTTCTTGAGGATAGAGATTGCATTCAGTGAAGCAAGAATCTAAAAGAACTTTGTCGGATTTTTATAACATGGATTATAAAAATTATGAGCATTGCTTTGGGGCATCCCCGCCTAGCGACGCGCTGCATAGCCTAAATGCAGTAATAAGTAAGAAAGGGTCACTACATTTTCACCCGAATGTAGTGAATCAATTGCAGAGAGTGTTCCCACATCATGGACGGGTGTGGGTAAAGAAGTTAGTCCCGCTATATTGCCGCCCGAATGTAGTGAATAATTTTCAGAGAGGGTCTCCGCATTTTGAATATGGACGGATGCAGGGGGTAAAGAAGCTAGTCCTAGATAATAAGATTCGTATTGGTTCTTGGAATATCATAACATTATTCGGTAAGCTAATGGAGGTGGTAGATACTATGATTCAGAGAAAGATTCATATTCTATATTTACAAGAGACAAAATGGGTTGGAGAAAAAGCCAAGGAGATAGAGGATACAGGTTTTAAATTATGGTACTCAGGTAAAGAAAAGGCTCAAAACGGAGTTGGTATTATCATAAATAAAGATTTAAAGGATAGTGTAGTAGACATACAATGATATGGTGACTTAATCATGACGTTGAAATTAATGTTAGGAGTAGAGGTTTTGAATATAGTTTGTGCTTACGCACCCGAAGTAGGACTAGAAGATAGTATAAAGACAACTTTTTGGGAAGAGTTAGTTAGATAAGGTGATTCAAAAGATTCCACAAAGGGAGATGATTCGTTTAGGAGACTTAAATGGACATGTCGGTAAAGAGGTATTCATGGAAACTTTTGTTTTGGGGATATAAATGAGGAAGGTAGGGAGATTTTAAATTTTGCTATGACATTTGAAAATTATCAAAAAGTCAAGAGATTTTTGCATTAATACTGGCAAAAATTATTGTAGGAAGATAACGAACACGTCCAAAATTATCAAAAAGTCAAGAGATTTTTTCTATTGGAAATCATCAACATTATTAAAGAAAAATTTATAAGTAAACACATCCAAACACAATGTTAGACTTACAAGATTCAAGATAAAACTAACTTTATAAAAAATTCCAAAATTTTCATGAAGACAACATAATCACTTAAAACTTCATTCTTTTCTTTTAACAAACAAATTTTCTAAGGTTACCTTGAACTTCGAAATATAAAAAACCAAGAGTCGTAGATTTTCCAAAGTTGACACATTTCCTAACGTGCTCGATTTCTTTAAAATGAGGCATTGATATCATGTAAATATTTATCGATATATGAATGTTTAAGCAACCTGACCACAAATTATCAAAGTGTCAACCGAATCGCAAGATAATAACACACCCGAAAATGGGTGTTTCAAGTCAAGAATGTACAAATCAAGTCAAGTATCAAATGGTTAAGGTGTTGTGTGAAAAACAACATATTATTGATGTTGAGTGAAGCTCTATTTATTAAGCAAGTTTACAACATTTATAAGAGGAGAGAAGAAGGAAAGAGAGAGAAGAAAGGAGGAAAGAGAGAGGAGCAAGGAGGATTAGCACCCAACGGTTAGTGTGCTGGCCATTGGGTGCTTGCTTGGCCCAATGGCTAGAAAAACTAGTCATTAGGCTACTGGCTGTTGGTTGGCTGGCTGCAATGACTGGCCCAACAACTGGTAGGTGATGGCGGTATCAGGTGGCAACGATGGCAATAGTGGATGGTGATAGTGGTTATGGGCAAGAGTCCTTCTAACACCGTATCATACGAGTCGACGTTGATTTTTTTGGTATAAAATAAAAAAATATGAAGTTGTTGAAATTATTTATGTTTCTTCTTAAACCCTTTTTCACGTCATTTTCTTGCTCCCAGATCCTCTTTTTATCCTTGTTCTTATTGATTTTGTGGTTTATTTACAAGATTCTCAAGTGTTTCACCCAATCTAATTCCCTATCTCTAGGGATTTTGTTAAATTTGTGGCATACCTCTTTTCTTTTATATTTTACCTAATTTTTTACTTGAAAAATTTAGGGTTTTTACAAATTTCGTGATTCTTAACCTCTAAAAAGCCTTTTTGTTCTTGATTGTTCACTTTTGTCTTAATGGCTTCCGATCGAGTCGATCCGGTATAGAAATATTGCACCCTGGTGTATAAAGGTAATAGGCTTGTGAACAAGTGTATGTTTTGCAATGCAATAAAACATGATGGTATTTCTCGTATGAAACACCACCTTACGGGAACCAAGAAGGATGCTAGTGCATGTCCTCGGGTTCTCGAAGCAGAGAAGTACGAGATTGAGTAGGTATTGAAGGCTTCGAGGGAGAAGAAGAGATTAAGGGTGAGAGAGATGGCAGAAAATAGGTGGTTTGGATATGTCTCAACCATTTGAAGATGCTTTTGCTGAAGGGACGTATGGTGATTAATTCTATGGTACAACTGAGATAGAAGAAGAGATGGTTGAAGAGGGGAGAAGGAGAGAAAAGGGAAAAAGTATAGGTTATGGTGGTAATAGCGGTGGAGTTGGATCTTATTCCACTGCAAGAGATCCTACTCGCCTGATGCCTATGAGGGGTACTAAAAGAGGAGCCAAAGGTAGTGAGATGTCTTCATTTTTTCTCCCATGAACGACTCCTTGAGCTCAGCTAGGCATTAGATTAGTTATGGCTTCAAAGGAGGTAATTGAGAAAGTAGATTTGAAGTGTGCTGAATTTTTTTATAAAAATTGTCTCCCTTTTAATGTTGCAAACTCATTTTTTTTAAAGTATGGCAGATGCTATTGTCATCCTTGGTATGAACTTCATGTGTTGCACATGACATAGACTTAATGCTTGAATATTTGAGTGCAATGGATGAAATAAGAGGGACTATAGATGCATGCAGAAATGTTACAAAGTTTATTTATAATCATTCTTCTGTATTGTATTTGATGCGAATCCATACATGTGGAAGGAAATTGATAGGCCTTCATTGATAAGATTTGTTATGAATGTCATTCTGTGTAAAATCTTGTCATAAAGAAAAATGCATTGAAAAAATTGTTTGTATGTGATGAGCTCTATTAGTTGGTCTAGAAAGAGGGAGGAAATTGTGGTGGTAGATATTGTTTTCAATGTTGATTTTTAGGAAAATTGTAGCAAATTTTTTAGGATGGTTGTACCTTTAGTTAAGGTAATGAGGATGGTGTACAGTGAAGATAAACCTGCTATGTCTTATATATATAATGCTATGGATAAGGCTAAATTGGAAATACAAGCAAACTTTGACTGCAAGCGGTCACTTATAAAGAAGGTTTGGAAGATAATTGATGAATGTTGGAACAGCCAAATGCATCATGATTTGCATGTTACTACGTATTTACTTAACCCTTCTATTTGATTTTCTCCCAACTTTGTAGAGGACAAAGAAGTAAAAAAGGTTATATTGAATGCAATTAACCTTATTGAAGATTCATCTATTCGTTGCAATATTCATTTAGAGTTAAGCAAGTATATATAGAGTCTTAGAGATTTTGGAAGGCCAATTGCAATTCAACTCCACTCTCAAATGCGACTTGTTATTATTTTTTTATTGATATTCATTTAAGTTATTAATTGATTAACTTTGAGTATTTCTTATTAATCATTATCGTGTTTTATTTAAGATGAATGGTGGGCTCATTTTGGTGTAGATGTACCAAACTTGGTAAGGTTTGCTCAACGTATATTGAGCCAAACATGCAGTTCGAGTGGGTGCGAGAGGAATTGGAGCTTTTTCGAACGCATTCACACGAAAAAGCGAAACATATTAGAGCATGCTCGACTGCTTGATTTGGTATACATTGCCTATAACATGAAGTTAAGGAAAATGTAATAATTTTAAAATATGTATTGTTTGTTGCTGCTTAGTTCTTTCTTAATCTTATTAATAATGAATGAATGATTGATGTGTCTATATTGTATTTGATATTCTTTATAATTTGAATATTCTTTCTTTACAGATGCAAAATGATGCAAGAAGGGCAAGGAAGTTATCGTATGACCCGTTGAGCTATGAAAATGTTGATATTTTTCATGATTGGGTTAAAGAGGATGTATCCCCTATCAATTTAGAGGATGAAAATTGCTGGACACTCCAAGCCGAAATAGAACTTTGAGAATCGGAGATGATGATGAAAATGAAGATGTTGGATGGGGAGATCCAATTGTGGAGGAGGAAGAGGGAGGAGATGATGGTGGTGATGCTGACTATATTGATTATAATGCTTTTGTTGATTATGATCGTTATTGTAATCTCTTTTAACTTTTATTTGTAGCTTTGTAATGTTTTGATCTTAAATCTCTTTATCATTGTAAGTTATAACTTTGTTGTTTATTAATTAAAGTTAAACCCAAATGTACTATTCGGTATTCTATTCACGTTATGGTATGGATGCTTATAGCTTTGTTCATTATGAGATGTTTTGTTATAATATGGATGCTTTCTTCATTGTGTTATATATGTTTTGTTCATTAATTTATTTATTTTTTATTTTCGTATATATATATATATTTTTAATATAAAAAATAAAATTTTACACTGTATCATACCGTATAATATGTACAATACAGGCGTATCAGTGCCAGTATCACATTGGGCACTGATACGGTTTTTACAACATTGGCTAATGTAACATTAATACCTTTGTTACATTATGTTTTCTCATCAAATCATTTAACTTCATAAACAAATTTCTTTATATTTACAATTTCTAAAACAGAACATTAATATTTGAAACAAGGAGTGGCAGATCTACAAGGGCCAAGGTGATACCCATGCCACTGCAACCTGAAGAGTACACGAAAATTTTGAGGGGCCAATCGTGTAATACACAACCCTCCTTGCTAAAAGGTTAACTCAGGTAAAGGTCATGTTTACTACTTAGAATAACTTATCACATTTATGTTTTTGTTTTTAGTCTAAGTTTAACAATTCATTATAATTATGCCACATGAAATTTACTATTTATGTTATTAAAAATTATTTATTTAGTTTAATTCATATTTATAACTCCGCCATGTAAGGGATCACCCTTGCATTGTCGGTCCCAAGCCCGAATAAAGCAGGAGGGTTGTGTTAGGCTTCTGACAGCTAGCGTAAAACTTTTTCGAATTTTATAACATGGATTACAAAAATTATGAGCATTGCTTTGGGGCGTCTCCGTCTAACGACGTACTACAGAGCCCGAATGCAGTAAGAAGTAAGAAAAGGCCACTACATTTTCGCCCGAATGTAGTGAATCAATTGCAGAGAGGGTTCCCACATCATGGACGGGTGTAGGTAAAGAAGTTAGTCTCGCTACATTGCCGCCCGAATGTAGTGAAAAATTTTCAGAGAGGGTCTCCGCATTTTGATTATGGACGGATATGAGGGTAAATGAAGCTAGTCCTAGATAATAAGATTCGTATTGGTTCTTGGAATATCGGAACATTATCCGGTAAGCTAATGGAGGTGGTAGATACTATGATTCGGAGAAAGATTCATATTCTATGTTTACAAGTGACAAAATAGTTTTAGAGATATAAACGAGGAAGGTAGGGAGATTTTAAATTTTGCTATGGCATTAGTCAATACAATCTTCAAAAAACGAGATGAACATTTAATTACTTATAAGAGTGGCTTATCACAAACACAAATTGATTACTTTATTTGTAGAAAAAAAGATAGAGCGTGTTGTAAATATTGTAAGGTAATTCCAGGAGAAAGCTTAACCACCAAACATCGACTTTTAGTTATGGATTTACAAATAAAAAAATGGACAAAGAAGAAAAGAGTGCATCGAGTTATTCGGACTAAATGGTGGAACCTCAAAAGCGAGAAAGAAGATATATTTAAAGAGAAAGTCCTTCAAGGAGATGTTTGGAATTATGTTGGTACACCTTGTGATATGTGGAACAATATGACTATACATATTAGGAAAGTGACGAAAGATGTGTTAGGGGTATCTAAGGGAGGTGTACCGGCACAAAAAGAAGCTTGGTGGTGGAGTGAAGTAGTACAAAATAAAATCAAGGCAAAGAGGACATGTTACAAATTACATTATGCCAAGAAAACTAGTGAAACTTTATAAGCTTATAAGAAAGCAAAGAAGGAAGCGAAAAAGGCCGTTAGTGAAGCAAAAGCTAAGATTTGGGAGGACTTATATAAAAAACTCAACTCAAAAGAGGGTGAAAGAGATATTTTTAGGATAGCTAGGGCTAGAGATAAGAAAACTAAAGATCTTAATTATGTTAGATGCATAAAAGACGAGGATGAAAAAATTCTAGTGGCAAATGATGATATAAGAAATAGATGGAAAAACTAATTTTATAATATTTTTAATAAAAATAAAGATGTTAGTATTAGTTTAGGAGATTTAGCTAAGTCAGAAAAGTATATAAACCATAATTTCTATCGACGTATTCAAAAGAATGAAGTCAAAGAGGCTCTTAAACATATGAAGGGTGGTAAATCGGTAGGACCAGATAATATTCTTATAGAAGTTTGGAAAATACTAGGAGAAATAGGAATCACTTGGCTCACAAGACTATTTAATGAAATATGGAAAAACAAAAGATGCCCGAGGAATGGAGAGCAAGTACACTTATACCCATATATAAGAACAAGGGAGACATTCAAAATTGTGCGAATTATCGAGGTATCAAGTTAATGAGTCATACTATGAAATTATTGGAAAGAATTATCGAACTTAGGTTAAGACAAGTATTAAGTACAACAGAGAACCAATTTGGATTCATGCCAGGCAGATCTACTATCGAAGCGATTCACCTTTTGAGACATCTTATGGAACATTTTAGAGCAAAAAAGAAAGAAAAAACGTATGATAGGGTACCGAGGGAGGTTGTTTGGAGAACTTTGGAAAAAAGAGGTATCCCATTGACATATATTAGCCTTATAAGAGACATGTATGATGGTGCAAAAACATGTGTGAGGACTCATGAAGGAACGACAGACTTCTTTGAAGTTAATATTAAAAAGTTAATAGAAAATTGGAACTATGGAAAGAAACAATAGAAAGCAAAGGCCTCCGACTTAGTAGAACAAAGACAGAATATATGGAATGTAAGTTTGATCATTTGGTTACTTCAGAGGACATAGAAATTAAAATTGGCACACATTGCATTACCCAAAAGGAAAGTTTTAAATACCTAGGGTCAATTTTTCAGAGTGATGGAAGAATTGATGGAGATGTTACGCATAGAATTAATGCTGGTTGGTTAAAATGGAGAGGAGCATCAGGCATTCTTTGTGATAAGAAGATACCATTAAAGTTAAAAGGTAAATATTATAGAGCAGCAATTAGGCCTCCCATGTTTTATGGTTCTGAGTGTTGGGAAGTTAATCATCAACATGTACAAAAGATGTTTGTGACAGAAATGAAGATGTTAAAATGGATGAGTGGTCATACAAGAAAAGACCGTATACATAATGAGGTTATTAGAAACAAATTAGGAGTGGCACCGATAGAGGATAAAATGAGAGAACATCGTTTAAGATGGTTTGGACATATAGAAAGAAGATCAAAAGAAGAACCTTTAAGAAGGTTAGAAAAACTAAATTTGTAAAGTATTAAAAGAGGTAGAGGACGACCACAAAAGTGTTGGAAAGAAACAATAAAGAATGATCTAGCTTATTGGGAGTTAACTGCTAACATGGCACACGATAGGGATTTGTGGAAACAAAGAATCCATGTAGCTGACCCCGTCTAGTATGGGAAAAGGCTTAGTTGTTGTTGTTGTAGTTTGATTCATATTTATGTTTGTCGTGGTTATGTGTTTCTTGATATTTCTTAGAACCTAGATTTATCTATTATATATATTATTTTTAATCATAAATGAAATTGTACCACTAAATCCACTATATCCTTGCTATCACTATATTAGGGTCAACCACTGACAGCCCGCTAACGGCTATTGATAACGTAGATCTTGGTGCATATGCACTAAAATCACTCGTCTTGCAAAAAAAACAAGGTGAGTCTCTATTAAGTATGAAGTCCTTGATTTTTGCATGGTGCTACACTAAAATATTTCCCATTCTCTTTGACCATCCTTATATGTTTTACCGCACCCCTATCAGTCTCTGTCAATGTACAGTCTCCAATGGTTGTATCAATTTTGAAATAAACTTTCTACATTCTGTCAATCAACAGATAAATATCTGTTTCACATGAACTTCTGATGTTACAGAACATGTTTTGAAAATATCGATCGATATTCATGCCTGGATATGTTTCAGTACACTTGTTGGCCTAAGCATGGTCGTCAAGAAATTAGATTTCATTTTTCTTCGTAAGGTTTCTCTCTTTTGTTATTATACTGGTTTCAGATAATTTTCCAACAAACGTGCTTTCCGTTATTATTCTGTTGCTCAATTCCCATTTGTTTTAATAGGTGGCAGGAGCCGTAGTGATATTTGAGGTGCAAAGAAGTTCCAGATCTGAAGCTCGGAAAGAAGAATCACGGAAAGCTGAACTAGCTGTAAGTCTTGGTGGAAGCACCGAATTGGTGGCATCCTTGTTTCTTCCAATCCAGTAGTTGAATCTGCAATGTTATGTTTCTGTTTCCAAATCTTATGTGGCCCTGGAAAGAGCATAGACTTTTGTCTTAGTGTCAGAAACAATATACGCACTTTGCTTCAGATTTTCTTTTTTGTGACATAAGTTCATGCATGACACCCGAGGTCTACTTGACATGAATTATTCATTTTGCAGCTTTTCTAATAAAATTCTTAACTAATATCAACTAATTATGAGGGTATGGAATGAGATCAAATTTGATTTCAAAACAATGCATGCTTACCAATTCTGATTCCAAACTTTGTATATTAATCATTTTGACAAACATGTCCTTGAGAGAAATCTTCTTTTCCTTCGTGATTTTGTTTGATTTCTATTATATGTAAAACATTGCATAGAAACTTTGACATATCCATAAATTAAAAGGGATAGCAGCTGATGGTTTAGTTGATTCTATTTCAACGGTTTGAGGGCTTGATGATCCTCATCCATTAGGATCACGGTTGCACTTTGCACTCATGGTCAATTGAATGATAAAATGGTGGCATCAATGTTCCATTAAACTTATTTAGAAACATCATGCAGGTTGTATGCATTCACTGCAGCTGCTAGGGATTTTTGAATTCCATTAATTTTATCGAAACTGATTTAGTTGTTCCCTATCTTATTATAAGAAATCTTTTGCAAATTTTTAATGTGTTTGCATCGTTGGTCTTGACCAATCTATTCAAAATTTATATTTGCTTGTCAGCTGGAGGAAATCCCCTGTTATGAGTCTGGTAGTTTGATGTATTTGCCAGAAACTAATAATTTAGGTCTTAAGTTCAATTAAATTTTCATACAGCTTAGCAAGTCCATGTAGAGATGTTGTTGCACCAATAGAGGATGTTGAGAACTTGAGATGGATGAGTGGTCATATAAGAAAAGACTGTATACATAATGAGGTTATTAGAAACAAATTAGGAGTGGCACCAATAGAGGATAAAATGAGACAATATCGTTTAAGATGGTTTGGACATATAGAAAGAAGATCAAAAGAAGAACCTGTAAGAAGGTATGAAAAACTAAATTTGGGAAGTATTAAAAGAGGTAGAGGACGACCACAAAAGTGTTGGAAAGAAACAATAAAGAATGATCTAGCTTATTGTGAGTTAACTGCTAACATGACACATGATAGTGCTCTGTGGAAACAAAGAATCCATGTAGCCGATCCCGTCTAGTATGGGAAAAGGCTTAGTTGTTGTTGTTGTACAGCTTAGCAAGTCCACAGTTTAGATTTTTCATGTGTACTGCATTTGTTTTCCTTCTTTGCTTTGGCCTACCAAAGACATGTTTTCCTTCTTTGCTTTGGCCTATCAAAGACATAGGCTCACTTTTTAGTTCCGGTGTTACTAAATTTTGCCCAGAGACTCGGTGTTGGATTGGGGGTAAAACTTGAACTATATCAAATGCTGTCACCTCATACGTGTTGCGATGTTTTTTCGTATCAGTTTTCTCATATGGGAAATTTTGATAGATTAAATTACTCATGATGATATTCATCTTCATATTTTTTATTAGCTCATATCTGTTTATTTGTAATCTTTTATGAATTCTCAATTTTAACTGAACCTCACTGGCACGGTGTTATTTATTATCCGAGCCAAATGAAGGACTGGAAGAAACATCAATGTTAACGCATGTGTAAATGATATTCTCGTTAGGCAATGAAGCAGAAAGAAGATGATTTGTGGAGAGAACTTGAACTCCTTAAGCAAAAAATTGATGAGCTAGAGCAACTTGCTCGTGGACGAGGCCTTTTAGGCATTCTGAAATTCGGACATGCACACCCAACTGAACGGGCCCCTCCAACTGCTGCTGCTGTTTCTTGACGTAGAATTTGTCTGCAGACTCTTCTTGTTTTGGCTTTGATGCCCCAGGTGTTGCGAATTACCGCCACTGTACTTTTGAAGAAACTGCCTACTTTTTCATTATAGTTCCTCTCTGTAAATGCAATTGATGAGGGGATAAAGATGTTTATACTAGTATCATTTGATATTGATATGCCTCTTGTCAATTTGTTTTTGGGAAAAAAAGGAAAGAAATAATCTGTTGATATTCTTTCTTCCATGAGCAAGCTGTTGAAGGTTTTTCATCAAAGAAAGCAGCAAGGAAAAGTTTTATTATGTTGACATGAATAAATTGGATAATTTGATAGACAACAATAACTCCATGACCGGTCCCAAGCTCGGATATGAAAAGAGAGTTGCGTTTGGCTTTTGACAGCTAATGTTAAACTTTGTCAATTTTTATCATTCGTTCTAGACTTTATAGGAATTTTATTAGGATATTGGCTCTTAGCCACACATTGCATGTACGTTTGGCTACAGTAAACAATAGATGAGGCCTCTATGTTGATCAGGCCTAATATATCAAATATATAGAGGGTTCTCACATTATGGATGGATTAGCCGACCCCATTCTATGTCACATGGGTGCGGGTGCGGGTGTGGGATACGGCAAATTTCAAAAATTTTGGGTGCGGCGATACGGTTAGGGTATATAATATTATATATTATATATAATATTCAAGCTACATAAATCAATCATAATACAACTAGTATTTGCTAATTTTGGGTGCAATAGGTATCAATTAGCAAGTTCCCTAATAATGATATGAAACTTACAGTGATTTTACGAGCTTCAAAATATAAGTTATGGATTCAAAGAGTTTCAAGATCTTTTGTAGGATATAACATATACTAGTATTTGTGCTAGGATCCACTAGTGATGTCATACTCTTCTGTTCTATTTATCTGACAATGTTTCTGGTCTTTACATGTATTTGGTAACAGAGATTATTCTCTGTAAAGGCATACAGTATGGAGTTCAATTGTTCTCACCCAAAATCATTCAAGCAGCTTTATATTGTATAAAGCTATAATAGTAAGTACACAACTTTATATTAAAGCAAAATATATAAATGGTAAAAAACTACTAATTTCATCATAATACACAAATCAATCTTCATTATCAAGACCCATTTATTCGTGAGTTACAAAAACAAAAAATTTGCAAATTTTTTTTTTTTCAATTTCTTTTTTTTTGACATGCCGCACCGACATGGTGTCGGTGTCGCACTAGTGTCGGGGTCGACACTCCACTCCTTAGAAGTATCTGTGTGACTTAGACCCCATTTAGTATGGGAAAAGGCTTAGTTGTTGTTATTGTTTGTTTGTTCTCACATTATGGATGGATGTTATTAAAGAAGTTAGTGTCTTTATATCGGCATGCAGATGTAGTAAATAAGCACAGAGAGAATCTAAGTCTGACAATAGGATGAATTTTAGTACTTAAAATATTGAAACATTAACTGAAAAGTTGATATGGAGATGGATAATATGATTTGGTTAAAAATTCATATGTTTGCTTACAAGAAACAAAATGAGTTAAAAGGAAAGCTAAATAGATTAAAAATGTAGGTTATGGTGTTCAGGTAAAATGAAGGTCTTAAATGGAGTTATTATTATTGCTTTTCATAGGGCAGTATAGTAGAGGAAAGAGGCAAAATATATAATATACGATGGTGAAGTTAGTGTGAGGAGTAAAGATTTTGAATACTTTATGTGCTTATGAGTCTCAAGTAGGATTAGAAGAAAGTATGAAAAGTGTACTTTGTGAAGAGTTAGATAATGTGATTCAAAGTATTTCATAAAGAGAAATGATTTATTTAAAAAGTGATTTAAATCAAAAGCAATAAAATACCAATGTGTTCATAGAAAATGTGGCTTTAGAGAGTAAAATGAGGAAGGACAATAAATTCTTAATTTTGTTATAATATATGATTTTTATTGAAATGTTAATATAACATACAAAAGTATAAATGTTAATATTAGCTTGAGAGGGCTAACCAAGTCAATTAACATAAATGAATTATTATTTCTACTTATGCATTCAAAAGAAGGAAATGCAGGAAATTCTTAAACTTATGAAATTTGATAATACTCTCATTGAGGTACAAAAAGCTTTTGGAGAAGTCATGTATCAATCGACTTAAAGCTTATTTAATGTTATTTGAATAGAGAAAATGCCTCGAGATAGAGAAAGAGTACATGATACCCATTTACATGAACAAAGACATATTCAAAATTGTATGTTATTAGTGCCATAAAATTAATAAGTCATATAATGAAACAATGGGAATGAGTTACTGAAAAATGGTTGAGAAGTATCTAATACAATAAAAAACTAATCTTGATTCATGTCAAAGAGATTCACTATTGAATCTATTCACACGTTGAGATGTTTAATAGAACATTTTAGTGCAAAAAGTTTGCATGTAGTATTCATTGATTTAGAGAAGGCTCCTATAAGAGAGTATCAAAAGATGTTCTTTCAAGAGTTTTACAAAAAAAAAGGTATCCTCTTCTTGTACATTAAAGTTATCGAAGGCACGTAAGATAGTGCAAAAACATGTGGTAGGACTCACGAAGAGATTACTGATTTCTTTAAATTTAATATTAGATTATATCAAGAGTCAACTCTAATTATGTACTTATTCATTTTGGTTATAGATGAGTTAATGAAACACATTCAAAATAAAGTATATTTGTGTATGATACTGTATTGGTGAACAAGTCAAAAGGACTTAAAGTACTTAGAGTTGGGGTTAGTCTTTCATAGCAATAAAAAACTTAATGGAGATGTTGTAAATGAAATCAACACAAGTTGGTTGAAAACGAGAGGAGCCTCAGGTGATTTTGTATGATAGAAAAATACAACTAAAGGTCAAACAAAGTTATATAGTGCTTAGAGTTGGGCAATCAATGTTGAGTTGGATGTATGGCCACAAGAAAAGACGTATCCTTGATGAGGGTATGGGAAGTTGAGGTAGTACCATTAGAAGATACGATGAGAGGGGCGTGTTTAAGATGGTTTGAAAATATAGAAGGACGAGAAAAGGAAGTTTCAATGAGAAGGTATTAGATACTAGATAGTGACTATTTTAAAAGAAAAAGAGTAAGACCACAAAAGTAAAACATGATACGCCTTTTTTTTAGATAACTAATAATATGATACAAGAACACGTGTTATGGCATCTACATGATAGAATTCACTTAGTATGAGAAAAGGGTTGGCCATTGTTGCTGCTACCCTCACCTAGCGTGAGGAAAGGCTTGGTCATTGTTGCGAATTTGATAAACACTAATAACTTAAACGTGTTATTAGGCTTCATTCGTTATATGTGAGATTCTGCTGTATTTGATGGTAAGGAGCTGGTTTGATATGAGCTGCCTTTTCGCAAGCCGCCTGTTGTATGGAGCAATTACATTTCAATAACCTCCACTCTATAAACACACATGCATACGCGCGAACACATATACTATATTCCAAAGAAATTAAGTATACCATATCTATGCACTTGTCAATTGAAGTTTTGAAATTCCTGGCTGGCTAGTAAGTGTCATCTCATTATGTTCAGTGGCGGATTCAGGATTTTTCTTTAGGGTGAGACGGACTTGTATTTTGATGTAGCATCCAGTGACGCCTCCTGCTATATTATTTTTCAAATTTCAGGAAAGACACATGCCTCACCTTGCTAATGCTGCTCTTCCCTTACAATTTCAGGGTGAAGTACCCCGTCTGTCAATGGAATGGCATTATCAATATTTAGTAATAAGTACCGCATGCATGTGTGCTAAGGTTTTCCCTAAGCAGGCGAACACAAGGAGCCCTCACCTTTAGTATGAAATGTGGCAGTTGATTTAGCATCACGACCAGTTTCAAGACTCGCAGCGTCTCCCCCTTCCTCCCCATTGTGAGTGGTGGCAACTAGTCCACTTTCAACGCGGCTAGCAATTTACTTGATGAGCTTTTTCAGCCATACTGATTCCTTCTTCATCACCTACTTCCATTGGAAAAACTCATTGAGAGTAGCCGGAACCGGCCCTTCCAACCTGCGGATTTTGGAACCACCAGTTCTGGGGTGGTTCTGTTTTAACTCTCGATTCACCAGACACAAAAGTTATTTAAAATTAAAACTTTTAAAATTTTTTGAAACCGTCGGTTCTGATTTTCGTCCAGTTCTAGTTTCATGAAAGTTACGATTCACCAGTCTCTGGTTGGTTTTTCCAGTTACGATTGTAGACAGTTACTTTCGGACTGGTTCTGGTTCCATGAAAGGTGAAACTAGAACCAGAACCGAACTGAACCTGAGGTGGCCTTCAGTTCCGAGTCCTGTTTCACCGATTCCGGTTCCAACCAGTTGCTAGACTGGTTCAGTTTTAGTTGGAACTGCCATGGCTATTCTGAGTCAGTCATGTCTAATTGAAGGGTTCCCTGCCTGCAACCATACCATGTAGTCGTGTTTGATCCTAAAAAAAGGTTGGTAGGAACAATTAGACATGGCTGACTCAGAATAGCCATGGCAGTTCCAACTAAAACTGAACCAGTCTAGCAACTGGTTGGAACCGGAATCGGTGAAACAGGACTCGGAACCGAAGGCCACCTCAGGTTCAGTTCGGTTCTGGTTCACCTTTCGTGGAACCAGAACCAGTCCGAAAGTAACTGTCTACAATCGTAACTGGAAAAACCAACCAGAGACTGGTGAATCGTAACTTCTTTTATATATACACATATATAAATGTTAGCAAAAGTACATGCTAATATATCTAGACAAATCTCAACCATCCAATTTTAAAAACAAAATGTATACTTCCAAACTTTGTATGTGTAATTAATTAAAAAGCAATTTTTTTATTTTTGAATTACAAGTTAACATATCCAAGAAAATCTTAATTATCTGATTTTAAAAGTAAAATGTGCACTCCTACACTTTGAAAAGCAACTTTTACTTTCTAAATTTGAACATCAATTATCTATCTTTTAAATTAAAAGATTAAAATGTTTGGATATGCTACCATATAATTCTCTTATTATATACCATGCTCTCTCTCTCTCTCTCTATATATATATATATATATATGTGTGTGTGTGTGTGTGTGTGTCTTTCTTCATGGACAGACTTTCCGTGTCTTGTTTAAAACTCTCACCCTTAAATTGATTGTTAGTTGAGATACTTTTGACTTAATGATGCTTCGTGCACACATATGGGCATAGTTTGAGGCTGCATGAAGATTCTTTTTTACATCTAATCCGTCACTATTGTCACCAAACATTTTCAAATGGATTTGATTGCAATTAAACATGTTGAGTAAACGTCAGATTTGGATCACTATGAAACGTGTTTCCCATTCTATCAATTAAAATATGTTTCTTGAGATATTTCAAGATTCGCAAACGTGTTTCGTACATATTTGCAGATCCAAGTCCATATCTGGCAATATTGAACCACTGCAAAGCAGGCCAAGGCTTAGTACTTCGAGTTCATGGTACATTAGTTTGATATAAGGTTTATGGAGAATTTGACGTTGATCTTTCGTGCTTGTAGTTTTAAATTTTTTTGTGCATCAAATAAGAAACTCATCACAGGTCCGAAACTATGATTTCATAAGTTCAATTTGAGTAAAACAATTTAGCACTAACCGAAAAGTGGGCTGAACGAACTTGACCTAAGTCCTTCACATCAAAACTCAAATGCCAACTCTCTCATGATACTAGCCCCTTTTACATGAAAACACACTATTATTCTCGAATTAAACGCAGAATCATGGTTCTTCAAAATCATGGTTATGAGTATATGTGGGGTCTAGGCCTACTGTTCTACAATCACGGGCCTGACACTATGAATCAAACATACTAGGGAGGCCTAACCCAGATGCACGCTTGTGGTACTGAACTCATAACCTTCAGCTTGTGACTTGACCACCTACCCAGGTAAGCGAGCTGTTAATCTGTGTATTTAAAGTCTATGTTTGTGATAAACTTAAAAGAAAAACTGTGTCCCTTCATCTACCTTAAATATACTAATATAATTATCTTAGGTAAAATTTTAAGAACAGTTAAAGAGCTTTTGCGACTAAATCAAGCTGAACATTTCATGTTTATGTCCGGCTCTCATGGTTTAAGGAACCCAACAACAACAAGCCTAACCAAGCTCCCCTCACAACGGTTTAGTTCATTAATCAGACGTAAAGATGCCTTTTGCGTATTTTGATCCTTTTTTTTACTTTTATTTTCTTCTAAACAGGAGAGAGGTCCCTTATTAGACATGCCCGATTTCTGTTTGCCCAGCATTGTGGACTGTAATCGAACAGGTTCAAGCTAACAAAGGTCGGTTGTGGTTTGACGAAAAACTAAGCAAAAACGAGAAAAGAAAAGCCTACTTACAGAAAATGAAATTCGAACCAATGAATCGGAGAGCCAGCTTGCACTTATATTTTATATTACATGGATCAATCGTTTCTGGTTTCAAAACGACACAAATACACTTCATTGTGGCTTGACATAGATTGTTATGCTTTTAATAGTTTTTGTTGGGTTTATTCATAGCTGAGTCGATCGCAATGCCTTTTTAGCAAGTGAGAGGTCTAGCGTTCAAATCTCTATAAAGAAATTATACTTTTTTTTGTTTTACCCCTTAGTATCTTTTTTTTCTTCTATACACGTATGCATCATTTATGGATGTACATGCATACCCTTATATAGTTCATAATTGGTATTCATATACTTTTTTACTAAACATATATCCTTTTTTAAAATCTCGAAATTACTCCCTTAAAGTTTCTCTCTCATCCCGCACCCTCTTATCCCTTTCCACACCTCTTCACTCTACTAGTCTCAATGTCAGTTCTACACCACCGCCACCAAAGTCGCTAGAGCTCCACTATCAGTTCTACACCACCACCGGTAGTGTTACTCGCTTACCTTCATTACGTACACTCTGATATCACTTTCAATCTATTTTCATTACTTTCGGTCTACTTACATCACTTTTGATTTATTTTCAACCTTATTTAGTTCCCACATAATTATACTAATAATATTATTCAAGTCTTGTACTAATGTTACAAAAACCTCACGAAAACGGATAAAAAATCAAGTTTCAAATGGACGGATGAGGCGAGGTGGGTGTCTCCCATTGAAAAAGAGTCACACTTTAGGCAAATCACTCCTTGTCAATTGATGTGTCCTAGGCGTGTGCCCTCATTATAAGTCATTGCTCGCTAGGCTTTTACTGAAAGTTGTATCCCATGTAAGGTGCTTAGTTAAACATACTCCATATGCAACCATTCTTTAAGAGAGACTTGACCAAGGCGTGTCACATTCAATTTTCTGAATGTAAGCAAGACACATTACTCTATATTTTCTCATGTTAACAATGTTATTCTTTAATTTATAAGATATCATAAAAATCAAGTAAAGTGTTCATTGTTGTATAGTAAACTATGGATATACTACACGTGATGATACAAAGATTGACGAAAGTTGAGCAAATGATTCATTTATTGATTTGCTGACACATTTGCTTACTACAAGGGTCATAGACTTGATTATGCATTTATGTTTACCATAGATGAAATATTTTGCAGTTAGAATGATATTGTTCAATGGATAAAAGATGTTGAGAGAAAGCATAACATTGTTATTACCATTCTTCGGTCGAAAAGTAAAGGTATGAGAAGCGAAGTTTGGCTTAAGTGTGAAAGAAACGACAAATACAAAAGTAACAAAATACTTGATCTTCAAAATCGCCATTGGATCAATACCAAGAAGGTAAAATATTCATTTTTACTTATAAGAGAGAGTGAAACCGATGATGTTTAGAGATTGAATGTAGTTAATGATCACTCTCTAACCTTGTGTTTCAAAGAGCATGTATTTGTAGATAGACCAAACGATGTTGAGTATAGTATGACAAAAGATATGAACAAAAATAATTATAAGTTTAAGCATATTTTGTCATAATTAAAGCATCTTGAGAATATGAATGTTAGCATAATAAAATATGTATACCATGCTAGGATGAAAATTAGGATAGAGAATGTGAATGATTGAATTGTTAACGAATATATTAGGTATACCAATACCACACTTAATATTAGGAGGTTATTAGATATGGATATTGTTAGTGATGTTGTGTTTGCACATTCTCAGTCAGTTCAATTGTTACATACATTCTTGAAGGTGTTGGAGTTTGATTGTACGTATAAGACAAGTATGTATGAATTATTTTTTATTATATTTGATCATATTTGTTTTAACTAAGAAGAATTTCTCTATTTCATTTATAGCTATAAGATGCATTTCCTGAAGATTATAAGATTTACATCAATAAATCAAAACTTTTCTAATGCATTTGCCTTGATTGGTGCATGGAAAGAGGATAATTATGTTTAGGTGTTGAATTGCATGAGAGAATTATTTATAATAAATATATTTCTCAATGTAATTTGCAGTGATCATGATCTTGTACTTATTAATGCAATTAGGATCATATTTTTAGAGGCAACACATTTCTTATATAGATGTCATATTATCAAGAACACTGAGAGATATGTTGTTTGGTTAATGAGGAATAAAGAAATAGATATTGCATTTGGTGATAATTGGAGGAAGGTTGTTGACTCAACAGATGAGAGCATGCATATGAGGTATTAGTTATGAGGGAGGAGAAGTGAAAAAATTTATCTGTCATACTTTCTAATGTTAAGGAAATTGGCTAGGCCCATATAAAGAGAGGATTGTCTTAATATGGATGGGTAAGGTAGTGTATTACGATACTCATACAACTAATATATAAGTGAGTATGTATGTTTGGACATATGTAAATCATTATTTTATTTTGAATCATGTATTGATTATAATATGTTGGATGACATGGTTGAGAGTACACATATATAGTTAAAAGGGTTCCTCGACAACTCTACTAGGCAACAATATGATATGAATCCAACTCCATTCGTTAATAGGGTTATAGGTCACAGAATAAAAAAAGTTTTTAACTCTTAGCATATATTGTATAAATTGTACGCAGGACATGATAAGAAATTTAGATAGAAGAGTTTCATATCATACACTTGATCTAATTGTCAAAGAGATGAGTCATATGGAAATAATAGGTATTGATCTAATTTCATACCAATATACACTATGATAGTCATATAAGTTACCATATGCTTAAGAGATTAATATTCTTTTTAAGAGTGGTGAATCTCTCTTTCTTTGATTAATGCATTTTGAAAGAAAGAAAGGTCTTTCATATTTGAGTGCAAAGATAAGGATAAAAAAACGGTAACTAAGATGCATGACATTGTCCACCAACTATTAACTCATCTTAATGCAGAAAAAATAGAGCAAGTTAATTGACTTGTTTGAGCATTTGAATTCTCATCACACTATATTGAAAGAGATGCTCCTTTACTATTCTAAAGAAAGATCTTCTAATTGTAAACACCCTAAAAAATTTAAAAGCATGCTCTCAAAATTTTGAAAATAGGCGTGTTTTTCTCTGACTTAAATTTCAAAAAATCTTTAAAACAAAGATTTTGAAATCAAATGTTTTCAAAATTGAAGTTAGGAAATCACATTTTGAAATATGACAAAGCAAAAAGCCAGGTTAAGTAAGGATAAAGGCAAATCATCCCCACCAAATAATCAACGAAGATCAAGGCGACGGTTAGGTTGAGCTCAGATCCAGCAAGGAATGAGCCTATACAAACCCAGAGAAAGCAGGACTACCATGCCTAAGCCCACCTTGGCCAAGCTCACATACCTTGATGAGACCAATGAGACTCACCGAGGCAAAGCTCCATGAAGAAAGTCTTTTGTGTTCATTACCCTAACATTTGTTTGGAAAAGCCAAAAAAATTGAAAAATATGAAAACCTCAAAAATCTTAGTTTTCAAAACCATATACAAACCCCAATTTCAATTTTTACAAAGCTTGTGTACATTCTTAAGCCGAAATCGTCTAAATCCATTATGCATAACCCGACTCTCTTGCATGATACTTTCCTAGAAATTAAAGCGCTTGAGAGTGATTAAAGCAAAGAGGAAGATCTCCTCATCCATGAGGAAGATCAAGCCTCCGAGCTTCCTAAATTTCATAGAATCCTTGACATGGAAAAACCTTTAAATTCTGTAGGAGGGGATTTTCTAGAAATCAATCTAGGGAGTGAGTCTAACCCAAAATGTGTTAAAATAGGTATTTGTTTGCATGAGCATGAAAGAGCATCATTCATTGCATTTTTGAAATCCTATGTGGATGTATTTGCATGGACCTATGAAGACATGCCGGGTTTAGACCCTAGGATCGTAGAGCATTATCTATCCTTAGAACCAAATACAAAACCCATGAAACAAAAACTTAGAAAAATCCATCACGATGTTCACTCCCAAGTAAAAGAGGGTTTAGAAGATCTTTTAAAAGTAGGATTTATAAAACCCATTGCATATTCTCAATGGCTTTCAAATATTGTTGTAGTTTGAAAATCCAGTGAAAAAATTCGAATTTGCATTGATTTTAGAAATTTGAACAAAGTCACTCCAAAAGATAATTTTTCTCTTCCAAACATTGATTTGATAATGGATAGCACTGTAAATCAAGAAATGTTTTCTTTCATGGATGGCTATTCGGGTTATAACCAAATCAAACTAGCGCCAAAAGATCAGGCAAAAACTACTTTTACTACACCTTGGGGCACATACTGTTACATGATTATGCCTTTTGGTTTGAAAAATACCGGTGTCACATACTAAAGAGCCATGACTACCATTTTCTATGATCAAATCCATGAGCTCTTGGAGGTATATGTGGATGACCTTTTGGTGAAATAAAAACCCGATGCACACACATAAAATCTTTGAAAAAAGTTTTTAAAAGACTTAGACTTTATAAAGTAAAACTAAACCCTCAAAAATGTGTTTTTGGAGTGGAATCGGAAAAACTCTTAGGGTTCATGGTAAGCCAAAGGGGCATAGAGATCGACCCCTCTAAGTGTCGAGCCATCATAAACATACCTCCACCCTCTAACTTGACCCAAATCCGAAGCCTCCAAGGTCGACTTCAAGCAATTAGGAGATTCATCTCCAATTCAGCAACAAGATGTGAACCTTTCAATAGGTTTTTGAGAAAAGGGGTTAAATTTGAGTAGGATTCTGATTTCCAAAAAGCTTTTGAAAGATTGAAAACATATTTGGTAAAACCTCCGATTTTAAAACCTCCAAAGCAAGGAAAACCTTTATTGCTTTACATTTCGATTTATGTGAATGCATTGGGTGCTTTACTTCCTCAATATGAGGATGATAGTCTTAAAGAGTATGCTATTTACTATATTTTGAAAACTCTATTGGCATATGAAAGAAATTATCAAGTCGTGGAGAAAACGTGCTTGGCTTTGGTATGGGCTTGCCAAAAGTTTAGGCACTATTTCCTAGATCATGAAATTTAAATAGTGTCTAAACTTGACCCAATCAAGCACCACTTTGAAAAACCTATCCTAATGGAGTATGATCTCAAATTCCATCATCAAAGCTCCATTAACGGACAAGCCCTAGCCGATCATGTGGTTGAATTACCTCTCAAAGATACATATCCCATACTGGATGAAATGGCCGATGAAGGCATCTTTACAAACGAATTTCAAATCCATGTTTTATCAAATTGTTGTAATGAAGATCGAGTATAGAAAATGTACTTTGATGGGGCAAAGAATCAATAAGGGGCAGACGTGAGAATCATTCTCATATCCCCCGAGAAAGGAGAAATCCCAATAGCATTTCGACTAGATTTTCCATGTTCAAATAATGTGGTTGAATATGAAGCACTCATATAAGGCCTAAACGTTTTGAAAAATCTAGGGGCATCATGTATTGAAGTCTTTGGAGACTCTATGCTTGTTATAAACCAAGTTTCAAAAATTTGGCAAGTCAAAAATGAAAAACTCATTCCATACCATGAATTAGCCACCCAGTTGGTCGATTCTTTCAAATCATGCACACTCACTCACATACGTAGAGAGTACAATACTATAGCCAATGTCCTCTCATCCCTAGGGTCATCTCTAAGAATCAACCCCTACTTGATCCCTAGAGATCCTCCATTTACCCACTCCATCCACCTATGATTTCGAGATTTGCCAAAATGACCAAAATCCAATGGAAAAACCTTGGTTTCAAGACATTAAAACTTTTTAGAAAATTGAGGATTTCTCGAATTTTCTTCTTTTAAAGATGAAGCTTGTATTCGAAAAATTTCAACCTGATATGTGGTTTTGGGAAGGATTCTTTATAAAAAGAGTTTTACCGGTATTTTGTTGAGATGTGTCGATCTTGATAAGGCTAGGACCGTTATGCATGAGTTCCACGATGGGGAATGTGGAGGTCATGTTAATACAAATATGATGGCCATGAAAATACTTAGAGCGGGTTATTTTTGGTCCACTTTGAAGCAAGATTGTCATGATCATATTAGGAAATGGCATCAATGTCAAGTGCATGGAAATCCCATTCATATTCCAACATCCACCTTGCATTTCATTGTGAGTCCATGGGTCTTCATCATGTGGGCATTTGACATCATAGGACCAATCTCACCAACTGCATCAAATGGACATAGGTTCATCTTAAGAGCCACCGAATATTTTTCTAAATGGGTTGAAGCTACCTCCTTGGCTAATGTCCAAGGACAACATGTACTGGCATTCATTAAGAAAAATATCTTGGCTCGATTTGGAGTTCCAAGAGACCCAGTGTCGGATAATGGCACCCCATTCAAAAATGAGAACATGGAAAAGTTATGTAATACATATGGCATTACTCAACACTTCTCATCGCCCTACTACCCTCAAGGCAATGACTAAGTCGAAGCCACAAACAAAACTCTCATAAGCATCATTGAGAAAACTTTAGAGAAGGATAGGACATAACATAGAAGTTAGATGAAGCCTTATGGGCTTATAGGACTTCCATCCGTACACCCACAAATGCCACACCATTTGAGTTGGTCTATAGTACGAATGTCATATTGCCCATTTATACCAAATTGCATTCATTTCATACATCTCTTGCACTTAAGTTGCTCATAGAGACTCTACAACAAGCTAGAATGGTTGAGCTTGACCTACTTGATAAAAAGGGGTCCTTGCCATGGATCATGCACATGCATATCGGCAAAGAATATCCAAACATTATGAAAAGCATATGAAGGCTCGCGACTTCAAAGTGGGAGACCTTGTCTTGAAAATCATCCATCATCATGGCCCACATCTACTTGATAAGTGACGGCTCAAGTGGGATGGTCCCTATGTTGTGAGAGGGACAACCACAAATAATGCATATTGGTTGATTGATGTTGAGGGAAGAAATTTAGTAGACCCTATAAATGCCTAATACTTGAAAAAAATATTATGTATAGGGTTTATGTCAAATTCTTTCTTAAAGATTTTAAAATGGGTCTCTTTTGAACTTCTTGAAAGAAGGATCAAAATGGATTATATGACCCTAAATGAGGGAACTGATGATTTTTAAAAAGTGGAGTTTTCAAAATCATTTGGTAACATTTCAAAAATCTTTGGCTTACAAAATGAGGCCTAGTTCAAAATAGCAAAATATTTTCAAATGGTAGATGCTATTAGGAAATGGGATGTTCTTGGTTGAACTGAATATCCAAAGGGATGAGTTTTTCCCATTTCATTTCTCTCTAAAAAGGGAAATTGGCAAAATCAAAAGAAAAAGGAAGAAAACAAAAACCTCCAATATGGAGGTCTTCCCTTTGAAAGAAAAGAAAAAAAACCAAAGCTCGAAAAAAAGAGCAATTTTCAAAATTCTTTACCTTAAACCACAGGATGCTTCAGAAGGGTCCGTTGTAACTATTTCCTAAATCCCCTACAACTTATCCCAATGGAAAAAGGTTTTCCATTAAAATCCTAGAGTAGGAATAAGACCTACTTATTTGGATTTTATTTTGTTTGAGAATTAGATTTTGTTGTGTGGGAAATTGAATTTTGAAATGCCATCCAAAATTTCCTACAAAACCTCTGCTAAGTAGTGGGTATTGGAACTCAAATGAGGGGAAATATGAGAAATTGGAAATCCTTTTGATAGAAATTAAAAGGAGTTCCTATTTAAAAAGAATTTTTTAAAACCCGAAACATCAAAAGAAACAATATGGGATTATCTCACTTGGGGCAGTCGGCCTTCATAGGTTTCTCCTCAAGCTCATGCATCTCATAAGTGAGTCTCTAAATACTACACAACATTTACATCAGACACCATGCATGCGTCAAAAGGTCGGTCATGCATGATCATCCTAGGACTAGGATTTTGTCAAGTCTCATTTTGGCTAAGACTCCCTCCTTCACGAAAATCTAAAGAATGGATATAAAATAAAGGAAAGATTCATACTCTCAAGTCAAAAGTTGGGAAGGAAATCCAAAATGGTGTTTCTTCTTTGCCATTATCCAAATAAATTTGAAATAATACCAAAGAGGGGCATCTGTAAACACCATAAAAATTTTAAAAGTATGCTCTCAAAATTTTGAAAATAGACTTGTTTTTTCCTAACTTAAATTTTACAAAATCTTTAAAACAAAGATTTCGAAATCAAATGTTTTCAAAATTGAAGTTAGGAAATCACATTTTGAAATATGCAAAACTAAAAGCCAGGTCAAGTATGGATAAAGGCGAATCATCCCCGCCGAATAATCAACGAAGATCAAGGCAACGGTCAGGTTGAGCTCACATCTAGCAAGGAATGAGCCTATGCAGACCTGAACAAAGTAGGACTACCATAGTCAAGCCCACTTTGACCAAGCTCACATACCTTAATCGGACCAATGGGACTCATCTAGGTAAAGCTCCATAAAGAAGGGGACTTGGCTTGAACGTGCAAGGTAGATCCAAATAAAGGTTAGAGTTCATTCAAAGCCTCAAGTTCGAACCGAATGGCCAAGAAGAGCATGAAGCAGATCATGACTAAAGTGGAACAAAGGAGGTTCGATATCAAGTTTAAATGTAAGTCAGTTGAAGCTCAAATGGAACCAAGTAAATGGTGGGTTGATCATGACATACAAAGGTGAGTCACAATTTAGCCAATGAAAGAAAACCAAAACTGCATCATCGAGCCAACAGTTTGCACCAAGTCCAGACGACCATGCCCAAGTGCACCTAGCCAACCGAACCCACCATGGTCAATCCATCCTCCCTTTAATTGATCAAACATATCTTGATCAAACCACTTTGGCCTTACCTAACCAAATAACCTTGACCGAACATACCTTGACCAAGCTTGACCGAACTATTTAGGCCAAACACGTTTTGATCAAATCCCTTTGACCTTGGCCTAACCAAGTCACCTAGACCCAACCTATCTTGGCTAACCCACATGACACAAAGGAGACCAGGCCAAGGGCCATGTGAACACATGGGCAGCCATGGAGTTGGAGCAAGAGATTGGGCCAAAGAGCTTGGCCTAATCCACATCGTAGAAGCCTCTAAGCCTCCCCCCCTTGAGGCCTATAAAAAGGGCTCTTGGGGGCTCATTTCTAGCATTAAAGGACATGTAGAGGGAGCCCAAGAGGGAGAGTGAGTGCTGTAAAAAGAGAGAGAGGAGGAGAGAAAGAAAGAAAGAGTGAGAGAAGAGGGGAAGAAGGGAATCAACCCCTTTCTTGAGCATCGTCCATTGGAGGCCATTGTAAGTTTGATCCTTCTTTTTTGCTGATCTAAATCTCTCATTCTTCTTATTCAATTCAAAAGGGATTGTATTAATAGAGCATTAGTCTCTCCCCATGATGTAATAGAGTAGAAACGGTGCTCGTTTAATTCCTTTTACATTTATACATTCTACTTGTTTGATTTCAAGTTTCTCTACCTCTCTATATCCTATATCCTCTAATATCTCCTAATCTCCTCTATGCTTAAGCTATAAACATATTTCAATTCATTTTTTTAGTCATTTACTTTGAATTAGTTGTGATTAGTTTTTAATTTCGGATCATTTCATTCACGTATGCTTTAGAAACTGAAATTATGTTTTTAACATTCTGCATATGTCTAGTGTTGTATTTTTTCATTTTTGAACCTCTACTCCAAATAATCTAAAATTTTCTACACCGAATTCTAATACACACACCCACGTATAATAAAATTTTCAAAAATTTTAGGGTCGTGTAGCATCATAAATAAAATAGAGGAAAATCAGAAAAATTCACAGTAAAGTATGTCCAGTTTGTGTTTTCTACAATATAGGTTAGGTAATCTTCCCATAACTTTGTTTGCAATGAGCCAAATCTATTGAAATAGTCTCATCACAAAGCCGACATCCATATCTTTTCAACAAGACTAAATTCATAAAAATCGGAGCTTTATGTACCAAAATATAGAAGTTTCTTTAGACCAATGTATTTCTGTAACAGAACGTTCTAAATGCCTTAGTAGAGGCATTTCTCAGATTAAATTCTATAAAATCACAACACAATAAAATAAAATAAAATAAAAATAGTCCCAGGATCTCCACATTCCAATCTACATACTACAAAATGTTCATGAATTTTGAAGATATCTAAACTATTTTAAAAAATCTAAAATCAAGATCTGAAAGCAAAACAATTTCTGTTTTTCAGAACTTCAAAAGTTTTCATTCCATAGGCCAAGTGCACGACTTGTTTGATTGGAATTGGCCCTAAAGTGAATTTTGGAAACATATGCCCTGCTCAAATTGATCCTCAAAGCATCTAAACTGAGCCTTGAGCGCCGGTTCAAGAAGGCTTAAGACGAAAAGATCTTAGTTCTCTACAATCGCTTCATGAAGTCAGAAATATAACTTTACTAGTTTAAGTGAAACTAGCTGACACGCTCGCGCAAATGAAGTAAGTTGAAAAGCGATTAAGAAGATATATTTAAACAAAAAGTCCTTCAAGGAGATGTTGGGAATTATATTGGTACACCCTGTGATATGTGGAACAATATAGCTATATATATTAGGAAAGTAATAAAAGATGTGTTAGGTGTGTCTAAGGGAGGTGTACCGGCACAAAAAAAAGCTTGGTGGTGAAGTGAAGTAGTGCAAAATAAAATCAAGACAAAGAGGGTATGCTACAAATTATATTATGTTAAGAAAACTAGTGAAACTTTAGAGGCTTATAAGAAAGCAAAGAAAGAAGCGAAAAAGGGCGTCAGTGAAGCAAAAGCTAAAATTTGGGAGGATTTATATAAAAAAACTCAACTCAAAAGAGGGCAAAAGAGATATTTTTAAGATAGTTAGGGCTAGAAATAAGAAAAATAAAGATCTTAATTATGTTAGATGCATCAAGGACGAGGATGAAAAAATTCTAGTGACAAATGATGATATAAGAAATAGATGGAAAAATTATTTTTATAAGCCTTTTAATGAAAATAAAGATGTTAGTATTAGCTTAAGAGAGTTAGCCAAATCAGAAAAGTATATAAACTATAATTTCTACCGATATATTCAAAAGAATGAAGTAAAAGAGGCTCTTAAACATATGAAGGGTGGTAAATCGGTAGGACCAGATAATATTCCTATAGAAGTTTGGGAAATACTAGGAGAAATAGGAATCATTTAGCTCACAAGACTATTTAATGAAATATGGAAAAACCAAAAGATGCCCAAAGAATGGAGAGCAAGTACACTTATACCCATATATAAAAACAAGGGAGACATTCAAAATTCTACGAATTATCGAGGTATCAAGTTAATGAGCTATACTATGAAATTGTGGGAAAGAATTATTGAATGTAGGTTAAGACAAATATTAAGTACAATAGAGAATAAATTTGGATTCATGCCAGGTAGATCTATTGTTGAAGCGATTCACCTTTTGAGACGTCTTATGGAACATTTTAGAGTAAAAAAGAAAGACCTTCACATGATATTTATTGATCTAAAAAAAGCTTATTATATGGTACTGAGGGAGGTTTTTTGGAGAACTTTGGAAAAAAGAGGTATTCCATTGACATACATTAACCTTATAAGAGACATGTACGATAGTGCAAAAACATGTGTGAGGACTCATGAAGGAATGATAGACTTCTTTGAAGTTAATATTGGGTTACATCAAGGATCAACTTTAAGTCCATACTTATTTATAATGGTGATCGATGTGTTAACAAAACATATTCAATATGAAGTACCTTGGTGTATGTTATTTGCAAATGACAATGTATTAGTGGAGGAGTCTAAGGAAAAAGTTAATAGAAAATTGGAACTATGGAGAGAAACATTAGAAAGCAAAGGCCTCCGACTTAGTAGAACAAAGACAAAATATATGGAATATAAGTTTGATCATTTGGTTACTTTAGAGGACATAAAAATTAAAATTGACACACATTGCATCTCTTAAAAGGAAAGTTTTAAATACCTAGGGTCAATTTTTTCGAGTGATGGAAGAATTGATGGAGATGTTACGCATAGAATTAATGCTGGTTGGTTAAAATGGAGAGGAGCATCAGGTATTCTTTGTGATAACAAGATACTATTAAAGTTAAAAGGTAAATATTATAGAGCAACAATTAGGCCTGCCATGTTTTATGGTTATGAGTGTTGGCACTTAATCATCAACGTGTACAAAAGATGTCTGTGACAAAAATGAAGATGTTGAGATGGATGAGTGGTCATACAAGAAAAGACTGTATACATAATGAGGTTATTAGAAACAAATTAGGAGGGACACCAATAGAGGATAAAATGAGAGAATATCGTTTAAGATGGTTTGGACATATAGAAAGAAGATCAAAGGAAGAACTTGTAAGAAGGTTAGAAAAACTAAATTTGGAAACTATTAAAAGATGTAGAGGACGACGACAAAAGTGTTGGAAAGAAACAATAAAGAATGATCTAGCATATTGTGAGTTAATTGCTAACATGGCACATGATAGGAATCTATGAAAACAAATAATCCATGTAGCCGACCCCGTCTAGTATGGGAAAACACTTAGTTGTTGTTGTTATCTACATAGGCTTTGGAGTAAAATTTTCACATCTACACTAATATATCTAGTATGATGGAATTGTCTTCATGGGAGCATGCAGAAAGGAGTGCTACTCGAGAAAAGTTTGGTAGGGGTCATGAATATTTCTTCTTTAGGTAGTTTTTACTCTGTCAAACTAATTTTGCGTGGGACTCTATTGCTCTATGTATTGATACTTCTTATAGCAAAAAGACTACTAGAAGATTATGTTTTGGACAACCCAACAAGATACATATATTTTGATTTATGACTTTAATAGATGGGTAAATATTCTTAGAGATGATAATTACAACTACCGTATCATTGGAGAGCTTTTGGGAGAAGGTGACAGATGATGACCTAAAGCTCGTATATTATATTTTCAGAAGGTTACACATCATTGGCATACATATTCTATAGTCTTTATAGAGGAGGGAGGTGTTGATATTTTTTATGTCGCATTGTTAGATGCCAACATGAGTTTGGTCATAGCCACAGTGTAGAGGTTGCATTAATAAAACTCCCTAAAGTTAGGTTAACAATGTTTCTTTCATTATTGGCACATGACAACCAATAACCTATACGACACATATGATATATATTATAATGAATTAGTATAATATTTTCTAGCGGTAAGAGCATGTTTATCAACTTGTTATATATTTGGTTGACTTTTTGTATTGAGTTTGGTTAGTTATCTTGCATTGTATTTTCTGTTGGTATATAGCAAACGGATTCCCAATACCTTCTATATTTTCATCTTGATAGTGCTATAGGTAATGCCAATATTGCTAATTGGGATTTACTATTCTCTGAGCGTATTATATACTATCTTGAACTAAGAGGATTAAGCGATGATACTATATATAATATCGATGATAACTAGCAACTTATATATTCAATTGCATGTTCCTTCTATGTTTCATTTGTAACATCATTTTACCTATTTGCTTAATTGTGTAATAAATTTGTTTATTTATTTAAATTTCTTTGACATATGATGAAATGCATACCATGATCATCTGATGTTTTTATTTATTTATTTATATATATAAAGAGAGAAAAATAAGAGAGAGTAAGAAAAGCAAATTTAATTACTTACATATAATACACGTACATTCATTTAATAACATAAGCAAAAAGACAAACAAATATAATGGGAAGAACACTAAATAGACACATCTACTCTTTATCATAGTTAAGCATGTAGTCAATCATTATTTTGTACAGGCTTTTGCAACAATCATCAAGGATCATATCACGATGTAACGACAAAGTATACGGTAATATTGTATAATTATCTGGACTACATGTCTTATCATCCAAAAGACATTAGAAATACACTACTACAAAAGTAGTAGATGAGTGAATATTTTCATAAGATAAAGTATAAAATAAAGGATAAATAAAAGATTACTACATTATTTGATCTACCATTTGTAACATTGAAGGATGACTGCCTCATATAGGACAAAGATGTTCATATTGATGCACAAAATCTCTTAACAAAAATATATGTGTCTGTGCAACATACCAACTCAGATATGAATCATCACACTCATGTGGGTACGATGCTTGAATGCTAAGGTTTTGTGGTTGAACATAGTGTGAGCTATGTGATGCACATCTTGCAGTTGGTACTCTACCTTATAGACATATGACTTTGTTGTCCTATATGCTAAAATGGGTCTTAATGGTTCAACAAGTATCTACTAACAATGACTATATTGATGAGTAACTCAGTGTAACATATATGGCTCTACGGTATTCAAACATCGAATGTATCCATGAAATAGGGATAAGTGATAGGTGTTGTTTGTATATCTATTATAACAATAAGATTGCTAAGTGATATGAAAAAAGTTACAATGATATCAATATTATAGTAACATTCATTGTGTACCATAAACAACAACCAAATACTTACTAAACACATACTCACTCTATAAGTGATACTATTCATTTACCTAGCCACACGAGATTGCCCATCAATCCATCCCAAGTGTTTCCTAACTCCAAAGGTCAAAAAATAATCATAAATCCATACCTACAACAAATAAAACATTGTTGTATCATTAAAATAAGCAACTAAGCTAACATCGACTTAAAGCTAAAATAAAATAAACACAATACAAAAACTCGTACCTATAACAAAGCATTGTGGCCACTAAGCTCGTGTGCCTCTATGGGAAAGCTTTTCTTAGTTGTCTATAGAAGTAGGCTAACATCACTATACTCTAAGCATACTCACCGACTCTTGGTAATGCAAAAGTCAACAACTAAATGATGAAAACTGATACCCTGTCCCTTAACTTATCTTGATAAAAGGTATATTGTATGTGATACAACAAAAACAATGCTTTTTGCTCAAGAGTAATCCTCTTCACACCTCCATACTTCATCATAGTGCATACCCATCAATTCTCAATTCAACCATTCTTGTCCATTGCTTTCATCATACATGTGAAGGCTACAAGGTGCTTACCTATTGGAAGACCTAAAATCTCATGGACATTATGAGGATGCTAGTCATAACATCCTAGCATATGAAAGCTATTGGTATTGGGTTGTCATCTCAATTCAACCATTCTTGTCCATTGCTTTCATCATACATGTGAAGGCTACAAGGTGCTTACCTATTGGAAGACCTAAAATCTCATGGACATTATGAGGATGCTAGTCATAACATCCTAGCATATGAAAGCTATTGGTGTTGGGTTGTCATCTCTTGATAAAAGCAATGAACAATGACTGATCCAAATTCGAATACAACAAACCTCTTTGTTCAAATAAACCCAAATCAATGCACAATATCCTACCAACTACCCGGTACTACTACTTCTCACAAAAATGATCACTCAACCAAAACATTATGTCTCGTGTGACATGTCACCCGTTTCAACAATCTCAACATATTTACATACAATGTTTGTTAGTAACAATCTTAAAAATATTTTGATATAATTGATGAAATGAATTATTTGCTCCTACTAATTCATATATACAATATGATTTGCAAAGCTAGTGAGCAACATCATCATCCCTATATAGGGTATGATGGAGATGAAGCTCTAAAGAACTGACTTCATCAAGGTATCCTAAAAAGTTGCAACATAATCCATTTGAAAGTATCATTGCATTATTGGATGATGTATGTGTGATAACTTCACATGCCCCTCCTCATGTTGTACTAGTGACCGTTTGCTATATGTTAAGCCGAAGGCATTTTATTGTAATAATACTATCTTTCACTCATCTCTTTGCATGGGGTATATCATCACCTCTTTAAGTCATTCATACTCCAAAATCTAAAACCATGTTTTATTTGAATACAACAACAACAAACAACAACTAAGCCTTTTCCCATACTAGACGGGGTCGGCTACATGGATTCTTTGTTTCCACAGATCTCTATCGTGTGCCATGTTAGCAGTTAACTCCCAATAAGCTAGATCATTCTTTATTGTTTCTTTCCAACACTTTTGTGGTCGTCCTCTACCTCTTTTAATACTTTCCAAATTTAGGTTTTCTAACCTTCTTACAGGTTTTTCTTTTGATCTTCTTTCTATATGTCCAAACCATCTTAAACGACGTTCTCTCATTTTATCCTCTATTGGTGCCACTCCTAATTTGTTTCTAATAACCTCATTATGTATACGGTCTTTTCTTGTATGACCACTCATCCATCTCAACATCTTCATTTCTGTCACAGACATCTTTTGTACATGTTGATGATTAACTGCCCAACACTCAGAACCATAAAACATGGCAGGCCTAACTGCTGCTCTATAATATTTACCTTTTAATTTTAATGGTATCTTCTTGTCACAAAGAATACCTGATGCTCCTCTCCATTTTAACCAACCAGCATTAATTCTATGTGTAACATCTCCATCAATTCTTCCATCACTTTGAAAAATTGACCCTAGGTATTTAAAACTTTCCTTTTGGAGAATGCAATGTGTGCCAATTTTAATTTCTATGTCCTCTGAAGTAGCCAAATGATCAAACTTACATTCCATATATTCTGTCTTTGTTCTACTAAGTCGGAGGCCTTTGTTTTCTAATGTTTCTCTCCATAGTTCCAATTTTCTATTAACTTTTTCCTTAGACTCCTCCACTAATACAATGTCATCTGCAAATAACATACACCAAGGTACTTCATCTTGAATATGTTTTGTTAACTCATCCATCACCATTATAAATAAGTATGGACTTAAAGTTGATCCTTGATGTAACCCAATATTAACTTCAAAGAAGTCTGTCGTTCCTTCATGAGTCCTCACACATGTTTTTGCACCATCATACATGTCTCTTATAAGGTTAATATATGTCAATGGGATACCTCTTTTTTCCAAAGTTCTCCAAAGAACCTCCCTCGGTACCCTATCATAAGCTTTTTCTAGATCAATAAATATCATGTGAAGGTCTTTCTTTTTTGCTCTAAAATGTTCCATAAGACGTCTCAAAAGGTGAATCGCTTCAATAGTAGATCTACCAGGCATAAATCCAAATTGGTTCTCTGTTGTACTTGATACTTGTCTTAACCTACATTCAATAATTCTTTCCCATAATTTCATAGTATGACTCATTAACTTGATACCTCGATAATTCGCACAATTTTGAATGTCTCCCTTGTTTTTATATATGGGTATAAGTGTACTTGCTCTCCATTCCTCGGGCATCTTTTGGTTTTTCCATATTTCATTAAATAGTCTTGTGAGCCAAGTGATTCCTATTTCTCCTAGTATTTTCCAAACTTCTATAGGAATATTATCTGGTCCTACCGATTTACCACTCTTCATATGTTTAAGAGCCTCTTTGACTTCATTCTTTTGAATACGTCGGTAGAAATTGTGGTTTATATACTTTTCTGACTTGGCTAAATCTCCTAAACTAATACTAACATCGTTATTTTCATTAAAAAGATTATAAAAATAGTTTTTCCATCTATTTCTTATATCATCATTTGCCACTAGAATTTTTTCATCCTCGTCTTTTATGCATCTAACATAATTAAGATCTTTAGTTTTCTTATCTCTAGCCCTAGCTATCCTAAAAATGTCTCTTTCACCCTCTTTTGAGTTGAGTTTTTTATATAAGTCCTCCCAAATCTTAGCTTTTGCTTCACTAACGGCCTTTTTTGCTTCCTTCTTTGCTTTCTTATAAGCTTCTAAAGTTTCACTAGTTTTCTTAGCATAATGTAATTTGTAACATGCCCTCTTTGCCTTGATTTTGTTTTGTACTACTTCACTCCACCACCAAGCTTCTTTTTGTGCCGGTACACCTCCCTTAGATACCCCTAACACATCTTTTGCCACTTTCTTAATATGTATAGCCATATTGTTCCACATATAAGAGGGTGTGCCAACATATTTCCAAACATCTCCTTGAAGGACTTTTTGTTTAAATATATCTTCTTTCTCACTTTTGAGGTTCCACCATTTAGTCCGAATAGCTCGATGCACTCTTTTCTTCTTTGTCCATTTTTTTATTTGTAAATCTATAACTAAAAGTCGATGTTGGGTGGTTAAACTTTCTCCTGGAATTACCTTACAATCTTTACAACACGCTCTATCTTTTTTTCTACAAATAAAGTAATCAATTTGTGTTTGTGATAAGCCACTCTTATAAGTAATTAAATGTTCATCTCGTTTTTTGAAGATTGTATTGACTATAAAGAGATCAAATGACATAGCAAAATTTAAAATCTCCCTACCTTCCTCGTTTATATCCCCATAACCAAAGTTTCCATGAATCCCTTGATATCCTAATGCCTCTTTACCGACATGTCCATTTAAATCTCCTCTTAAACAAATCATCTCCCTTTGTGGAATCTTTTGAAACACCTTATCTAACTCTTCCCAAAAAACTGTCTTTATACTATCTTCTAGTACTACTTGGGGTGCGTAAGCACAAACTATATTCAAAACCTCTACTCCTAACACTAATTTCAATGTCATGATTCGGTCACCATATCGTTGTATGTCTACTACACTCTCCTTTAAATCTTTATTTATGATAATACCAACTCCGTTTCGGGTCTTTTCTTTACCTGAGTACCATAATTTAAAACCTGTATCCTCTATCTCCTTTGCTTTTTCTCCAACCCATTTTGTCTCTTGTAAACACAGAATATGAATCTTTCTCCGAATCATAGTATCTACCACCTCCATTAGCTTACCCGATAATGTTCCGATATTCGAAGAACCAATACGAATCTTATTATCTAGGACTAGCTTCCTTACCCCCCGCATCCGTCCATAATCAAAATGCGGAGACCCTCTCTGAAAATTTTTCACTATATTCGGGCGGCAATGTAGCGGGACTAACTTCTTTACCCACACCCGTCCATGATGTGGGAACCCTCTCTGCAATTGATTCACTACATTCGAGCGAAAATGTAGTGGCCCTTGCTTACTTCTTACTGCATTCGGGCTCTGCAGCACGTCGCTAGGCGGGAACGCCCCAAAGCAATGCTCATAATTTTTGTAATCCATGTTGTAGAAATCCGACGAAGTTTTACGCTGGCTGTTGGAAGCCTAACACAACCCTCCTCCTTTATCCGGGCTTGGGACCGGCAATGCAAGGGTGATCCCTTACATGGGCGGAGTTTAGATGCCTAACACAACCATGTTTTATTTGAATATGTAAAAAAATATATAACATAAGAAACTAAGTGTATAACATTCATAACATAACGTAAAGTACCACACTCAGGCTACGTGAATGGAAGAACCGAAACTTGCTAAAGATGCATTAGCTATTGTTGTAGGGTGCAGTTCAAGTTCTCATCTCTGGCAATGCTAAGATTAGCTAAGGCATCTCTTTCTCGACGAGTAACTCATCACCGTCATAGGTGGAAAAAAGAAAACAGATGAAAAAATAAGAAAACATATCCATATTTACCAATCTTGATTTCAATCGAAAAAAATATAGAAGTTGAATAAAAATACGAGAACAATCCTTCGATACCGATTGGAGTACTATCATTGAAGAATGAAAGTACAGTAGAGAAGAAATGAGATGGGTGATTTTAAAGTACGATGAGGTTGCTTTTCAAACACGGACAAATCAAAGCACAATGTAGAAGAAAAAACTGTGTATATGATAGAGTGACAATGTCGTCCTCTACGGTGGTTGAGAAAATAGCAGTGGAGAAGCAAGAGAATCGCTGAAAATGATATTTGTGGAAAAATCGCGGGCTGAAAATGATATTTATGAAAAAATGGCGGGTGTATGAATAGTAAAACCCATATAATTTCTTAATCTACAGATATTGACTTTTCTCGTATCTCGGTTTTGTCTGTTCGGTTTCGATGCAGCACAGGTTCTGCTCGGGCTTAAGGAAGAGAAACCGTAATCAAACCACAGAGTTAGCGGCTTATTGCGATTCTACATCCGGTGCCGTTCCCAGCCCGGTTCGAACGGCGATGAGCCTCTTCCGATCGGCCATGTTTATCCTTTAGCATTAGAAGAGTTCTCTCACACTCCACGCCACCCCCAACAATGGCATCATCTGAATCTTAATCTACTGCTACCATCATCGTCATTGTTTACGTCGTCCTCCTCCTCAAGCTACATTTAAGGTGGTGCCAAGGGAAACGACCGAGTGTTTCCTACTTTGCATCCATGGAAGACCGAGTATCCAGAAGAACCTTAATTTTGAGCAGGCACCTAGTTGCTGGAAACCTAACTTCCGGCGTGCGTCCGGCGCCATGCTTGTCGTTCACCCCGCCGGAGGCATCCGAGCGTTTCGATTTCAACGTGCACGACATGAGGCGGCTGATGGACGGCCACCATGTGGAGGAGCGGGATCGTATGTTCGCCCTCATGAAGCGTTGCCATCTCTTCAATCCCAGGAAATTGGGGTCGCGCGTGTTCGTGTCGCCCGATTACAACCGCCCGATGGAGGATCAGAGGGAGATAACGATGCAAAGAATCGTGTTTCTCTTGCAACAAGGAGTCTTCAATGGGTGGCTCACTCGGTCGGGCACCGAGTACGCCATGAAGAGGTTCGCTGCGTTCGAGTGTCTCGGGATTTTTGATCACTCCCTTGCGATCAAGCTAGGAGTTCACTTCTTTTTGTGGTGAGAATTCCGACGATCAATGGCTCTCGTATGAATTCACGATTTTGAGTTTTGATCTCTTTGGTGTTTGGAGTTCACGTTTATATTGTGTCTCGTAGGAGATTGAATTTTAGTCTTTGCGGTTGTGAATTTTATGGCTATTTAGCGTTTTCAGTAATTGGTAGTAGTAGTATATTTCTTCCGTGTTTTGTCTTTGATGAGGATCGTGATGGAGATGTCTGTGTGCTTCAAATGCCTTTTTCTTTTTTCTTGATGATTGATGTTTTTCAGTGTTTAGGAGTGGGAATTTTGTAGTTGTTTGCATTATCAACAACAACTAAGCCTTTTTGCATACCGCATGGGGTCGGCTACATGGATTCTTTGTCTCCACAAAGCCCAATATAGACTAGATCATTTTTATTTTTTCTCGTACTCTCACTCTTTTAACATTTTCACAATCTAGTTTTACGTATCTTCTTATGGGACTGCCCTTGGGTCGTCTTTCTACGTATCCAAACAACCTTAAACGATTTTCTCTCATTTTATCCTCTATTGGTGGTACTCCTAATTTGTTTATAATAACCTCATTATGTATACGGTCTTCCTTGTGTGACGGCTCATCTATCTAACATCTTCAATTATGCGTGTGACATCTTTTGCACATGTTAATGATTAATTGCACAACACTAGCGGGTCTAATTGATGTTGACCCTAGGTATTTATATAAACATATTCTTATCGAATATAATTCCCGATGCTCCTTTCCATTTTAACCAACTTACATTAATTCTATATATAACAACCCCATCAATTTTTTTATCACTTTCAAAAATTGATCCTAGGTATTTAAAACTTTTCTTATAAGGGATGTGTAAACACCCTGAATTTTCTAAAAAATCAAAAACTCTCGAAAACACAAAAAGCTCGTTTGAGCCAAAACAACGCCTGTTTTAAAATATGAAAACAGGTACAAAAGGCAAAAGGAGAGCCCTGACAAGAAGAGGAAATCGAGCCCGGAATTTCAGAAGCCACCCCCTGCTCAAAAACAGAAGAAAAGAGAGCCCGTTCAGAGAAAAGCCTGATAGAAGGGTAAAAATGTAATTTGGGTCAAAGAAAAAGTGCAAAAGCAGCTCCAAAATGCAGAAAGAAGCCCAGTACCTGAGGAAGTCGACAGAAGTCTGAGACACGTCTCGTCAGAATAAAGAACAGAATCCGTGCGGCAATCTGAGTTCGATATCAACAGGAACCGGCCAGAAACCAAAACGGCGGACCGAAACGAACACCGAAAAGGTCCTGAAAAGCAGAACACCGGTTGGAAGAAAGACTTGGAGAAGACCTAGGCCAGAGTTGGGCGTCCGATGAATCGAAGCCCGCTCGAAACCGATGGTGAAAAGCACCAGAAAACCAAGGAGCAGAAGAAAAGTTTGGACTGAATCTGGACCCAAAAATATCCAGATCCAGATCCAAATAGTGTTTGGATTGGATCTGGATATCAAAATATCCGAGATTTGAGATCCAAACCCAAATAAATATTTGGACTGGATCTCAAAATATCCGAGATCCGCAATCCATATCCATATAGGGTTTAGATTGGATCCAGATAGCTAGACCCAAATCCAAGACCCAATATCGAAGACCCATTTGAAACCTCTATAAATAGAGGTGAGTGGGCTGGAATAATCAGATTTCACGTGAAGTGAAGAGCAAGGCTTTCACGTGGACTTCAAAAGGGGGGGGGAAGAGAGAGAAAGGGGCCCTAATGGCCCAAGTTTTGAGAGTTGGGATTGGCCATAGAGCCATGCGCTGCACCAAATGAGATGGCGTCTTCTTCATGCTTGGAGTGGAGTTCGTGGTGGAGCTTGGTGGCGTGAGTGGCGGCGTGGAGTGGTGCTGCAACCAGGTAAGTCCCTAAAACCTAACCTAGACCACCTCTATTCTAACCCTTCTAGACCACCTAAACCAGCCCCTAAAAACTCCATTAAACCAGCCAAGTCCTGACCGGTTTTCACCAAAATTTCTACCCTAGACCACCACCTAACCAAGCTACCCTAAGACCTAAACTAGTTCGGCCACCACATGGTCGAACTCCCCCTTTGAACTCAGCCAAGTTTGGCCACCACCTGGCCGAAGCCTTTTCCTAAGACCCACGGCCTGCAAGGCAGGCCGTGTCCCACATTTTTTACCTAAGGTCTGGCCTGCCTTGAGGCAGGCCAACTACCCTAAAAACCGCCCAGCCATTGGCCAAAATCTGGCCTGTTTTGAGGCAGGTCACCTTAACCGTGTTCTTCCCCCACTCGCCTAAAACCTGGCTTGCCCTTTTGGCAGGCCATTTACCTTTTAAACCAACCCCTAACCTAGCCGTGACTTGCTTAGGATCGACCCCAACTACATCCTAAAAACCGAGTTCACTCGAGCCACCTTGGCTTGAGTCTCACAAGACCAAACAAAAGCCATAAACCTTGGCCGAAATCTCAAAACTTCAGCCAATACCTAACCTAGGACCAGCCAACTCTATCCTATACCTAAACCAAGGCCAAATGCTGGCCGAATCCTAAACCAAAACCTTATCACTCGAGCCACCTTGGCTCGAGTCATGCCTTACCCAAACCGGCCCCAAGTAGCCCCAAACCCATTATAACTTGCAGCTCCCGGAACTCAAAGTCTCTCCAAGCTCTCCGGCTTCGCTCCCACATGCCTCGAATGCCATGAGTCAATCTCCTTTACTTTTTCTCCCACCTACTTTGTCTCTTGTAAATATAGAATATGAATCTTTCTTCGAATCATAGTATTTACGACTTCCATTAACTTATTAGTTAATATTTGATATTCTAAGTACTAATACGAATCTTATTATCTAGGACTACTTCCTTACCTCCAGCATTCGTCAATGCTGAAAATGTGGATATCCTTGCTTTAACTTATTCACTACTTTAGGGCGACAATGTAGCAGGACTAACTTCTTTACCCACACCCGTTCATGATATGGATGATATAAGATGAGCTTTTATGAGATAAGTTTTTGTTATCGTATTGAGGTCTATATAGAAACGGGCCATATTATAGGTTAGATAAATGGTTGAAGATATATGGAAGTCCAACAGTTTGATGGACCTCGTTGAGCCAGAAATTCTTTCAAGGAGTATGTTGAAATGTTCAAAGAATTGGTGTCTAAATTCTCTTGAACATAATGTTCCAAAATATTTTTGGCCATAAGCGGTACTTACAACAGTATATATCATGAATAGACTTAAAACCTCCATTCAAATTGATTAAACCTTAAGCTAACCCATTTCATCTTATTCTAATGGTGTTTGGTTGTATTTGTTATGCTCATGTTTATAATCAATTTAGAGATAAACTTGATTCAAGGGCGGTTAAATGTGTCTTTATCGGATATTCTTGTGAAAAGAAAGGATATGTTTGTTGTGATCCTAATTATCATAGTAAGTATATCTCCATGGATGTAACATTCTTTGAAACTACTTCTTTCTTTCAAAAATCTACCGATTTGTCTAATTCTAGCATTGAAGAGATTGTTCTCCTAATGAACATTAGGAGTGAGGGAATAAATGAAGATCATTTTTTTTGCATAAAATGACAAACCGCAAGAAAGAAAGAATATGGAGGGTGTATACAAAAGGGAAGAGAAATATCATCATGCCCAATCCAATAAACATCACTGACCAAGGGGAGAAACCTCCTCATATTCAACTGAAATCTTAGAAGAAGCAAGCAATGAAGACTTTGATGTGCCCATAGCCCTTTGGAAAGGAAAAAGATTGTGTGGTAATTATCCGATTTCTCAATTTATTTCTTATGATCAATTATCATCCAACTATCATAATTTTGTGTTAAAAGCTGAATTACATCAAATTCTTAAAAATTTTCTTAAAGCATCACAAAATGAGCATTGGGTTGAAGCCATGAAATCTGAACTTCATGCACTTAGAAAAATCAGACGTGAGAGGTCAGTGATTTACCACTGGGCAAAAAGGCAATCACTTGTAAGTGGGTGTATACTGTAAAATTTAGAGCATATGATACGTTGGAGAGATATAAAGCATAACTAGTAGCTCATGGTTATAGTCAATCATATGAGATTGACTATGAGGAGACATTTGCACCAGTGGCAAAGCTCATATCTATATGAGTTATTATTAGTATTGCTGCCCATAAAAATTGGACAATGTGATAACTTGATGTGACAAATGCATTCTTACAAGGAGAGTTTAAAGAAGAAGTCTATATGGAGTTAGCACTTGATTATCCAAATCCAAAAGATAAGGTATATAGATTAAAGAAAGCTATTTATGGACCAAAACAATCTTCTAGAGTATGGTTCGAGAAATTCAACAGAAGTATTATAAGTTTGGGGTATCAAAAGAGTGAGTGATGATTCATTATTCTTTAAAAAGGGAGTAAAGTTGATATTATTACTCGTATATGTTGATGACATTATTGTGACAGGTGATGACATTGAGGAAATCAAAAGACTAAAGCAAGATCTACATTGGCTATTCGACATCAAGGACCTCGGAAGATTACATTTCTTTTGGGCATTGAAGTAGCCTACTAAGGTACTAATATCTATTTAAATCAAAGAAAATATACTTTGAACTTTTTACGAGATGTTGAGATAAAAAATTGTAAACCTATCCATACTCCAATGGATGTTAACCATAAGTTGCACATGGAGGATGGAGCTGATAAAGTGGATGTAACTAGATATCAACAACTAGTTGGAAAACTGATATATTTGACTATTACATGCCCAAACATAGTATATGCAGTAAACATAGTAAGTCTGTTTATCCAGTTGCCCTCTAAGTACCATATGGATGCAGTTTTTCACATACTAAGATATCTGAAAGCGACTCCTAGAGATGGAATAATGTACAAAGCCAATGGACACACACATATTGAAATTTATACAGATGCTGATTTGGTAGCTTCTAAAAAGATAGAAAATCAACTACAAGATATATAACTCTAGTTGGAGGGAACATAGTATCATTAAAAAGTAGAAACAATCGGTTATAGCCAGGTTGATAGTTGAGGCAGAATATAGAGTTGTTACATCAGGAATGTGTGAAGGAAATTAATTGCGGTCTCTACTAATGGAAATCGGCCTATTTGTAGATATTTGTAAAGAACTCTATTCCTATATTTTGTGATAGTAAAGCAACAATACAGATAGCTTCAAATCCGGTATATCATGAGAGAACAAAACCTATTCAAATAAATTGCCACTTTATATGAGATAATGTATATACTAAAGAATTTCGGTTGGAACATGTGAAGTCAGACAGTCAATGTGCAGACATATTAACTAAAACTCTTAACAAGAATCTATTGCTCAGGCTATGTAGTAAGTTGGGTGTAATATCTATCTTTCACCCAACTTAAGGGAGAGTGTTGGAACTCATGAGAGAATCAACTACAACTGAAGATGGTTGCAGACTACTTGCAGAATTGATCCAATTTGTGTTATTCGTATCGCACCATATCGTATGATACGATACGATACATGTAACTGTATCGTAAAAACCAAATTATCATTCCGTATCGTGTGATACGGGCGATACGCCCAAGGACCCGTATAAATGGTCCCTGGCCGAATAGAAACCCTCATTTTTGCGAGTTTCTGTTGTTTTTTAGAGCTCCCTACGCTTCCTTTCCGTGGTTCTCCTCCTCCGTGGGGTTCAAGAGTCTAAAAACATGCTCTACGGTATCCGTGCAAGCCTCCTAACTCAGATTGTGGTATATTTTTATTGTTTTTCTTTATTTTTTGTTTTGTAATTGTTATTTTTTTGTGTTATTTGTATTTTTATTTTTTTAATGACAAAATATGAAGTTATTAAGTGTGTGCATATGATTTTTATTGCATTCATGAAGTGGGAGACACTCTATTTGAGTGTTATATGAAGATTGGGGATTTATGAAGTGGTTTTATTTTCAGGTTTTTTATTGAATTAAAGTGCTCAATTGAGATGGTAGGAAGGGGTGTTAGAGACTCCCATTCTCGGTCTGATGATCTGGCATGGTAGTGGGGTATACCAGTTGAGGGTTTAAGATTAAAGATCAAATATATGTTTTGTGAGAAGGTGGTTAGTGGTGGAATTTCATGATTGAAGCACACCTAGCAGGGACTAGAAAAGAAGTTTCTCCTTGTACAGGCAGAGTTAGAAGTTTGCAAGAAGGCATTAAATAACAATGTCTTCAGATGATTGAGAGTATACAAGAGAGGAGATAACAAAAGGATGATTTAGGGCAAATTGAGGAAGATGATGATGCTATTGGATTCACTAATAGTATTCTTTCAGATGCCAGAACATAGATTAGTAGTAGTAGTTCTCGTCCACCAAACAGGAGAAAGAGAGTTGCTGAAGATTTTGGAAGTGGTATAAGAGGAAGCTCAAGAAAGAGTAGAGGAAGAGCTGCTTCTACCATACATTCATTTTTCTCTCCTAGCACTACACCTAGTGCTCAACCTAGAATTCGTGTTGTTATGGCTTCAAAACAACTGCATGATCAAGCAGACCTTGCAGTGGACATATGGTTTTATGATGCATACATTCAATTTAATGCAGCAAATAGTTTTCATTTTCAAGCAATGACAGATGCAATTACTAATATTGGTCCAGGATACAAGATGCCCTCTTATCATAAATTGAGAGAAAAGATTTTAGATAAGACCGTCCTTGAAGTGCAAGAATATTGTTCGACTTTAAGAGTCATGGAAGGAAACATGATGCACTATCATGGTAGACAGATGGACAGATAGGCGAGGAAGGTAGACACGGAAAATCCTCGTCTCCGGGTTCTTAGGCCTGAAGCGAATCTTTTCGTGCTTACGTCGCTTTAAAAAAGGGCGTGCCAGCTAGCTTTCTCAAACTAGCGAAGTGATTTTTGAAAATATCTGACTTTTGGGGCGACTGTGGACAAGTGGGTTCTTTTCGTCGCAGACTTTCTTGCACCGGCGCACAAGGGTCAGTCTGTACGCTTTAGGAAAACTCGTTTTTACACAAACACGACTCTTTTTGAAAACTTGAAAGTGTTTTGTCAAATTTGCAACTTTTTATACATGGGATCTATGCGCTCCTATGTCTCTCGGGTTTTAGCCGATTTTGGCGTGTAGTCGTGTGCATCCAGTGCTTGATTTAAGGCAAGTACTACACGATTTGACCAATCTGGTTCGATGCAAGTATGCTCCCTATCTCGAGTGTGGCGGATATGCAATGCAAACTCACACAACTTGAAGGGAAAACCCGAAATTTAAAGACATAACCGAAGGGAAATAGCAGAAAGGGAAATAGCAGAAAGGGAAATATGGCTATATCTTAGATGCCGAAGGGAAAATATATATAGCTATATCTTAAGAGCGAGAAGGCTCAATGTGAGTGAGTGCTTTTGAGTGTATAAATTGAAAGGGCAACTCACACGACTTGAACCTTAAAAACCCAACTGAAAGGGGAAATACGTATATATATGTAAGAGCGGAAAGGCTCAATTGTGAGTGAGTGCTTTGAGTGTATAAAATGAAAGACAACTCACACGACTTGAACCTTAAAACCCAGTTGAATGTATATAAATAGAGCTATATCTTATGGGCTGTTGAGGCCCGTCTTGTGTGCAAAAGGTGTGCAGATAAGAGCGGAAAGGCTCGAGTGTACGTGTGTGATTCGTGTTTCAAACCATAATATTACATCCCGGGGGGAGACTACGCTCCATTATTACAACCCCGTATCAAATTGAATTGAATTTGAAACAACGTAAAGAACCAGATTCGAGCACTTACTCGTCTTTTGCTTGGGCTTCCTTTTTCAGCAAAACCTGACCTTGGATATAGCCGTTGGATGGACTTTCCTCTGCGAGATGACCAGCTGCGTAGAAGGTTGATCCTAGATCGTGACCTGGGTTAGATTGACAAGCTAATGCACTATGGGTTTCGGGCTTAGATATGATAGATCTAGGGTGAAAAACTAACGGATCTGAGTTAGGTCTAGGTGATTTGTTTTGGTCGAAGGTTAGCTCAAGGCTCTAAGGGGAAAACCTGACTAGCTAGTGGTCGAGTTAGGGGATGTCTAGGGAAGTGGTTCGGGCGAGATGCGAAGGGATACTCGTCTCACAATGGGTCGAGATTGGTTTAGGGATAGTGAGTAATCTTAGGGGAAATCCTAAGGTAAGCTCTAGGGCAATGCTTGGCCAAAGGGTGGCCGAGCTTGGACTGGTGTTGGGTGTTTGATCTCACGTGAGATCCTAAGGGAGTGGCTCGGCCAAAGGGTGGCCGAGCTAGGTAGGTGTAGGTTAGTTCTTTTGGTTAGGATCTAACTTAGGTAATGGATTTAGTTTAGGGAAAAACCTAAAATGAACTCAGCTAGCATGGGCTGAACTAGATGGGTGAAAACGGGTTCGTCCAAAGGAAGGAACCGAGTGTTTTAGACACTCGGTTTTGGCTAGGTCTCTAGGAGTAGTTTTGGTTTAGGAAATAGTTTAGGTGGTTTAGTGCTATATGGTTTGGCTGGGAGGGATCTAAGGTGAGCTTGGCCAGCCAATGGCCGAGCTGGGTATGGTTCTAGATTAGAGTAGTCTTAGGTAGAACTAGGATCGTTCCTTTAGTGAAGTTCGGCCAGCATCTTGGCTGGACTTTTGACGTTTTATGTTTTAGGGTTTAGGTGGTTTTGAGAGGTACGAAAAGAAGGGACTTTGGGCAGGATTTTAGGGGCTTACCTTGACAACCTATCAGCCCATTTGATCTCGTTTCCAACGCAGCCAATCTCCATTGAAGAAAGCCCATCCAATGCCGCCAGGTTTTTCTCCATTTCCAGCAACATACAAGGCGTGAAATGCTCCCACTTACACTTGAGTGCAGCCCACAAGATCAACCCACGATTTTACAAAACAAGAGGGGAAGGCCAACCCCTTTTTGTTGACCTTCCTCTCTCTCTCTCTCTCTCTCTTTCCCCCCCAACTATCAACGTGAAGTGCTGGAAATTCGTCTCCTTTAAAGTCAGCCTACTCACGTCCTTTTATAGGCCCCTTGTGTGGATATGGATCCTTTTTTGGTTTCTAAAATCCGGATCCAATTCAATCCAAGTTTCGTTTGGATATGGATCTTGGATCTGGATCTGGATTTTTGGATCTAGATTTGATCCAAATTTTTCTCTTCTTCAGTCCTTTCTGGCGTTTCAAGCCGGATGCTTCGTGCGGGTCCTGAGTTCATCAAGATTCCGTCTTACGCTGGGTTTTCCCCATTTTCATCGTCTGAGCTTCTTTTCGCCTTTCTAGACTCTATTTCGACTGTTTCTTCTTGCTTTTGACTTGGATTTTTCGTGATTTCAGAGATGCTTTTGGCTTGGCCTTTGATGCTTCAGGCTTGAAAATGCGTTTGTGGCCTGGGCTTCTTTTTCGTCCTCGAAATTCACTTTTCATTGGTGTAGACGCGCGAAAATCCCCGCCTCTTCGCCTCTTTCGGGGCTTGGGGTGGATCTTCTCGTGTGTCTAAGGCCTATGTATATAAAGAGGGCGTGCCAGCTAGCTTACTTAAGCTAGCGAAGATATTTTGAACACTGACTTCTAAACGTGGCGGCTGTGAGCAAGTAAGCTCTTGTCGTCGCAGACCTTCTTGCACCGATGCGCAAGGGTCAATCTGTACGCTTTGCAAAAATCGAGTTTTGGAGAGAAAGTCTACGAAGCGGTTCGAGGTGTCTATTTCGGGTCTTTAAGATGCGATTGCATGTTTTAGATCACGTGGATTTGCACGTGCCTAAGTCTTTTCTTTTTTCCCTTTTCGGGCCACCTAGTTTGTGTGTTATGAACACTCCACTACATGGGCGAATTCGAGCGGGGCTTGCTTTGATGCAATATGCGTCCTACCTCGTGGTATGGCGTAGATGCAATGCAAACTCACGCTACTCCAAAGGGAAAACCCGAAATGTAAAGACAATGCTGAAGGGGAAATGACAGAAGGGAAATAACCGAAGGGAAATAACCGAAGGGAAATATGTATATAGATTATGTATATGAGCCCTTACTCGGGTCTTGCAAATAAGAGCGAAGGCTCAATGTGGGTGCGTGCTTGAATTGAAAGACTTACACACACGACATGAGATTAAACCCAAATATAAATTGCAGTATGGCCTTGACTAAGGTCTTGGGAGTAAGAGCGAAGGCTCAATGTGTGTGAAAGTGCTTGAATTGAAAGACTTACTCACACGACATAAATGAAACCCAAATATAACTGCAATAAGGCCTTTACTAAGGTCTTGGGAGTAAGAGTGAAGGCTCAATGTGTGTGAGAGTGCTTGAATTGAAAGACTACCCACACGACATAAATGAAACCCAAATATAAATTGCAGTATGGCCTTGACTAAGGTCTTGGGAGTAAGAGCGAAGGCTCAATGTGTGTGAAAGTGCTTGAATTGAAAGACTTACTCACACAACATGAAATGAAACCCAAATAGTATAGGTCGGCCCTTACTTGGGTCTTTCAAATAAGAGCGAAAGCTCAATGTGTGTGAGAGTGCTTGAATTGAAAGACTTACTCACACCACAAGAAATGAAACCCAAATAGTATAGGTCGGCCCTTACTTGGGTCTTTCAAATAAGAGCGAAAGCTCAATGTGTGTGAGAGTGCTTGAATTGAAAGACTTACTCACACGACAAGAAATGAAACCCAAATAGTATAGGTCGGCCCTTACTTGGGTCTTGCAACTAAGAGCGAAAGCTCAATGTGTGTGAGTGTTTGAATTGAAAGACAACGCACCCAACTTAAACAAAACCCTTCGAAAATGAAAGTATATGTGTACACTCATATATTAGGGGCTGATTAGGCCCGTGTATGTTCAAAATCGTGCACGGCTAAGAGAGTGCACGTGTGTGGTTGTGCCAAGCCACGTTATTACAAGCGGGGGGAGACTATGCTCCGTTATTACAACCCCGTATCAAATTGAATCTCAAGCAAGTGTACAACTAAAGACCGAGTTTAGACACTTACGAGTAGCTGGTCCGTAGAGGCCTTGCTTTGGCGTGGATTTGGCTTTGGGCTGCAAACGGGAGCTCCGCAAAGGTAGGTGATCAAGGGTGCTGGCCGGCTGCAAGTGGGGCGCGGGATAGGCGCCTCGAAGGTGGCCGGTGGCAAGTAGATGGCGCCTCAAAGTAGGGGGTTTAAAGGGGCTGAATGAGTGAGGTATTAGGATCACTAGGGGAGTTGGGTACTTAGGGAAACTGGACCTAAAAGGTGAGCTGGTGGGAAGGCCGAATAGGACACCTAGGGGAAGGCCGAATGTGAGATGATGGCTAGGTAGTGGCCGGCAGCTTGGGTTATACTAGGTTCAGCTAGGTTAAAGTGGTGGTGGAAAAGGGGCTGAGATGAAGGTAGGATGGGTGGCTAAGAGTGGAGAGGTGGTAGGGAAGGGGGCTAGGGAAGGTGCAGGGTACTTACCGAATGGGGAGAGGTGGCGGATGAAGTGGGAAGCAGGCGGGCAGGTGGCTGTTGGCTGGTTCGGTTGGGTGGAGGTGATGGCGTCCGGCTTAGGGATGGTGGTGGTGGATGGAAGAGGGAAGGTGGCGGTGCAGGTAGAGCTGATGGAGCAGGTGGAGCAGGCGGACAAGTTGGAGAGTGGAGTCGGCTGGGCTGAGGTGAGGGCTCCCACTTGGAAAACCCGCCCACAAGGAGGGGGGTTTAAATAGGGGATGGGTAGGTCGGTTAGGGCTGGGCTGAGGGTAGTGGTTAGGTGGTTTAGGTAGGGTGGTATGTAGATAAGGTGGGCTGGAAAAGGTTGGGCCAGATATTTTAAAACTAGGGGTTTGGGTAAATCGTGGGCTAAGGGTGGTTTAGGGGTTTAGGGTTAGGTTAGGTGGTTGGGTTTTAGGGTGAGGTTTAGTGAGCTAGGTTAGGTGGTTAGGCTAGGTTTAGGCTAGGATTAGGGAAATTAATCTAGGTTTAGGGAAGGATTAGGGAAGTGGGTTAGGTGATTAGGTTGGGATTAGGTCGGGATTAGGGAAGTGGGTTAGGTGATTAGGTTCAGATTAGGGGTGGATTAGGGGTTTAGGCTAGTATTAGGTATTTTGGGTTAGGTTTAGATGAGGGAGCTCCCTTAGCATGGCCCATAGGCCTTGATCACCCCATGTTGGTGCAGCCCTAGGTTAGGTTTTAGCTAATTACAAGCTTAAACCCACTCAATTAGGCTAACCCACATGATTAAACCCAAACTTGACACACAAGTCAAGCTTAATACAACACTCTTGATATTTTTCACCCCCACTCTCTCTCATGCCCAATATCCCACGTGAATTTCAAGTGGGCCCCACCTCCATTTATGAGAAGGTGATGTGGGCCATGGATATGGATATTGGATTGGATCTCTGGATCCAAATCCAAATCCAAGTCCACATATGGGTTTGGATTGGAATCTGGATATATATGGTCCAGATCCAATCCAAACTGAACTCTGACTCCTTCGAGCTGGGTTCGAAACGGACGATTCGTGCGGGGCCTGACAGCATCAGTACTCCGTCTGCGTTGGGTCTTCGCCAACATAGTCGTCCGCCTCCATTTCTGCCTTCCGGAGATAACTTCAAATGATATTTTGGTAAGAACAGGGTCTTGGACGTTCGAGATCCTGGGGTGTGAATCAGATACAAGAGTTGCTGCGCCGGGCTTGACGTGTGCTCCGGTTCCGGGCTCTGGCTCTCCTGGTCCTGTCTTGATCGGGCCAAGCCACTTCGGGGTTTCAAAACATGTTTTAAAAGGGTTTTCAAAAGCCATATTGTATGTTTTTGAAAGATATAGTTTAAAACATATATACAGGGTTGTCTGGAAGGCTCCTAGGTTTCCAGACTCAAAAATGGCCCTTTGGGGCTGCTTTGTATAAAACCAGATGGATTTTGAGAAATTCGTGGAATTTCAGGGTGTTTACAATTGGGCTGGGCTTGACCTTTGAACTTTTTGAATCTTTTGCGACTGTTTTGAGCCAGGCTTCATCTGTTCGTCTGGTCTTTCGTAAAAATAGGACTTTCGTCCATTTTCAAGATTTTTTGTGTTTCAAACAGGTTTGGAAAACAGAATTTTGAAATGTTTTGAGTTCCTGAGTTTTTCGAAAATTCCAAACTTATCTTTTGAACTGGTTTTCGAACCAGGCATTTGGTTTTGAAAAGTATTTGGGTTTTTGGGGTGTTTACAAAGGGCCTTGCTAAACTTTCTTGTCTACTGTTCTAAAAGACTTATGTTTTTGAGATCTCTATACATGTCAGAGGAAAGACACACTGTAGAGATCCTACGGCAAGAGTTTGATAAGGTGATATGCGAGGTTGGGGTAGAGAATGTAGTCCAATTGATTACAGATAATGCAATTAACTACAAAGCAGCTGGAAAGGAGTTAGCAGATACTTATTAGACTTTCTATTGGACACCATGCACAGCCCATTGTTTAGATCTCATCCTTGAAAATATTGGTGAGATGGATGAGATAAAGGCAGCAACTGAATGTTGCCATGCATTTGTATTATTTATGATAGGAGATATACAGATGGTGCAGAGCTTCTTCGTTCAGCTGCAACTCAGTTTGCAACTAACTTCTTATTTGTAAAGAGTATTGTGAGACAGAAGCAAGTATTGAAGAGAATTTTCTCCTCAGATGAGTGACAACAATTTACAGAGTTGTCTCAAAATAGAAGAAACAGAAAGTTGAATGAGATTTCAGAGACAGTCTTCAGGAGTATATTTTAGAATGCATGTGTTAGATTGTTGAGGATTATATGTTCATTAGTAAAGGTTTTGAGAGTGGCTGATAGCGAGGAGAAACCATCTATGGACTACCTTTATGAAGCCATGGATAGGGCAAAAGAAGCCATTAAAAATAATTTTAATAGAAAAAAGAGAGATTATGTGTCCGTGTGAAAAATTATAGATAATAGATGGAACAAACAATTGCATCAGCCTATTCATGCAACAACATATTATCTAAACCTATCATTGAGGTACTCAGCAAGCTTCAAAAGGGACAGTGAGGTTAATCGAGGCATCATTGATTGTATAGATATATTAGTCCTTGATGAGAGTAGAGCAGATGCTATGCATCGAGAGATGGAGATCTATGATAATGCTCTTCACTTAATGGGTTTGCTTGTAGCAATTCGCAACTTTATTAATATGCGCCCAAGTAAATTGTTTATCTTTGTATTTAAGTTTCTTAAATCTTATATTATTGTGGATTAAGTCTCTAATGTTTGCCTTTTTCTACAGATGTTTGGTGGAATAGGTTTGGAAGTGATTGCCCAAACTTTAGAGATTTTGCAGTGAGAGTTCTGAGTCAAACCTATAGTGCAACGAGTTATGAAAGGAATTCGAGTGTCTTTGAACACATCCATACAAAAAAGTGCAACAGGTTGGAACATAAGTGGTTGAATGACTTAGTTTTTATTCGTTGTAACATGTGGCTTCGCGAAAGGTAATCTTGTATTAGTTAGTACTTAAAGATTCAATTCAATATATTTTTGACTTCAATTGTTAATATTATTTACTAATTACTTATCTTTCTTTCTTTAAGGCAATTGAAAAAAGTAAATAAAGAATAAAGCCAATTTGATCCAATAAGTTTGAATAGAAGACTGGATTATAGAAGATAGTGAAGAAAATACACTCCTAACTGAAGAAGACATTGCATGAATTAATTTGGAAGGAGCGCAACAACATTATCAAGGAGATGAAGATTTTGATTTTCAAGCAAAAGGTGGTGATGATGATGAGGATCTTCAGCAAGGAGAAGATAAGATTATTTAGTTGATGATCCTGATTTAAATATGTAAATGTAAATGTAATTAATTTTTTGCTTCAAAATATGTAAATTTGGATGTAATTGTTCAATGTTGAATGCTTAATATGTACTAAACTTTGTATTATATGAATTCAAAGCAATTAGCATATTTTTTCTAATTTTTCTTGATTATTTTTGGATTTTTATTAATTTTTCCTGATTTTTAAATATTATTTCTATTTTTTTAATATTAAAGTATGATACGATACAATATAATATGCTATGATATGATACGCCCGTATCGTGGAGCTCAGCGATACGTGATACGATTCGCGTTAGACAACACTGGGTGAAACCCTATTAGCTATTAACAATTTTAATAGACAAAAAGAAAGAGTAGAGGGGGCAACATCACTTTGGCAGTTGACTGCACCCTTCCATCTTTTTTATAAAAACTTCTTTGTTATTTCAGATGTATTTTTTTCGTATTTGATGAATAAGAACTCCTATAATTATTTGTGCTATTTAGCATTAGAACATTTATCAGTTAGATGTTAAGAATGCATTTTTGAATGGGTGGTTATGTTAGAAATCATGAAAGCACAATGGAAGATAAAATATCACATATAACGAAGAAGTAAAGAGAAAATGTGGAGATCGAATGAGGGGACATGCCCTCCAATGGAGGCTGCCTCTCCTCTTTCTTTTTTTCTTAATCTTAGTCTCTTAACCCTAATACAATAAGTCTAACCCTTATATAATGGGTTGTTACACATAAAATAACCAAAATGCTTTTAGTGCTACAAGCAATTACAATAATACCTAAAACATAAAAAATACTAAAACTGACACTAAAAACAACATATATTTATATTCTTCAACATCCCCCCTCAAGTTTGGAGTTCGAAGTGCAACAGAAAATAAAATATCACATATAATGAAGAAGTGAAGAGAAAATGTGGAAATCAAAGGGGGGCAAGCCCTCCAATGGAGGCTGCCCCCTCTCTCTTTTTTTAAATCTTAATCTCTTAACCATAATACAAGAAGTCCAACCTTTATATAATGGGTTGTTACGCATAAAATAACCAAAATACCCTTAGTACTACGAGCAATTACAATGATACATAAAATATAAAAAATACTAAAACTAATACTGAAAACAACATATATTCATATTCTTAACACAAGTTGGGAGTGAGATACTTCGAACTCCAAACTTGCCAAAAATCTGATTCTTTCTTCATTTTTTTTTTCAGATTTTTCAACCCTCTTTGCTGTTCACTTTTCAACAACCGTCTTAGCTGCAACACGATTCATCAACCTTTATGGTTCTTCAGAAGCTTCATGGCTACACAAATTTTAACTCAACCTTCATGGTTGGTCATTTTCAACAGCTTTTTTACTGCAATATTTTTCAGTAGTTTTTTTTGCTACATCTTCAACTCAACCTTTATGAGTGGTCATTTTAAGCAGCTTCTTGGTTGCAACATCTTCAACTCAACCTTGATGACTGGTAATTTTCAGTAGCTTCTTGACTGCAACCTTTTCAATAGATTCTTTAGCTGCAATATCTTTAACTTAGCCTTCATGATTGGTCATTTTCAGCAACCTTATAGCTGCAAAATACAATTCAACAATCCTCATGACTGTAATCTTCACCCTTAAAAAAAACAACTCTCTTAGCTGCACAATTTCAACAACTTTCTCTAAAAATTTTGTAAAGACATCAACCAATCCCGCATGACTTGCAAGAACAGAAACAAATGTGATATAGTTGGGTTTGACGTTGGCTTCTGCATCTCATGAAACACATGGAGAACTTCCCTTCCATATCCATTCATTCCATATCCTGCAAGCATTGTTGTCCATCTCATAATGTTCTTTTTGTGCATCCGTTCGAACCCCTTTCTCGCCATCTCCACTTTCCCGCATTTACAATACATATTAATAAGAGACGTTCCCAAAGACTACATTGTCCTCTAACTCCATCTTGATGGCCTGGTCATGTATACACTTCCCTATATGGAGAAACCACAATGTTTACATGCTAGGAGTGCTGTCGACAAAATTACCATGTTATAAGCAACACCACCATCTCTGACCATTGTTGAGAAGATCTCCAAGGCCTCTATAGCAAGGCCGTTTTGAGAATACACAACAATCATGGTATTCCAAGAAACACTATCTTGTTCGGTCATTTCGTCGAACATGTGTCAAGCTTCTGTAATCCCTTGTGATTATATCCATCTAAAAGCATGTTTCTAATAGAGACGTCCCATTCAAATTCTATCTGAATTATCAAACCATGAAAACATGTCATCAGTTGTGCATTCACCAAGCGCATGCAAGCGGCCACGACACCAACCATAGCAATAGAATCCACTATAACCGAATACTCGCTCCTCTTGGCCTTAAAAACTAGCAAGGCATCCTTCATAAGATCATTGTGTACGTAGCCATTGAGCATGGTGGTCCAGGAGACAACGCTCCTTATTGACATTTTGTCGAACACTTTGCGAGCGTTGCTGAAGCAACGACATTTCGCGTATATGTCGATGAGGGCGGACGTGACGAAGACGTCAGAGTCAAGGCCGGCGAAGATGGCGTGGTGTTGGAGGATCTTATCGGAGAAAAATGTGTTGAGAGAGGCACAAGATTTGAGAGCGTAGGGAATGGTGGACAGGCTCGAGCTGAGTCCGCGACTATGCATCGAGAAGTAGGCAAGGAGTTAGTTGGTCGAGTCGCCATGGCATGCTAGTTCAACCACTACAGAGTCCCAAGTCGAGACGCTCCCCTTTTTCTTTGCCTTCTTTCTCTTGTCGTTGTTGTCATATCTAACACCTATGCATTTCTGTGCATGACTCATTGATAACTACATTTGGTTTCTTATTTAAAGAGTCAAAGGGCGACTGGGCGATAGTGAATTGATACAATAGGTGACAACATGGCCATCACTCCGATCATTGCTCCAACCTTATACCTCAAGTACGCCTTCACCACATTCCCTTCTTCGTTTCTTCTTGTTAGAACAGAATCAGGTATTATAGAAGTTACGATGTACGGTCGACTATGGCCTCTCCTTAATTTATCGCCCGACTCTTCTCTCCTTTTTTTTTCTATAAAACTTGCTCGCATCCGCTACTCCTATTGATCGAATGCTCTGATACCATGTTGAAAAATATGGGTAGCATAACGGAAGATCAAATATCACACATATAAGAAGAACGACGAAGAGAAAATATGGAGATAGGAGGGGGCAAACCCTCCAATAGAGGCCGCCCCCCTTTCTCTCTCTCTTTCTTAATATTAATATCTTAACCCTAATACAAGAAGTTCAACCTTTATATAATGGTCTGTTACACATAAAATAACCAAAATACACATAGTACTACGAGCAATTACAATAATACCTAAAACATTAAAAATACTAAAACTGATACTAAAAACAACAGATATTCATATTCTTCAACAGGTTTAAGGAAGAGGTATTATATGAAACCTCCTCCAGGTCTTGATATTCCCAATGATAAAGTTTTACGCCTAAAAAGATCTTTGTATGGACTCCAACAAAGCTCCAAGCCTTGGTTTGATAAAATGATTGAATTCATGATATTACATGGTTTCACTACTTGTTATAGTGACACAACCATGTTATGTTATACTTTTGTTCTACGTAGATGACATGGTTATTACAGGTAGTGATGATTCGGAGATTAGCCCAATCAAGCAAGAACTTGGTAAGTTGTTTCAGACGAAGGACCTTGGACAACTTTCTTATTTTTTGGGTATTGAGGTAACTCATGATTTTTGAAGTTTCTTTTTATCACAAACTAAATTTGCTAATGATATTATTCTTAGATCATGACTTATAGATCACAAAGTTGTTCAGACACCTGAGGTGATCAATTAGAAAATACGACTTATTGTTAAAGAGCCATTGAGTGATCCTACTCCGTATAGACAGATGATTGGGGCACTCACTTATCTCACCATCACCCCGTCTTGATATTGATTGGAGTGATCATATAAATGACAGACACTCCACTATTGGTTATTACATTTTCTTTCGCAACTCTCTTTTATCTTGGAAATGCAAGAAACAACAAAAGATTGGAGTGGTGATATAAATGACAAGCACTACACTATAGGTTATTGCATTTTCCTTTGCAACTCTCTTATATCTTTAAAATGCAAGAAAGAATAAAAGGTGTCTCTCTTCCACTTGGCCAACACAACCACTGAATTGACCTTGTTAAGACGGGTCTTGCCAGACTTGGAGTGACATTGGAAACCACTCCAATCATGTACTGTGACAAGAAGAGTGCTATGCATATAGCCAACAAATATACATTTTATGAGCGGACCAAGCATATCAAGATGAACTGTCAATACGTTCGTGAATTGCATCTACTTGGCAATTTGACACTACAGTTTATTAGATCTTAATATCAACTTGTAGATGTCTTCACTAAGTCTCTACCCTTTCCACGATTTCATTTTTTGGTTAGCAACCTTTTTGTCATGGTACTGTTAGTTTGAGGGGGTGTTAAAAGAAATGTAATTTTTTCTTTTTTATGTAATTTTATTTATTTATTTTTTTTTATGTAAACCAGGGCTATTCAACCCTGGTGCAAGGGCCATGACTGCATGACCACAAGGTCCAGCCATAAGGGCTACTAGCTGTTGGACCCCCCCACCGACTAGTAGCCGTTGGACTAGCCAGCCCCCACCGGCTAGCTGGCTAGCCCCCATTTCTCAACACTCTTTCACTCTCCTTTTTTCTCTTTTATAAATTTTCTTATGTATAGTCTCTCTCTTTGTTTGGCTATCGAATAATATTGAATTTCGTTTTTATTAGCGTGTTCGTTGCACATATGTGATTATAGCCTTTTTTAAGGCTTTATGATTGACGATTTATGGTGATATTTGTTTAATCTTCCGTTGCTACATTGAAGCATCGACTTCATTACATGCCTAGTATAATATCTTTCAAATAGCGTAACAACATTCCTTAATGGAGAGACTCACCATTATGATGAACTTCCTTATCCTCTTCTTGATCTTTATCGTTATCAAGAATATCAATCAAACAAGAATAGCTGGAGTTAACAGCTCAATTGGGGGTATCTTTTTCAAAGAAATACTCTTTTTTCAAAAAATGAACATTTCTAGATATAAAGTTTATCATTTTTCAGATGATAGCACCTATATCTCTTTTTGTTTATACTATATCTCATAAAAACACACTCAATGACACGAGGAGATAATTTGTCTTCCCTATTCGTGAAGACAAAACACTTGCATCCAATTTTTTTAAATGAGAGTAGTTAGGAGTAGTTTTAAACAAATTTTCAATAGGTGAAGCACTTTGTAGAACAGGAGAGACATTGTATTTATTAGATAAACATATGTCATGATGGCTTCTACTCATAGGTTTTTAGGAACTCCACTCGATACTAACAAAGTTCTAGTGGTTTCAACTATGTGTCGATGCATCCGTTCTACAACACAATTCTGTTAAAGAGTTTTAGTACAAGATGTATGATGAAAAAAATTCATTATTTTGAAGATAGTTTTCAAATTCCTTTAAGATAATTGCTTTTGGAGAATGAGGCCTAAAAACCTTAATGTTAGAATCAAATTAATTCATAATAATATTATGGAAAATGACAATTTTTGAATACATCCGATTTTGTCTTCAGCATCTACGTATACCTAGTAAAATCATCAACAAAGATTCCATAATAAGACTCCTTCCGATATGATAGGCGTGGGACCCCAACCATTATAATGTATTAATTCAAAAGGTTTACTTTTAGAGGATATTCTTTTAAAAAATGAAAGATGTTTCATTTTACCAAGAGCATAATCTTTGCAAAAGAAGTCTTCACCATTTTTAATTCCAATATGACATTCATATATTTTTTGATATTTAATTGACCAAGTCTCTTGTGCTATAAGAGTACATCATTTGACAAAACATTACAATGTCCAAACTTTTGATCATGTAAGTAGTCCATCACATAAGGGCCTCTTTCTGTATAGCCATATCTAATCACCTTCTTTAAAAGACGATATTCTATGATGCAACCTTTAGAGGAAAAGGCAACCATAGACCCATTATGAGAAATTTGAGATATAGAAAATAAATTGAAATTTAGTTTTGGAATCAAATTAATTTTTAAAACTAAAAAATCATTATTTTTAAGATTCCCTATTTTATCAATATTTGGTAAAAACGCATGAATCAAAAGTTTTCTTTGTGCATGTGTTTAAGAGTTTTTTTTGCATGTCATATGAAAGGAAGCTCCGAAGTCAACTAACCATGATTTCATACCTTTTGTTCCACCATAAGTGGTAGAACATACCACATTTCTTCTTTAGTTGATCCTTGAGTTGCTTCTTCTTGTCTAGAAGTTCACAGAGGATGAAGTTCTGGTCTACTTCTCCATTAACAATGCACATTTTTCTTTAATTTCGAATACTTCTTTATGATATATCCTCTCTTTATAATAAAAAGAGGTTGCCTCTTTTTTGTATCATTAGGTCCTTCTTTGAAGTGGGGGGGTGCTAAGGTCGTATGTTAGCTCCCCGTCTAGACGCAGTGAGTACATCCTTTTGCAATTTAATGCCTCTGAATCTTGTTTATGCTATAAGAAGATCAGTGAGAATCTCTCCTTTTGTTGGAAACGGCTTCCATTCAATAAAGGTAGACCGTAATCCTTCAAATTCTTTTCTTGGACTTATGAGAAAATGGTAAATAAAATCTTCATTTTGTTCGCATTGCCTTTGAGTTAAAACGATGTGTATATCTAGGTTATAAATAGTGTGCTATAGTGTTTTATCGGTGCTAAAAACGCTATAGCGGGTGACCTGTCAGGGCCGTTATAGTGCTGCTAACAACGCTATAGCGGACCGCTGTAGCACTGGTAGCAAACAGGTCCCTTCTCTCCTTTTCTCACTCCGTTACTCTCTCTCTCTCCCGTGCACGTTAAGTAAGAGAGAGAAATCTGAAACTCCTCACTTTTTAGCCATGCGCTTGGCCCACACTTGGCTTCTCCTTCCCCTTCCCTTTTTCTTCTCTCTCCTTCTCTATTTAAGTTTGCGTTTGATATTTCTTATACTTTTGTGCGTGATCGACCGAAGCGGAGCAACGAGAAGCAAGGGAACCAAAACATAATTTGTCAAGTTTTTGTGAATTGGGAGTAGATCTGAAGGTGTTGAAGGAGAGAATATGGAGTGACGATTCTACTTATCTTCATAAGTGATTCTCCCGCAAGTATACTCTCTCTCTAGTGTGCGTGCGTCGGTTGTGGATCTCATGTTGCCCTGCTATTTTCTTGATGAGGATCATTTAGATTTAAAGTGATTTAAGTTGTGCTGCATTTTTGTGTTTTTGCACTTTGTTTTTTCTTTCGTGGATGTCTGCTGTTTATAGCTCAGGAACCGTGGTTTGTGGCCTTTACATCAATGCGTGCCTCAATTTTGTTTGATATTTTTTTTATATATAATGAACGTTATGTATTGTATAAAAGGTGTTGGCATGGGCCCCTTTTACACAACATTTTCTAATTTTTTAGAAATTAGAAAATCTATTATATATATAATTTTTTTATTATAAATAAAAGTGTGTCGTTAAATCCACTATATCCCTGCTATCGCTATATCAGGGTCGACCGCTAACTACCTGCTAATTGCTATTAACTACTTAGGTGCACATTTTCTTTCATAGGGACATAGTCGATTCCAAATATTTGAAAATATAATAAAATTCATTTATTCCTTTATCTCCTTGTTAAAGTGATAAAAACTTACCTCGAAGGGCCATCCTATGTGCCATATTATTTTAAACATGGATATTTTTTAGATAATCTCATGTATCTTTAGCATTTGTAAAGTCTGATAAAGCATCTCGTACCTCATCAGTCACGTCGTTGACGAGAATCCATAAAATTGTTCTATATCCTCTTTCATATTTTTTCTTTTGTTTCAAATTATAACACGTAGGGGTTCTATTTTGGTTCCACTAACATAACCCCATAATTTTTGAATATATAAATAATTTTCTATGTTCTTTGCCCATGTTTTGTAATTAAAGTTAGTTAGACAAAAACAAAATCCCTTCTCTTCCATCAATCGTTTCAATACTAATTTTCAAATTTGATGGATGTTTTTTAAAGTAACAAATACTTTTACAAAGAGCAATATGCAAGAGAGTCTACTATCTTTCCTTCCTCGAAGATGCTTTCTACCACTTGGCATGTTTTCTAATTCAGTCTTAAATACGATTATAGCTCTGATACTATGAAATAAAAACAACACCTTAAGTGTTTCCTCAATGACTATCGCAATCCACTTCTTGTATAAAAAAGCGAGATGAAAATAACACCTTAAGTGCTTTCTCAATAACTATCACAATCCACTTCTTATATCGAAAAGCAAACAAACTACTTTGGTGATTGCCAAAGACTACAAATGAGAGACAAATAACAATACTTAAATGAATAACTGGAGTAGTATTACACAAATCAGCTACACAGGCCATGCTGTTACATAACACCAAATGGTGCTTGTATAGAGTGTTGGGAGCGATAACGGCAATAAGGCCCCTCCAATGGATAAAAATCTAGCCGTTGGGGGAGAGGGTGCCCAACTGTTAGTAATCTAGCCGTTGGGCCCTCCTTTACATTTTAACACTTGTTACATGTGGATTTTGGGTTCATGGGAGGCATATTGGCAGATAGGCTCGATATGGCCCATATCGTGCAATATGGTCAATATACCCCCACTAAAGGAGGAGTGTATATTATTGTTTTGCTAGCATACACTACTTATAGGTATGTATTGTATGATGCACACGATACGCAACAACCATGGAGATTACAAGAATCTAGGAACCTTTTGTCCTAACCAATGCATGTGTTGCATTATTGACTTATGCATAGAAGACAAAGTTCTAAGAGATTATGAACTAATTCTAGGGGCTTCATTTTGAATTAATAAGCTGATGAGTACCTCAGCATGTTAGGTGTGATATGGACAAAAATGCCACTCATGGAGTATATTACCCACTGGAAAGACATTTGTTTTCTCCAAGCTTCCATCTTTATCTTCCAAACTATTTGTGTTTCTTCATGAATCGAAAACCTCTCCAAATTAGACTCCAGTTGATTGAAACTTTATAGGACGCTCCTCTTGGCCATGTGCTCTCTGGAAGTGGTGGTACTTGGCTCCTAGGATGCCGACCCACGTTATTTAACATCATTCATGTAAATGGATGTTGATGATCGAAGGTTGGTGCTCACGATGCAACTTTGACAAATCGCCAATATTCCAAGTCACCCGAGTATAGGTGTCAAACTCAAATATATATCAATCAAAAGAGCGGAAGCAAGCCAAACATAAAGCAAAAGCTGTATGATGACAACATGTTTTATTCATAGTGTGTTAGGGTATTTATAGAGCTTACAATATGTACATTGGAGGCCAAAAGAAAAGAATACAAGGAACAAGTGCTGGCTGGCCAGCACTAGCCGTTGGGATTCCAACGGCTATAGCCAGGGCCCTAATGGCCTTGGTCCATATCCAAATGGTGTTGCACGGGCCATTATGGCCCGTGCCACCCTATTACATTAACACCCCCCTCAAACTAACGGTGTATATACCGATAGTTTGTCCAACAAAAACTGAAAACGATTGGCTGAGAGAGACTTGGTGAAGAAATCAGCTAGTTGCATCTCTGATGTAACATAACACAAAATTATCTTCTTGTTTAGACATGCTTCTCGAACAAAATGGCAGTCCATTTCAATGTGCTTTGTCCTTTCATGGAAGATATTGTTGGATGCAATATACATGGCGCTTTTGTTGTCGCAATACATAGTTGCAGGATGTTGCAAAGGAACTCCCATGTCCCCTAGAATAGCTATAATCCAAGAAAATTTCACCACAGCAGTAGCCATGACTTGATATTCAGTTTCAATGGATGAGAGTGACACTTTCTGTTGCTTCTTGCACTTCTAGGAGATAAGGAATTCACCTAGAAAAACAAAAAAACCAGTCATAGAGTGTCTATTGTTGACATCTCCACCCAATCATCATCCGTATATATAGATAAATCAAAAGACGAAGTGGAAGTTAAGAGAACCCCCTTGTTAGAAGTATTTCTAACATATCGAATGATGCCTAAAACAACACTCATATGAACAGAAGTTGGTGCCTGCTGAAATTGGCTTGCTGTATGAACTGTATGAGAAATATCTGGTCTGGTAATAGTGAGATAGGTAAGAGCACCTATGAGTTATCGGTACGGGGTGTGATCATCTAATTTTTCACCATCAATGGATCTTAACTTGGTACCTAGAACTTCTAGTGTGTCTACAATTTTGTTATCTGTGAGACCAGACCTTTCAATGATATCATTTGCAAATTTTGTCTGAGATATAAAATACCCACAATTGTGTTTAGTAATTTCAATGCCTAAAAAATAATTAAGAAGGCCTAAGTCTTTCATGTTAAATTCTTGATGAAGATTACGTTTAACCTCTATAATCCCTGCTTTATCACTTCCAGTGATAATCATATCGTTCATATACAATAGTAGAATAACAATACCTGATTCTGTTTTGCGTACAAACAAGGCAGTATCAGTATAGCAAGTTGTAAAATTATGCAAATGCATGAATTTTTTGAATCGATCAAACCAAGCCTTAGGAGCTTGTTTTAAACCATACAAGGCTTTTTGCTATTTAAGAGCATGACCATGAGGAACATTAAAACCAGGAGGGGGAGTCATATAAACTTCTTCATTCAAATAATAATTCAGAAAAGCATTTTTAACATCAAGTTGATATATATCCCATTTCCTAATGGCACTAAGAGTTATGAGAATTCTAATTGTGGTCATCATAGCAATCGGGGCAAATGTAAATTCCATATTCTTGGGCATAACCCTTTGCAACTAGTCTGGCTTTATATCTCTCAATGTGACCATTGCTATGGGTTTTGATTTTGTAGACCCATCGACATCCAATAACCTTCTTATCCTTTGGTATAGGTGCAATTGTCCATGTCTGGGCTTTTTCTAGAGCGTTGAGTTCATCCTTCATAGCATCTTCCTATTCTGGAATACCTTTAGCTTGATGATAAAACTTGGGTTCTTTAATTTGATGAAGAGTTACAATCAAGTTTTTGCATTGGAGTTTAAAAGATTCATAAGAAACAAAACGTTGGGGAGGTTTTGAGACCCTAGGTTCTAGACATGTATCATCAGGTTCTCTAAAACGTTATGTATAATGTAAAGGAAAGGGTTCAACAATGGATTGGGAATCAACAGTTGTATTCGGAACATCATTATTCTCAAAAGAATTCCTGATGATCTACTGAGTCACAATCATCGTCTTCTTCTAGATCAAAGAAATCTTGAGATATGGAAGATTCATAATTTTCTAAGAATTTAGATTATAGTAGGCATTATTCTTAAATTTTTTTACATCCTTAGAAACATATAATTTGTCTTCAATAGGATCAAAACACCTATAACCCTTCTTGTCTATGCCATAACCAAGAAATATGTTTTCAATAGCTCTTGGAGAATTTTTATCATTTTTATTTCAAGATTGGATGAAGGCATTCTATTTATAAGATAAACTGTAGTAAGAGTAGCTTTTGCCCATAAAAATTTAGGAACATTACTGGCAATTACCATAGTTCAACATATTTCTATAATATGTCTATGTTTCCTTTCAGCCAAGCCATTTTGTTGAGGAGCTTTAGTGCATGACTTTTGATGAAAAATCCTATTTGATTAAATAAATTTTTGGAATTCATTTGACATGTATTCCCCTCCTGAATCCGATCTAAAGATCTTAATGGTGACTCCAAATTGATTTTTGATCATGTTGCAAAAGATTACAAAATTTTCAAACACTTCTGATTTATGTTTCAAGAGATATATCCAGGTAAAGCGAGTAAAGTCGTTTACAAATATCACATAGTATTGAACACCTCTATTAGAAACAACGGGCACGGGGCCCTAAACATCCGAATGTATTAAATCAAAAGCTTTGTTCGGTACATAGTTTCTTTCTCTAAAAGAAAGATGATGCATTTTCTCAAGAATACACTCTTTACATTTTAACTTTTGTTCTCTAATTTTTTTCATCAATGGAACGTTACATAATTTTTGTAAATCCAAATACCCAAGTCTTTTATGCCAAAGAGTAGCATCTTGGGCTACATTACAAGACTCCAACTTTGGCATAACAAGATAATTCATTTTGTATAGTCCACTTTCTCTATGGCCTTGATCAATCACCTTCCTCGATAGGTGATCCTGCACCATATAATGTTTGGATGAGAAAGTGACTACACAATCATTATCACAGATTTGAGCAACCAAAAGTAAGTTTAAGGCTTACATTTTGGATTTTAAAATTTTCTTTTTCAAAATTTTCTATTTTCTTAATTTGAAGTTTTGTACCATCGACCGTAAACACATATTTTCCAATGGTTTCATGGGATTCATAAAGGAATTTTTACTATGTATCATATGAAAAGAGGCACCTGAATCTAAAAACCTAGACATATCTTGAGAGGTGGATAGAGCATTCCCAGAGATACTTGCTTTTTCCTTGAACATTTATTCAATGTATGCCTTAATGTTGTTGGGCAAGACTCCTCCTTTTTCTTCCACGGCTCCCACATTTTCAAACTTTTTTCGGAGAAGAGGACAAGTGGTTTTGATATGCCCACTTTCCTTGTAATAGTGACAAATGGTGTCCTTGTTAGGCCACAGTCTCATGGACTTCTTTGATGTTCCTTCGGTATTTTTCGCATGTGAAGGCTTGTAAGTCTTCAAGTTAGCTCCCACATTGGATGTGGCAAGGACGACTTATTTGATAACATTTATATTTTTCAACCTTGATTCCTCCATAACAAGGTCGGCCAAAAACGAGTCTTCTCTAGGTCTAGGTTTTCTATGCATCAAATTTGATCTAATGTTTTCAAATTCATCTCTTAACCCACGCATAAACAAAAAGAAATATTAATTATCCAAAAACTCTTGAAATTCATCTAATTTGTGAAGATTTCTAAATTTATCAAAGCTCCTTAGTTGGGTCCATAATTCCGAAAACTCATTGTGATAGTCTCTAATGCTTAAATTTCCTTGTTTAAGCATTATCATTCTTTCCATCAAATCAATTTAAAAAACAAAATCATCTTGAGAATGGAGTTTCTTTAAATATTCTCAAGTTTCAAATACATTTTCGAAAGCACTAATTCTATTTCTAATCTTGTCATCAACATTTTGGCAAATAAATCCACGTAATTTTTGCATTCATTTTTCCTCACACTTTTAAGTCTTGCTTATATTTTTCATGAGCTTTAATAATCTCATCTCGTTCAAACCATCAATATTCAAAATCGGTTCTTTTATGGTTCTATCAATGTAATCCTAAAAGTCTTTTGACAAAAAGTATTTTTTCATGGTCCTAGCCTAACTTTGATAACATTTCAGGTAAAGGATACATCTAAACATCTTATTTTTGATTTTTATTTCATGTAAAATCAAAAGATTTAGACTAACATCAAGTTTTATATGTTTTTTCGAAATTTGCACCCGTGACATGCTTCCTAATGCACTCGATTCCTTCAATACGAGGCTCTGTTACCATGTAAGTGGATGTTGATGATCGAAGGTTGGTGCTCACGATGCAACTTTGACAAATTGTCAAGATTCCAAGTCACCCGAGTATAGGTGTCAAACTCAAATATATATCAATAAAGAGAGCGAAAGCAAGCCAAACACAAAGTTGTACGATGACTGCATGTTTTATTCATAGTGTGTTAGGGTATTTATAGAACTTATAATATGAACATTGGAGGCCAAAAGAAAAGAATACAAGCAACTAGTGCTGGCCGGCCAGCACTAGCCGTTGGAATTCCAACGGCTATGGCCAGGGCCCTAGTGGCCCTGGTCCTTATCCAAATGGTGCTTCACGGGCCCTAATGGCCCGTGCCACCCTATTACATTAACAATACATTCATCTGGAATTGAAACTGGGGCAGAATAATCCGTCTATATGGCGTCTAAACACCAGATGGATATGCTGCACAAAACCATAAGCATTACTATCCAGGGCACATTTCCATTCATCAATCTTTTGGATTTTGCTGCAGGTATGCTATGAGTTGTGCAGCAAATGACCTGAAGCAGCTATATGTAAATAGAACTGCTAAGGACACCAAGGCAATCCATGTTTGTTCTAGTGCATTCAAGGTCATGTTTACTTGGCATAACATGAGAACACTTCAGGTAACAAGGGCCCATGGACATTGTATTTTTCCGGTTTTTTTTAGTTTGGTTGTCTGCATATCAATATTGTTCTTAAATAATGGGGGACAAACTGTCAGGAATGTCGTGAAGCTTGTGGTGGCCAAGGACTGAAGACAGAGAACCGAATCGGACACTTGAAAGGAGAATATGATGTTCAATCCACATTCGAAGGGGATAACAATGTGCTTCTGCAGCGGGTGCCCTATCTGCATATATTATTGTATTTTCTTTTCTTCTTATCTTTAGGTGAGAAAATACACAAAAATACACAGACACTGGTGCCATTACTACTTATAGACAGAAGAGGGTTATTGTAATACTAAAATCTCATACTAGAGTATTGTTTTCAAAGATGTCAGTGGTTTAACTGACAATCTTAAATACAAAACAGCCTCTCATGCATACTGATGGCAAAAAGGTTGGAGGAAGATGAGGATTGGTGTTTAGTTCTCTATCTGGAAAAAGAAAAGGGAAAGAGGGGAACATCCAGCAGCAAGAAGAGAAATGGGACACCTATAGTAGATAAAGGCGTGTTTTCACTGTCACTGAATAAGGAGTTATATTGTGGTGCTTTCTAGAATACACCAGAAAAATGGAAGTTACCATTTTGCTGGGTAGTGCATCACACCATAAAAGTTGTAAGCTTTTCAAGAATTTGTAAACTTTAAGTGATTCTGTAAATTAAAAATAAAAGTACATTTTACAATAGGTTTTTGTTATTTTTTAAGCGAAAGAAATACTTCATTTCTGTAGCTTTTAGAATTTATTCGGATACCATGGTGTATCATAACATTTTTTTTCAAGAATTTTGTTAAGTAAAATTGTGAAAAATTAAAAGTATCAAGTAAGTTTTAGTTACAAGAAACTAATAAAAAACTGCAGGCACAAACATATGCACATACAAACAACATTCCAAAGTATTGAAGAGGTTTATTCTATTTTAAGTTAACGAAATACTTTTAAGAGCATGAAAATCTTATTAAGATACATAGTGTACAATTACTGTATCCCTATAATAATACTTGTGTACACCATATCACGATACCTAAAAAGGTGCTACCTTCAAGAGGGAGGGAGGAAAGGAGGATTAGTATAGAATCATGGATCATGTTAATGTTGGCTCATGTGAACCACGTACTGGGGCATTCAGGGAAAGTCAATGTGACTCTTAAAGGGTCATACTAACGTTGATTCATATGTATATTTGAACTATCTAATGGGCAACCAAATAAAGTGAACAAGACCCAATGTGAACTCTGACTTGTCTACGGAGTGAGACAATAATCTTCTAGAAGTTAGAAAATTTTTGGGAGAGGTAGGTACGACTTTCTCTTACAAAATTATTTGACGTCACCATCAGAGGAGATGTTAGTGGAATAGACAAAGAGTGCTATGATAACCATAGACAAGAAAGTGGAGTTATAAGGATCTGATTTATAGAGGGATGTCTTAGAAATAATAAGCTTTCTGCTTAGTATAACAAAGATAATGTATATGAAATTATGAGATTTCAACGGTTATAATGAGTACACATTGCATTCATAAGATAATTTGAAATTCTTTATGTCAACGTTCTAATAAGATGTTGAAACTGATTAAGACATTATACAAAACTAATGCAGGTTCACTAATACAACAACAACAACAACAACTTAGCCTTTTTCCATACTAGATGGGGTCGGCTACATGGATTCTTTGTTTCCACAGAGCTCTATCACGTGCCATGTTAGTAGTTAACTCACAATAAGCTAGATCATTCTTTATTGTTTCTTTCCAACACTTTTGTTGTCATCCTCTACCTCTTTTAATACTTTCCAAATTTAGTTTTTCATACCTTCTTATAGGTTCTTCTTCTGATCTTCTTTCTATATGTCCAAACCATCTTAAATGATATTCTCTCATTTTATCCTCTTTTGGTGTCATTCCTAATTTGTTTCTAATAACCTCATTTTGTATACGGTCTTTTCTTATATCACCACTCATCCATCTCAACATCTTCATTTCTGTCACAGACATCTTTTGCACATGTTGATGGTTAACTGCCCAACACTCTGAACCATAAAACTTGGCAGGTCTAATTGTTGCTTTATAATATTTACCTTTTAAGTTTAATGGTATCTTCTTATCACAAAGAATACCTTATGCTCCTCTCCATCTTAACCAACCAACACTAATTCTATGTATAACATCTCCATCAATTCTTCCATCACTCTGAAAAATTGACCCTAGGTATTTAAAACTTTCCTTTTGGGGGATGCAATGTGTGCCAATTTTAATTTCTATGTCTTCTGAAGTAACCAAATGATCAAACTTACGTTCCATATATTATGTTTGTGTTCTACTAAGTCGGAGGCCTTTGCTTTCTTATGTTTCTCTCCATAGTTCCAATTTTCTATTAACCTTTTCCTTAGATTCTTCCACTAACACAATGTCATTTGCAAATAACATACACCAAGGCATGTCATCTTGAATATATTTTGTTAACTCATCAATCACCATTATAAATAAGTATGGACTTAAAGTTGATCCTTGATGTAACTCAATATTAACTTCAAAGTAGTCTGTCATTCCTTCATGAGTCCTCACACATGTTTTTACAGCATCGTACATGTCTCTTATAAGGTTAATGTATGTCAATGAGATACCTCTTTTTTTCAAGATTCTCCAAAGAACCTCCCTCGGTACCCTATTGTAAGCTTTTTCTAGATCAATAAATATCATGTGAAGGTCTTTCTTTTTTGCTGTAAAATGTTCCATAAGACGTTTCAAAAGGTGAATCGCTTCAACAGTAGATATGCTTGGCATGAATCCAAATTGGTTCTCTATTGTATTTGATACTTGTCTTAACCTACGTTCGATAATTCTTTCCTATAATTTCATAGTATGACTCATTAACTTGATACCTCGATAATTCGCGCAATTTTGGATGTCTCCCTTGTTCTTATATATGGGTATAAGTGTACTTGCTCTCCATTCCTCGGGCATCTTTTGGTTTTTCCATATTTCATTAAATAGTCTTGTGAGCCTGATTCCTATTTCTCCTAGTATTTTCCAAACTTCTATAGGAATATTATTTGGTCCTACCGATTTACCACCCTTCATATGTTTAAGAGCCTCTTTGACTTCATTCTTTTGAATATGTCGGTAGAAATTGTGGTTTATATACTTTTCTGACTTGGCTAAATCTCCTAAACTAATACTAACATCTTTATTTTCATTAAAAAGATTATAAAAATAGTTTTTCCATCTATTTCTTATATCATCATTTGCCACTAGAATTTTTTCCTCCTCATCTTTTATGCATCTAACATAATTAAGATCTTTCGTTTTCTTATCTCTAGCAAAAATATCTCTTTCACCCTCTTTTGAGTTGAGTTTTTTATATAAGTCCTCCCAAATCTTAGCTTTTGCTTCACTAAGGGCATTTTTCGCTTCCTTCTTTGCTTTCTTATAAGCTTCTAAAGTTTCACTAGTTTTCTTGGCATAATGTAATTTGTAACATGCCCTCTTTGCCTTGATTTTATTTTGCACTACTTCACTCCACCACCAAGCTTCTTTTTGTGCCGGTACACCTCCCTTAGATACCCCTAACACATCTTTCGCCACTTTCCTAATATGTATAGCCATATTGTTTCACATATCACAGGGTGTGCCAACATAATTTCAAACATCTCCTTGAAGGACTTTCTGTTTAAATATATCTTCTTTCTCACTTTTGAGGTTCTACCATTTAGTCTAGCTCGATGCACTCTTTTCTTCTTTGTCCATTTTTTTATTTGTAAATCCATAACTAAATGTCGATGTTGGGTGGTTAAGCTTTCTCCTGAAATTACCTTACAATCTTTACAACACGCTCTATCTTTTTTTCTACAAATAAAGTAATCAATTTGTATTTGTGATAAGCCACTCTTATAAGTAATTAAATGTTCATCTCGTTTTTTGAAGATTGTATTGACTATAAAGAGATCAAATGCCATAGCAAAATTTAAAATCTCCCTACCTTCCTCGTTTATATCCCCAAAACCAAAGTTTCCATGAATCCCTTGATATCCTAATGCCTCTTTACCGACATGTTCATTTAAATCTCCTCCTAAACAAATCATCTCCCTTTGTGTAATCTTTTGAAACACCTTATCTAACTCTTCCCAAAAAACTGTCTTTATACTATCTTCTAGTCCTACTTGGGGTGCGTAAGCACAAACTATATTCAAAACCTCTGCTCCTAACACTAATTTCAATGTCATGATTCGGCCACCATATCGTTGTATGTCTACTACACTCTCCTTTAAATCTTTATTTATGATAATACCAACTCCGTTTCGAGCCTTTTCTTTACCTGAGTACCATAATTTAAAACCTTTATCCTCTATCTCCTTTGCTTTTTCTCCAACCCATTTTGTCTTTTGTAAACATAGAATATGAATCTTTCTTCGAATCATAGTATCTACCATCTCCATTAGCTTACCGGATAATGTTCCGATATTCCAAGAACCAATACGAATTTTATTATTATCTGGGACTAGCTTCCTTACCCCCTGCATTCGTCCATAATCAAAATGCGAAGACCCTCTCTGAAATTTTTTCACTACATTCGGGCGGCAATGTAGCGGGACTAACTTCTTTACCCACACCCGTCCATGATGTGGGAACCCTGTTTGCAATTGATTCACTACATTCGGGCGAAAATGTAGTGGCCCTTGCTTACTTCTTACTGCATTTGGGCTCTGCAGCACGTCGCTAGGCAGGGACGCCCCAAAGCAAGGCTCATAATTTTTGTAATACATGTTATAAAAATCCGACGAAGTTTTACGCTCGCTGTCGGAAGCCTAACACAACCCTCCTCCTTTATCCGGGCTTGGGACCGGCAATGCAAGGGTAATCCCTTACGTGGGGGGAGTTAAATCAGAATTATGAAATATTTGTGTAAAATGAAATTTTGCAGCATACTGTTCAAATCAATAAAAATTAGAGATGGTTTGTGATTGTTACAACAGCCTGCTGAAAACCGTGTCCTCTAGGCCTCTTTATGAAAGTAGTCTCTGTCGCTTTCCTGACTCGAAATTACTGGCAATACATTATGGAATCCATAGCATAGCCTCAAAAGATGATATCCTTTGTGCCCACCAAAACAACATGCATGTAGCTCGTGTAAAACGATGGGAATATACTACTCCTTGTGTTATGTGGGAAAGGGTACGATTTCCTGTGTTGAAGTAGCAAGGCACTTCATTCTGTCTTCGACTTCTCTATTCAGACGAAAGGGCTACTTCACGATGTCAATGTTTTTCATATGATTCATCCTCTTAGAGTTCAAGGGGACAAATATCTTCTGAGCTTTTATTTGTTGCCCGAGAAAGCGATACTTCTGGAGTTCAACCTGCGGAGCTGGTACATTCGCCAATTATGGGCATTTGCCCATGCTTTTTGAGCTGCTCTCTCTCTCTTGGCTAGTTTGTACTAGCCATGTCACAGGGCGACTCAATTTTGTCTTGGTGCAGTTTGAGTTTGAGTTCACGTGCAAGCCCGGAATCCTTTCTTCTGTTTCCATGAAACATCAGATACAAGAATTCAGAGTAACACCATAACCCAGGATCTCCTCCTCCTCTTGTATTTGGAAGTCCCTTAAAACATGTAGATGCTTCTGAACATATGGTAACTACTAATTAGCTAGGGATGTTAATGGGTTATGTTCAAGCTTTATTAGTTGGACCTAGTGCATAGGAATCCCATCTGGTTTCCAAGTTCAAGCCAAAATATGAAATTTGAATTTAGAAATGAATGGCTGATTGGATTTGCTTTATTTGTGGAGAAATGGGAGAGAAACAGGGGTAATTGACTGCTTCCCTAATGGAAAGCGGGGTTAGGGAAGAAGGCAGGTGCCTCGATGGGACTTGATTCTTTTCTAGAAGGCGCTCTTCACCATAGTTGTTTAGAGCTGTATAATGCACTAAACAAACATCATGGATTGTCTCAATAAATTGTTGTTTGTTTGTAGCTCATCCAATTTGCTTTTTAAGGATAACTCAGCTCACAAAGAGACGCAAATATTATCAAGATGAGCCGACCATGAGCTTGCTAGTTAAACCAATATATATTTTCAATTTTTTTCTTTTCAAAATGAAGTTCTTGCTCATTTAAGTTAAAATTGAATTTGACTCTACTTTACAGTAAAAGTTAAACCCCCAATTCCTTGAAGATAGGTACACTGATCTAAGAGGAATAAGATATTTTTCTCACATACGCCCTGCCTATTGGAGCCAAGACAAGGACAACCTGACCTGTTAGCCGCCCACCCATCTTGCTAATTTATACTTAAACTAGCCAATCCACAGCTAATTTTGTTAGATTTCTGAAACTTAAGCAAGAGCAGAGACCAGCCAAACAATGTGCAGCTCTTTCCATTTGCTAGTCAGGCAAAGATTCTGTGTGTTGGCTGACGTCAAACTATCCACCGTCTATCTTGCAATAAAATCACTAAGGAGTAAAACCCATGTCTTTGATTTAGTGTAGTGATTCGAAGCACAAACAAGGGTAGTATGGCGTATTATGTCCCTTGTATTTGCTCTTAAGCAGCACTCACCATGACAAAGTCTACATATTCATGAAAGAAAGCATTTAACGAGGCAATGAAGGAGCCGTTTTCCTCTTTCATGACAAAGTGAGCTTCCTCAACCATGAGTTCGTCAGGCTTAACACAATTATGACAATTTTATTTCCCTTTTAATCCATTATTAGGATGCAGCAATCCAATGATTTATTTCAAAGAAATACAAATAAAAATAATGACCAGTCTTAGTGACTTGGGTAGCCGAGCAGATTGTTTAGATACTCTCAGCTCATATCTTGCACTTGCATCATGTGCCCATTGCTGGATCCCAGCCCCTGCTCTTGCCTGAAACTCGAGCTGACTTCTGCCGGACCAAGATTGTTATATGAATCGCCGGCAAGCGACCGTCCGGCATCTGATTGTGATGCAATTTGAGGCTTATCTGCATGTATCTTTGAAGGGAAATTTAGTAGAGCCTTAGCACCACGCATCCTAAATGCAGCTCTGTCATATGCTAATGCAGCTTCTTCTGCAGTATCAAACGTGCCCAACCAAACCCGTGTGCCCTGGCGGTTCGAGTCTCGGATCTCAGCCGCAAATTTCCCCCATGGCCGCCGCCGGACACCACGATAGTGTCGCTCTCCATAATTCTGGTTTCTGGGAGCCTGGAAAGCCGGTCGGCCACCTTTTTCCGGCGACCAACCAGTACGCCTGGCCTCGATCAACAGCTCATGGAGGACCATGTCACCAGAATCATTCTCGTCGAGGGGTAGTTCAGTTTCTTGCTTGATCTTCAGAGGCTGTGCATTATTCGGAACCATCTTTCTCTCCCAGCTCGGATTCAATGCCAAAACGTTTATAGCGAAATCGATGCATTCTTTGTACAATTTTTTAATGGATGATCAGTACAAGGAAGCTGCAAGGAAGGAGAGGAGGGAACGCCAAATTTGATGTTTTGACTGGAAATGCAGGTGAAAACATATCTCGAAGATCAATTCGATTGCGTTGCTTAGGCCTCAACTAATGACGTTTGATGATGACTTCATAGAATTCAACCTCGATTTGAATCCGTAGGCATTGTTGTTTGAATGGCTTTCTGATGGTCAAAAGAGGTGTCCCGATGCGGGGCCCGTCCTTTTGGATAGAGAGAAACCTTTCAGTTTTTTTCTTCTGGGTTTTGTATCAAATCAGTCCCTCCCTAAACAAATATTTCGAGATCCGGTCTTTCATTTATTATGGTTATCACCTTCTCCTTTTCTTTTTTACAACGGGAGGTGTAATCCGAACAAACACCTGTCTCACCACAAGTTGAGGCCTAAAGCTAAAAACTAAAATGAGGCCTTCCTACTTTACCTTGAAATTTTAAGATTTATTTTTTTTAAATGTTAATCCTTCTAGCTTTTTGAGATGCAATTTTGAAATTAAACTTTTATAATCAAGTTCTTTAAACATTTCTTTTCCAATTGATAATATGGTTAACACATTCAATTTTATTAGTTTTAATTTTGAAAAACTTCTTTCAGTTGATGCAACACTTACCAGAACAGTTAGCATAATTCTAAAAGTGGTATATGCATTTGAAAAATAATCTAAGTCTTTTATATGATTAAGTATGTTAATTGGACTATTATCTTCTATCGATATAATTTTTCTTAAAATTTTGACCCTGAAAATAAATCTAAACCACCAATATCAGAGTAGTCATTATATTTTAAAGAACATTCAACATGGAGAATACTCTTTCAAACTGTTATTTTCTAATAACTTCAACCTTTTAGTACTAAATAAGAAATTACAAGTACTTTTGTATATCTTAAATTGTTCAAATCTACTTTGAAGCAAAAAAAGTGTTTGATCTATTATATATAAGAAATACTCAATTAAAATTATTTCTTCTAAAGATCTGATTTGATTATCATCATTATTATCATACTGTTTCTTTCGAAAAATAACACATTCTCTCATGTAATTTAGGTTCTATATTCATCAGTCCGATGATGCAAATCCATCTTTTTGATAATTTTCAAAATAAGAAGGCATTTTGTTTGATGTTAAGCAACACTAAGGCAGATATCTTTAGATTGCAAACTTTTGCTTACATAATTAATAGTGAAATATATCATATTAAATAGTCATACCCAATAAAAGTTCAAAATTTTCAAGTTCATATGTTGCTAAGCAACTTGCCTCACTTTTAGTTTTAGGATTCTCAGAAACCTCTTATAATTTTAATAAAGCATCTCTTATTTGTGAATGTTGATATCTTATTGCTTTAATACTTTCAACATGACTTCCCTGACGTGCTTGTGACAACGATTTAAGAGACGTATATAGTCTTGTAAGATTTTCCATCATTTGGTAGGAGAAGAAAACAATGAATATATATAAGCCTTGAACCACTCAAAATATGATGATATAGCTTTGGAACAAGAATTTGCCGTATAACATAATACTAAATTTAGATTATGACAGCCATATAAAAGAGGATTACTATTTGGACACCCTTTTTATTATCAACACACTCTTTTTAAAAAAAATAAAATTATTCCTCATATAGATACTCTCCTCTCACACCCTATTACTTCATTTTTCTCTACCCTTCCACCCAATTCCAGCAAGGGTTTATTTTACCAGTCTTTTTGCTCGGGCGATGGATGTTTCATTTACGTTGTTGCCTTTTTCACAGCTGTACGAAACTCATCCAAAAAAGAAGAAAGAAGAAAAAGAAAAAGAAAAAAAGAAGGAAGAATAAAAAACAAGAAAATCTAATTCAACAATGAAATCAATAATAAAAAAGAAGAACAACAATAAGAATCAAGAGTAGAAGAAAAAAAGAAGAGAATCAAGAAACATACGAAAAACGAGAAAATAAAAAATGAGGTCAAGTTCCTAACGAGATACACATTCCAGCCATGTTTCACTTGTAAGGAACTTGATCTCATTTTTTCATTTGATTCAGGTTGAAAATGAAAGCAATATATCAAATAAATGACAAAAAATATAATAAATTAACGAAATATCCCACCAAATCATTGAAAACCTCCTCAAATCATTCCAGCCATCTTCTTTTCTTTCTTTTGGATTGGATTCAAAGCACTATGAGATGATGAATGGTTCAATATTGTGAATTGGATCAAACTTCAAGTTGATGGACATTCGAAAAATGATATTGGACCGTCGATGATAAGAGGAGAAACTCATGGAGGGAGAGAGAGTGGAGAGAGCTTCATACCTAAGTGTAAGAAATTTTTGGATTTTAACAAGAGCAAAGTTGGAATCACAATAAAAAAGGGTGTGTGCCTATCAATTCTGATATAAAAACATCAAGGATTTAAATCTAATAATCTTCTTTGGAATCCTTGTTGTTTTCCCTGCATATTAGATTATCATATCCTTGTCTTATTGAATCTAAATATTTGGGACCTTCATTAAAAAGTGTACGTTTTGAGGCCCGAGTATGTTTAGTTTAGTTGCAAGAATGATAACTGAACCAGCTTCTGGCCCGTTCCTGTTCCAAGCCGGTCCTGTCTTGGTCTTGATGTTATTTTTAATGTTTCCAAATTTTTAACAAGTGAGATGGTTAGAGATGTAAAGCCAACCTGACATTTATAGCCTTCAAAGTTTTCTTTTATGTACGTGTTTTAAAATGTTATGCACATCCTTTGTATTTGTAGGGTTTTATGGATTGTTCTTCACGACTTAGACTAGATTTATATCTTCATTTTGGTATGTTCCACTCGACCTGGTCCATTTTGGGAAAGACAAAACTACTGGTTCCGGTTCTAGTGATACTTAAAACCAGAAATGAAGCAGTTTCGGTTTGGTTCCAATTCATATTCCATTTCTGCCTCTTCTAGGTCCGGTTTAATTCCAGTCTCATTCGAAAGAAAACATGCATTAAAGGCAAGATTTTATATATAACCGGAACAAAATGTAGTTTGAAACCACTGGTTCTGGTTTGGTTTTTTGAATGAGAAATAGTAATCAGACCGAGGAAGTCCTAGTTGGGGTACCGGTTTGGGCAGTGTTCCTTGGTCCTGATTCTGGAGGCGGTTCGCATCAGGTTCGAAACATTGAGCCACCTCCGTGCTCCACTATTTTTGTTTCAATGTTAAATTCAACAAAAGGTAGTAGACTCGCCGGACTTGACATTAGTTAAAAAAACAGACAAAACCTGAAAATTTTCACTACAAAATGGACCACCAATGGATTTGAGAGTAAAAACCCTACTTTTCCGTCGTCTTTTTGAAGGAATCTACCTCTAGTGGCACAGGCGGATTCCGGTGATGCGTCGGCGGCAGGCAGCTTCTGGCTATCTTTCTTCTTTCTTGATGTTGCTTCTGTCGATCGCCTCTGTATGCAGCGGATTTGGAGTGAGGATGCGAGGTTCCCACACAGGGGCTTTCACGGGATGAGCTTCCAGGTGTTTTTGTCTCTGTATTTTTCTCAGTGTTTTCTAATGTTTCACGACCTGTAATGGCTGCCTTTTATAGGCAGCCTGCTCCCCCTCATCCCTGATTCATCCACCTGCGGCTTCCCTCGTGCAGAGCAAATCTCGGAGCCGTTACCGGAAATCCCGGTAACGATCATCCGTTACGGTTCGGCCCTCATCCGTTTAGGTAATGGATTGGATAGCTAGTCCATCCATTACCTGAGCCGAGAATGGCCACTGTTCTTATCTTGTAACATCTCCCACTTGGCCATTCGAGCTAAGTGTATCGACATACTTGTTTTCCTCCCACTTTTCAGGGTTTTTCCTAGTTATGTCGATTCCTGATTACTATTGCAATCAGAACCTTTTGTGTGGTTATTTTCCTACACAACAATTTATCCATTGTATGGTTATTTACCTATACAACAATCAAACATATCTCAAACCCATGTTAGTAACATGTTTTGAGAAGAGATCCTCTATTATGCCTTTTGTTAAGGGGTCTGCCAACATATCTTCCGTTGACATGTATGAGATGGATATTTCCTTTCTCATAACCATATCATGAACATAGTGGTACTTTACCATTATATGCTTGCTTTTCGAGCAATCCGCTCCACTCTTAATAAGAGTAATTGCTGCATTGTTATCACAATAGATAACTACTGGATCGTCTGTTATTTCTAACTTCAAATCTCGTATGAAGCGGCTTATCCAGACAGCACTTATTGCAGCCATACAGCAAGCTACATACTCAGCTTCCTGTGTATGCAATGCTACACAGCCCTGTTTCTTACATGCCCAAGAAACAACACTACCTCCAAATAAGAATATTTGTCCCGAGGTTGATTTGTTGTCATTTTTGCTCCCAGCAAAGTCAGCATCTACGTATCCTACTACTTTCAGTTCATCTGCTTGAAAACATAGTTTCAAGTCCTTTGTTCCTTTCAAATATCTTAGAATCCTTTTCACAGCAACCCAGTGCTGCCAACCAGGATTACTTTGATATCTACTTATAAAACCAACAACAAAGCTGATATCAAGTCTTATACACAACATTGCATACATCAAGCTGCCAATAGCTTGTGCATAAGGAACATTAGGCTTATCGTCTCCTTCACCGAGACAATCAACCGTACTTAATTTAATCCCTTTTGCAACAGGTGTATCTGCAAACTTGCATTCACCCATTTTAAACTTCTTGAGGATATAGTCAATATCTCTCTCCTGACTCAGGCATAAGAGTCTAGATCCTCTATCTCGAGAGATCTTTATTCCCAGGATATAGGATGCTTCCCCCATATCCTTCATTTTGAACTTAGAATTCAACCATGACTTGGTTTGGACAATCATCTCATTGTCGTTTCAAGTCAACAATATGTCATCTACATACAATAACAAGATGACAAAGTGGCTCCCACTGTTCCAAACATATACACAATGATCAAGTTTGTTAGCCACAAACCCAAGTTCTATAATAGTATTTTGAAAAGTCAAATACCATTGGTGAGGTGATTGTTTAAGGCCATATAGGGATTTTTTCAACCTATATATTTTATCTTCTTGGCCTTCAATCACAAATCCTTCAGGATGCTACATGTATATGATTTCTTCTAAATCCCCATTTAGAAAAGCTGTTTTTACATCTAACTGATATAAATCCAAATCATAGTATACAGATATTGTCAGGATTATCCATATGGATGCAAATTTTACAACTGGGGAATATGTCTGAACATAATCTGTCCCCTCTTTTTGTGAAAAACCCTTTGCAACCAACCTCGCTTTAAACTTGTCGATTGTACCATCGACCTTGTATTTCTTTTTCAGAACCCATTTGTAGCTTATAACTTTTCTTCCTTTTGGCAAATCAGCCAATTCGCAAACTTGATTTTTCTCAATGGATTCAATTTCCTCATCCATGGCTTTCTCCTAGTTTGTTGCTTCTAATGAGTTCATTGTTTGTTAATAAGTCAAGTTATCAGTCAACTCATCCAAATCTACCGAATTACACACTTCTTCTGCAAGATAAGTGTGATAATCCTTTAAGTAGGATGGAGTGGCTCTTGGCCTCTTATGTCCACTCGAGGTATCGGTAGTTTCAGGAAGATCTTGTATGGGCTCAAAAGATGATTGGTCTAAATCTACTAAATCATCAACACATTCCTCATCGTTTTTCAGGATGTCATTCTTAGTATCTTCTAAGAATTCAACATCTCTGCTTTCAATGAGTCTATGGTCCTTATGATAAAACCGATATCCTTTTGAACCTTTTGGATATCCAATAAATATACATCTCAAGGACATGTTGTCTAGCTTATTTCTACACTCATAAAGAATCTTGACATGTGCAATAGATCCCCACCTCCTGAGATGACCTAGGTTGGGTTTTTTTCCAAACCACATCTCATATAGTGTAGTGAATATAGCTTTACAAGGTACTCTATTGAGTGTGTAAACAGCTGTGCTTACTGCTTCTCCCCAAAATACCCTTGGAAGAGAGGCATCAATTAACATTGACCTTATCATATTCAGCAAGGTTCTATTGTATCTTTCAGCTATACCATTTTGCTGAGGTGTCCTGAGCATTCTATTCTATTTAGTAATACCAAAGTCTTTGCAAAATTCTAAGAATTTTGCCGAGGTATATTCACCTCATTTGTCTGATCTTAAGACTTTGATCGAATGCTCTAACTGATTTTTCACTTCTTGCTTATATTCTTTAAAAGCATTAAGTACCTCTAATTTATGTGCCAAAAGATATATATACATATATCTAGAGTAATCATCAATAAAGGTTATAAAATAACCCTTTCCTTGATGTGTTTTTACTCTAAAAGGTCGACATAAATCTGTGTGAATAACTTCCAATAGGGTTGTTGCCCTTGTTGTTTCCTTAGGAAAAACTTTCTTTATCATTTTTCCTTGTATACAAGCTTCACACTTGTTGAAAGCATTTTTCTCAAATCTAGGCAATAAGTCAAAGTTAGTTAATTTCTTCAACTTTTCTAGACTTATATGCCCTAGGTGTTTATGCCACATATTCACATCAATTGTAAAGGCACTCTCAATATAAGCAGAAGATTCATGATTTTCATTATCACACAATTTGAACAGTCCTTTTCTACATCAAATTTCCCAAAGAACAAAATTCTCCCATGTTTACCCACAGTCACATTGTTAGGAATAAACTTAACCTCAAAACCTTTCTTTACTAAGGTAGGGACCGAGACCAAATTGTGCCTTATTGATGGCATAATTAACACGTCGGTCAATACAATTGGTTTGTCTTGTACATATATCCTGAAGGACCCAATATCTAAAACATATGAGAAAGTACTATTTCCCATATAAACTCGATGTTCCGGAGGTTGATATTCCTTAAGATCCATTGCCCCTTCCTTGGTCTTCGAGATGTGTCTTGTAGATCCTGAGTCTATCCACCAACCTATCATTGGGCGGTCCAAATACAAACATTCTGAAATCATGCAAATTATATCCTGCTTCACCGACTATCCGTGTTATGGGTTGTTTCCTCCACCTTTGTTGTTGCGATAGTCTCTTTTGTAGTATCCCATCTTTCCACAGTTGAAACACTTGATCCGAAAAGCGGCTTCCTACGATTTCTTAAAATTTTGACTACCTTTCTTTTTATTCTTGCCAAACCTTTTATTTGGTTTTTTTTTTTCTGGTTGGACTTGGAGCTAGATGATAACTCATCCTGAACCACTAGTAATTTTTCTTTCTTGTTTTTGAGCATGTTCTCTTGCTCTATTGCTAGTTTAAGGGACAACTCAGAAAGGTTAATTTCAGGCCCTAGTCTTAGGGCAGTGGTAACCATGTTTCATGACGGGGGTAGACTGTTCAATATTGTTGATATCTGCATCAGTTTGGGGATGACTGATTTTGCTACGGTTAAGTCTCTAGCTATTACCAGCATGTGATTTATATGCTCTACTACATTATCTCATTCTTTCATTCTCAAGGAGTTGTACTTTTGTAGTAGCAACTGCACATGCAATTTTGTAGTTGTATCATATTTAGCTATTAATGAGTCAAACAACTCTTTTGTGGTCTCATATTCTTCAAAGACTCTAATTAAGTCATGCTCAAAAACATACTTTAAAAATTGTTAACATGATCGTTCTTGCTATGGTATCATCTTTTAAAAATGTTTTATATATTTCTAATTGTTACTCATTTGCGTCTAGGGTGGTGAACGCATGGTTTCCTTTAGAACATACTCAACACCTTTTAGTGTTAGAGCCAAATGAATTCTTCTCTTCCATGTCTGGAAGTTGAGACCGTTCAGCTTTTTTGTCTTTGCCAATTCAGACACGCATATCCTAGAACTCATTTTTATGTGTTTAGCAAAAATAACAATTAAGCGGTCTAAAAAGGAAACCAACACAAAATACAAGCATACAAGGCAATAATCATGTTAGTATGATGCAAATAAGCTAATAATTTTATGATCTTTTTGGGAGAAATTTGAAAATTTTCCCAAGGGGTTTCTTCCAAGGTCAAAACTATAATTTTATCTAATTGTCCCCTTTTTGTAATTTTATAAAATCTTGAGGACAAACTCGTAAAATTAATCTTTGGTATTTCTGTAAAATTCACAACTGATCGGGGTTAAAATCATAATTTTAATCCTCAGGGCGAATTTGTAATTTTTTAAAAGAATAGGGGTAAATTTGTCTTTTGACTAGATGGTAGAACTGAAATTATCCAAACCGAGAAGGGTAAAACTGTATCCCTAGCGGTTTCTGCTGCCGCACCTTTCTAGGAGGTTGTCCAGTCGACGGTGGTTTCCGATCGACTGCGGCCTTTTCGGCTTCTGGCTGTTCTGGCTTCTGGTCGTTCGGCCTCTGGCCTTTCCGACTTTTGGCCATTCCGGCTTGTGGCCTTCTTTGTCTCTGCTGACCGCCTCTCCTTCTCCCTGATTTCTTCCCCTTTCCTATGTTATTTTTTTTTCTTTCCTCCTTTTTTTTTTCCTCTTTGCTTACTTGTTTTTTTTGTAGGGTTTTTAGGCCTTGATACCAGTGAAGGAATCTACCTCTGGTGGCGCAGGTGGATTCTAGTGTTGCATCGGCGGCAAGTGGCTTCTGGCTGCCTTTCTTCTTTCTTGATATTACTTCTGTCGATCGCCTCTATGCGCAGCGGATTTGGAGTGAGGATGCGAGGTTCCCACACAAGGGCTTTCACGGGATGAGCTTCCAGGTGTTTCTGTTTCTATATTTTTCTTAGTGTTTTCCAGTGTTTCATGAACTGTAATGGCTGCCTTTTATAGGCAGCCTGCTCTTCCTCATCTTGGATTAATCCACCTGTGGCTTCCCTCGTTCAGAGCAAATCTCGGAGTCATTATAGGAAATCCTAGTAACGGTCATCCGTTACGGTTCGACCCTCATCCGTTCAGGTAACAGACTGGATCGCCAGTCCATCCGTTACCTGAGCCGAGAATGGCCACTATTCTTATCTTTTAACACTTTTTTCCCCTCGAAAGGCAACAGTTTCTTAGTTGGGAAGGTCCAAAAATCAGGATTTTAACTCGTGCCCAGTATCCAAAAAGAAAAATAGCATTTTTTTTCTTCTTCTCTTTTTCTTGGTCAATAGACTTGATTGAATGCGTGGAACTAGCTGAGCTGGGCCAACATCCGAATGCCGGGAAGTTTATCACATCTAGTGATGATCCCTAGCGATAATAAAGTTGGGCGGTTCATTGGTCTAAGACTAAGAGAAAAAACGTAGATAAACTAGATAAGGTGAATGCCACTAATTTGATCAGCTTACTTCGATTCCAAATAGCTTGAACATTTTTCTATTGCCAGATGAACACGAAACTTAATTTTATAGAAATAGACAAGATGGGTTTCAAATTGTTCGGTGTGTAACCCCTTTACCGCGAACTAGTAGCATGATTGTGTAACTAGGGCACCTGTGTGGGAACCACCTTGGCAACTCCATTCATAAACCCTCGTAGAGGGAAGAAACCCCAACTTAACCAGTGTAGCGCACTAGGGCCGTGCACTCCTTTCTGCTATCAATAAAGCTTTTGCCGTTTGGCTTTGCAAGGAACATGTCTTTATTGTCTTTACTCTTAAACGTTTGTCGTGTTGTGGTGTGAGTCAATCGGATACCAAGTTTCATTAAAGGCTCTTAGCATCCGAGGGAGGGAGCCTAGATCATATTCCCTATCGGAGGCCGTCTAAACTACTAATTGTGCTGCACTTGTGAGATCCGTTGAGGCTGGCTTGACCTGTGTTGGTTTAGCACCGGTAACATTGAGAGGGTCGTCGGCCCTACCGACGGTTAGGGCATGACAAAATTGGTATCAGAGCTTGTGCGGTCTCGTTGGATGTTCGACTGAAGAATTTGTGGGATACATTGTTACTCATACACGGTAGAACAAGAAGAGGGTTAAGGTCCATCGCTTGCGCGCCAACCGAAGAGAACATTACGGTAGTGAGAGACCGGAAGCCCAAGGCACGCAGAGCGACCCTTGATCAGGCTATCGATAGTAGGGTGGTGTGGCCCCCTATCGAGACGATAGTATCTAGAAGCCTAGTGTTATTCTAAGATCGAGACTCAAATAATGTCAGCTTTGTTTGCTCTTTAAGGGGTGCACTACGACCATAGAGATTAGAAAGAAGATTGGATGATCGACACACAAGGTGTTGTTCTTCTGGATTACCCTTAGGATAATGGTCGCGCCTAGGGGTGTAGGACGGTCATGTGGTGGAAACGTTCATGCGAAGGGGGCACATTGAATCCCACCGGACCGTAGACATTGTCACCAAGTATAAGCCGCGATTAGTAGCGCAGGGATGAGGATATGTGGTTGCACCATAGTGCTTGGGTTAGCAGGGTGGCCCATGTCGCTCGCGCGAATGGTTGCGCAGGATGGTGAAATGTATCAAGATTGTTGTGCCAGTTGCCACATCAGGACTAGGCACGTTGTGAAGGCACAAAGGTACTTTCAAGAAGATACATGCGCCATCATAAGATACAACCCACAGAGGTGAAGATAGACAGCGCACGGGCATTGGTGATTGGCTTACTTAAGGACAGGTGAGGAATGCTCGGACCAGAGTTGAGTCCCGATAGCCTCGGTGAGTCGAGGTGCCATCGTGGAGATTCTAATCGGAGCATAGGCGTGATTTAGTAGCGTGAGTATGGAAGTATGTGGTTGCACGTAAGTTGTGCCATTGCAGTAGCCAATGTTGTCCTAGCGTGAAAGGTAGCATCGTATGGATTGGAAGGACGTTGAACGCCCATTGAGTTGGGGTGCCGATAACGTGGATGGAGGCCACCTTCGGTGAGGTGAAGCAATACCTGATATAGTGTCAAGGTCTTGGACGATGTCATATGACGCAGGGTTGTGTGGGTAGTCGGTCATAGTGGTTGCGTTGGTGATGTGGAGAGCCAGAGGTTAAAGCACCAATGCAAGTGCCAGGTAGACGGATGGAGCTCGTTGATAACATGAGACCTCAAGTGCACCATCCAACCTTCTGGCCAACTTAAGTGTTTCGTAGAAGTTCATGCCCCAGATCCTTCAAACTTCCAACGGATTACATCTATGTTGGAGGATGTCGAAGGAAGTCGTTCAGAGTATGGACCAAGTGGAGACGGGGATGAGCTGATGTGGAAATGGTGGGGGAGTAGACTGACCATGGCGCATCAAAGTTCGAGAACTGAAAGACATTGTTGGGGCCGCGATGTGCAAGTATTATGGAACTCCCTTTACCAGAGGATGAAGGAGAGAAACTGGCATGTGTGGCCATGTTTCTGGAAGACGACGCCATGAGGTGGTGGCGTCGTAGAGAGGAGGATGTTAAGGCAGGATTCGCTCACATCCATATTTTGAGAAACTGACATGTGTGGCCATGTTTTTAGAGGACGATACCATGAGGTGGTGGTGTCACTAGAAAGAGGATGCAGAGACAGGACGCGCTCGCATCCACGTTTTGGGATTTGTTTAGGTAGGCTCTACGAGAATGATTCTCCCACGGAAGACTGCGGTAGCCGAGAGACGAAAACTTGATGGCTTGAGGCAGAACGGATCTTGTAAAATGACATGAAGGAATGCCAGACCCTTATGTTGAGCATCCGGATGTGGAGCTCAAAAGATCGTTCAATTCAAGTTCCTTGATGGGCTGGAGTCGTGGGTGGAGGAAGAGCTGAACAGGATCGACTTGCAAACCCCTTTCTGAAGTGATAGAGGCGACGGAACGTCTATGTGACAATCGTCGGCCAAGTAGTTCAAAGAAGAACAGGCATGACACTGAATGGCAGAATGGTTGGAAGAGTGGCAGTGGCAGACACTTCGCGTGATAGCCCAGGCGGATCTTTCACACCAAGAGACTACGGGAACAATCAGGACCATACGAGTGTGAGCATAAGAAGGAGGACTTTGCGCGTGCTGGTAATGTCGTGCAAAGGACAGGTGCTTCGAATGGCGAATCAAAAGAAGATAATATGAGGATTGGTGAAAGGAGACAGTTGAGGGCCCGGGTGGAGGGATCAACATCATGCAGGCCCAGGGATAAGACTTTCATGTACATGCCAAGTATTGTCAATGATAGGGATACCGTAGGTGTGGTTGACAAAGGCGCAACAAGGGGTGAGTTAGCGCGTGGAGGTAACCAACTTGACAGTGATGCCGCTTGAGAAATATCGGGTGCTACTAGATGGGAGTGCTTTAGGGTGAGTTGTGCAAATTTGCGACCAATTGCGAATGTAGTGGTCTTCAAGGATTGCGACCAACCGTGTATTGTTCGCATGTCAGCTTTGGATGATGGTCATGTTTGGAAGGTATCGACGCTTTGACTCAAAGAAGATCAGAAGCAGGGAAACGCCATAGGTGGTGTGGCACTACAAGGTGCGGAACAGAAAATACCTCGTGGTAGGGTGTATTTGAAGATGGATGACGTAAAAGAATGAAGGAGTGTGAAAATTTTGTGTATCACACAGAGGAGTATGTCGTCAGTAGTGGAGGACTGGCAGGCAAGGTAACACAATGGTACAAAGTTCAGAGGCTAGAGGACGACGAAGCATGTGTGTTGCTGGCAAGATAAGGCGAAGGATGGAAGGTAAGTGCACAGGAGCGAAGGGCCCAGAGGGTAGTTGTAGGCACGACAAAAGATGTTGTACAACACTCCAAGATGCTGCCAACCATACACAACTTCTGCGTTGAAGAACAGGAGCGGCATGATTTGCCCAACCGCTCGATTGTGAAGGCAGCGACATGCATGAAGAAGTGGATGACTTTGAAGTGGTGCGATGGTCTTGTGGTTAGATAGCGTACTACAACGATCTGGAAGGATGACGGTCCTCAACCAATCATCTTGAGAGTAGGGAATCGGGCATGCCGACTGGAGCCCGTCCATGACGGATTGCTAATTGCCTTTCATGCGAGCATAAGGCTTATCATGCGGATGTGGAACGTGCAAGCCGTAGCTACTACGGACACTTGTGCCCTGGAGGACAACCAGAGCTGCAGAAGACGAAGGTATAATGGGTGCAGAGGCGGACAAGCGTGCCAGGAGCTTTAGAGTTGTAGGAGCATTACCGTAGATCTTGCCAAGAATGTCAAGAGTTTAGGTGGGGAGAATGTAACCCCTTTACCGTGAACTAGTGCCATGGTTGTGTAACCAGGGCCCCTGCGTGGGAACCACCCTAACAACTCCATTCATAAACCCTCGTAGAGGGAAGAAGCCCCAACTTAACCAGTGTAGCACGTTGGGACCGCACACTCCTTTCTACTATCAATAAATCTTTTGCCGTTTGGCTTTGCAAGGAACGTGTCTTTATTGCCTTTACTCTTAAACGTTTGCCGTGTTGTGGTGTGAGTCAATCAGATGTCAAGTTCCATTCCAGGCTCTTAGCATCCGAGGGAGGGAGCCCAGATTATATTCCCTATCGGAGGCCGTCTGAACTGCTAATTCCGCACTTGTGAGATCCGTTGAGGCTGGCTTGACCTGTGTTGGTTGAGCGCCGATCACGTTGAAAGGGTCGTCGGCCCTGCCGACGGTTAGGGCATGACAGGTGGTTCCAACTAGAACTGAACCAGACCAGAAATAGGAACCAAGAACCAGGAATCACCTAGTTCTACCTAATATGGATCTAGAACTAGAACTGGTGGTTTTGAACTGTCTGTTTTATAATTTTATTTTATTTAAAATTTTAATGTTTTTTTCCATTCCAAAAGCCTTCAAACTGGAAATGGAACTAAAACCGGTGATTTCAAAGTGAAACTGAAACTAGAATGGTGTGAGTCCCTGGTTCCAGGAAAACTAGAACCGCCCATGTCTAATAGGAAAGACAAACAAACGGATCATAAAGCTCAAACCCGATATGTGGGAACTGTATCTGAAAATCAACGTTATGTCATGTGGGTGGGCCTCCCAGCCAACCTATGTTGACTTAGCCTAACTTTACCAACCCCTACGAGATTGGTAGCATAGAGGGTGCTATGCTTTACCCGGACGTTGATTAGCCAATCGCATTTTATGCCTTTTTCAATTGGTAACTTGACAAAAGACTAACGACCCAACATAGCCTACGAACCTCGCACTGTTCATAGTATATCTGAAGAGCTTTTCAAGGTGGGATGAGTAGTGGCCTACTATCACACCGTTAGCTAACTACTTTAGCCAGTGCCCGAACTACGTTTGGGTGAGTGGGCTGGCAATATTCGCGAAAAGCATAGTAGGGCGCTATAAATTTTCAAAAGTACGTGATCTATCCTCCATGATTTGAGGATCACCCCACCAAAACTGAGATGCCCAACTTATAGTAAGGGCACCGCAAACACACTCATATAAGAGCATAGCTAACCCTACCACAACCAGTGGTGGATTGGGGTGGGGCAAATTTCAGATGGCGCTGCCGCCCTACCTATTTGCTACTGATCGCAATTGAACCACTTTTAAACTCCAATATTGTGCATGTACTAAATTAGTTTATGCACACCTCAGTGTGCACACATGCCTCTTATTTACTTTTTAGGGCATGAGTACAATTTAAATTTTTTAAGAAGAATAATTATATTATAATCATGCCAAATAAAAGTAAAAGAGTGGTATAAGTGGATACTATCAATGGTGTATAAGAACCAATCTTCTTATGTGTCTGTGTTATATATATATATATATATATATATATATATATATATATATATATATATATATATATATATATATATATATATATATATATACAGAGAGAGAGAGAGAGATGCTAGGTCGTAGTCACAAGGGTGCCAGATGTATAATATTGCCAATAGGGAAGCCATCTTTGACCATGATGACCCTCGAACATGTTAGGTTACAACCAATAATAAGGCCAAATACTAAACCTTGGTTATTGGACTACACATATTGGCAGTGAAAGGTACATCTCACAGGCTAAGAACGATGTAGTGATCACTTTATAGAGTTGGACAAGAAATAAGAAAAGTTGCTACTTTACCTCAACCTTGATGCTTGATTGTCAAATTGGCATCAACCTTAGCAATTGCAAAAAGGAAAGGGTGAATACAAAAAAGAAGAATAAAGCTCGACAAAGTATTACTTAGGCAATGTTATTAACCTCTATGACCAACCGCTGGTTAGGAGGAGGAGATGTGTAGATCTTGAGGAGGCTAGGACTATAATGCATGAGTTCCACGATGGAGAATGTGGAGGCCATGTCAATGCAAATATGATGGCCATGAAAATACTTAGGGCCAGTTATTTTTAGTCCACCATAAAGCAAGATTGTCATGATCATGTTAGGAAATGTCATCAATGTCAAGTGCATGGACATGTCATTCATATCCCATCGTCCACCTTGCATTCCATTGTGAGCCCGTGGCCCTTCACCATGTGGGCATTTGACATCATAGGAATAATCTCCTCAATTGCATCAAATGGACATAGGTTCATCTTAAGAGCCACCAAATATTTTTCTAAATGGGTTGAAGCTACCTCCTTGGCTAATGTCCAAGGACAACATGTAGTGGCATTCATTAATAAAAATATCTTGGCTCAATTTGGAGTTCCAAGGGTCCTAGTATCGGATAATGGCATACCTTTCAAGAATGAGAAGATGGAAAAGTTATGTAATACCTATGGCATGACTCAACAGTTCTCATCGCCCTACTACTCTCAAGGCAATGGCCAAGCCGAAGCCATGAACAAAACTCTCATGAGCATCATTGAGAAAACTTTAGAGAAGGGTAGGACATGACATGAGAAGCTAGATAAAGCCTTGTGGGTCTTATAGAACTTCCATCCGAACACCTACAAATGCCACACCATTCGAGTTAGTCTATGGTACAAATTCCATACTCCCTATTCATACCAAATTGCATTCATTTCATACATCACTTACACTCGATCTACCCATAGAGACTCTACAACAATCTAGGATGGCTGAGCTTGACCTATTAGATGAGAAGAGACTACTTGCCATGGATCATGCACACGCATACTAGCAAAGGATAGTTTGATAATATGAAAAGCATATGAAGGCGTGCCACTTCAAAGTGGGAGACCTTGTCTTGAAAATCATCCACCATCGTAGCCCACATCCACTTGGAAAGTGGCGGCCCAAGTGGGATGGTCTCTATGTTGTGAGGGAAACAACCACAAACAATGCATATTGGTTGATTGATGTTGAGGGCAAGTAGATCCTATAAATGCCCAATACTTGAAAAAATATTATGTATAGGTTCTATGTTAAATTCTTTCGAAAGATTTTTAAATGAGTCTCCTTTGAACTTCTTGAAAGAAGGATCAAGATGGATTGTATGGCCCTAAATGAGGGAATCGATGTCTTATGAAAAGTAGAGTTTTCAAAATCATTTGGTAACATTTCAAAAATCTTTGGCTTACAAAATGAAGCCTAGTTCAAAATAGCAAAATATTTTCAAATAGTAGATGCTATTAGGAAATGAGATATTACTGGTTGGATCAAGTATCCAAAGGGATAAGTGTTTTCCCAAGTTTACTTCTCTCCAAAAAAGAAAATTGGCAAAAATCAGAAAAAAAGGAAGACAACAAAAACCTCCAATATAGAGGTCTTCAAAATCAAAAGAAGAGGAAAAAAATGAAAGCCTCCAATATAGAGGTCATCCAAAAAAGAAAGAAAGAGGGAATACAAAAACTTCTCCAAAAGAAAAAGAGGTCTTCCCCTTTAAAAGAAAAAGAAAAGCTAAAGCTCAAAAAGAGTAATTTTTCATCTCTTTGTCTTAAACCAGAGGACGCTTTAGAAGGGACCGTGGTAACTCTTTCCCAAATCCCTAGAACTTATCCCAATGGAGAAAGGTTTGATCATTAAAATCCCAAAGTAGGAATATGATCTACTTATTTGGATTTCATTTTATTTGAGAATTACACTTTGTTACGTGAGAAATAAAATTTTGAAATGTCTTCCAAAATTTCTTACCAAACCTTTGCTAAAGTAGTGGGTATTGAAACCCAAATGAGGAGAAATATGAAAAATTGGAAATCCTTTTAATAGAAACTAAAAGGAATTTCCTTTTGAAAAAGGATTTTGAAAAACCCAAAATGTCAAACAAACAACATGGGATTGCCTCACTAGGGTCAACCGGCATTCATAGGCTTCTCCTCAAGCTCATACATCCCATAGGTAAGTCTCTAAGCATTACACTACACTTCATTTGCATCACACACCATGCATGCATATACCCATCAAAAGGTCAGCCATGCATGATCATGTTTAGGACTAACACCTAGTGTAAGTCAAGTCCCCTTTGGCTAAAATCCCCTCTTCCATAATTCGAAGAAAAAGATACTATGAAATGAAAGAAAGTCTATATTATCAAGTCAATTTGGGAAGTAAAATCAAAAGGCGTGTTTTCTTCTTTGACATTATCCAAATGAATTTAGATTAATGCTAAAGAGGGGCATCTATAAATACCCTAAATAAATTTTGCAAAAACATGACTCAACACACTTTCAAAAAATAGCTTGTTTTGAAACTTGGCTTTAAATTGAAAATTTTCGCAAGACCCTTAAAACGGAGATCTTGAAGTTAAATATTTTCAAATCAAAGGTGAGGTAAAGTCCAGTCAAACAAGGATGAAGCCAAATTGTCCCTCCAAAGAATCAGTAAGGATCATGGCCACAACAAGCAACAAGTTTGACATGGACCAAGGGAACACCCATGGTACATATCACGGCTAAGCCCACATTGGCCAAGCACACACAACTTGATCGGGCCAATGGGGCTCATCTAGGCAAATCTTCTTGAAGACTTGGCTCAAGCATGCAAGGTGAATTCAAGTTCAAGACATTGAGATCAAACCAAGCCACATTAACCTAGCCTACCTAATCCATTTTGGCTGATCCACATTAACCTAGCTTACCTAATACACCTTGGCCGAACCAAATTGACTTAACCCACCTAATACACCTTGGCCGGGTTCACACCTAACTCAAGCCAAGACCAAACCAACCCACCTAAGGCTTCATGGGTTGGGTTCATATTAACCTAGGGGACCACATGAAGACCATGTGAAGGAGCTTGGAGTTGGTGTAAGCACGAAAATTCCTTGCTCCTGGTTTACAAGACCAGAAACGAGCCTTTTCGAGTTTACGTCGCTTTTAAAGGGCGTGCCAGCTAGCTTACTCAAACTAGTGAAGATTTTTGGAAATATCTGACTTTTTGGCGACTGTGGACAAGCGGGATCTTTTCGCTTGAAACCTTCTTAACAGGTGCTCAAGGGTCGGTTTAAGCGCTTAGAAAACTTTGATTTCAAACAAACATGATCTTTTGAAAGAAAGGCGAGTATTTCATCGATTATTTGCCTAAGTTGCAGGTTTTATTAAGGGGTTGTCCACTTTTCAAGTCTTTGAGTTTTTAAGCTATTTAGGTTGGATGTGTGTGCTTCAAGTGGCCTAAACTGAGCGAGTTTGAGCATAGTTTCGGGTTTTCTCTTTGAAAATACGCGAATGCAAGGATGCACGAACTCTCTTCGGGTTTGATATGATGTGAGCTAAGCTCGAATTGAAAGCAACTAACACACACAGCTTAAAGTAAATACCCGAAATGTAAGTGCAACTCACGTAGCTGAAAGGGAAATACCCGAACTTGGAAAGCAACTCACACGACTTGAATGTAAATTACGGAAGGGAGATATACTTATATTAAGAGCAGAAATGCTCAATGCACGCGTGTGTGAGTGTAGAATTGAAATGACAAACTCACACGACTTGAATTGAACTTGTCGAAATTGAAATATAAGTATATAAGAGTGGAAAGGCTCAATGTGTTCGTGTGTGTTGTATATAAATGGAAAGACAACTCACACGACTTGAATTTTAACCACCCGAAATGTAAGTGCGTACACAACTTAGAATGTAAAACTCACGCAGCTGAAAGTATATAGATACACTATATCTTATGAGCAACAACGGCTTAAAAGGTGCGTGAGAGTGTAGAGCAAGTGCTTGAGTGCTCTTGTGTGCAAGTGTGGAAGCTTAAATGACAAACTCACACGACTTGAATGTAAATCCTACGCAGTTGGAAAATATAGAAATATGCTATATCTTATGAGCAACAAAGGCTCAAAAGGTGCATGAGAGTGTGGAGTAAGTGCTCATGTACTTCTTGGGTGCGAGTGTAAAATTTAAATGACAAACTCACACGACAAGAATGTAACAACCCATAATTGAAATTGCACGGCTTTCACTAAAGTCTTTTGAGTAAGTGCGAAGACTCAATGTGTGTGCAATAGTATGCAACTAAGAGCGGAAAGGCTCAAGTGCATGTGGGTGTCTTGTGTACGAGATAAGAGCTAAAGCTCAAGTGTGCGTGTGTGTTTGTGTATCAAGCACAAATATTACATTTCGGGGGGAGACCACGCTCCCTTATTACAACCCTGTATCAAAATTGTATTTAATTTAAGAGGAGTAAGGTAAAAACCGAATTTAAACACTTACAAGTGGACGACTTTTCCTTGCTCGTGTTTGGGCTTGTGTCCACCTTGGCAGCCAAGAGGGGTCTCCCTAGGTGGGTTTGAAACGAGAGAGTATTGGTTCGAGTGTGCTTGGGGACACGCCGGAGGCTTAGGCCTAACTCGGGCTTATGACAGAGCTCACGGCAAAAGGGTGTCTTAGGCGTGGGCTAACTAAGGGTGAGTCACGGCAAAAGGGGGTATGGTCACGACCTAAAGGTAGGGCTGGTCCTAATCGGCCTTAAGGGCAAGGCTTAGGTGCGGGCTTGCTAAGGCAGGACACGGCGGGAAGATGGCAGGCAGGGCGTCGGTTGACTGGCACTGCCGTGGTGCAGCAAGGAGCACAAGGCGCGCGGGGTTTCAGCAGGGCGCGCTGGGTTTCAGCAAGGCGCGGGGCGCACAACAGGGCGCTGGGTACAGGGCGCTAGGGCACCGTAGGAGGGTGCTGTGGGTGTCTGGCACACGGGGCACGCGGTAAAGGCGCGCGGGGCGCCGGGCGCCGGGTCTTGATTGTGTCGAGGAAAACCGAGTGCTCTTGAAACTCGGTTAGGTTTGGTTTAGAGGGGAAGTATGGGGTAGTTTGAGTCGGTTTAGGTGAGAGGGCTAGGTCTAGGTTAGTTAGGGTGAGGTTTAGTGAAGTGGGTTAGGTGATTAGGCTAGGTTTAGGGTGGGGTTAGGAGGTCTACCTCTTGGAACCGGTCCTTCTTTATCGAGCACATGTCCATGCCTTGGTTGCAGCCTTCCTTGGTCGAGCCCACCTTGGTTGCAGCCCTTGTCTAGACCCACTTAGCCAACATGGCTTGAACCCACCTCACTCATGAGCCCACATGGCTAGGTCTCTCCCAAGCATTTCACGTGAACTTCTTTTGGGACCCCCTCACCTCTATTTATAGGCAAATGAGGTGGGTCTTGAATATGAGTTTTGGATTTAGGTCTTGGAATCTAGATCCAATCCAAACATTATTTGGGTCTGGATCTCAGATCTCGAATTTTTTGGGATTCAGATCCGACCCAAATATTTAGTTGGTTTTGGATCTCGGATCTCGGATATTTGGGATCGAGATCCACCCCAAACACTATTTGGATTTGGATCTAGATATTTGGGTCCAGATCCAATCTAAAAATTTTTTCTTCAGTCCTTCTTGGTGTTTTTTGAGACGGACAGTTTGTGCAGGCCCTAGCTTCATCAGCGCTCCGTCTTGTGCTGGGTTTTCCCCAACTTTGTCGTCCAAACTCCTTCTTACCATTCTGGACTTCGTTTCTTTTCATTTTCGTCATTTCTGGCTTGGATTTCTGCTGCTTGTGTGGATGCTCTTGGCTTGGCTTTTGGTGCTCCGGGCTTGTAGTCTACTTCGGGCTTGGGCATTTCTTTTGCCTTTTGACCCTGACTTTTATCAGGCCAGGGTGCTTTCTTTGGGCTTCTAAACCTGCTTCGGAGGCTACTTTTGCTTTAGGCTTCACCTATTGAATTTTTTGCTTTGACAAAATTGGGACTTGACCCATATGTGTGAAATTCAACTTGAATGGGGTTTAAACCAAAATTTCAAGCCTTTACAATTCTTGGGTTTACGAAAACTCTAAAATCTGGTATTGAAATGAATTTTCAAACTAGGTGTTTGTTTTTGAAAATTGTTTTATTTTGGGGTGTTTACAGTTGGCCATGAGGTTTGGATTGGATTTGGGCTAAGAAGCTGCCTGCCCCATGGAAGGCACTAGAGACCCCCCCTTGGCCTGTAAATAGAGGCCAAGGGGGGCTCATTTCTAGCATCTAGCATTTGGAGGGACTTTCCAAAATGTGAGGGAAGAGAGAGAGAGCTTAGGAGAGAGGAAGTGCTGCAAGTTTGAGAGAGAGTGAGAGAAAAGAAGAGAGAAGAGAGAAGAGAGAAGAGAGAAAAGGGAGGAAGAAGAAGGGGTGGTTCCAAGAAAAGAAGGGGTTAAATTCCCCATTATGAATCCGGTTCTTGGGCTACTAAGTGAGTATTTCTTTATATATTCCAATATTAATTCTTCTCTTAACATTCAATTCAAGGAAGGGGTTGTAATAATGGAGCTTTGTCTCCTTCCATGTTGTAATAACAAGTAGATATGCTGTCAATTTCATTTTCTATGCACTCTACTTGTTTGCTTTTTTTTATTCTACCTCTCTATATTTTATAAAACTCCTATAACTCCTAACCCCCTCTATGCTTAAGATAATATACATATTTACATTCATTTTTCTTTAGCAATTTACTTTCGGTTGTTGTGATTATGCCATTTATATTCAGGTGAGTTGCATTACATATGTTGTAAAAATACAGAAAAACTGTTTTCAGTATCTCTGCATATGTATGATGTTTTAATTTTCATTTCTTCATTTCTGCTCCGATTGATCTAAAATTTGGAATACTTCATCACACAAGCCCACATATCATAAAATTTTTAAGAATTTTAGGGCTATGAAACCATATAATTAAAAGTGTGTAAGTTTAAGAAAAAACCAAAACCATTTCTGCACAGTCTGTTTTCCTACAATAGAAGTTGGGTAAAAGTCCCATAACTCTATATATAGTGATCTAAATTAAGTGAAACTTAGTTCATTGAAAATCTGACATCTATGGATTTTCAACAAAATTAAATTTACCAAAATTGAAGCTTTATGCACCGAGATACAAACTCTTTTGTAAGTCTCTGTATTTCTGTAACAGAGTAGTCCTGAGTGTTTGAGCAGAGACATTTTATGGATTTAATTCTGGAGAATCACAACTCCAAAAGAAGAACAAAAATATTTTCAAACCCTGTACACTTGCTTCTATTCACCGTGAATTTTTCATGATTTTTGAAAACTTGGAAGACACTGAAAGAAAATCAGAAATCAAGGTCTGAAAAGTCTGATTTACAAAACTTTGCTAGTTTTCAAAACTAGCTGGCACGCTCACGCAATGAAAGTAGATTTGAGAAGTTTATTTCAAGTCTCTACATAGGCTTGGAGTAAAATTTTCATATCTACAATCTCCTATATTTTCCTTCACTTTGGTTTTAATGCAAAATTACTTGGTAGAGGTTTTATTGTTGAAAAAACTCAACAACATTTGAAAACTCCATTTTTCCACACTAGAAGGCCTAATCCTCAAACAAGATGAGATCCAAATTGGTAGGTTCTATTCCTAGTTTAGGACCATACTAACAAACTTTTTTTCTTTTAGAAGTTATAGAGGATTTGGAAAAGAGTTGCCATTATCTATTCTGAAGCGTCCCATGGTTTAAGGCCAAGAAAGTTTTGATGGAAAATTGCTCTTTTTTCGAGCTTTGGCTTTTCTTTTTCTTCTCTTTTTTCAAAGAAGACCTCTATATTGGAGGTTTTTGTTTTCCCTTTTTCTTTTTAGGAATACCTCTATGTTGGAGGTTCATTTTCTTCCTTTTTTGACTTTTGTCAATTCTCCTCTTTGGAGAGAATGAAGTGGGGGAAATAGCTTGTCCCTCTAGATACTCAGTCTAATCAAGTATGTCCTATTTCATAATAGCACGTAAAATTTGAAAATATTTTGCTATTTTGAACTAGGCCATATCTTGTAAAAGAAGGATTTTTGAAATGTCATTAATCGATTTTGAAAACACTCCACTTTTCATAAAGCATCAATCCCTAGTTAAGAGGCCTATATTCGATTTGGTCCCTTCTTCAAAAAACTAAAGAAGATCCATTGTACAAAAATCGTTTCAAAAGAATTTGTGGTAGACACTAAACATTATATCTTTTTGATATTGGGCATTTATAGGGTCTACCATGTTTTTTCCCTAGGCATCAATGAGCCAATATACATGATTGATTTTTTGTTGCCCCTTTTATGACATGGGGACATTCCCACTTGGGCCGCCACCTTTTTGGGCCTCTTTGGGTGAATGATGTAAACGGGATGCATGACATGTAACATATATTCCATATGAGATGATGGAGATACATGCTTTATGAAATGATGAATGTGGTAAGTCTCCATAAAATATGTTTAGGGAATGCATTCTACATGGTCCTAGTTTGGTGGAGATGACATGATCATTCATACTATGGCTGACCTATATTGTGAAATGTGATGAATGATTTTCCATGACTCTTACATGCACTATGTCATTGGACATCTTATTTTTGATGTGAACTAGGGAGATGCATGATATGTAAGATATATCTCCATACGAGATGATGGAGATACATGGAATGATGTATGCTTCCATGAAAGATATTTGGGGAATCATTCTAATGCCCCTAGTTTGGAGGAAATGAATGATATGAGCATCAACACTATGGCCGACCCCTATTGTGGCATATGATGAATGATTTTCAATGTGGTGCATGGATGACCTATACATGCACGATCTTGGTTTTTGGCATGGCTTAGGAATATGCATGATATGATCCTACCTTTGATGCATTTTGGGTTGAGAGTCGACTCCTATGTTGGTCACCTTCTAAGGAACTTGAATGTTTGCCCAAGTGCAAGATTTTCTTGATTTTGAGGAAGTTCATGTAAATTGACATCACTCAAATCATCTCTAAGGGAATTGATAATTTTTTTAAAAAAATGGTTTTGATTTTTCTCTTTTTCCTTTTGAAATTTTTTGTATTTTTGGTTTTTCCTTTTTTAGATTTTTTCAGATTTTGGGAATAACCTATACAATATATACAAAACCCGAAGTTAGCTTCATATCTAAGGAGGGTCTGGTGTTCGAATGCATCAAGGATGTGCACCCGGGGTGTGGTTTTGGTTGATGTTATTTGTAAAGATCCTAGGTGCAACCCATTGTGCCCCTAGGGGTGGATGTTGTACATGGGTTTGTCAAAACCGATTTTAAAATTTGTACACGGTTTTGAAAACCAAAATTTTTGGGATTTTCAACCTTTTCAATTTTTTTGGATTTTCCCAAACAAATGGTAGAAGGATGAACATAAAAGACTTTCTTTTTGAAATTTTTAAATTTTTCCAATGTTTTTGGGTTTTGAAAATTTTTTAGATTTTTTGGTTTATCCAAATATATACTTTTTTAGATTTTTTTCTAAAAAGACATCTTTCATCAAACCTACAAAGAAAACACCATGAATTAGACTCTAAACAAGAGGTCTAAGTCATAGTTTTCAGTTTTAGTGGGTTCTAGGGCACCCTTGACCCAATTGGTCTTAGGTGGTAGCTCAGGGGGTATGGATGGGATGTATCCTAATCCATGTCGACCTTTATTGGGTAGAGGTAGGATATGCTCTAACCTACATTGATTCTTGGTTCCTAGACTTTTGTAGGGTGTATATCCCATGTTTAATAACATATTCGAAGGCTTTTTGAGTTTTGAGAAGTTTTGGTAAAGAGGATGTCCTTGGAATAGTGTGTCATTAATATCATAGTCATACACACGAGTTGACTTGGGTAGGAGGTTGGAAGTTTGGGTGAGGGAAGGCTTGGGCTTCCACATGAGGTGGACGATTTTGTTATGAACCTTAGGTGCAACCCAACATGCCCCTAGGGGTGGAAGATTTGTGTTTATTTGGGTGCAAAGGGAAAACATGTTTGATCCCTTGCAACTTGGAGAGGTATGGATTCTAATGGAAACCATGGTTGGTCCCTTGGTGGGTTTGTGGATGTTTGGGGAAATCATGACCGTAGGTTTGGGTTCATGATACAAACCTAGGCTTAAAGAAACATTTTTGTTTATGGTAGGGTTAGGTGTACCTAGGATGTCGATGCATGCCTTAGGAGTAACCATGTCTACCATGTTTTGATTTTTATTTTCATCTTATTGTTCTTTTTGAAATTCTTTTTGTTGGTGCGGGACATTTGGTGCACCTTGAAAATCCACATTTGTTGGCACATCTTGTGGGTTTATGGGTGCATGTGTGATTTGATGTATCAAATGCATATGAATGATTTACCGATTCTAAACTAAGAAGGGGAGGATCGAGTAGGGAGTTTTGGGGGAAATGAGTTTCAGACATACCTTTTTCGAGCTTGTCGACCTTTTCATGGTGAGAGCAAGCTTCCTTGTAGGCATCCTGAAGTGGCTCGAGCTCATGCGTGGCTTCGAGCTCCTATTGCTTTGTGAGGTCTTGGATTTCATCCTCTAAGCTTATGTGTGTGCAACACTCATTCTACTGTGTGTTTTGTGAAATATGTGAAGTGGTGCTCATGGGAATGGAACCTATCGGAGCGAATGTTTGTGAAAAATTTGGAGTGACTTTAGTTAAGTGATCCTCATGCCCCACTCCACTTATATGCCTAGAAATGTAGACTTCACTTTCAATTTTCAAAATTTCAACCTTTGCAAATTTTTGCTTTACAAATGTTTTTTATTTTTTAAGATTTTCCAGATTTTTTTGATCTTTTCCAATAAAGATTTTTTTTTATTTTTCAATGGAAAAATGGATGTTTAGATGATTAGCAAGGTTAGATGATTCAATCTCAACACTTACTGCATTTGTAGCCTCAATTCCTTCATCGGCTTTTGGGCTCAATTTGGCTTTTCGGGTGTGGTTTTCTCTCTCTATGTACAGGAGATGATTTTTCATGGGAATGATATGCCTTGGCCTTTTGGCTTAGGGCCTCAATTTTCCTTTCAAGTTTCATTGCTATAGACAAGAAATTTTTCACTCCAAGCCTATGTAGATACTTGAAATGAGAATTTCTTGTCTACACAGTGTGCGAGCGTGTAGCTAGTTTTCAAAAACTAGCAAAGTTTTGTAAAATCTGACTTTTTGGCGATTGTGGTTAAGCGGGCTCTTTTCGCTCTAGGCCTTCTTGAACCGATGCTCAAGGGTCAGCCAAAGCGCTTAAAATTTCAAAATTATAGGTAAAAGAACTCCAATTCTCGTGAAAATGGGTGTTTTCAAAGTAAATGTGCAATGTGCTTTTGTTTTCAAACTTGAAACTTACAAAGTTCTAAAAAACAGGACTGGCTTTGTTTTATGGACCTTGTTCCCGAATTTTTATCGGTAGCTTAGGATCTCCCAAATTTATAAATTTTTTACAGGATATTCCTTGATGTATTTGGATCCTAGACCTCCTTTTGTTTTGAATTTTTGACCAACAGATTTTCAAAATTAAATCAGGAAGTGGACCTGACTTCACTATTTCAAGAGATTCTATGACAGAAATACAAAAGCTCAAAGAATCCTCTGTATCTCGGTGTACAGAATCCAAATGTTGTGATTTTAGTCTTTTTGGAAAGCTATAGATGTTAGCTTTTTAATGAGACTAATTTCAGTAAATTTGGGTTCCTACAGATAGAGATATGAAACTTTTACCCAATCCCTATATCATGAAATCCGACTGTACAGAAAATAGAGATGGATTTGTCCGATGTTTCCCAATTTTATTCACGGACAATGGGCTTGTGTGTGTAGAATGTGTGGACAAAAGTTCAAATTGATTGAAGCACAGATTCGAGAATTAAAAATACAACAACCAACAGATACAGAGATGCACAAATTCAGTTTCAGCTTTTTAAGAATATACGTGATGCAAACTCACATGAATTGAAATTGCAACAACTCTACATCACGAAATAAACTCACACGAATTGTGATTGCAACAACTATACATCACGAAGTTAAATTGCTAAAAGTAAAGGAATGAAAATATGTACATTATATTAAGCATAGAGGGGGTATGTAGACACAGAAAATTCTCAATTCTGGTTCTTAGGCCCGAAGTGAACCTTTTTGTATGTCTAAGTCGTTTTTCATAAAAAGGGCGTGCCAACTAGCTTACTCAAGCTAGCGAAGTAAGTTTTGAAAAATCTGACTCGTATGGGGCGACTGTGAGCAAGTGAGCTCTTTTCGTCGCAGACTTTCTTGCACCGATGCGCAACGGCCAGTCTGTACGCTTAGCAAAGTCGTTTTAAACAAGTAACCTCTTTGAAAATACACGAAGTGTTTGATTGGGTTTTAGGATTTGCACGTGCCTATGTCTTTCGATTTTATGCTATTTAGGCCAACTAGGTGTGTGCGCAAGTGACCTAAGTTGGGCGATTTTTGCACGGGAGTATGGGGTTTTGCTTTGATGCAATATGCGTCCTAACTCGTGGTATGGCGAATATGCAATGCAAACTCACACAACTCCAAGGGAAAACCTGAAATTGAAAGACAATGCTTAAGGGAAATTGCGTAATGTAAATTGCAAAAGGGAAATTGCAAAAGGGAAATAGGGCTATATCTTAAGAGCGGAAAGGCTCAATTGTGTAAGTGTGTGTCGTGTATATATGGAAAGACTACTCACACAGCTGAACCTGAAAACCCAAATCTTAAAGACATAGCGGAAGGGAAATACAACTATATATATATGGGCCCGAAGGTCGCCAACGTGTGTGTGGGTGTTGTATATATATGTAAAGACAACTCACACGACTTGTAATGTAAAACCCAAATAGAATTGCAATATGGCTCTTATTAGAGTCTTGGGATTAAGAGCGAAAGTTGAATGTGTGTGAGTGTAGAATTGAAAGACCACACACACAACTTGAATAAAAACCCCGAATTAAATTGCAATATGGCCCTTATTAGGGTCTTAGGAGTAAGAGCGAAAGCTCAATGTGTGTGAGTGTAGAATTGAAAGACAACACCCACGACTTAAATGAAAACACACGCAGCTGAACTTATATAAATAAAATTATATCTTAGGGGCTGTCAAGGTTCATGTGTGTGCAAAAAAGTGTGCAACTAAGAGCAGAAAGGCTCAAGTGCACGTGTGTGCTTGTGTGTCATACATCAATATTACATCTTGGGGGGAGACTATGCTCCATTATTACAACCCCATGTCAAAATTTAATTGAATATAAAGCAAGTTCATATAATGGATCGAGTTTAGGCACTTACATGTAGCTGGTCCATGTTCAACTTGCATGGACTTGGCCTTGTGAGTCGCCTTGGGCAGCCAAGAGGAGTCCCTTAGGTGGATAGTTGTGGTAGGTAAGAGTGCTGGCCGGCTAATGTTGAGGCGTTGTAGGGGAGGTAGGTTGAGCTAAGGTGCGGTGCTAGGAATTGGGATGGGTTTTGGGGGTAGGTAGGGCTTGGCTGGAAGGAAGGGAGGTGTTGGGGAATGATGAATGGGTGCTGGAAATGGGCGACTAAGGGTGGCAGGTGGATGGGCAGGCGTTGGGTGGTGTTTGGCTGGGAAGAAAAGAAGTGTTGGCTGGGTGGAAGGGAGAAGGGCAGGTGGATGGGAATTGTGGCAGGTGGATGGGTGGAAGAGAGGGTGGTACTAATCGTGAAGGAGGCGGCAGGTGGATGGGAGTGGTGGCCGGATGGAAGAAGGTGATGGAGTCGGCTGGAGCTCCTCGCCGAAGGTGGAGTTGGGGTGTGTAAACACCCCGAAATCCCACGAACTTCTTAAAACAAACCTGGTTTTGTACAAGCAGCCCCAAAGGGCCATTTTTGAGTCTGGAAACCTAGGAGCCTTCCAGACAACCCTGTACATACGTTTTGAACTCTATATTTCAAAAACGTACAATATAGCTTTTAAAACCTTTTTAAAACATGTTTTGAAGCCCCGAAGTGGCTTGGCCTGATCAAGACAGGACCAGGAAAGCTAAGAAGAGCCCGGAACCGGAGCACACGTCGAGCCTGGTACAGCAACTCTTGTATCTGATTCACACCCCCAGGATCTCGAACGTCCAAGACCCTCTTCTTATCAAAATAGCATTTGAAGTCATCTCCGGAAGGCAGAAACGGAGGCGGACGACCATGTTGGCGAAGACCCAACGCAGACGGAGCACTGATGCTGTCAGGCCCCGCACGAATCGTCCGTTTCGAACCCAGCTCGAAGGAGTCAGAGTTCAGTTTGGATTGGATCTGGACCATATATATCCAGATCCCAATCCAAACCCATATGTGGACTTGGATTTGGATTTGGATCCAGAGATCCAATCCAATATCCATATCCATGGCCCACATCACCTTCTCATAAATGAAGGTGGGGCCCACTTGAAATTCACGTGGGATAATGGGCATGAGAGAGAGTGGGGATGGAAAATATCAAGAGTGTTGTATTAAGCTTGACTTGTGTGTCAAGTTTGGATTTAATCATGTGGGTTAGCCTAATTGAGTGGGTTTAAGCTTGTAATTAGCTAAAACCTAACCTAGGGCTGCACCAACATGGGGTGATCAAGGTCTATGGGCCATGCTAAGGGAGCTCCTTCACCTAAACCTAACCCAAAATGCCTAATCCTAGCCTAAACCCCTAATCCACCCCTAATCTGAACCTAATCACCTAATCCACTTCCCTAATCCCGTCCTAATCCCAACCTAATCACCTAACCCACTTCTCTAATCTTTCCCTAAACCTAGATTAATTTCCCTAATCCTAGCCTAAACCTAGCCTAATCACCTAACCTAGCTCACTAAACCTCACCCTAAAACCCAACCACCTAACCTAGCCCTAAACCCCTAAACCACCCCTAGCCCACAATCTACCCAAACCCCTAGTTTTCAAAATATCTGGCCCAACCCTTTCCAGCCCACCTTATCTACATACCACCCTACCTAAACCACCTAACCACTACCCCAAGCCCAGCCCTAACCGACCTACCCATCTCCTATTTAAACCCCCCCCCTTGGGGGCGGGTTTTGCAAGTGGGAGCCCTCATCTCACCCAGCCGGGACCACCCTTTTCCAGCCTAGCCGGGACCACTCTCCATCAGCCCAGCCAGGACCACTCTCCACCAGCACTACCTGCACCGCCACCTTCCCTCTTCCATCCATCACCACCTCACCCAGCCGGACGTCACCACCTTCACCCAACCGAACCAGCCGAGCTCCCATCCACACCCGGCTTCTCTCTTCCATCCGCCACTTCTCCCCATCCGGTAAGCACTCTCTAACTCTACCAAAACCCTTCTCTACTACCTCTCCACTCCTAGCCACCCCCCCTATCATCATCTCAGCCCTTTTCCACCACCCTTTTCACTTAGCCGAACCTAGCATAACCCAAACTACCGGCCACTACCTAACCCTCCTATCCCATTCGGCCTTCCCACAAACTCTCCTTTAGGTCCAGTTTCCCTAAACACTCAACTCCCCTAGTGACCCTAAAAACTCACTTGTTCAGCCCCTTTAACCCCCCACCTCGAGGCGACATCCACTTGCCACCGGCCACCTTTGAGGCGCCTATCCCACGCCCCACTTGCAGCCGGCCAGCACCTTTGATCACCTATCCTTGCGGAGCTCCCGTTTGCAGCCCAAGGCGAAGGCCAAGCCCACGCTCAAGCAAGACCTCTACGGACCAGCTACTCGTAAGTGTCTAAACTCGGTTTTTAGTTGTATACTTGCTTGAGACTCAATTTGATACGGGGTTGTAATAACGGAGCATAGTCTCCCCCCGCTTGTAATAACGTGGCTTGGCACAACCACACACGTGCACTCTCTTAGTCGTGCACGATTTTGAACACACACGGGCCTAATCAGCCCCTAATACATAAGTGTATATATATACTTTCATTTTCGAAGGGTTTTTGTTTAAGTTGGGTGCGTTGTCTTTCAATTCAAGCACTCTCACACACATTGAGCTTTCGCTCTTATTTGAAAGACCCAAGTAAGGGCCGACCTATACTATTTGGGTTTTATTTCATGTCGTGTGAGTAAGTCTTTCAATTCAAGCACTCTCACACACATTGAGCTTTCGCTCTTATTTGAAAGACCCAAGTAAGGGCCGACCTATACTATTTGGGTTTCATTTCATGTCGTGTGAGTAAGTCTTTCAATTCGAGCACTTTCACACACATTGAGCCTTCGCTCTTATTCCCAAGACCTTAGTAAAGGCCTTATTGCAGTTATATTTGGGTTTCATTTATGTCGTGTGTGTAGTACTTCAATTCAAGCACTTTCACACACATTGAGCCTTCGCTCTTACTCACCAAGACCTTAGTCAAGGCCATACTGCAATTTATATTTGGGTTTAATTTCATGTCGTGTGTGTAAGTCTTTCAATTCAAGCACGCACCCACATTGAGCCTTCGCTCTTATTTGTAAGACCCGAGTAAGGGCTCATATACATAACCTATATACATATCTCCCTTCGGTTATTTCCCTTCGGTTATTTCCCTTCAGTTATTTCCCTTCGGTTATTTCCCTTCAGTCATTTCCCTTCAGTATTGTCTTTACATTTCGGGTTTTCCCTTTGGAGTAGCGTGAGTTTGCATTGCATCTACGCCATACCACGAGGTAGGACGCATATTGCATCGAAGCAAGCCCCGCTCGAATTCGCCCATGTAGTGGAGTGTTCATAACACACAAACTAGGTGGCCCGAAAAGGGATAAAAGAAAAGACTTAGGCACGTGCAAATCCACGTGATCTAAAACATGCAATCGCATCTTAAAAATCCGAAATAGACACCTCGAACCGCTTCGTAGACTTTCAATCCAAAAACTCGATTTTTGCAAAGCGTACAGACTGACCCTTGCGCATTGGTGCAAGAAGGTCTGCGACTGTAAACACCCCGAAATCCCACGAATTCCTTAAAACAAACTTGGTTTTGTAAAAGCAGCCCCAAAGGGCCATTTTTGAGTCTGGAAATCCAGGAGCCTTCCAGACAACCCTGTATATATGTTTTAAACTATATCTTTCAAAAACATATGATATGGCTTTTGAAAACCCTTTTAAAACATGTTTTGAAACCCCGAAGCAGCTTGGCCCGATCAAGACAGGACCAGGAGAGCTAAGAAGAGCCCGGCACAGCAACTCTTGTATCTGATTCACACCCAGGATCTCGAACGTCCAAGACCCTGTTCTTATCAAAATAGCATTTGAAGTCATATCCGGAAGGCAGAAACGGAGGCGGACGACTATGTTGGCGAAGACCCAACGCAGACGGAGTACTGATGCTGTCAGGCCCCGCACGAATCGTCCGTTTCGAACCCAGCTCGAAGGAGTCAGAGTTCAGTTTGGATTGGATCTGGACCATATATATCCAGATTCCAATCCAAACCCATATGTGGACTTGGATTTGGATTTGGATCCAGAGATCCAATCCAATATCCATATCCATGGCCCACATCACCTTCTCATAAATGGAGGTGGGGCCCACTTGAAATTCACGTGGGATATTGGGCATGAGAGAGAGTGGGGGTGAAAAATATCAAGAGTGTTGTATTAAGCTTGACTTGTGTGTCAAGTTTGGGTTTAATCATGTGGGTTAGCCTAATTGAGTGGGTTTAAGCTTGTAATTAGCTAAAACCTAACCTAGGGCTGCACCAACATGGGGTGATCAAGGTCTATGGGCCATGCTAAGGGAGCTCCCTCACCTAAACCTAACCCAAAATGACTAATCCTAGCCTAAACCCCTAATCCACCCCTAATCCCAACCTAATCACCTAACCCACTTCCCTAATCCTTCCCTAAACCTAGACTAATTTCCCTAATCCTAGCCTAATCACCTAACCTAGCTCACTAAACCTCACCCTAAAACCCAACCACCTAACCTAGCCCTAAACCCCTAAACCACCCTTAGCCCACAATCTACCCAAACCCCTAATTTTAAAATATCTGGCCCAACCCTTTCCAGCCCACCTTATCTACATACCACCCTACCTAAACCACCTAACCACTACCCTCAGCCCAGCCCTAACCGACCTACCCATCCCCTATTTAAACCCCTCCCCTTTGGGGGCGGGTTTTCAAGCAAGAAGGCCCTCACCTCAGCCCAGCCGACTCCACTCTCCAACCTGTCCGCCTGCTCCACTCCCCAACTGCTCCACTCTCCACCTGCTCCACTAGCTCTACCTGCACCGCCACCTTCCCTCTTCCATCCACCACCATTCCCCAGCCGGACGCCACCACCTTCACCCAACCGAACCAGCCAAGAGTCCCATCCACTCCCGTCTTCCCACTTCATCCGCCACCTCTCCCCATTCGGTAAGTACCCTAACTCCATCAAAGCCCTTCTCTTCCAACTCTCCACTCCTAGCCACCCACCCTATCATCATCTTAGCCCTTTTGCCACCACCCTTTTTACTTAGCCGAACCTAACAAAACCCAAACTGCCGGCCACTACCTAGCCATCATATCCCATTCGGTCTTCCCCTAGGTGTCCCATTCGGCCTTCCCACAAGCTCTCCTTTAGGTCCAGTTTTCCCTAAACACTCGACTCCCCTAGTGACCCTAAAAAACCACTTATTCAGCCCCTTTAAAGCCCCACCTCGAGGCGACATCTACTTGCCACCGGCCACCTTCGAGGCACCAATCCCGCGCCCCACTTGCAGCCGGCCAGCACCTTTGGTCACCAATCCTCGCGGAGCTCCCGTTTGCAGCCCAAGGCGAAGGTCAAGCCCACGCTCAAGCAAGGCCTCTACGGACCAGCTACTCGTAAGTGCCTAAACTCGATCCTTAGTTGTATACTTGCTTGAGATTCAATTTGATACGGGGTTGTAATAACGGAGCATAGTCTCCCCCCGCTTGTAATAACGTGGCTTGGCACAACCACATACGTGCACTCTCTTAGTCGTGCACGATTTTGAACACACACGGGCCTAATCAGCCCCTAATACATAAGTGTATATATATACTTTCATTTTCGAAGGGTTTTGTTTAAGTTGGGTGCGTTGTCTTTCAATTCAAGCACTCACACACATTGAGCTTTCGCTCTTAGTTGAAAGACCCAAGTAAGGGCCGACCTATACTATTTGGGTTTCATTTCATGTCGTGTGAGTAAGTCTTTCAATTCAAGCACTCTCACACACATTGAGCTTTCGCTCTTATTTGAAAGACCCAAGTAAGGGCCGACCTATACTATTTGGGTTTCATTTCATGTCGTGTGAGTAAGTCTTTCAATTCAAGCACTTTCACACACATTGAGCCTTCGCTCTTACTCCCAAGACCTTAGTAAAGGCCTTATTGCAGTTATATTTGGGTTTCATTTATGTCGTGTGTGTAGTACTTCAATTCAAGCACTCTCACACACATTGAGCCTTCGCTCTTATTCCCAAGACCTTAGTCAAGGCCATACTGCAATTTATATTTGGGTCTAATTTCAGGTCGTGTGTGTAAGTCTTTCAATTCAAGCACGCACCCACATTGAGCCTTCGCTCTTATTTGCAAGACCCGAGTAAGGGCTCATATACATAAGCTATATACATATTTCCCTTCGGTTATTTCCCTTCGGTTATTTCCCTTCAGTCATTTCCCTTCAACCCCTTCAGTATTGTCTTTACATTTCGGGTTTTCCCTTTGGAGTAGCGTGAGTTTGCATTGCATCTACGCCATACCACGAGGTAGGACGCATATTGCATCGAAGCAAGCCCCGCTCGAATTCGCCCATGTAGTGGAGTGTTCATAACACACAAACTAGGTGGCCCGAAAAGGGATAAAAGAAAAGACTTAGGCGCGTGCAAATCCACGTGATCTAAAACATGCAATCGCATCTTAAAGACCCGAAATAGACACCTCGAACCGCTTCGTAGACTTTCTCTCCAAAAACTCGATTTTTGCAAAGCGTACAGACTGACCCTTGCGCATCGGTGCAAGAAGGTCTGCGACGACAAGAGCTTACTTGCTCACAATCGCCACGCTTAGAAGTCAGTGTTAAAAATATCTTCGCTAGCTTAAGTAAGCTAGCTGGCACGCCCTATTTGTATACATAGGCCTTAGACACACGAGAAGATCCACTCCAAGCCCTGAAAAGGACGAAGAGGCGGGGATTTTTTCGCGCGTCTACAGCGACGACAAGAGCTTACTTGCTCACAGTCGCCACGTTTAGAAGTCAGTGTTAAAAATATCTTCGCTAGCTTAGGTAAGCTAGCTGGCACGCCCTGTTTGCATACATAGGCCTTAGACACATGAGAGGATCCACTCCGAGCCCTGAAAAAGGCAGAAGAGGTGGGGATTTTCGCGCGTCTACAGGGTGGCAGGTGCTGCTCGGTTGGGAGTGGAAAGGGTGAAGAGAGGTGCTGGCCGGGTCCCAAGAGCATGGAGAGGGGGAAGAAGAGCCCAGAGAGAAAGCCGCAGGTGTTTGGAGGGGGTTTAAATAGGCTAGGGGTTAGTGGCTGGGAGCTTAGGTCGGTTGGTGGGCTGGGATATTTACGTGGGGGTGAGAATGAGTGCTGGCCAGCTAGGTCGGTTTAGTTAGTGGCTGGGTCTTAGTTAGGAAGTGGTTGGGCGGGGGGGGATAGGCAAGGTGGAAGGTCGGTTGGCTAGTGGGTGTGGGTGGCTGGGTCTGGTTAGGAACTAAGTCTAGTTAGGTGGGTTGTGGGCTAGATATTTATGGTTTAGGATGGGGGTGGTTGCAACTAGTTTAGGTTTTGGTTTTAGGGAATGTTGTGGGCTGCTTTAATGGTTTGGGGTAGGTTGGTTAGGTGGGCTGGGTTCTAGTTGGTTAGGGATTTAGTTAGGTGAACTAAGGTTAGTTTAGGCTTAGTTGGTTAGGGTCTAGGTGGTCCAGCTAGGTGAGGTCGGCTAGGTGAAGTGGGTGCGGTTTTGGGTGAGAAGGGCTAAGTCTAGGTTAGGTTTGGGTTAGGTTTTAGGAATAATGGCTAGGTGAGGTGAGCTAGCTTAGGGCTAGGTTTAGGAACCACCCCTTGGCATCGGTCCATTGCCTTAGTTGCAGCCATGTCCAAGTTGGTGCAGCCCTAGGTCAAGTGTAGGTGCATACAAGCTTGAACCCACACTCTTGGTTAAACCCACAAGGCTAACCCACTTTTGACCAAAAGTCAAGCCTACCAACTTTCTCAATCATACTTTATGGCCCCCCTTTCTCTCTCTACCCAAGCCTTCCAAGGCATTTCACGTGAAACTTTGTGGGCCCCTCACCCCCATTTATGAGGAGGTGAAGTGGGCCATAGATATAGATATTGGATTTGGATCTTGGGATCCAAATACGTTTTGGGTTTGGAACTGGATATATATGGTCTAGATCCGATCAAAATCTGATTTTTTTGATTCCTTCATGGCATCTTGAGACGGACGGCTTGTGCGAGGCCTAACTTTATCTATACTCCGTCTTGCGTTGGGTCTTCGCCAACATTGTCGTCCGATCTTCTTCTCACCTTTAGGAATTCATTTTGATCATTTTTCTGATATTTGGAGCTTTGATGTCTGAGAATTTGGGGATGTTTTTGACATGAGAGTTGATATGCCGGGCTTAAAGTATGCTTTGGGTCCAGGCTCTCCTTTGCCTTTTCGATCCGCTTTTATCAGGCTAGGAGGCTTTTGGGGCTTCAAAACACTTTTTAAAGTCTAAAAAGTAATATGTACGAAGTTTTAAAACGTATGTATAGGCTTTCAAATATGTACAAGGTTGTCTGGGAGGCTCTTGGGTTTTCAGACTCAAAATAACCCTTTGGGGCTGCTTTTGTAAAAACTAGGCATGTTTGAGAAAATCATGGGATTTTGGGGTATTTATAGGGTAGAGGGTATAAAGTGTTTATAGATTATATTGGGGTAGAATCGCATAATCAAACAAGTAGAGTGCGAGTGTGTGAGAGTGACAATTCAACGATAGAATGAAAATTTTGCAACTCTAAATCTTATTACAACGTGGGGGGAGACAAGGCTCCATTAATACAACCCCATTTCAATTAAATCAATATTAAAAGAAGGATTAAGAACAAATGATGAAATACTTACAGAATTTGCATCCAATCGGCCGGAATTCCAAGAATGGAATCCGACCTTCTTCCTTCTTCTTTGCTTCTCACTCTCTTGCACTCAATGGCTAACACTACCCCACTCTCTTTCCCTCTTTCCTAAGGCTCTTGTAGCCCACAACCCAATTTGTGCAGCACCTCCTCTCTCAGCCCAAAACCAGCCTCTAGCTAGCCCCCAATTAATGAAAGATAGAAAGCATTCCAAGATATGGAACCCGCCCCCCCTTGGCCCTATTTATAGGCCAAGGGGCTGATTCTAGGCCCTTCTTTGGGGCGGGTTGGATGAGCCTCTTGTCCAGCTCCTTGGTCCAAATGGTGGTCCCCTTTGTGATGGAATGGACCCGCCTCATGTGGGATGGGTCCTCTACTTGAATCGGCCCTTCTTTGGGAACTTGGTCCAATTCGGGTGCATGGTTTGGCTTGGCCGGTTGCACCATGTTGGATGGCCCATAGTGCTATGAGCTCAACTCATTTTGGCTTGACTTGATCATAGCCTTACAAATTGAATTCCGTAAGCTCACTTCCCTCATGATGGTGTAGGTGAGTTAGGTCTTGCTCAAGCTCAATGGGGTTCTCTTGTTTGGCCGGCCCATGGTATGAATCTTGTTGTGGCTCGATCATTTGGTGATGCTTTAATTGTCACATTTCAAACTATATCACTTGGTAAAAATATGATTAATCCCAGCCATATCTCTGATTTGGATCCACCATGATCTCGACCTGATTTGGATGCACTTGAATTGCTTCTTTTGATAATCTCGACCCGTGCATTTGAATTTGAATTGCCTTGAAATGAATCGCCTGGTGAAGTTTGATTCAATTCATGATTCTAGACCAATCTGTTTGTGATCTTTATATGTTTCTGATAGGCTTCAATCTCGCTTTTATCCGAATAGGCTTAGCCCACCTTTCACTTTTTGACTTGGTCTCGAGCTGGGTTTGGATTGGGTCTCACCGATTCGTTTGATCTACTTTGAAATTCATGGGCTTTTTAACTTGAATTTAAAACCTTTATTTTGAAATATTCTCAAAAAGACTTAAACTTTACAAAGTTGGGGTTTTTGAATTTAAAGGTTCATAAAGGCTTTAAATTGACTTTCGAAATTTAGGAGTTTTGAAAACATTTTAAATTTTGGGTGTTTCCAAATGCCCTTCTTTGGCATTAATCCAAATTTATTTGGATAATGGCAAAGAAGAAAACATCCTTTATGGATTTAATTCGCAAATTTTCTTGAGAATATAAATCATCCTTCATTTAATAAACTCCTTTTTCTTTGATTATAGAAGAGGGATTTCAGCGAAAAGGGACTTGACCTAGATGGGGTATATGTCCTAAGCATGATCATGCATGAACGACATTTGAATGTATGCATGCATGGTGTGAGTGATGTAAAGTGAGGTTTTAGAGACTCAATTGAAAGGTGAATGAGCTTGGGGAGAGCCTTTGAAGGCTGGCTGCCCCAAGTAGAATAATCCCATGTCATTTTGACATTTTGGGTTTTCAAAATCTATTTTCAAAAGGGAACTCCTTTTATCTTCCATCAAAAGGACTTCCAATTTTTCACATTTTCCTTCATTTGGGTTTCAATACCTACTACTTAGTAGAGGTTTTGTAGAAAATTTTGGAAAACATTTCAAAGTTCCATTTTCCACACAATAAAGTCTAATTCTCAAACAAAATGAAATCCAAATAAGTAGATTCTATTCCTACTTTAGGATTTTCATGGATAAACCTTTTTCCAATGGGATAAGTTATACGGATATGAGAAAGAGTTACCACAGTACCTTCTGAAGCGTCCTGTGGTTTAAGGTAAAGAGACGGAAAATTGCTCTTTTGAGCTTTGGCTTTTCCTTTTTCTATCTTTTTTTTTTCTCATTCAAAGAGAAGACCTCTTTCGGAGGAGTTTTTGTATTTCCTCTTTTTATCAGAAGGGAAGACCTCTTTTTGGAGGAGTTTTTGCATTCTCTTTTCTTTCTTTCTTTCTTTTTTCATTTAAAGAGAAGACCTCTTTCGGAGGAGTTTTTGTATTCCCTCTTTCTTTTGAATATTACCAATTTTCTTTTCTGGAGAGAGAAGTAAAATGGGGGAAAAACTTATCCCTTTAGTTACTCGATTCAACTGAGATCATCCCATTTCTTAATAGCATCTACCATTTAAAAATATTTTGCTATTTTGAACAAGGCTTCATTTTGTAAGCCAAGGATTTTTGAAATGTCACCAATTGATTTTGAAAACTCTACTTCGTAAAGCATCAATTCCCTTAGTTAGGGTCATACAATCAATCTTGATCATTCTTTCAAGAAGTTTCAAAGGAGATCCATTTTAAAACCTTTTCGAAAGAATTTAACATAGACCCTATACATTTTTTTTTTAAGTATTATGCATTTATAGGGACTACTAAATTTCTGCCCTAAACATCAAGCAATCAATGTGCATTATCGATTTTTTTGTTGCTATTTATGACATGGGGACATTCCTACTTGGGTTGCCACCTTTTTAGGCCTTTTTGGGTGAATGATGTATGAAAATGTATTTCACGTGATATGATGGAGATACATGCTTTATGAAATAATGTGCATGACATGGGAAATGTATTTCATATGATATGATGGAGATACATGCTTTATGAAATTGAGTCTCCATGAAAAGTGTTTAGGGGATGCATTCTCTATGCCCCTAGTTTGATATAAGTCTATGATATCGAATGGCCACATGGTGAAGGGCCATGGACTTACAAGGGAATGCAAGGTGGACGATGGGATATGACATGTCCATGCACTTGACATTTATGACATTTCTAACATGATCATGACAATTTTTGCTTGAGGATGGACTAAAAATAACCGGCCCTAAGTATCTTCATGGCCATCATGGAACTCATGTATTTATCCTAACCTCATCAAGGCCTACAAATCTCAACAATATGCCAGTGAAATTCTTTTTATAAAGAATCCCTCCCAAGATCACATATAGGGTTGAATTTTTTTTTAAAGCTCTATCTTTGGAAGATGCAAATTTGGGAAATCCTCCCTTTTCTAAATTTTTTAATGTCTTGAAACCAAGGTTTTTCAAAATAATTTTGGTTATTTTGGCAAATCTCCAAATCGTGGGTGAGTGCCAAGTGTGCATGATTTGAAAGAATCGACCACTCTAATGGCCAATTCGTGATATGGTATGAGTTTTCATTTTTGACTTGTCAAATTTTCGAAACTTGGTTTAAGCATAGAATCTCCAAAGACTTCAATACATGAGTCCCTAGATTTTTAAAAAAAATTTAGGCCTCGAATGAGTACTTCATATCTGGCCATGTTATTTGAGCATGCAAAAATCTAGTCGAATAGCAATTGGGGTTTCTCACTTTTCAGGGGATATGAGGATGATTCCCATACCTGCCCCTTGATGATTCTTTGCCCCATCAAAATATATTTTCCATACTTGATTTTCCTTAAAACAATTTGCTAAAGCATGGTTTTGAAATTCATTTGCAAATATGCCTTCATCGGGCATTTATCGAGTATGGGATATGTGTCTCCAAGAGGCAATTTAGCCACATGATTATTTAGAATTAAATCAACGAAGCATCTTTATTCAGACACTCAGAACTGTTCTGTCACAGAAATACAAAGACTCAAAGAAAGGTCTATATCTCGATGCATAGAGCTCTGATTTTCGTGCACTTAGTCTTATTGGAAAGCTATGGATGTCAGCTTTCCAATGAACCCAGTTTCACTAAAAGTGGATGACTACAAACAAAGTTATGGGATAATTACTGTAGATGTAAAAATTTCACTCTAAACCTATGTAGAGAATTGAAGAAAACTTTTCAACACTACTTTGTTGCGCGAGCGTGCCAGCTAGTTTCTAAAGACTAACAAAGTTTTAAATCTGACTTGGCGATTATGGCTAAGCGGGATCTTTTCGCTTTAGGCCTTCTTGAAATGATGCTCAAGGGTCAACCAAAGTACTTTGAGGATTTCAAATGTATAGGTGATGTTTCAAATCTAAGTGAAAACAAGGTGTTACCAAGAACAAACTCGTGCACTTTAGTTTCAATTTTGAAAATCAAGTTATGAAAAACAGAAACCGATTCTGTTTTCAGAGCTTGTTTTCCAAATTTTTTTGAGTGACCTAGAGACCTCCAAAATTAATGGAAATTTATAAGATACAATTTGAAATGTGAAGATTCTAGAAGACTTTTTTTTTGAAATTTGGGACTGGAAAGAAGAAGAATTAAATCGACAAAGTTCCTCTGCTCAAACACTCAGAACTGTTGTATTACAGAAATATAGAGACCTAAAGATAGGTATGTATCTCGGTGCTTAGAGCTCCAATTTTAGTGTACTTAGTTTTATTGGAAAGCTATGGATGTCATCTTTCTAGTAAACCAAGATTTATCAAATTTGGACAATTAAAGATAGAGTTATGGGATGATTACTCAGGCTCTATTGCAGGAAAATAGGGTTGACAGAAAGTTTCTGAAATTTTCTTGATCTTACACAACTTTTAATACGTGGCTGAACAACCCAAAAATTCTTGAAAATTTTATTACAAGGGGGCTTGTGTGTGTATATATAGTGTGACAAATTTTAGAGTGATCAGAGTAGCAATTTAGCAATGAAAAATAAAGCAATCAATGTATACAGCAATGCAGAAATCCAGAATTTTGTTTTTAGAACATACGTGATGCAAACTCACCTGAATTTAAATTGCAACAACACAACATCCAAAAGTAAATTACTGAAGAAAAATGAATGAAAATATATATTAGCTTAAGCATAGAGGGGATTAGAAGATATAGAGTGTTTATAACATATTGAGAGGTAGAATCAAGAACACAAATAATTAGAGTGCATAAGCAAGAAATGGAAATTTGAGTACATCTAATTCTTATTACATCATGGGAGAAGACAAAGCTTTATTAATACAACCCCTTTTGAATTGAATATGAAAGAGATGGAGATGAACAAAGGAGAAGGATACCTACATGATTTCTCTAAGGATCGACCACTAATGGTGGTGCACGACCCTCACCTTTCCCCTTTCTTCTCTCTTGTTTTCTCACTCAAACTCCCCCAACAATTTGCAGCAGTTTGCCTTTTCCTACACTCTCTTCCCCTCTCTCAAGCCTTCCCTAGCATCTCACGAATTCCCAAGGTACAACACTTTGATGGCCCCTAGCTCCCAAGACCCCCAAGGTGCAGCCACTCTTCCAAGACTCCAAGATGAATTAACCCCCCCCCCCTACTTGGCCTCTATTTGTAGGCCAAGGGAGGCTATTCTAGGCCCTTCCTTAGGGCGGGTGGTCCTAGACCCAAACCCAACCCAAGGTGCTCCATATGTGGTCACGTGGTCCCCTTTATCCTCAACTGCACCAGCCCCATGTGGGCTGGTTCTTGGTTCAACCGTATGCACCTAGCCATGTCGGCTAGGTCCTAAACGTCTCCAAGTGCAACCGGCTAGCTTCAACTTAAGGTGGCCCGTCCCATGTTGGCTTGTTCCATTTGGCTCGTCCCATGTTGGTGTAAACACCCCAAAATCAAACGAATTTCAAAAACAAACACCTGGTTTGAAAATCCTTTTCAAAACCAGAATCTGGAGTTTTTGAAAACCCAGGAGTTGGAAAAGCTCTAAACTTTTGGTTCAAACCCCAAACGAAATATGAATTTCTTGAATTCGGGCCAAGTCTCATTTTTACAAAAAGCCAAAAGCCAACAGGTGAAGCCTCACCAAAAGCAGCCTCAAAAGCAGGTTCAAAGCCCATAAGTCAACCCAGTCTGATAGGAAGCAGAATCAAAAGGCGAAAGGAGAGCCCATGCCAGGAGCAAACTTCAAGCCCAGAGCATCAAACATCAAGCCAAGAACATCCACCAAATCAACAGAAATCTAAGCCGTAAATATAAAAAACCATGCAAAACGAAGTCCAGAAAGGTGAGAAGGAGTTCAGATGACAAAGTTGGGAAAAACCCAACGCAAGATGGAGCGTTGATAAAGCTAGGGCCCGCACAAACCGTCCATCTCGAAATGCCAAGAAGGACTAAAGAAAAGAAAATTTGGATTGGATCTGGACTCAAATATCCAGATCCAGATCCAAATAGTGTTTGGATTGGATCTGGATCCTAAATATCTGAGATCTGAGATCCAACCCAACTAAATATTTGGGTCGGATCTGGATCCCAAATATCCGAGATTCGAGATTCAAACTCAAATAGTGTTTGGATTGGATCTGGATTCCAAGACCCAAATCCAAGATCCATACCCAAGACCCACCTCATTTGCCTATAAATAGAGGTGAGAGGGTCCCCAAAAGAGGTTCACGTGAAATCCAAGCGAGGCTTGGGAAGAGAGAGAGTGAGTGGTGGGCTATAGCCATGTGGGCTTGATCAAGGGTGTGGGTTCAAGCTTGTATGAACCTAGACCTAGCCAAGGGCTGCACCAACGTGAAGGAGTGGCTGCAACAAGGCGTGGAGGCATGGACTACGCGCGGTGGACCGACTCCAAGAGGTAGGTCTCCCTAACCCCATCCTAATCTAACCTAAACCACCTAATCTACCCCACTAAACCTCACCCTAAGCTAGCTTAAACCTAGCCACTTGCACCTAAACCAACTCAAAAACGGCCTAACCTACCCACATCTAAGCCCAACCGAGTGCAGTTGCACTCGGTTTGAACCACACCCCTAGACACTACTCGGACTCAACCGTGCGCCCTGCGCACCCTGCTGAACCCTACTGTGCCCTAGCGCTACCCGGTTGCACCTTGCGCGCCCCGCTGAACCCCGCGGCATCCCTAGCGCCCTGCTATGCCCTATCACCTGTCCCGCTCGCCCAGCGCATCGACGTCCCCCTTAGCGCCTCGCGCGCCCTGTCACACCCTGCGCCTAGCGCCGAGTTGCTACACCTTATTGCCGCGCCACACCAACTTACCTTAGACAACCCCAACCCAGCTGCACCCCTTTTCCATAGAGTCGGTTAGGACCAGCCCCCATCCTGTCGTGACTTACCTTAGCCAACCCTATCACTTGGTCGAACCAAGCCCCTCCTAGGCCTAAGCACCCAGTTGCTCCCCAAGCACCCCCTCTAAAGCCTAAACTCTCACAAACCAAGCCCCACCTAGGGAGACCTATCGATTGGTTGCCAAGGTGGACGGATTCAAGCACATTAAGAGGAAAAGTCAACCACTTGTAAGTGTTTAAATTCGGTTTTACCTTACTCCTTTAAATTTCAATTCAATTCGATCTGGGGTTGTAATAATGGAGCGTGGTCTCCCCCCGAAATGTAATATTGGTGCTTGATACACAAGCCACACATGCACACTTGAGCCTCTTTGCTCTTAAACGTACACAAGACACCCACGTGCACTTGAGCCTTTCCACTCTTAATTGCACACACATTGAGCTTTCGTTCTTACTCCAAAGACTTTAGTAAAAGTCGTGTGAGTTGCAATTTAATTTGGGTTGTTACATTCAAGTTGTGTGAGTTTGTCATTTAAGCTTCCATGCATACACACACAAGTACTCGAGCACTTGCTCTACACTCTCACGCACATTTTGGGGCTTTGTTGCTCATAAGATATAGTGTATCTATATACTTTTAAGCTGCGTGAGTTTTACATTCCAAGTTGTGTACTCAATTACATTTTCGGGTGGTTCAATTCCAATTGTGTGAGTTGTCTTTCCATTTACACACCAAGAGCACTCACTCACATTGAGCATTTCTGCTCTTATATACTTATATTTCAATTTCGGCAAGTTCAATTCAAGTCGTGTGAGTTTGTCATTTCAATTCTACACTACACACACGCGTGCATTGAGCCTTTCCGCTCTTAAATATATAAGTATATTTCAATTCCGTAATTTACATTCAAGTCGCGTGAGTTGCTTTCAAGTTCGGGTATTTCCCTTCAACTGCGTGAGTTACACTTTCATTCGGGTATTTACTTTAAGTTGTGTGTGTGAGTTGCTTTCAATTCGAGCCTAGCTCACATCATATCAAACCCGAAAAGTATTCGTGCATCCTTGCATTCGCGTATTTTCAAAGAGAAAACCCCAAAACTATGCTTAAACTCGCTAAACTTAGGCCACTAGAAGCACACACATCTGGCCTAAAATAGCTAAAACTTGAGAGACTTGAAACCGTGCAACCCCCGTAATAAAACCCACAATTTAGGCATACAATTGTCGAAATACTTGCTTTTCTTTCAAAAGTTCATGTTTGTTTGAAATCGAAGCTTTCTAAGCGTTTAAACCAACCCTTGAGCGCCGGTTGAAGAAGGTTTTAAGCGAAAAGATCTCGCTTGTCCACAGTCGCCAAAAAGTAAGATATTTCCAAACATCTTCGCTAGCTTGAGCAAGCTAGCTGGCACGCCCATAAAAAGCGATGTAAATGCGAAAAGGTTCGCTTCAGGCCCCAAAAGCCCGGAGTGAGAATTTTCGTGCTTACAGATTTTGCCACGCTCGGTGGGACTCGAGTCTTGAGAAAATATCGATCAAACAAACAAAGCTCTTAAAAAAATTTCCAAGAAAAGTATTTAACTCTTTGCCTTTTTGCATTTCATAGTTGGTTTTCAAAACAAAGCATCGGAGTCATGTCGAGTTCAGACTCCAATGAAGTGTCCAGCCATGTCTCGCGCACATCAAGTTCTCACTCCAAAAAACTTTCGAAAACCAATTTCAAAAACAGGAGAGAAGAGATAGAGGACTTACGAAAGGATTTCGAAGCAAAAATCGTTGTGCTTAGCCAAGAGGCCGAAGCAGCTGATTCCTGTTCGTCTCATGGCGAACCGGTAAAAGCTAAGAAAAAATTCGGAAAGTATAGAAAACCCAAGGAAACCTCCGCAATGGAGGGAAACCAATATTACGAGTCCTTCACTCACAAGGACCGAAAATCCCTACAGCAGGTGCTAAAATGGAAAAATAAAGAAAGAGAACGTACACCTTATCTGACTTTCTTCCTTTGGATTACGAAACAGACAGTGATGACAAGATACCGAACTTTCATCAGTATGATGACACGGGGGATCCTAGATCCCACCTGCAACTCTTTTCCCATCGAGCCCATAAAAAGAAAAAAGACTCGACAAAGTGGATATATTGGTTTCCCCTTTCCCTCAAAGGTACTGCTTTAAAAATGGCTTGCTTCCTACGATTTAAGCCAATTCGCGACTTTTAAAGAGTTAGCGAACTGCTTTATGCAAAGGTTTTCACATAATATGGAAGTAACGCCGACTTTAAACACTTTGAGGGATACCAAACAGGCATCGAACGAGGATGTACACGCATTCATCATTCGATGGAGGTCCCTCCTAGGGCAAGTGAGAGAGCCGATTTCAGAAGGATGCACAGTAATGCTCATCCTTGATAATTTCAAAGCTAAATTGAAAACTCTTCTCTCTTTACATGAAATATCGATTTTCCATAAGTTGATCAAGAAAGCCTCCCTCTTTGAAACAAATTTGAAAAAGGGAATCTACGATCACCTATGGAAAGGAAACATTTTGCAAAAGTCACGTTTGGAAAAACCCGAAACTTATGGGTTACCCCCTATGGACAAAGGGGCAAAACCCATAAAAATTGCAAATGTCTGAGTGGAAACAGGCCCGACCGGCACTTCAAAGAAAACCGACCAAAAAAATGAAAAATTTCAAAAAAGTTTTGAAAAAAGGGAGTACACGCCGTTAAGGTAGCCTGTCTCGGAGGTCTTGGACCTCCTACTTGCCCAAGAAATGATCACACTCCCGGAAATTCTGGAGGGGACACCCCCAAAAGGGAAATATTTAAACAAATTTTGCAAGTATCTTCGATTGAAAGGTCATGATACTAACAGATGTTATTTCCTTTTAAACAAAATTGAGAACTTGATAGCGCAGGGCTGGCTCCAAGTCACTGAGGAACTAGAGCCTGCTCAAGCTATATTTAAAAAACCCTTCCCCAATCACGCAAGTACAAGTGGGAAGGGAAAAGAGGTATGTGCTTTCTCGACTTCGAAAAGTCTAGTGCATGCATCATATTCTGGTTCTACTACTTGTGCACCATCTCTCATCATTTATAAAAAAGCCCAAGTAGTGATCCGGGGAGCGCTTACAGTCCCGCCCCTAGTTAGAGCCATTCTAGAAATTCGAGGTGCTCCAAGGCACTCAAATAGAGCCACAATAGGAACGAGCCATAGGCAAAGTGTAGGGGAAGTGATAAGGCCTGGAAGGATCTACCAACCCCAACACTTAGAAAAAACTGCTAAAAAAGTGGTCAGTATTCCTGGCCCTTCAAAAGCATGCATTCCTAAGGTTTCGCAAAACACAGACAAAGGAAAAAATGTTTTAACCTTATATGATTTTGAAAATCATCTTTCTAAGATCCCAATAAACATGTCCATCCTAGAGTTGATACAAACCTCACCTAGGCATAGACTAGTTTTAGAAAAAATCTTAGAGAGAACCAAGGTTAACTCAAGTATAACCCCAGAGTCCTTATCATTTCAAGTGGCGCCTATATGTGCAAAAACGCCCATCGTGTTCTCGGAAGATGAGATAGAAAGACCGTATGAGACCCACAACCAAGCTTTGCATATCGAGGTAGTATTGAATCACTATTCTCTCGACAAATGCTTAGTTGATGGGGGAGGAGGTCTCAACATCCTTCCACTCCATGTGGCGTATCAAATCAGAGTCACCTTGACTTCCATGAACCCAAGCCCCATCATAATCACTGGATACGATGGGAATAAATCTAGACCGCTGGGAACCGTAGAGTTACCCATGGAAACGGGGGGCATAGCCCACATGGGGGTGTTCCATGTCTTAGACATACACCCCCATTATAACCTACTACTTGGAAGACCCTGGATACATAGCCTTCGAGCTGTGCCATCCACCTTCCATAGGTGTGTGAAAATCTCCTACGAAGACCAGATTATGGTAATTCTAGGTGAAAACTTTCCTCAGCTTCAGGGAATCCAAAATTTTCCTTGCTTATCAGGTCACCAAGCCTATGAGGATAACCTTGGAAAGCCCTTGGTCCAGACACCCAAGCTCATCCTCCAAAAAGCCTAGGAAGCTCGTGTATATCAAAGGGCAGCCCAAGGCTTGCCCACCCAAAACCATAACCATCCTAGGAAAGACCAAGTGTCGACTATTTCCAAAACCCCTAGATAAGAAACCATTTAAGCATGACATGCACGATAGCAAGTTCCAAGGCCATCCCTTGTACAACGAATTTGAGAAAATGAGAAAGCCTTGGAACATGCTATTAAACATGGGTTACATGCCCTACCAAAGTCTAGGAACCCAAAACCAAGGTTGCCTCGAGCCTATAGTGCCAAGTGCAAACCCAAGCTGATATGGGATAGGCTATACTCCAAGCATACCACCAAAACTACCACCTGTGACCACTTGGGTCAAAGGTGCTCTAGAACCTACCAAAACTGAAACCTATGATTTAGACCTCTTGTCTAGAGACTAATTCATGGCGTCTTCTTTGTAGGTATGATGGAAGATCCCTCATTAAACCAAAATCTAAAAAAATTATAAATTCTCAAAATACAAAAACAATGTGAAAAATCTCAAAAACCAAAAACATTAGAAATTTGCGAAAAATCCAAAAAAGTTGTAGTTTGTATAGATCCAAATATCTCTTCTTTGCAAAAATCCAAAAAAATCGAAAATTTGGAAAATTCCAAAAACAAAATCGTGTATATAGCATCTCCTGGTAAAAAGTTGAAAAAAACCAAAGGAAAAATCGTCCTCATAAAAGGACCCAAATCTTCAAAACCTGTAGAAATTCCAAAACAAAAACTAGGTGTTTGCAAAAATCATACATCCACTCCAAATTCCCTAGGATTTAGAATTCTCGAGAATGATCAAAGCATGGAGGAAGATCCCCTTCTCCCGGAGGAGGATCCAACCTCTGAGCTTCCCAAGTTTAACAAAATCATCGATTTTAAAAAACCTTCGAATTCTATAGGAGGAGATTTCACAGAGATCAACTTAGGGAGTGAGTCAAAACCCAAACACATTAAGGTAGGTGCATGTTTGCATGAGCATCAAAAAGCATCATTCATTGCATTCTTGAAAACCTATATCGATGTGTTTGCATGGACTGACGAAGACATGCCAGGTATAGACCCGAAAGTGATAGAGCATTGTCTTCCCCTAGATCTAGACTCGAAACCCATAAAACAAAAGCTTAGGAAGATTCACTCAAACATACACTCGCAAGTGAAGGAGGGTTTAGAAGATCTGCTTAAAGCTAGTTTTATAAAACCCATTGCATATTCTGATTGGCTTTCCAACATTATTGTAGTTCGAAAATCCAATAGGAAAATTCGAATTTGCATTGATTTCAGAAATTTGAACAAAGCCATGCCAAAGGATAACTTCCCTTTACCAAATATTGATTTGATAGTCGATAGTACTGCAAATCATGAAATGTTTTCCTTTATGGATGGCTACTCGGGTTATAATCAAATCAAATTAGCCCCAAGAGACCAGGCTAAAACTGCTTTTACCACACCCTAGGGCACGTACTGCTATACAGTCATGACCTTTGGTTTGAAAAACACCGGTGCCACATACCAAAGAGCCATGACTACGATCTTTCACGATCAAATTCATGAGCTCTTAGAGGTGTATGTGGATGATCTCTTGGTAAAATAAAAAAACCTGAGATACACATATCGAATCTTTGCAAAACATTTTTGAAAGATTGAGGCTTTATAAAGTAAAACTAAACTCTCAAACGTGTATCTTTGGAGTAGAATCCAGCAAGCTTTTAGGTTTTATGGTAAGCCAAAGGGGCATTGAAGTCGACCCCTCTAAGTGTCGAGCCATCATAGATATGCCTCCACCCTCCAATTTAACTCAAATCCGAAGCCTCCAAGGTCGCCTCCAATCAATTAGAAGGTTTATTTCAAACCTCGCTATAAGATGTGAACCTTTCAACAAACTTTTGAGAAAAGGGGTGAAATTTGTATGGGACGATGATTGCCAAAAAGCTTTCGGAAGATTAAAAGTGTACCCTTCAAAGCAAGGAAAACCTCTATTACTTTATATTTCTATGCATGTGAATGCTTTGGGTGCTTTATTAGCTCAATATGAGGATGATACCCATAAAGAGTATGTCATTTACTATATTTTGAAAACCCTATTGGTTTATGAACAAAACTATCAAGCCATGGAGAAGACGTGCTTGGCCTTGGTATGGGCCTGCTAAAAATTCCGACATTATTTCCTAGATCATGAGATCTGGATAGTGTCTAGGCTTGATCCAATCAAGCACTTATTTGGAAAACCTATCCTCATGGGTAGGCTAGGTAAATGGCAGCTCCTCTTAATGGAGTATGACCTGAAATTCCACCATCAAACCTCTATTAAGGGGCAAGCCCTAGCTGACTACGTGGCTGAATTCCCCTTAGAAGATTCGTATCCCACACTTGATAAAATGCTCGACGAAGGCATCTTTCAAAATCAATTTCAAAACCATATTTTATCAAATTGCACAAGTGAAAACCAAGTGTGGAAGATGCACTTCGATGGGGCACGAAACCAAAGAGGGGTTGGGGCAGGAATCATCCTCATATCTCCTGAAAAGGGAGAAATATCCATCGTCATTCGCCTAGATTTTGAATGTTCCAACAATACAGCTAAGTATGAAGCACTCATACAAGGCTTAAAAATTGCGAAAACTCTAGGGGCATCATGCATTGAAATCTTTGGAGATTCTTTACTTGTCATAAACCAAGTGTTAAAAATTTGGCAAGTCAAAAATGAAAAAATTCTTCCATACCACGAATTGGCCACCAAGCTGGTCGAGTCGTTCCAATCGTGCACACTCACACACGTAGGAAGAGAGGACAATGGAATAGCCGATGCCCTCTCATTCTTGGGCTCAGCCCTAAGGGTCGATCCCACCTTGGGAACTCGATCCTTAGAAATATGGCACTCACCCACTCCATCCGCACACGATTTGGAGATTTGCCAAAACAACCCAACTTCCATTGAAAAACCCTGGTTTCAAGACATTAAAGATTTCTTAGAAAACAGAGGATTTTCAGAATTCGCTTCATCTAAAGACAAAGCTTTTATTCGAAAGATTTCAACCCAATACATGATTTTGGGAGGGATTCTTTATAAAAAAAGTTTTTCTGGCATCTTATTGAGGTGTGTTGACCTTGAGGAGGCTAGGATAGTAATGCATGAATTCCACGACGGAGAATGTGGAGGGCATGTAAATGCCAATATGATGGCAATGAAAATACTTAGAGCTGGTTACTTTGGTCCACTCTAAAGTAGGATTGCTATGACCATGTTAGGAAGTGTCACCCATGTCAAGTGCATGGACATGCCATTCATATCTCGTCATCCACATTGCATTCCGTGGTCAGCCCATGGCCATTCACCATGTGGGTGTTTGACATTATAGGACCAATTTTTCCAAATACATCAAACGGGCATAGGTTTATCCTAGCAGCCACTTAATACTTTTCTAAATGGGTTGAAGCTACCTCCTTGACCAATGTCCAGGGGCAACATGTAGTGGTGTTCATTAGGAAAAATATCTTAGCTCGATTTGGGGTTCCAAAAGACCTAGTGTTTGATAATGGCACCCCCTTCAAAAATGAGAGGATGGTAAAGTTATGTAACATGTATGGCATAACTCACCACTTCTCATCGCCCTACTACCCTCAAAGCAATGGCCAAGCCGAAGCCACCAATAAGACTCTCATAAGCATTATTGAGAAAACATTAGAGAAGGGTAGGACGTGGCATGAGAAGTTGGATGAAGCCTTATGGGCTTATAGGACTTCCATCCGAGCTCCCATAAATGCCACGCCATTTGAGTTGGTCTATGGCACAAACGCCATTCTCCCCATTCATACCAAACTGCATTCATTTCATACATCACTTGCACTCGACCTTTCCCTAGAGACGCCACAGCATGCTAGAATGGCCGAGCTTGATTTATTAGATGAGAGAAGGCTCCTTGCCATGGATCATGCACATGCATACCGGCAAAGGATTGCCTGACATTATGAGAAGCATATGAAGCCTCGCCACTTCAAAGTAGGAGACCTTGTGCTAAAAATCATCCAACATCGTGGCCCACATCCACTTGGAAAGTGGCGGCCCAAGTGGGATGGCCCTTATGTTGTACGTGGAACCACCACAAACAACGCCTACTGGTTAGTCGATGTTGAGGGTAGGAATTTAGCAGACGAATGCCTAATATTTGAAAAAATACCATGTGTAGGGTCTAAGCTAAGTCCTATTGCGAAAAGATTTTTGAGGAAAACCTCCCTTGAAACTTTGTGAGTGAGGATCAAGGTAGATTGTGCAACCCTGAATGAGAGAATCGATGTTGGTGAAAAAGCGGAGTTTCCAAAAACGAATGGGTCACATTTCAAAATTCTTCTTCTTACAAAAGAAGGCCTAGTTCAAAATAGCAAGATACTTGCAAGTAGTACGTGCTATTTCTAAATAGGCTTATCTGGGATGAATCGAGTAGATCCTTGGGATAAGTCCTTCCCCTCTTCTCTTCTCTTCCTCAAAAGGAAAACTTGGCAAAAAGCAAAAAGGGAAATCCCTACGAAATATCTCTTTCCAAAAGAAAGTTGAATCCAAAAAGAAAAATCGTTGCTTCTATGGAAAAGAGGGAACAAAGAAAAAATACTCTCAAAGGGAGACCCTCTATGAAAAATGGAAAAAAATAGCCAAAAGCTCAAAAAAGAGAGCAGTTTTCCGCCTCTTTGCCTTAAACCACGGGACACTCCAGAAGGGACCGTGGTAACTCTTTCCCCATCCCTACGACTTGTCCCAAGTAACGAAAGGTTCATTTCAAGGAATCCTAAAGTAAAAATAGGATTTACTTGCTTGAATTTCATCTTGTTTGAGAATTAGACGTTTTGATAAGGCGTAGGAATTTTTAAATATTGCTTGATTTTCTTATAAAACCTCCGTTAGATTAGCAAGTGTTAAGACTCAAGTAAAGGGAAACACGAAAAGCTGGAAATCTTTAGGATTGAAGCTAAAAGGAGTTTTTCTCTCTCAAAACAAATTTAGAAAACCTCGAACATCGAGCAACATAAGACCAGCTCTCTTGGTGCAGCAGGTCTCCATAAGACTCCCAAGTTCGACCATTCCATTAAGTCTCTAGGAAACCATACTTCCTAGCATGTCATTCCATGCCATTCATTCACATGTACACGCATTGATACTTGCACAATCCCAATTAGGACTAGCACCACTTTAGGTAAGGTCCCCTTTGGCGAAAATCTCCTCTTGCTAGGCACAAAAGAAAACATTTTCTCAAAATTGGGACGATCCCATATTCTCGAGGATGAATCCAGGGAGAAATTAAATAGGGGTATTGTCTTCTTCGCCATTATCCAAATAAATATGGATAATGCCAAAGAGGGGCATTTGTAAACACCCCAAAATCAAACGAATTTCAAAAACAAACAACTGGTTTGAAAATCCTTTTCAAAACCAGATTCTGGAGTTTTCAGAAACCCAAGAGTTGGAAAAGCTCTAAACTTTTGTTTCAAACCCTAAACGAAATATGAATTTCTTGAATTCGGGCCAAGTCCCATTTTTACAAAAAGCCAAAAGCCAACAAGTGAAGCCTCACCAAAAGCAGGTTCAAAGCCCGGAAGTCAACCCAGCCTGATAGAAAGCAGAATCAAAAGGCGAAAGGAGAGCCCGGGCCAGGAGCAGACTTCAAGCCCAGAGCATCAAACATCAAGCCAAGAACATCCACCAAATCAGTAGAAATCCAAGTCGTAAATATCAAAAACCATGCAAAACGAAGTCTAGAAAGGTGAGAAAGAGTTCGGACGACAAAGTTGGGGAAAACCCAACGCAAGATGGAGCGTTGACGAAGCTAGGGATCGCACAAACCATCCGTCTCGAAACGCCAAGAAGGACTGAAGAAAAGAAAATTTGGATTAGATCTGGACCCAAATGTCCAGATCCAGATCCAAATAGTGTTTGGATTGGATCTGGATCCTAAATATCCGAGATCCGAGATCCAAACCTAACTAAATATTTGGGTCGTATCTGGATTCCAAATATCCGAGATCCGAGATTTAGACCCAAATAGTGTTTGGATTGGATCCAAATTCCAAGACCCAAATCCAAGATCCATACCCAAGACCCACCTCATTTGCCTATAAATAGAGGTGAGGGTCCCCAAAAGAGGTTCACGTGAAATCCAAGAGAGGCTTGGGAAGAGAGAGAGTGAGTGGTGGGCTATAGCCATGTGGGCTTGATCAAGGGTGTGGGTTCAAGCTTGTATGAACCTAGACCTAGCCAAGGGCTGCACCAACGTGAAGGAGTGGCTGCAACAAGGCGTGGAGGCATGAACTACGCGCGGCGGACCGGCTCCAAGAGGTAGGTCTCCCTAACCCCATCCTAATCTAGCCTAAACCACCTAACCTACCCCACTAAACCTCACCCTAAGCTAGCTTAAACCTAGCCACTTGCACCTAAACCAACTCAAAAATGGCCTAACCTACCCACATCTAAGCCCAACCAAGTGCAGCTGCACTCGGTTTGAACCACACCCCTAGACACTACCCGGACTCAACCGTGTGCCCTGTGCGCCCTGCTGAACCCCGTTGCGCCCTAGCGCTACCCAGTTGCGCCTTGCATGCCCCGCTGAACCCCGCGGCGTCCCTAGCGCCCTGTTGCACCCAAGCATCTGTCCCGCGCGCACAACGCATCGACGTCCCCCCTAGCGCCCCACGCGCCCTATCACACCCAGCGCCTAGCGCTGAGTTGTTGCACCCTGTTGCCACGCCACACCAACTTACCTTAGACAGACCCAACCCAACTGCACCCCTTTTCCATAGAGCCAGTTAGGACCAACCCCCCATCCTACCGTGACTTACCTTAGCCAACCCTATCACTTGGCCGAACCAAGCCCCTCCTAGGCCTAAGCACCCGGTTGCTCCCTAAGCACCCCCTCTAAAGCCTAAACTCTCACGAACCAAGCCCCACCTAGGGAGACCTATCGATTGGCTGCCAAGGTGGACGGATTCAAGCACATTAATAGGAAAATCCGACCACTTGTAAGTGTTTAAATTCGGTTTTTACCTTACTCCTTAAATTTCAATTCAATTCGATCCGAGATTGTAATAATGGAGCGTGGTCTCCCCCCGAAATGTAATATTGGTGCTTGATACACAAGCCACACACGCACACTTGAGCCTCTTTGCTCTTAAACGTACACAAGACATCCACGTGCACTTGAGCCTTTCTGCTCTTAATTGCACACTATTGCACACACATTGAGCTTTCGTTCTTACTCCAAAGACTTTAGTAAAAGTCGTGTGAGTTGCAATTTAATTTGGGTTGTTACATTCAAGTTGTGTGAGTTTGTCATTTAAGCTTCCATGCATACACACACAAGTACTCGAGCACTTGCTCTACACTCTCACGCACATTTTGGGGCTTTGTTGCTCATAAGATATAGTGTATCTATATACTTTTAAGCTGCGTGAGTTTTACATTCCAAGTTGTGTACTCAATTACATTTTCGGGTGGTTCAATTCCAATTGTGTGAGTTGTCTTTCCATTTACACACCAAGAGCACTCACTCACATTGAGCATTTCTGCTCTTATATACTTATATTTCAATTTCGGCAAGTTCAATTCAAGTCGTGTGAGTTTGTCATTTCAATTCTACACTACACACACGCGTGCATTGAGCCTTTCCGCTCTTAAATATATAAGTATATTTCAATTCCGTAATTTACATTCAAGTCGCGTGAGTTGCTTTCAAGTTCGGGTATTTCCCTTCAGTTGTGTGAGTTGCACTTTCATTCGGGTATTTACTTTAAGTTGTGTGTGTGAGTTGCTTTCAATTCGAGCCTAGCTCACATCATATCAAACCTGAAAAGTATTTGTGCATCCTTGCATTCGCGTATTTTTAAAGAAAAAACCCCAAAACTACGCTCAAACTCGCTAAACTTAGGCCACTTGAAGCACACACATCCGGCCTAAAATAGCTAAAACTCGAGAGACTTGAAAACCCGCATTTTAGGCATACAATCGTTGAAATACTTGCTTTTCTTTCAAAAGTTCATGTTTGTTTGAAATCAAAGTTTTCTAAGCGTTAAACCAACCCTTGAGCGCCGGTTCAAGACGGTTTTAAGCGAAAAGATCCCGCTTGTCCACAATCACCAAAAAGTAAGATATTTCCAAAAATCTTTGCTAGCTTGAGCAAGCTAGCTGGCACGCCCATAAAAAGCGACGTAAATGCAAAAAGGTTCGCTTCATGCCCCAAAAGCCTGGAGTGAGAATTTTCGTGCTTAAAGTTGGCTCATCCCATTTGATCAAGGCTAGGTAGGGTTTTCACCTATTGTTTAGCCAAAGGAGATATAGTGGACATGGATAAGCTAACTTGGTCGAATTAAGGCATTTGATTCAAACTAGGCCATGCTTCATGTTTAGCTCAAGTGAATCAAGTCTAGGACTTAGTCAAGATCAACTAGGTTTAGGTTGGCGAGGCTATCCACTTGACTTGATCTTTGATAAAGAAGCGCCTTGACTCAACGTGGTCCAGTTCCTTGTCCCACTACTTTACTTTTGCGAACTCGATCTCAGCTTGAGGCGGGCTCCAACCGTCGCCTGATCTGCTTGAATCTTCTGGGCCTTATCTTTTTAACTTTAATTTGAACCTCTTTAAAATCTTTATTTTAAAGATTTAAAATTTTCATTTTAAAGCAAAAGGTTTTTAAAACAATTCGGCTTTCGAAATTGGGAGTGTTTTCAAAAAAATTTATTTAGGGTGTTTACAATTACCTAGGCTCTGTTCTAGGAAATATAGTTTTGACAAAGATGGTTCTGGATTTTCCCAATATTACACACTTTTAATTAAGTGGTTTCACGGCCCTAAAATTCTTGAAAATTTTATCCTATCTGAGCTTGTGTGTGTAGATGAAGTCTTCCAAATTTTGGGTCAATCAGAGCAGAAATGAGGAAATGAAAATTAAAACATCAGATGAATGCAGAGATACTAAAAACAATTTTTCTGTGTTTACAACATACGTGATGCAATTCACCCGAAATTAAATGACATAATCACAGCAAACCCAAAGTAAATATAGAGAGGGAAATGAATGTAAAGATATGTATTAGCTTAAGCATAGAGGGGGTTAGGAGTTATAGGAGTTTTATAGAATATAGAGAGGTAGAATCAAGAAAGCAAACAAGTAGAGTGCATAAGTAAGAAATGAAATTTGCAGCATATCTACTTACTATTACAAAATGGAGGGAGAAGAAGCTCCATTATTACAACCCCTTTCTTCAATTGAATATTAAGAAGAGAATCAAGATTAACCAAGGAAGAAAATACTTACTTAACAACCTCCAAGAACAAACGAATCTACAAGAGGATCGTCCCTTCCTCTCTTAGAGACACCCTCTCTTCTTCCTCTCTTTTCTCTTTTCTCTCTTTTTTTTTCTCTCTCTCTCTCTAATTTGCAGTACCTCCTCTCTCTCCTAGGCTCTCCCTCTCTCTTCCCTCACATTTTGGCAAGTCCCTCTAATGTGCAAGATGCTGAAAATGAGCCCCCCATGCCCTCTATTTATAGGTCAAGGGGGGGAGGGGAGGTCTCTAGGGCCTTCCACAATGTGGAGTGGATAGCTTCTTGACCCAAATCCAATCCAAGCTCCATGGCTAGCTCACATGGCCTTCACGTGGTCCTATAGATCCATGTAAACCCAGCAAATGCAGCCCTAGGTGGGTCGGTTTGGTCTTGGCTAGAGCCAACTTAGCTTTGATCCCATCAGCTAGGTAGGCTTTGGGTTTAATTGGCTAGGGGCGGTTTGTGTTTAATCAATAAAAGGGGGGGAGGGGGGGGGAATGGACCGACAATGATGGGTTTGGCCAAGGATATATGGCTAGGTAAGGTTATGTTAATGTGGTTCGGCCAAGGCACGTAGGGTGAAGATGGCTAATGTGACTCAAGGCCATTCGGTCTAGTCAATGTAGCTTGATCAAATATAACCAATGGGTCACGATTAGCCTAGATAAATTGGGTCTAGGCTTGGTCAATTCAAATAGGTTAGGTTGGTGAGGTTTTTCATTTGGATTACCCTTTGATATTGCCTTTGATGGAGCCGTGCCTTGACTTGATTCGTGCCTTGGGTCTTCCCTTGGTCCATATAAATTGAAGTCCTACTTTGTCTAGGTCAACCTGAGCTCATTCCCTACTTGAGCCTGCTTTAACTACAACCTTGATCCCCGTTAATTCTTTTGAGAGATGATTCAGTTTTATCCCTATTTATGGTTTCAAATATTTTCTTATTTATAACTATTTTATTTTGAAATATATTTGAAAATATTGAGTTTTGTCAAAATCTTCAAATATTCATTTGAAAACAACTGAGTTTCATTCCTAGTGTTTGTTTGTATGGGTGACCTGCTTTCGCTCCGTGGGTTGGTCTTTACTGTTTCAACCACTTTAACCCTTTGTTGGGTATAGGGTATCAAACCACTTTAACCCTGGATGGGTGTAGGGTATCAAACCACTTTAACCTTGGATGGGTGTAGGGTATCAAACCACTTTAACCCTGGATAAGTGTAGGGTGTCGGATCACTTTAACCCTTGATGGGTGTAGGGTCCTGGAGTAGGACTCTTCTCAATCGAGCGAGTTTTTGAGGCCTGATTTGGATTTGATTTGATTTTAAAAGGTTTTTGATAAATTTGACATTTAGCAAACATGCTTGGGTTTTATTCCCAATGTCTCATTTTCAATTATTTCTTTGAAAAAAATTGTTTGAAACCTTCATTTCTTTAGATGAAATCATTCGAATAGGCAGAATGCTGCCAATTTGGGCTTGAAGGCAAAGCAGTCATTTTTTTGGCTCTTTGTCAAAATTTGATTTTTCTGAGAGAGGTGCAATTTACCTTTATTTTGAGGTTGCCACAAAATTTTGGTGTGGAAATGAGTTTATTTAAGGTATCTTTATTTTAAAACCCTTAAAAGACCCAAAACCGTGATTTTTTCTTAAAAAGGTGAAATTTGTAAAAGATCAAATTATTTTGAGAAAATTTTTGGGTGTTTACAGGGGTCATCCACCATTCATGTCAAGTCTCCTTTGGATAGAGGTCCTCCTCCTATCGAAGGAGGATAATCCAAGAAAAGAGATTCTATCAAGAAAAAGGAAGAATCTATACTATTAACCAAATTTTGGGAAGAAAATCTTGAGGGTGTTATTCTTTGTCATTAACCAAACAAATTTGATTAATGACAAAGAGGGGCATCTATGAACAACCAAAATTTTGTAAATAAATTTTCTAAAATTTTCCTTACAAGTATAAAATTATTGTTTCAAGTCTTCTTCAAAATTTCGTTCTTTTCAAAATATTTTAAGGAACAAAAAAGAGCCATTTGAAAAATATGTGGTTTTCAAACATATCTTTGAAACCATCAAATAAAATCTTACCTCAAAAGAGATCATATCAAGGGGAGCAGAATCTAAAGACGCCATCCCCGTTGGGATGAAAAAAAAAGTAGAAGGAATTTGCTTGGAAGAAATGAAATTTGAAGAAGCACGCATCCAATGCATGCAATTGAATACAGTTGGCAAGACTGATTTTATCGAGCATAAGCAATTGTAATTCAGAAGCTTAAATCCAAGTCACATCTAGTATGTTCATCTCCTTACTCAAAGGGTGAATCAAGTCAAATGGGTTATCTATGCAGCTAATTCCAATTAAACCAAGGCAAGGACAAGCTTAACTAGAACAAGGAGAGCCAAGTTTAATTGAATCAAGTCAAAGTGAACTTAATCGAGCCAAGGTGGATGAACCAAAGACATGAAGCAAGCCTTGATCAAGCCAGCTCAAGTCAAACCAAGTCACACAAGTGGTCCAACTCGAGCCAAGGCTAGTCAAGAGGAGGTAGGATGCACCTAGCCGAGATGAGCTCACCTAGCCAAGACGGGTTGTTAGTCAAGGCCGACCACACAAGGACGCTTGCAACATGAGATGGGTTGCATCAAGAGGACCCATGTGAACAATGTGGACCACCCATGTGATCACATGGGCCCTCCATGTGACCAGCAAATTGGGTTAAATTGGAAACCATTTAGATCAGCCATGGATCAACCCAACCAATGGAAGGCACTAGAAAGATGCCAAGAATATTCTTGGTCTAGAGAATTCTCAAGAACTCTATAAATACCAGCCTTGTATTGGGTTTCAAGTGAGATAAAATTAGAGGAAAACTTAGAGGACACCAGCAAAAGAGAGAGAAAAGAGAGAAGAAGGAGGCCAGCCCCCAAGCTATCGTCCAAGAGGAGACGCCCAAGAAGAAGGTCACCCAAGCAAGTCGCTGGCAAAGTTTTCTTCTTAACTCTTTTCCAATTCATTTCACTTGTAATATTTGGAGTATCCATCTCCAATCCATTGTAAAAGCAAAAGGAAGAGTTGCAAATTTATGCTAAAGGTCATCAGTAAGAAGACCTCTCACTTGTTTGATATTATGTTTTTTCTACCTCAATATAAACCATATCTTATACATTCTTATCGCCTCTATGGTAAAATATATTATCATTTCTTCTTCTCTTTCTTGATTGATGTGATTTGCCTTCAAATTAAATGAAGAAGCCATATTAATGATATGAGTATGTAAATTACTCTTATGATGGATTAAATATTCATAAGATTATATAAGGGTAAGCAAGGGGTTATGATCGCATATATTTTCAAGAGAATTATCCTCCTCGAGAGAGATGTCTTGGAAATTTATATGTAGATGATATAGCTCCCCAAACGAATACAAGTCTTCAACATAAATTTCTTTGCACGATCACTAATACATTAATGATCAAATCAGATGCATCATTAGTTTCTAAAAAGAGAACACTGCATATTTTAGCATCCTACATAAATCATGTTTGATCCTTGAATTTTCTAGTCATTGTCTCCGAACGAAATAATCTAAAATTTATTTTGAATGTTGTATACACATCCAGTAAAAATTTTAAGAATTTTAGACATGGGTGAGGACGAGTAAAAATATCATTAGAAACAAAATATGTCTGTGCAAAATTTCCTACGATAGACCCTTGGTAAAATCCTCATAACATTGTCCGTATACATCGAAAAATCGTGCAAATGATTTCATTGGAAAGATGACATCGATAAATTTTCAACTTAACTAATTTTGTAAAAATAAGAGTCCTACTTATAGAGATACTAGTGTTTTACTGAATCTTTGTATTTTAGTCACAAAGACTATTCTGAATTTCAAAATAACATTCGATTAGAAAAATTCTTGAATTTAATTCTGATCATCAAATAAACAAAAAAATCAAGTAAAAATCTTTAATAAACCTTCATAAGAAGATCTTACTTGAGTAAAATTTTTGGGATTTTTGGATTCCTACAAATAATAAAAAAAATTAAGAAAAACCTCTATTAGAAAATAGGACCATTTTTGTTTTATAGGACCTAAGCTAATTTTGCCAAGTGAATGATATATTTGTTTTGAAAAGGCTATTTTGGTTAAAAAATTAATTTGAAAAATCTTGGATCACAAATTACTCTTACTAAGCGTTTAGGCTGACCCTTAAGTGACGATTCAAGAAAGCCTATGATGATAAGAACTTACTTATCCACAATCGCCAAATAGTCGATAAATTACTTTGTAAGTTTGAGTAAACTTGCTAGCATGGTCGCGCACAATTTTTGCAAATAAAGTTTTAAGTTGACAAACGATCGAAAAATTTTGTTTACACCATCCTCTATTCATGTCATACTAAACACACTTAAACAAAAACTAGGTTGCTCTATGTTTACACATTGGAATTTAATAATGTCATGTAAGAATCCATAAATAATTCCTCTCCTTTCACGAATTGTGGCAAACACCATTATTCTAAGTGGTGTGTACTCTTTGTAATGCTCAACAATCAAACTTGTAAATATTATAGAGAAAGGAATCATATTGTTTAATATTTAAAGGTAAAGGGTTTATGCCAATGCTACGTGATTCAATTGGTAGATCAATATTTTTACATACCTTAACACATACACAAACTTATGTCACTACATACATATAATATATCATATAAACACTACAATATATTAACATGGAATATTTTTACATAATCATCAAACTAATCAATAATTTTCCCATGTTATTTTTTATAAAATTATCAATCCTACCTTGATGTTTCTCATTTAAAATATTTTTGTTGTTGTTGGAAAGGAAAATGATAATTAGTTTTACTCAATCAAGTTTAACATACCATTTGAGAGTATAATAAATAGAACAAACTAATATTATGAAGGGTTCAATGCTTTGTGTATTGAATAAAATAAATCTACATAACTCTTTCATATCACTGGTGCATAAAGATACCGTAGATTTACCAATTGGACCATTTTCAAACCGCACTGGCTTATTGATTCTTGTCACAATATCATCATTTAGATATCTAACACAAAAGTTTGTCACTTCTTCTAACAAATAAGCTTCAACAATGGATCCTTTTGGCCTATTTTTATTACGCACATAATTCTTTAATGTAAACAAATATCATTTAATTGGATATATGTTTCGATATTATATAGGTCCAGCAAATCGTGCCTCTTTAGGAAGATGAATGGTCAATTGTATCATAATATCAAAAAATGAAGGAGGTAAGATTATCTCCAATTTATAAAGAATCTTTGAAATTGCTTCCTCCAATGATTTTATCCTTTCATTGTCGATAGTCTTCATGCATAACTTACAAAAGAACATGCACAACTCATTGAAGGCAATAGCTATATCTTTAAGAACAATACCTCTCATAACTATTGGTAAGAGATGTTGCATCAATACATGACAATCATTTACCCACAAATTTATGCTTATGAACTTGTACTTTTATGTTATATATGAAAACATTCCATCATGTAACTTGATGCTCTACAAGGTAAAGAGGAATTTCTCTTTCTCACCTTTGGTTAGCTGGTATACCGCACATGGAAAGATCATCATATCAGTTTCATCTGTACATTCTATTCCATGTACAGCATGTATTAATATTAGTTTCTCCATGTCCACACGCGACTTGATGATATCAATTGTTTTCTCATCCTTTTCTATAAAAAATGACAAGATTTTATCATATATATTTTTTTCAATATGCATAACATTAAGATTATGATGCACCTTTATTGTCTTCCAATATAAAAGATCATAGATAATGATTTTCTTCTTCCATCCAATTAGAGTGTTATCACAGTCTCTTTGTAACCCTTTACAATGTTTTCATAACCTTCCCATTGTTATAGTACATCTTCACCACTCAAAGGAATTGGAGTCTCACCACTTCTATTCTCCCATTAAAATTTGTTGTATCAAATCTCCATCTATGATGAATAGGTAAGAACCTTCAACGATCCATATATACTGTAGACGTGAAATTTTCACTCCAAGCCTATGTAGAGATTGGAATAAAACTCTCAACTCTACTTGATGTGCGAGCGTGCCAGCTAATTTTTTTAAAAACAAACAAAATTGAATCTGACGGGCGATTGTGGCTAAGCGGACCCTTTTTGCTTTAGACCTTCTTGAACCGATGCTCAAGGGTCAGTCTAAGTGCTTAGGGATTCTAACTAAATAGGTGAGACTTCCAAATTCATGTGAAAAGCAAAGGTATTGAGAATGGAAAACAAGTGTACTTGATTCAAGTTTCAAAATAAACAAGTTCTAAAAAACAGAAAACTCTGTTTTCAGGACTTATTTCCTGAATCCTTTTGAATGCCTTTCAGACTTCCAAAAATCATCAAAATTTTGTAGGCCTAACTGAGATGTGGAAGAGCTTTCTGATTGTGATTCGAAGTTGTATTGTTGCAGAATTAAATCTGGGAAGTGCCTCTGCTCAGGCATTCAGAACTATTTTGTCATAGAAATACAAAGACTCAAAGAAGAGTATGTATCTTAGTGCTCAGAGTTTTAAATTTAATGAATTTAGTTTTGCTGGAAAGCTATGGAAGAACTTTCCAATGAATAAAAAATCATCGATTTTGGATACCCACAGACAAAGTTATGGGATGAATACCCAGACTCTGTTGTAGGAAAACTGGCCAGACAGATAGTTTACAAAAACTTTCCTGATCTTGCATAATTTTAATTATGATATTGCACGACTCTAAAATTCTTGAAAATTTTATTAGAAGTAGGCCTGTGTATAAAAGAAATGTGCAAAGTTTCGAAATCATTGGAGAAGAGGTTCGGGAATTAAAAATCAAGAAATCCATATATGCAGAGATGATGAAATCCAGTTTTCAGGTTTTTTTAGAATCATACGTGATACAAACTCACACGAATTGAAAAGCAACAACACAACATCATGAATTGAATTGTTGAAGGGAAATGAATTGAAATATACTTAATAACTTAAACATAGAGGGGATTAGAGAATATAGAGTGTTTATAGAATATAGAGAGGTAGAATCAAGAAATCAAACACATAGAGTGCATAATCAAAGAAAGGGAAAATTCAACAACATCTACTTTTACTACATCGTGGGCGGAGACAAAGCTCCATTAGTACAACCCCTTTTGAATTGAATTTGAAGAAGAGATGTAGAAGAATGAATTAGAGTAGCACTTACCCGAACTTACGCAAGAGATCGTCCTCCAAAGTAATGGTTGGTCACCCCTTTTGCACCATTTCCCTCTTTGATCAATCACTCACACTCACCCAACCGTGGCCTAGATTCTACACTCCCTTCCCTCTCTAGGCTCTCCCCTAGCAGCTCTCACAACTCACAAAACTCTCAAAGTGCAGCACCCTTGATGGCCTTCTCCAAAACTCTCCCAAGATTCCTCACGCCCCCACCCTTGGCCTCAATTTATAGGCCAAGGGTGGATCTTCTAGTGTTTTCCTTGGGCGGGTTATCCAAGGTCCAAACCTAGCCCCAAGGCCTTCCAATTTATGTGGCCTTGGTGGTCCTTTGTGGTCAAAGTTGGATTAGCCCCATGTGGGCTGGTTTAGGCTTGAGTCCCATGCCTTGGTCCTAACCGATTGGACTTGAAGGCACTCGGCTAGGCTTGATCAACCGCTTGTATAGCTCGTCTTGACCTTTTTCAATTTGAAGTTGATATATGGGCTGGATAAAACTTTGATAAACCTTTGGAATCAGCCCTCAAGTTCAACCATTCTCCATTTTGCATAAGCCGGCCAATCTTTATCAAAAGATTGCATTTGATTCGAACAAAATCTTGATTTGATTTAATACACCACTCGAGTTGCCTTGATGCTAACTCATTTGATTTGATTTGTTGATGAAGATATGTTTTTGACATGGTCCACTCCTCTGCTTCCAGGCTTGAGCTCGATCCTAGGTTGAATTGGGTCCCACCTGTTCGCCTGATTTGCTCAAATCATTTGAGATTTTTAACTTTGATTTAAAACCTTTAATTTAAAATATTTTTAAAGGATTTGAACTTTTCATTTATAGCAAAAAGGTTTTAAATCATTTGGATTTTTCGAAATTGGGAGTGTTAGGAATTTTTTTTTATTTAGGGTGTTTACATATACACATTTTGTAGTGCACAGCAAATGAAGGCCACATGTGTGAGTATGACACTCACGATAATTTGTAAATGATTTAGTTTTCTAACCAGACAACATTGAATATGCAAGAAAATCATTGATAGTCCATAATATTGCTACATGAAGTTAAAATACTTCTTTCTTATATGCATCAAATATGATGATTCTATCCTTCTAAAGAATATGAAGCTCATCAATTAATGGTTGTAGATAAACGTTAATATTATGAGTAGGTGATTTTGGCTCACCTATAAGCAAAGTTATTATGACAAATGGTTGCTTCATAGCCAATCAGAGAGGAGGACCGCCCCTGGCTAATTAAACTCAAACTTGCCTTGCCGATGGGACTGAAACCATGTTGGTCAAGCCAAGGCCAACCCACTCAAGTCAAGGGTTGCATGGGCTGGACTGCTCTTGACCTAGGGGACCACAAGACCATTTGCGCTTGGAAGGGTCTAGCAGCCCCCTCCCTTGGCTTATAAATAGAGGCCAAGGGGGGACATTTTCCAGTGATTGGGAGGCATTGGAGGGACTTAACAGGGCTTGAGAGAAGTGTAGGAAAGGGTCTAGGAGAGAGAAAAAGTGCTGCAATAAGAGAGAGAGTGAGAAAAAGAGAGGAAAGAGAGAGTGAGAGAAGAAGAAAGGGAACGTCCCCTCCCTCCTTGGAGCTATGTGCCTTTGGAGGTTTTGTGAGTAAGTTTCTTTTCTCATTTACTGGTCTTAACACTCTCTTCTTCACATTCAATTTGAAAAGGGGTTATATTAATGGAGCTCAAGTCTCCCCCAATGTTGTAATAAAGTAGAAGTGCTGCCTATTTCATTTTGTTTATGCTTATGCCTTCTACTTGTTTGTTTCCATGCTTTTCTACCTCTCTATATTCTATACACTCTTATAACTCCTAATCCCCTCTATGCTTAAGATAAAATATATATTTATATTCATTTCCCTTCAGTCATGTGCTCTAATTTTGTTGTGGATGGCTCTTAAATTCAGATGGATGCATACGTATATATTATAAAACTGAAACTCTATTTTTCTGCATCCTGTATATATTTATTGTTTTATTTTTCATTGCTAAACGGCTGCTCTGAATGATCTAAAATTTAAGAAACCGAAATTACACAAACAAGCCCACTAGAAATAAATTTTTCAAGAATTTTAGGGTCATGTAGACTCGTGAATAAAACAAGAAAAGATCAGTCAAAATCAAATTCAGTTTATGTACAATATGTTTTCCTACAACAGGGGTCGGGTTCAATTCCCATAACTCTGTTTGTAGTGAACCAAAATTGATAAAATTAGTCTCATTAGAAAGATGATATTCATAACTTTCCAAGTAAAAGCATATAATTTGAACTTCTGTGCACTGAGATATAGAGGTTTCTTTAGACCTTGTGTTTCTATAACAGAATATCTTGAAACACCTGAGCATTGGTCTGTTCCAGATTTAATTTTGCAAATCCACAAACCAAAGCACAAAATAAAAATAGGCTTAGAATCTAAACATTTTATTCTATGTTCTGCAAATTTTTCATGAATTTTGGAGATTTCTAAGTCATCCGAAAAATTCGGAAACAAGCTTTGAAAATAGAACCAATTTTTGTTTTTCAGAACTTTAAAATCTTCAATCTCTAGACTAAGTGCACGAGTTTGATTTGATTCAAAACTATCTTTCAAAGTGAATTTTGGAAACATAAACCAGCACAAATAAATCCTCAAAGCGTCTAGGCTGACCCTTGAGCATCGGTTCAAGAAGGCCTAAGACGAAAAGATTTTGCTTAGCCACAATCGCCTCACAAAGTCACATTTACAACTTTGTTAGTTTTAGAAAATAACTGGCACGCTCACACAAAAACGAAGTAGGTTGAGAAGTTTATTTCAAGTCTCTACATAGACTTTGGAATAAAATTTTCACATCTACAAAATTCACAAGCTATGAGTGCGCGAGCAAGCCAGCTAGTTTGCTCAAACTAACAAAAATAGTTTCTGACTTCCTTAGTAATTTGGATAAGTGAATTCTTTTCGACGTAGGCCTTCTTGAACCGATGCTCAAGGGTTAGCCTAGACACTTTGAAGATTGTTTTAGATCCAGTGTGTTTTTAAAATTCAATTTCAATTCCCAAAAACTTGACAAAAATCGTGAACTGTCTTTTAATAAAATTATTTTAAATTCTAGAAAATAGAAAGTGGTTATGTTTTCATATACTTATCTTCAGATTTTTTTTATAGCTTTCGAATTTCGAAAAAATTTGAATTTTTTTATAAAAAACACAATTTGATACAAAGATTCAGGAACTATTTTTATTTCAATTTTAAGTATTGTGGATATGTACAATTAAATCTAATTACGTACCTTACTCAAGTATTCAGAATAGATGTATGGCAAAACACAAAGGCTTAAAAAAATATTTATATCTTGATGTACAAACATCTGATTTATATGAACTTAGTCTTGTTGGAAAGCTATAAATCTCATCTTTCTAATGTGACTATTTTCAATAAAAATGGTTCACTATAGACAAAGTTATGAGATTATGACCCAACCTCTATTACAAGAAATGTAGGTTTTACAGACTCTATTGCGATTTCATTCGATCTTCTCTAATTTTGTTTATAATGTTTTACGATCTTAAAATTCTTGCAAATTTTATTGACAGTGGGTATATGTGTGTACTTGGGTGTACAAAATTTTAGCGCATTCATAGCAAGGAGTAAGGAATTAAAAAGCATTTGTCAGACATATGCAAAGTATAAAAAATAGATTTTCAGTTTTTATAAGATGCGTGAATGCATTTCGTCCGCATTGAAAAATAATCTAGAGCAATTAAAATGTAAATAACTGAAGCAAATGAAGGAAATTATGATTATAGCATAAGCATAGAGGGGATTAGGAGATATAAGACTTTATAATGTATATTGAGGTAGGAAGAACCGAAAATCAAACAGATATCATGCATCCATAAATGTAAAGGAAATTGGACAACATAAATTCTTAATTATTACATCATAAATGGAGTCATAAGCTCCTTAATTACAACCCCATTGAATTGAATGAAAGAGGAGAAGAAAGAAATTTGAAAGGAGAAGGAAAAAGATGACCTTTATCGTGGAAGATCAGGTGGTGGCTGTCGGTTTGATGGCAGTGGCTTGGAGGGGGTGGCTCATTTTTCCTCTCTCTCTCTCTCTCTCTCTCTTTCTCTTTTTCTCTCCCTTTCTTGCTGCAGAATTTCTCCTCTCTCTTGGATGCCTCAAACCAGCCCCCAAGGCCCCCTTTTATAGATTTCAAGGGGGACCTTTAGGGCCTTCTATGGGTTTGGGTCTTGGCTTGATATTCAATCCAATTTTGATTTGATCCAAGGATTTTTTTGGTCCATAGCTGCACATGGGTGTATGTGGGTTGGGGAGTGGTTCCCTTCTTGGTCCATGTGGGCTTATTGCAGCCCACATGGATCGATCTCCACTTTAGGCACGGCTAGGTGAAGCCGAGTCACCCTAGCCCACCTTTGGGTGCTTGACTCGGTCTAAGCGGTTGTTAATGGTTGTTTTATGGCTTGAGGTGAGTCTTGACCTCACCTTTTGACTCGCCTTAGCCCATTACACTTCATGCCTTGACTTGATTTGGGTATCGTCCTTTGCTTTTGCTTTACCTTGATCAAACTCAAGTCTTGATCGAGCCATCTTATTGTACCTTGGTCATATGGTGCCCTTGACTTTGCCTTGAATGAACTTGATGCAACCACTTGAGTTTGAATTTGAATCGAATCTCCTTTTGAGTTGGATTAGATCGAGCTTAGCTTGGGATGAGCCTTGCTTGGCTTTGAAAATTGATTGGGGCTTGACATTTGATCATGCTTTGACCCATTTCTTGATTCGAGTTAGGTTGGCTTCTTGACTTATCTGGATTGGGTCGGGCCTTGGTTGGGTAGACTTGGTCTGGTCCTAGGTCGCCCTCTTGCTTTATTTGGATATGCTTGCCTTTGTTGATTCATCCTTATCTCTTTCCTAAAATTTTGTGTCCTATTGATTCGGGCCTTGCTCTTTGGGCCAATCAGCATCTTTTAGATTTTAATTCCAATACTCGATTCTGTAACTTTGGGATTCAAAACATTTTCATTTCAAAATGGTGATTTTGGAATTTTATGAAATTCATGGGATGTGTTCAAATCATGTCTTTTTAAAATATGCCAAATTTATTTTGAAAAACATTTTTAGGGTGTTTACACTTATGAATCTGAGGGATGACTTATTTTGCCTAAAGTATCTCTTATATTTATTGCGTACCAAACCATATCTTATATTGTCTTGTTTGACATGAACAACTGTTGTAGCCTTGGTATCAACATAAAGTACCTCTCTTTTATAAGAGACATTCCTTTTTTGTATTGTCTCCTCTCTCCATCTTAGAAGATTACATTGTAAATTAGGATACTTGTCTGAGGCCACCTCTATAAAGAGCATAATCATTATGACATGCATCTATTTGATTAGTTCATACCCAAATCAGCTAATAACTTCTTCGCATCATACCAAGATTTTGGTATCATATTATCTATTGGAGAAATATCCCCAAACATCTTCAAGAGATCATTCATGCACTTGCTTGACAACTTATGCATGCATTTAATTTGAAATAGGTATACGATAAAAGATAACAAAGAGTATTTTTTACATTCTTGCCATAATGGTTTGCTTGCATTTCCCATCATCTCCTCCATATTCTTCGTAGATTCGTTATTTCCACCTTGAACCTATGGTATTGAGGGGCCACAAGCATCTTGTATCATGTTTGTCATATCACCTATGCCACGTCTAGGTATAACACTTCGTCGTGGTAACTCACCATAAAAGTACCATACTCTATTGTTTATTGTAAATTCATCTAGCATAAGATGCAACTTCACCACTTCTTTGTCAAGAAGTGGTCTATTATCACACTTCCAATATGAGTAATAAATCTTTCCTTTATTCTTATCATGATCCAGCATAAGCATGTCTTCTATAAAAAGCAAGAAGACAAGGTTTATATTCATTATCTTGCAAACGTTTGTTTCGATTCTTGGACTTATAGATCTAACTTCCATCAGTTGTATAATCTCTCCTCATATTTTCTCTAAGAACATCATACATTAAAAAAATAGTCAACTATTCAAATATAAAAAATAAACCATTGAAAAACTTCTTAATCTTGAATTGAAATAGAGAATCAAAACTGTCAACTGTCTTCAAAGCACTCACACAATATTTGTGGGTTTCACAATGACAAGATCAAGAAAATAAGATCTCTAACAAAATCACGAATATGATCTAACAATTAGGAAAAACAAGAATTTCACAATGACTGATCTAAAAAAATTGTGGGTTTTAATGTACCATGACCTACAAATCACAATGTCTTACCCTTTGAGTCACACGTTAATTCTATAGCAATGGGATTCAAACTGTCAAATAAAATTAACTAGAAATGCTAGCACTAGTGTGTGATTCATTGGGAGTAAGTATTCCAGTAGGGATTCAACCTTTCTAAACACTCACAAATTAGATTAGTTTAAGAAAACTGACACCACCAAATCAAAGAGAATTAAGCCAGAAAATAGGCTTGCTTGAGTCCTTTTGAGCATCACATGTATATACCCTTATGTTAACAAAGTTAGTAGTCATAGTAATGGAATGCAAGAGATTAGGATGTTTTGATACTAGCACTAAACTCTTAGGAAATTCAACATAAGGGCTGAATTTATATCAGTGAGAAATAAGCAGGGAGATCGAAAATAATGCATGGAAGGATTGTTGGTTCAACAAAGGCACACTCTACTTGATGGTTAAATAATAGGGGAGATTTCCTCACAATCTCGAAAGAGTTGAAAGCAACTTCCTTGTGAGCTACCGAAGATTACATTTTGACATGGTTCATGATAGCCTTAAAGAGGAATGGCAACAATACAAGCATGCAAGACGGTAATAGAGAGAGATCTGGACATCATGCGATGCCAATTCACCAACAATTGGATTCAAACCACCAAACATGGTTAACTAGAGAGGGAAAAGAGAAACTATTACCTTAGTCACTAACTACCAAAAGAAAAGAATAGTGGCGGTTTTGGCCCGTCGTATATATTGCAACTCAAGGTTAAGAAGACAGTGAGATGTTGCATTGCATAAATCTCTTCAAACATGATTTGGTCACCAACAGTTGGGACCTTTTTCTTCAGGTGGTTTGGTCACCGGAAAATAGAGAGAGAGTTAGGGATTAGGGATTCCTCATTTTTGATTGTTTATAAAAACTTTTTTTGATGGTTGGGAATCGTCAGAAATAACCGAAAGAATCACCAACAATAAACAAAACATTTCTGATGGTTTTAAATCTTCGAAATTAAAGTACACAACCTTCAAAAAATATTTTCAATTATTGCTGACAATTTTCTAAACCATTGAAAAGCAGCATGACTGTTGATAATTTATGTAGATATAAAGGCTGATGATTTTTGTCATATTACCGACGGTTTAACCCTCATAATTGTTTTCCGAAATATGCTTAGAGTTGTATCAGAATATTGTGCTAGTTGTCACAAAAGGTGTACCGATGTATAAAAAGGTGAATAACGCCTTGAAGAGAAGCAATCAAAGACCTCAAAATCAAAAATATTTTACTTATTTTCCTTTTTTCAGTAGTCCAACCTTTTTCTTTACGGTCTTAATTATAGAAAGATTTTTTATTTCTAGATTCGTATTGTTTTCATACAACACATAGCTTTTTAGATGCATACTGATTACCCTTTTAAACATAAGTTACTACCAAAGAATCTAGGGAAATTTACATTTTTAGGATCCTCACATGTTGAATTTTGATTATATGACATCATCCGATTTCATTAACAAAATTTATCAATCGAACTGAAGGTCACCCGAAGCGTTGACTCAATTGTGTTTCCTTGCATATTGTACGTCATATGAATCTCATTTTGTACTTTAAGGGAAGTTTTTTGTGCCAACAAAACTTCTATATGTCACTCAACATTTACAATCTTAGAAATTGTAATAAAAGACAAAGGAATAAGTGTGTGCGCCCATTCGAGCCTCACTAAAGATTTTCTAACATGTCAGGTTAACGTCAACCTTCACGCGCTGCTTGGCTACTCTTAGGATCTTATAGCTTGGTCTTCTTGCTTAAGATTTGTCACAGAAGTCTAAGAATTCCCGTTTTTAAGATATAGAGATCGAACATAATTTCTTGAAAGAGAAACCTAGAGAGAGGCTTTGTTGGTTTTATGAGGGTGATTTTTCTTCATCTTTTAGGGAATAAGAAGTGGTGCGTGGTGAAAAAGTAAAAATGGTCTTTGTGTGAGACCTATTTCTTCACTCTTTCTCCTCCTTGCTCAACGCCGAATTCGCATACCCCTTAGAGACTCACTTTATCTCACTCACACTGAGGCTAGGAAGGAAAGAATGAGTTATTGCTAGAAAACACTGGAACCTCTCTTTCTCTCTCTCAAACATGCTACCCACACTCACACTCCCAGTCTCACTATCTTCTCTCACACTCAAGCATCTCACCATGCACTAATTTGTTTTATTCAATGGACAAAATACATCCCTCAAAACAGGATGGAAACAAATCCTATACAATGCAGTGGCACCAGGGAGTGTCCATCCATAGGTTCCTACAACAACCGCTGGAGGGGGTCGTCCACAGCTGTAGGGCTTCCACACTAGCGAAGAAATCTGCTCCATAATTAGCTGTTATTCGTGGTACATAGATGATTTGGATCTTTTTCCCATGAGTTAACAATGATTACATCTGTGTTATAATGTGAGCATACGTAATAGTGTCTTAAGTTGTGCTGAAAGTAATTTGATCACCTGTGAAGATTCAAGTTCGAACTGCACATTGAGGAAACTGTTTTCTAGACGCCTTGGCGGATTACTTTTTAACTCCGCTTGAAGAGTGTCCGCTTTGTCAATAGCTCCCAAGAAGTCGAGGATCTATTCCAACTACCAGCTATCCTACCTGAGGTAGACTTCCATGTATGTAAAGGTTAACCTCTCCAGCAATTGATGTCTGCCAACATACCCGGGTGTACATTGATTGTGAGAGTGTGGGCTTAACTAACATCCGCTTCCAATGTATACTGTTGTTCAACATCTAACCCAAGACTACTGAGATCAGCAACGTTCTTTCCTCCGTGAAATTGATCCTCCATCGCCAATTCCATTCGCCTGCTGTAAATAGATAGTTCTTTCTTCTTTGGAGGAGGTTTTCTAGACAAGATATCAGATTAAGAAAAAAATTGACATTCCTAGACAATGCCAAACTTGGTTAGCTGCAAGGCAATCTCGAGCAGTTTGGAAGAGGACGTTTAATTCATTAGTGCAGAAATCCTGGGATCATGCAACAATGAATTCCATGTATTTATAGATGAAAATGCTATTTTCTAATTTTTTATTAAGAAAATCTGGGTCCTTCTATGCACCTTTTTCAAAAACCTCTTTGATTTCAACCTTTTTAAATTACATGTGTTGAGTGAAAGCCTCTCTAAAAACCTCTCTTTATCAAAATTGTTATAAAAAACTTTTCCTTGAATTTCTCATTTTCTTGTTTTAGAAAACTGAAAACTTGTTTAGGTGCTTACATAGTTTAGTGCATGTCATAAACATTGCACATGCAATGCATAGAAACTGGTTTCCAGCACATACTAGCCAAGGCCCCGCAAGTCCCATACATTTGCTGAAGGACCTTTACCCTGACTAGATCCTCTATGATATGTCAAAACAAAATAAAACGAATATTTCTGCTTAAGGATAACAATTAGCACAACTCGATCCGAATGATGTAGGTAATCCAATTTAAATGTAAGAGGTTTGCAGATAAGTCAGTGAGAGTACCGACTTGCATTGTGCTAGTATGAGGCACAAAAAAAGAGGTTCAAGTGTGGGGCCAGTGACAGGGCAAGAGTGAGGCACAAAAATGACGTTTGGGTATTTGGCTGGGTATAGGTATACCCGCCCAAGACCCGCTAGAGTGGAATCCCTGTTTCTGCTTGCCGTAACCCGTCATATCGTTAGGATGGTGCTGATCAGCCGCGCCCCTCGGCTAACACGACCTATTGATGTACACCACCGTCCTCCATCTTCCCCTAGTAGAATAAACTCTCCCTGGTTCCTCTACCGCAGAAAGACTAATCGGGTCGGTAGAATCGTCGCCATGAGAGCCGTGGTTCAGAGAGTTGCTTCTGCAAGGGTGGAGGTCGACGCTTCCCTTCTTCCTTTCTTTGTTTCCTCTTCTTTACCAGTAAACCATTTTAGGGAATCTTTGGGAAAGAAAAGTTTTTTGACCGAGAAGTTAATTGGTTGCGTTCAGGTTGAGGGTCGAACGGTGTCCGAAATTGGCCCGGGACTCCTGGTTTTGGTGGGTCTTCACGAGAACGATGTTGAGAAGGACGCTGATTATATGTATGCGGATTCCTTTCCTCATCATTTGTTCTCCTCCTTCACCCACTTCTTTTTTCTCTTCGTTTCCGTTTGGAAAACAGAAAACACCTTCATTCAGAGGTTGTTGTTAGCTGGACCAGGATTTCGGGACAGTAAATCATCTTTTTGTAGATGTTTTTGTTACCAAAACCAGGATTTGACTGATGCATTTGGGTACGCAGTGATGGCAGAGGTGTTTAAAAACCAAGATGACAACTCCAAGCGCATACTGATTTTGGTACCCATTCTTAGAATCCCATATCCAGGATCCCAAATATAGCATTATTTCAATGCATTATAATATCCACCACCTTTATCATAATAGCCAACCAAGATGAAAACCCTTATTTTCGATCTCTTTATCTTTTCTTCTAACTCATTCTGTCTCTTATTAGTATAAAACATAAATCTTTGTCCTACTCATGATATCCACCACCTTTATCAACTTCCTTGTTAGTGTCCCAATGTTTCACATGAATCCTATTATCAAGAACTAGCTTCCTTATTCCGTATTATCCTCTATACTGAAGACCCTTCGTGCACTTGGTTCATTAAATTCGAACGTTGATATAGATGGACTAACTTTTTTACCCACTTTTATCCAGAATGTAGGAACCCTCTTTACAGATAGTGCACTCCATTCGAGGACATAGAGGCCCTTTCTTACTCTTAACTATAGTTGGACACAAGTGCGTGTCTCTAAGGGGGGATTCTCCAATGTAATTCTCATAAGGTCAAGAATCTACACTAGAAATCCTAGAAAGTCTAATGCTTAGAAAATGAAGGACTTTGGAAATTTGCTTCTTCCAAAGATCAAGCTTCGATTCGAAAAATTTCAATCCAATATGTGATTTTGGGAGGGGTTGTAGTCGCAGAAAATTTTTGCTCGTAGTTTTTAGGCTTGAAGTGAACCTTTTCGTGTGCCTAAGTCCTATTTAAACAAACAGGGCGTGCCAGCTAGCTTACTTAAGCTAGCGAAGATATATTCTAAAACCTGACTTCTAACGTGGCGACTGTGAGCAAGCAAGCTCTTGTCGTCGCAGACTTTCTTGCACCGGTGCGCAAGGGTCAGTCTGTATGCTTTTAAAATCGAGTTTTGGGATATAAGAACCTACGAAAGCGGTTTGAGGTGTTTGATTCGGGTCTTTTTGGTATGGTTTCAGATTTTAGATCACGTGGATTTGCACGTGCCTAAGTCTTTCTTTTTATCCCTTTACGGGCCACCTAGGTGTGTGTTATGAACACTCCACTAAAATGTGGCGACTTTGAGCAAGAGTATGGGGTTTGCTTTGATGCAATATGCGTCCTAACTCGTGGTATGGCGTATATGCAATGCAAACTCACGCAACTCCAAAGGGAAAACCCGAATTTAAAAGACAATGCCGAAGGGAAATTGCCGAAGGGAAATGACTTGTAATGGAAATTGCCGAAGGGAAATACGTATATAATGTATATATGGGCCCTTACTTGGGTCTTGCAAATAAGAGCGAAGGCTCAATGTGGGTGCGTGCGAGAATTGAAGTACTACACACACGACATGAAATGAAACCCAAATATAAATTACAATATGGCCTTAACTAAGGTCTTGGGAATAAGAGCGAAAGCTCAATGTGTGTGAGTGCTTGAATTGAAGTACTACGCACACAACATGAAATTAAACCCAAATATAAATTGCAATATGGCCTTAACTAAGGTCTTGGGAGTAAGAGCGAAAGCTCAATATGTGTGAATGCTAGAATTGAAGTACTACGCACACAACATGAAATTAACCCAAGGATAGTATAACACGGCCCTTACTTGGGTCTTACAAATAAGAGCGGAAGCTCAATGTGTGTGAGTGCGAGAATTTAAAGACAACACACCCAACTCAAGCAAAACCATACGCAACTTAAAGTATGTACATAAACTTATATTTAAAGGGCTGATTAGGCCCGTGTGTGTTCAAAATCGTGCACAACTAAGAGCGAGGTAGGCTCAAGTGCACGTGTGTGTGGATGTGCCAAGCCACGTTATTACAAGCGGGGGGAGACAATGCTCCGTTATTACAATCCCATATCAAATTTAAATTAACTTAAGCAAGTCTACAACTAAAGACCGAGTTAGGCACTTACTTATTGCTGGTTCGGAGGTGACTTGCTTGAGCGTAGGCTTGGCTTCACCTTGGGCTGCAAGAGGGAGCTCCTTGGAATGGAACGGCAAGGGGAGATGTTGGCCGGGTGACTTGGGTGCGCGGGAAGGGCGCCTTGAAGCTGGCCGACTGCTAGGAGTGTGCTGCCTTGGTGCTTTGGGCTAGGGTGACTAAGGAGGGTCACTAAGGGATAGGTTGGCACTATGGAAGGTGGCGCTAAAGGGGAGCCTAAAGGGAATGCCTAAGGGAAAAGGTGTGGCTGGCTGAATAGGTTGGGTGCAGTCGACTGGGGTGGCCGACTAGGGATGATTAAGTGGTGGCCGGGTGCTAGGGTAGTTAAGGGGATATCAAGGATGGGAAGGGAGCTAGCTGGGGTGCTGTGGAAGGTGGGGTTAGTGGGTGACTAAGAGTGAAAGGGGCAGGTCTTAGGGAGCAAGGTAGGGTGGCCGGGTATCACTAGGGAAAAAGGTAGAGAGCCGGGTGATAAAGGGTTGGGTCTGGCCGAATGGGTAAAGGTGGCGGGTGGCTATGATGGAGAGGTGGAGTGGTGGTATGGGCGGTTGAGAGTGGAGGGGGAGTGAAGAGGAGATGAAGTTGGGTATGAGGTACTAACCGAATGGTGAAGGAGTTGGTGGATGGATGAAGGGGCAGCCGGGTGATGAAGGAAGATGGAGTTCGGTCGGGAGGTGGTGGCGACGTGGAGTAGAGCAGGCTGGGAGGCAGTGGTGGCGTGAGGTGGAGCTTGGCCGGATGGAAGTGGTGCAGGTGAAGCAAGGTGGAAGATCCGGTTGGGAGGTGGTTGGCCAAGATCGGCTGGCCCAAGATGGAAAAGATTGAAAAACCCGCCCACTAGGGGGGGTTTATATAGCTTTTTGAAGGGCGGTTGGGGCTGGTATTTGGAGGGTGGTAAGGTGGTTTAGGTGGTGGTGGTGTGGTGATAAGGTGGGCTGGTTTTGAGGAGGGGCCAGATATTTTGGTTAAAGGGGTTTTAGGGATATGGTGTGCTAGGTTTGAGTTGGGTGGTTTAGGGGTTTAGGGCTTAGCTAGGTGGGTTGGTTTTGGGGTGAGGTTTAGTGAGGTGGGTTAGGTGATTAGGCTAGGATTAGGTTAGGTTTAAGGAAATTAGGCTAGGTTTAGGGAAGGATTAGGGAAGTGGGTTAGGTGATTAGGTTGGGATTAGGCCGGGATTAGGGAAGTGGGTTAGGTGATTAGGCTAGGTTTAGGCCGGGATTAGGGTAAAAGGCTAGGATTAGGGGTTTTTACTTAGGATTGGGTTAGGGAGCTCCCTTTGCATAACCCATAGACCTTATTGCATCATGTTGGTGCAACCCTAGGTTAGGTTTTGGCTAATACAAGCTTAAACCCACACTAATTAGGCTAACCCACATGATTAACCCCAAACTTGACACAAAGTCAAGCTTAATTACAATTACCCTCAAATCTTATCCTCCCCATTCTCTCTCATGCCCATAATCCCACGTGAATTTCAAGTGGGCCCACCTCCATTTATGAGAAGGTGATGTGGGCCATGGATGTGGATATTGGATTGGATCTCTGGATCCAAATCCAAATCCAAATCCACACATAGGTTTGGATCGAGATCTGGATATATATGGTCCAGATCCAATCCAAACTGAATTCTGACTCCTTCAGGCTGTGTTCGAAACGAACGGTTTGTGCGGGGTCTGACAGCATCAGTACTCCGTCTGCGTTGGGTCTTCGCCAATATGGTCGTTCGCTTCTGTTTTCACCTTCCGGAGATGATTTCAAGTGATGTTTGCTGATAACAGGGTCTTGGACGTTCGAGATCCTGGGGGTGGATTCAACACGAGAGTTGCTGTGCCAGGCTCGACTTGTGCTCTGGTTTCGGGCTCTCTTTGGCTCTTTTGGTCCTGCTTTGATCAGGCCAAGCCGCTTCATGGGGTTTCAAAACATATTTAAAAGGTTTTTAAAATGTATTATACATATATAAAGTTTAAAACATATGTACAGGGTTGCCTGGAAGGTTCCTGGGTTTCGAGACTCAAAAGGGCCCTTTGGGGCTGCTTTTACAAAACCAGGTTGTTTTGAGAAGTTCGTGGGATTTCGGGGTGTTTACAGGGGTCCTTTATAAAAAGGGTTTTACCGACATCTTGTTGAAATGTGTTGACCTTCATGAGGCTAGGACCATAATGCATGAGTTCCACGATGGAGAATGTGGAGGCCATGTTAATGCAAATATGATGGCCATGAAGATACTTAGGGCTGGTTATTTTTGGTCTACCCTTGAGCAAGTTTGCCATGATCATGTTAGGAAATGTCATCAATGTCAAGTGCATGGACATGCCATTCATATCCCATCATCCACCTTGCATTCCATTGTAAGCCCATGACCCTTCGCTATTGTAAACATGAAAATTTTCACTTCTGGTTTTTGAGACAAAAAATGAACCTTTTCGTATCTACGTCGTTTCTAAGGGCGTCCCAGCTAGCTTGCTCAAACTAGCGAAGATTTTTGAAATATCTGACTTTTTAGGCGACTGTGGGAAAGCGAGATCTTTTCGTTTAAACCTTCTTGAATCGATGCTCAAGGGTCAGTTTAAACACTTAAAACTTTGTTTTTACAAAACTTTGCAAGATCAGTGTTTGAAAAACTCGATGTATGCCTAGTTTGCAAGTTTTATTTCGACTTTGGACGCACCTAAGTCTTTGCGTATTTAGCTTTTTAGGTCGGATATGTGTTTGCACAAGTGGCCTATTTTCAATGTGGTTTGTGCGTAGATTCGGGGCGCTTTTTGAAAGCTAACGAATGCAAAGATGCACAAAAGATTTTTGGGTTTTTGAGATGATGATGTGAGCTAGGCTCAAATTGAAAGCAACTCACACAACTTAATGTAAATCCACACGAAGGGAAATGCAACTCGACGTGAAGTAAACTCACATAACTTAAAAATATATAAGTATGTTATATCCTATGAGCAACAAAGGCTCAAAATGTGTGTGAGAGTGGAGAGCGGAAAGGCTCGAGTGCTTTTGTGTGTAAGTATGAAATTTAAATGACAAACTCAGACGACTTGAATGTAACAACCCAAATTGAATTGCAACTCACACAGCTTTCACTAAAGTAAATACCCGAATGGAAATATATACTTTAGCTTAAGAGTGAAAATGCTCAATGTGTGTGCAATTAAGAGCGGAAAGGCTCAAGTGCACGTGGGTGTCCCTTGTGTACGATTAAGAGCGATAAGGCTCAAGTGTACGTGTGTGGCTTGTGTATCAAGCACGAATATTACATTTTGAGGGGAGACTACGCTCCATTATTACAACCCCATATCAAATTGAATTTAATATCAAATGAGTAAGGTAAAAACCGAATTTAAACACTTACACGTGGTCGATTTTTCCTCTTAAGTTGCTCGGGTCCGTCCTCCTTGGCAGCCACGAGCTAGGTCTCCCTAGGTGGGTCTAGACGTGAGAATTTAGGCTTAGGTTTACTTGGGGGCAGCCAAGTGCTTGCGGGCTTAGGAGGGGTTGGGTTCGGCCAAGGTGTAGTGAGTGTGGTCCTAGCTAGGTCTAGGTCTTAGGTGAGTTAGGTAGATTGGGGTTAGGTCACGGCTAAGGTGGGTTGGGATGTTGGTGTGGGTCTCGGCTAAGGTGTGGGTTAGCTAAGTGGGTATGGTCCTAGCTAGGTCTAGGTTGGGCTGGGCCGTGGGGAGTGGTCGGTAGGTTGGAGGGTGTTGGCTCGGGGCACTACACAGGGTGCAGTTGAAGCAGGTCGGTAGGTGGGTGCGGGAGTGGCAGGCGCTAGACGCGGTGCGACAGGTGCGTCGGGGCGCTGGTGCGACAGGTGCGGATCTCGGATATTTTGGATCCAGATTCAATCCAAATACTATTTGGATTTGGATCTGGATATTTGGGTCCAAATCCAATCCAAATTTCTTTTCTTCGGTCTTTTTTGGTGTTTTTCGAGGCGGATGGTTTGTGCGGGCCTTTGCTTCGTCAGCGCTCCGTCTTATGTTGGGTTTTCTCCAATTTTGTCGTCCGAACTCCTCGCCTTTTTGGACTTCGTTTCTGCTCATTTTCGCCCTTTCTGGCTTGGATTTCTGCTGCTTGGGTGGATGCTTTTGGCTTTGCTCTTTGGTGCTCCGGGCTTGCAGTCTGCTTCGGGCCTAGGCCTTCCTTTTACCTTTTGAACCTATCTTTTATCAGGCCAGGGTGCTTTCTTTGGGCTTTTGAACTCGCTTCTGAAGCTGCTTTTGCATTCAGGCTTGACCTGTCGAATTTTTGGGTTTGACAAAATTGGGACTTGGCCCATATGTGTGAAATTCAACTTGGACGGGGTTTAAACCAAAATTTCGGGTTTTTGAAAACTCCAAAATCTGGTTTTTGAAATGAATTTTCAAAGCAGGTGTTTGTTTTTGAAATTCGTTCTATTTTGGGGTGTTTACATACTTGCGAGTACAATATCTCAATGGTGAATGATATGCCCTCCATATCACAACTTAGAACACTACTTGGGATATCAATCTCTATCAACATCATCAACTGGAATTTCAAACTTATCTACTATTGGTATCGGTGTTATTTCAATCTTTTCTTCGATAATCTCATTACAAGTATGGTTTTTCCTTGTGTAACCACACCTCCACTTTCATATTTTCATTTCTGTCATAGACATCTTCTGCACATATTAATGATTGATTACCAAATACTTAGCACCAAATAGTATGGCTAATCTAATAGCAGCTTTATAATATTTACCTTTGAGCTTTAGTATCTTCTTATTTAAGAAACACTTGAGGCACCTCCCTGATTTAGCCAACCTCTGTTGATTCTATATATATAACATCTCCATTGATTTTTCTATTGCATTCAAAGGCTAACTCTAACTATTTAAAATTATCTTTTTGAGTGATGCAATGTTTTCCAATTTTAACTTTTGTATCATATGTTACAATTACCAAATCAAGCTTATTTTCTGTATATTCTTTCTTCATCCTATTTAGTTGAAAACCCTTTGTTTCTGATTTTTCTCTCCATGATTCAAGTTTCTTGATAAATCCTTTGTTTGACTCATCCACCAATACAATATCTTTCAATACAATATATTTTGTAACATACACCAAGGTACTTCATCTTGAATGGTATTAGTTAACTCATTCACGATAAAAGTTAATAGGTGTGTTCTTAGCATTGACTCTACATGTAATTCAATATTAATTTCAAAGAAATTTGTAATCCCTTCATGAATCATAGTACATGTTTTTGCAACATCTTATATGAACTTAAGGGGGATAACTTTATTCTTTAAACTCTCCAAATAATATCTTTTGTTTTTGTATCATCGGCCTTCTGTAAATCAATGAATACCATGTGCAACCTTTTTCTTCTTGGGTTTCAGCTACTCCACTAAACATCTTAATATGTCAATAGCCTTAATAGTAGATCTACTTGTCAATTGATATTAAGGCTATTAATGTCAATGAATATCAATTTGTGGAGAAGGGATATCAATGAATATCTCTTTTTTTTGTAAAAGAGAATCTGCATACTCTTCCTTGATTCCTTGGGTATCTTCTTGTCCATTGATATTAAATAATCTTGTATAAGATTATGAATCCATTTGTTGAAGTAAGGCAGGTAAACTAGCCGAGACAAACCAAGCTGGTCATTTTCCTGTCTTGGCTCGTTATACTCATAGCTCTTTGTAGCAAGAGTTGTCAGCTTGTCTAAGACAAACACAGATGACCTGATGTTGATGACTCAAGCATGAGCTAGATTATTAAACTTAAAAAAAAATAAAATTTAACATCATTTTCACCGAAAGGAATTTCTACTCATTTCAGCTATAAGGTAGCATATTTGTGCGTATGTGTTCATGAACACACACACGTGTATCTACGCATTCATGCATGTAATACTCAACTTCAAACCAAGATGAGTTGCTCCTGTCTTCGGTTCATCTTGCTATCTAATACAAGCTGAGTCCATCTTGTTACATTAGGATTCCAAGCTAACCCAAGATGAGATGAGAAGAAAGAAGCTCATTTTGTTAGCCTAGCCTAGTTGCAGTATCTCGTGAGTAATGACTGATTGGCTTGCTGTTGTGCTCCTGATAAAACTTCCTTGAGTGCTTTCATTCTTGCAGCTGCAGAAAAGTATTGAATATGAGGCTTTTCCCAAATGAGAAGACTGAAAAACCATGGGATCAAAGTGTAAGATCTTTGTTGGTATCATTGTTTGATTTCCTATCAAACTTAAGCTTTCATATTATATGTTATAATGCCATTGGGGAGAAAAGTTTTCATGGTTCTTATGGCAGTGACTTTCAATATTTTTGTTTATGGGAATCAAAGGACCACGTTTTGCTTGAGTTAAGCTTTTCAGTGCAGTTTGTTGTGAAAATACTTTTGTGTTCTGGTTCCTGTGTGCAGGTTATGCAGAGGAACTATGGTGTGCTCTTGGGTAATTCAAGCATCTCTGCTTTTTGAAAATTACTATAAGTATATGCTTATTTAGAATTTAACAGTTTGTGTTAAATTGATGGGAGTCCGTATGAGGTATAATGTATGATGTCTTCTGATTGGTCAGTGAGTCAATTCACGTTGTATGGCTTTCTGAAAGGAAACAAACCAGATTTCCATGTGGCTATGCCATCCCAGAATGCAAAGGCCTTCTATGCATCTCTAGTAGACAAGTTTCGGAAATCTTACTCTCCAGATGCCATTCAAGGTAATGATTCTTTTTTATTGATTTATTTGCTTATTTTCTGTATATACCTATGCATTGTCTGTTTTTCATCATTTTCATCAAATAGGATTGGTTAGTCCCAGTGTTTCCTTGAGTCTGTTCTTGGGTATCATAATTTTGTTCTAGTTAAAGTTCGAAAGGTACTGCCTGTCTAAATTGTTTTCCCACTTTTAACTGTTAACCATGAGTTCCATGTTGATACATGTCTATGTGAAGAGTTGCATGTTTGATCTTGCTCAGAAGAAAACTTCGTTCCTAGAAGAACAACGGTGTTCCATTATCTTGTATTACCACCCAAGTAGTCTGTATCATGGAATGCAGGCCTCATGGAGTAGCTTTCTTTTTTTGCTTTCCTCTCTTTGGTGGTCCTCTTTCTTTATAATCATAAATCTCATAAGCTTTCTTTTTTTGCTTTCCTCTCTTTGGTGGTCCTCTTTCTTTATAATCATAAATCTCATGAGCTGTTTGTTTCCAATTTGGTTTCATTAAGCCCAAAGGCCACGTTGTGTGGTACATTTGCACAGTGTTGTCTGACGCGTATCGTATCGTGTATCGCTGGGCTCCACGATACGGGCGTATCGTGTATCGCTGGGCTCCACGATACGGGCGTATCGTATCGTATCGTATCGTACTTTAATATTAAAATAATGTAAAAATAATTAAAAATTAATAAAAAATAGTAAAAAATCGAAAAAATCAGGAAAAAATCAGGAAAAATCTGATAATTGCTTTAAATTCATATAATGTAAGTTTAGTACAGATTGAGCATTCAACATTGAACAATTGCATCCAAATTTATATATTTTGAATCCAAAAAATAAAATACAGACATAGTTTACACTTTACAGTACACTACAGTTACATATAATGTTACATTTTACAAATTGTAATCAGGATCATCAACTAAATAATCTTCATCTTCTCCTTGTTGCAGATCCTCATCATCATCAGCCACGCCCACACCTTCTTCTTCAAAATCAAATTCTTCATCTCCATAATGTTGTTGCGCTCCTTCCAAATTAATCCAGGCAACGTCTTCTTCTGTTAGGAGGGCATTTTCTTCAGTGTCTTCCATAACCCAATCTTCTAATATATCAAAATTATCCAAACTTATTGGATCGAACTGACTTTCTTCTCTATTTACTTTTTTTAATTGCCTACGACACAAACAAAGATAAACAATTAGTAAGTAATATTAACAATTGAAAACTGAAGTTAAATAATATCGAATTGAAAATTTGAAAGTAATACAACATTACCTTTCACGAAGGCGCATGTTACAACGAATATAAACCAAATCATTAAGCCTTTTGTGTTCCAACCTGTTGCGTTTTTTTGTATGGATGTGTTCAAAAACACTCCAATTTCTTTCACAACCTGTTGCACTACAGGTTTGGCTTAAGACTCTAACTGCAAAATCTCTAAGGTTTGGACAATCACTTCTAAACCTGTTCCACCAAACATCTGTAAAAAAAATATAAACATTAGAGACATAATAATCCACAGTAATGTAAGATGCAACTTAAATATGAAAATAAACAATGTACCTGGACGCATCGTAGAGCGGTTGCGAATTGCAACAGGAAAACCCATCAAGTGAAGAGCATTATCATATATCTCCATCTCTCGATGTATCGCATCTACTATGCTCTCATCAGGGACTAATCTGTCGATGCATTCAATGATTCCTCGATTAACCTCATCGTCCCTTTTGAAGGTTGCTGAGTACCTCAATGATGAGTTTAGATAGTAGGCTGCTGCATGAATAGGCTGATGCAATTGTTTATTCCATCTACTATCAATTATTTTCCACACGGGCACATAATCTCTTTTTTTTCCATTAAAGTTATTTCTGATTGCTTCTTTTGCCTTCATAAAGGTAGCCCATAGATGGTTTCTCCTCGCTGTCAGCCAATCTCAAAACTTTCACTAAAGGACAAGTAATTTTCAATAATCTGATACATGCATTCCAAAATGAACTTCTAAAAACCGTTTCTGCAATCTCATTTAACTTTCTGTTCCTTCTGTTTTGTGGCAACTCTGCAAATTGTTGCCACTCATCTGAGGAGAACATTCTCTTTAAAGCTTGCTTCTGTCTCACAATACTCTGTACAGATAAGAAGTTTGTTGCGAACCGAGTTGCAACTGTGCGAAGAAGCTCTGCACCTTCTGTGTATCTCCTCATCATACATAAAACAAATGCATGGTTGTAAATAAATTTTGTAATATCTTGGCAACACTCAGTTGCTGCCTTTATTTCATCCATCTCACCGATGTCCTCGAGGATGAGATCTAAACAATTGGCTGCACATAGTGTCCAGTAGAAAGTCCCATAAATATCAGCTAACTTCTTTCCGGCTGCTTTGTAGTTAGCTGCATTATCTGTAATCAATTGGACTACATTTTCTAGCCCAACCTCTTGTATAACCTTATCAAATTCCTCTCGTAGGATCTCTGCAGTGTGCCTCTCCTCTGACATATCTAGAGATCTCAAAAACATGAGTCCTTTAGGACAATATACAAGAAAGTTTAGCAATGTCCTTCCTCGCCTATCGGTCCATCCATCTGCCATGATAGTGCATCCTGTTTCCTTCCACGATTGTCTCAAAGTCGAACAGTATTGCTGCACTTCAATCACGGTCTGATCTAATATCTTCCCTCTCAACTTCTGATAAGAGGGCATCCTGTATCCTGGACCAATGTTAGCAATTGCATCTGCCATTCCTTGAAAATGAAAAGTGTTTGCTGCATTAAATGGAATGCATGTATCATAAAACCATCTGCCCACTGCAAGGTCTGCTTGATCGTGCAGTTGTTCTGAAGCCATAGCAGCACGAATTCCTGGCTGAGCACCAGGTGTAGTGGAAGGAGGAAAGAACGAATGTATGCTAGAAGAAGAAGCTCTTCCTCTACTCCTTCCTGAACTTCCTCTTCTGCCACCTCCAAAGTCTTCAGATGCAACCCTCTTTCCTCTGCTAGGTGCTCGCGAACTGCTACTACCAATATCTGTTCTAGCATCTGAAGGCAAACTATCAGTGAATCCAACTCCAGTGGCAGTAGCATCATCAGCTTCTTCACACATCTGGAAATCATCCTTTTGTTGTCTCCTTTCCTGTATGCTCTCAATCATCTGCAAGCATTGCCATTTAATACCTTCTGGCACACTTCTAACTCTGCCTGTGCATGGAGCAACTTCTTTCCTGGTTCCTGCTAGGTGGTGTTTCAACCTTGAAATTCCACCACTAACCACCTTTTCACAAAATAAACATCTGATTTTTAACCTTGAACCCTCAACTGGTATACCCCACTGCCATGCCGGATCATCAGACTTTGAATGAGAGTCTCTACCACCCCTTCCTGCCATCTCAATGGAGTACTTTAATTCAAACAAAAACCTGAAAATAAAAGCACTTCGTAAATCCCCCAATCTTCAAATAACACTCAAATCGAGTGTCTCCCACTTCATGAATGCAATAAAAATCGTATACACACACTTAATAACTTCATATTTTGTCATTCAAAAAAAAAAAACCCGAAATAACACAAAAAACAATAAATATAAAGGAAAAAAAGGAAAAAAACATTAAAAATATACCTAAATCCGAGTTTGGAGGCTTGGACGGACACCGTAGGGCACGATTTTAGAGCTTTGAACACCAAGGAGGCGAAAACCGACTCTTAGGGAGCTTGAAGAACCCAAAAGGAGAGAGGAAACCCGCGAAAAATCGCAGGTTTCTCTCGGGCCGGGACCCTTTATAAGGGTCCCAGGGCGTATCGCCCGTATCGTACGATACGGGCGATACGCACCGTATCGTGCGATATGGGCCGTATCGCACGATACGGTGCGATACGCTCGCACCTGCGATACGGGGGCCCGTATCGTATCGTGCGTATCTCACCGTATCGTACGATACGGTGCGATACGGACAACACTGCATTTGCACATATAACATCAAGTGTATTTCCAATGAGTAATTCATGTTTTAAAGTTCTTTAAACTTGTTTTTATGACACTATTATATGATAGTTCATCTACATAATGCAAACTTTTTTTTCCACATACCCATGATTTTTTTCTCTTCTTCAGAAACTGCTTTCTTTATATCACATGGTACCAACCCCAAAATGCTTGTGTGGTTTCATTCAAGGTAGTATTGGAGGACAAATTTCCCTTTTTCATTCAGGAAAAGGAATCAAGGTTTCTCATGTTATTTGATATTAGGGGCGGTCCAGTTTGGTATGGTTCTGGCCTCAATTCGAACCAAACCAATATATTTGATTCTCAATTTTTGGAGAACCTCACTAAACCATTGCAATATGTAGAACTGAATGAAACCAATTCATTGGTTCTGCTTTTGATCGGTACACAGTTTTATACATTATAGTATTGTGCTAATATATGATGGTTATATTGTCTAACAGAGTCAATATGAAGCAGCATCATACTCAAATTATGTTAATGATAGACAAACTTATAAAGTTACAGACATGCTAACGAAAAATAATTCAATTTATAGCATTCATGCTTTAATATTGCACAAAAGAAATAGCTAAAATTTATGCTAAGCAGGAAAAAGGGAGGAGGGTTTGGGGAAGCGTTGAAATATTGTTAGGTTTAACCTGATAAAATCCTGCCCCTAGGTTGGTAGATTTAAAGACCCATAACAACCCAGTGTATTTTTCTTTTTCAAAACTTAACAATATTTCAACTCTTCCCCAAACCTCCTCCTTTTTCTCTTCGTGCCTATATATATATATATATCTCTATATATATATACATGTATATGTATTTGTAATGTATGTATGTATGTACGGTTGGCTCATTGTTTAGATCTCATCCTCACAAAACAAATGCATGTTTGTAAATGAATTTTGTAATATCTTGGCAACACTCAGTTGTTGCATTTATTTCATCCATCTCACCAATGTCCTCGAGGATGAGATCTAAACAATGGGCTGCACATGGTGTCCAGTAGAAAGTCCCATAAATATCAGCTAACTCCTTCCCAGCTGCTTTGTAGTTAGCTGCATTATCTGTAATCAATTGGACTACATTCTCTAGCCCAACCTTCTGTATAACCTTATCAAATTCCTGTCATAGGATCTCTGCAGTGTGCCTCTCCTCTGACATATCTAGAGATCTAAAATACATGAGTCCTTTAGGACAATATACAAGAAAGTTTAGCAATGTTCATCCATCTGTCATGATAGTGCATCTCATTTCCTTCCACGATTGTCTCAAAGTCGAATAATATTGCTGCACTTCAATGACGGTCTGATCTAATATCTTCCCTCTCAACTTTTGATAAGAGGGCATTCTGTATTCTGGACCAATGTTAGCAATTGCATCTGCCATTGCTTGAAAATGAAAACTGTTTACTGCATTAAATAGAATACATGCAACATAAAACCATCTTCCCACTGCAAGGTCTGTCTGATCATGCAGTTATTTTGAAGCCATAACATCACGAATTTCAAGTTGAACACCAGGTGTAGTGGAAGGAGAAAAGAACGAATGTATGGTAGAAGAAGTTCTTCCTCTACTCCTTCTTGAACTTCCTCTTCTGTCACCTCCAAAGTCTTCATTTGCAACCCTCTTTCTCCTGCTAGGTGCTCGTGAACTGCTACTACCAATCTCTGTTCTAGCATCTGAAGGCAAACTATCAGTGAATCCAACTCCATTGGCAGTAGCATCATCAGTTTCTTCACATATCTGAAAATCATCCTTTTGTTGTCTCCTTTCCTGTATGCTCTTAATCATCTGCAGGCATTGCTATTTAATACCTTCTGATACACTTCTAACTCTGCTTATGCATGGAGCAACTTCTTTCCTGGTTCCTGCTAGGTGGTGTTTCAACCTTTAAATTCCACCACTAACCACCTTTTCACAAAATAAGCATATAATCTTTAACCTGGAACCCTTAACTGGTATACCCTAGTGCCATGTCGGATCATCAGACCGATAATGGGAGTCTCTACCACCCCTTCTTGCCATCTACTTTAATTCAAACAAAAACCTGAAAATAAAAGCACTTCGTAAATCCCCCAATCTTCAAATAACACTCAAATGGAGTGTCTCCCACTTCATGAATGCAATAAAAATCGTATACACACACTTAATAACTTCATATTTTGTCATTCAAAAAAAATGAAATAACAAAAAAAACAACAAATATAAAAGAAAAAAATGAAAAAAACATTAAAAATATACCTAAATCCGAGTTTGGAGGCTTTCACGGACACCGTAGGGCACGATTTTAGAGCTTTGAACACCAAGGAGGCGAAAATCGACTCTTAGCGAGCTTGAGGATCCCAAAAGGAGAGAGGAAACCCGCGAAAAATCGTTGGTTTCGGTCGGCTGGGGACCCTTATAAAGGGTCCCAGGGCGTATCGCCCGTATTGTGCGATACGCACGATACGGTGCGATAACTTGTTAAAAACGATACATAGGGGTGTATCGCCCACGATACGATATGTATCGTGCGATACGGATAACACTGGATCTAACCTTCAATCTGTACCAAACCATGACTATTTTTCCATTTCAAGACTAAACCCAACCAAATCAAACCACACAACTAATAGAATCGAAACAAACCGCTGGTTTGGTTCAGTTATGACGGTTTGGTTGGTTTCATTGATCCCTTGAATACCTGTATTTGACATGATCTCTCCATTTACTTGCAAGTGACTGATTCTTTGGCTTTTTATTTTGTTTTTCATGCATGTTTAAGAGCAAGTGCAGAAGTGTAAAAATTGTCTTCATTAATTCTAATAACTATACATTTAGACGGACTTTAGTTGGGTGAACTGAACATCTAGATCTTTAACATAACCAAAATTAGTTTTCAAATAATGCCTATGATTGAATTCTTTCACGTACAAACAGTGGGTGAGTTGAATGACATTGAAATTTCACAAATGCTTATTATTGTTGTTCCTGTTACCATGCCATGAAAGCTGTGAACTAAGAAGAGTTTCATATTAAATTTTAACTTCTTGCTACTAAGTTTTATCAGAATTTGTCTGCATTAGAGGATTTTAAGTTTGAGCTTTCCTATTTAAAGCCATGTAAAATGCTCCTAATTTTTGTTCACCACATCATAGGAGATATAGCTTAATAACGTAGTCTTTTTTACCAATATTAGGTTATTCTCCATGCTGTTGGCATTTATGAAGAGGACAAACTGAAGTTCATCTTTTCAATTCAGATATTGCATTTCCCAATTTTATAAAAGAACATTTAATGTAAATTTGGAGTGCTTTGTATCTTAAGATACATCATAGTTTTGAGTTCAGCCAGTAGTTAGAAACTTGCTTGATAATGAAATATGTTGGGACCAATTAACGTCTGACCTCATCACATAAAGAAACATAATAGCCCCATATTTAACATCAATGGAAAGAACAGAGATGACCGTGGGTCTAAGCATTATAATAGAATGCAACCTAGTTCATTTTCAGTTATGCGATATGAAGAATGAAGATTCAGATCCATGAAAGATGCATAAACTCATAGAATGGGATTTGAAAAATATAATTTCTATACGAGTATGTCCTGAAAATGTGAAATAGCCTTCCTTTCTTCTGCAACACCATGTTTCCCGTTGGCTCATAGAATGGGATTTGAAAAATATAATTTCTATACGAGTATGTCCTGAAAATGTGAAATAGCCTTCCTTTCTTCTGCAACACCATGTTTCCTGTTGGCTACATTTAGTGTTTTTCATACTGATGTGCTCATAAGTCTCCCTTTTTTTTCTCGGGTGCAGATGGTGTCTTTGGAGCAATGATGAAGGTAGATTTCTACTGCTACCATTTTCCAAGTGAACCATGCTTTCTGATCTGTCTTTTGTCCTGCTTGTTTCTGGTCATGCACGTCATATTGTGAGACTGCTGTTCATGTATCAGGTTCATTTGGTTAATGATGGTCCAGTTACCATGCAGCTCGATTCTTCAAACCATGGAATGTGAGTAGACACCAACCATATCTGCAAAATTTCTTTATAGGATATCATACAACTTAAAGGAGATAGATATGCTCAAATGCAGGGATGACACTAAAGAATAGGAACCACAGCGACATAAAGCTAAAGAATCGCGAGATTGGATTTTGGATCTAGCTATATGAGAAGGCTGTAGATAATTGTTGGTATAATCTGCCTATTAGACGGGTCTGCCTTTAGCCTCTGTCCATTTCCGTGAGTCGATATGCATACTCAAGCTACTTTTATTATTGCAGCGGTTGATATAGGTTCTTTGCTACGTGTGACTAGCTTCATTTTGTATCTCCTGCTAATGGCAAAGTGGGGAGAGAGCCTGTATATCTCAATTTTGTTATGCAGCAATCCTCTCGATGGGCTTGCGATTAAGCACTATTCTCAACATTTCTGTATTTTCAATACTAACTGAAACTGCAGCAGATTTCATTGGTTCTGTTTTTTTTTGTTACAAGAGGAGGCCAAAGCCTAAAAAACACCCACACATGCACCCTCTGAGTGTCGACCCACCAGCAGCAACAGCACTAGAGCACCCTATCATTGAGCTAACGCTCTCAGTGCTGAACCTTCTTGCATCTTCTTCCATCTTCATTTTGTGTGTGGTGTGTGTGAAAAACCATCACTGGCCAGAAACGGGAAGGTAGAACCTTCGTGGATCCTTTCCCCACATAAGGCCGAAAACCAAACCGAGAGGAGAATTGGGGTGAACGAACTGGTTGTCTGTTATCACCATTAGGTCAGGTGTGGTTTTGTGCAAGGCCAGACAAGGATCAGTGACAAATTGATTTTGGCTGACTGCAGCTGCCATTGGTGGCAAACTCTTTTTGGGGAAGAACGCAAGTAGCTTATATTCCACCGGAAGATTGCATTTCTGAAGACAAGGCTGACTAGTTGTACTTTTCATATTGAGACTCGTGTGTGACGAAGCGAGGACCTATACGATTTCCTTTTCCATCATGACAGCAATGGCTGTGAAATACGTCATCCCAGTTTACTGGATTAAGTTAAAAGGATTGAAGCAGTTAAAGCCTCATTGGTATAACTTGTCTGATCTCCCGGTATTGACCTCATGCTTCGATGCTTATAATTTACTGTGAAGAAAGGTCGGGATGAAAACTTCTACTGCCAGCCTGACCGTATGCAGCTTATGGGCCGTGAGACCTCATTACGAGTACGAGTCTCGGTTGAATTTCTTCTTGAACCCAATTCGGATTGAACTTTACCCGATCTACTCCCTTTAATGTTCTTGTATGAGAAATGGATACGAGGGTTTTGAGAGAGTCGGGTGGCTAGCTGCATTTTGAGGAAGCAACGTTGAGCGAGGTCTCACATTTGGGGGTGCGGCTGGTATGGGGAACTGAAGCATGAGGGCTTTGTAATGCTCCTTTGTGAGTTTTCTTTTCAGTAAAAGCCTCTTTTCAGTTATGCTGCTCCCTTTTGGCGATCGAGAGATTGAGAGTTCCTTTTGCAAGGTTACGTGATTTTGGAAAGGGATTTAATGAGTTCACAGTAAGCACCAAATTTGGGGTTTTTATTGGGTTTGCTGTCAACGCGAACAAAGAGTTGAATTTTGTGAAGGTTTTCTAATTTGTGCACGTTTCAGCGATTGCTGCTCTATTTGGTAATTGTGTGTCTTCTGTTCCTTGCTGCTTAATGAAGAAATCGGTTCATCCTTGCCTGTTGATCTGGTTTTGGACTTCTCCCTTGCTTTCTTGTTTGCCCAGTGACATGTTATGCTGTATTGCTTCTCTCTCCTACTGAGTTTAGACTTTGTGCCAAGTAACTGAGATCAGTTTTAGTTTGCAAGTTGCTATTCGTTGCCTTTAAGATTATTTGCTGCCATTGAGATTGCTGAATCTGGGTAAAATGTGCTGCAAATCTGTCTGTTCTGCTTTGAGTCTCTATGATGAGATCCTGCGGCTTTCACCTATCTTGACAGCCATTGATCCTATGCATGCACCGTGGGTTATGATGAAAAAAGTTCAAGCATGTAAATTCATGTTTCTCTAAGTATTTCTCAAAGCTCGAACACTCTCTAGTCTCTGAATTTTCCCGTTGGCTGCTGATCAGTTTATTTCTTCAAATTAATCATGTTAAATCCATGCATGCCCCAGCTTTGCTTTGGAAGACCCGCAAGATTGTGAAATGAAAAGTTCTCTTATAGGTGTATAGTGGTAAGAGGTGAAATTAGTAAGTCATGGATAAAAAGGAGGAGCCCATGCTAGAGTTCGCAGCATAAAGGTAGCAAGGCACAGTAGGAGCTGAATCGCTCATGAATGTTTTTGGCGACCATAATTGTGATTATAATGAAAAATAAGATGAACTACTTGGTACTATGATCCATATTCTAATCCCCTGGAAGTTGTTTCTTTCTGGAAAAGGTGCTATCCAAGGCAGATTTTGTAAAACTAATCATGTTAAATCCACACAAAACTTACATTTTGTTCGAGACTTGCAAGATGGTGAAATGAAAATGGTCTCACCACATGGTCTAACTTGTGCTGATTCTGCAGATGATAAGAGACATAATTTCTGAGAACGGTATGCGAAAGTAAGGATCTAATTTGTGCACTAAGTACTAGACTCTTTACTTGCTCTGTGGTAAGTGTTGGGAATTTTTTAGCAGTACGTTTCTTTACCGATTTAGCTGACCCCATCTAGTATGGGAAAAGGCTTAGTTGCTGTTGTTGTTGACGTTTCTTTACCGATAATTCTTTGAAGAGCTTAAACACCTAAACTAAACCACTCCTATGTATACTCAGTTGTAACTTGAAATAATATACCACTGTTGCTCTTCAGATCGAATCATTATTCTCAATATGATTCATGTGCGGAATTGGAGGAATCTGATAAAAATGTCTGGGATTCACAGAGTAGAAGTAGGACACTCAAAAACCAAAATGGAAACGATCTCAAGAGTCCCAATTTATGCACCAATTTAATTTTGAATTATCTTATTCAATCCATAAGCTTGATATAAGTGAATTCAGAATAAATAGCCAGCACCTAAGAAGGTTCTTTCCCTTTGCCAAGGCATGCTCTTCTGGTTCTAATTTACATATTGCACGCGCTTTTGTTACTATCCCAAGTCACACCAACTACTACTGTGTACATGCTTTTATTTAGGACTCGTTTCTCTTTTACATGCATATGCTTCAAATTTTTATGAACATGGATTAACATGAATCTAATCCATGGATATCTCCGGTTTACTTCTAAGAAGTCCTTGTCATCAAAATTAAAAAATGGATCCAGTGGATGAATTTGGAGAGTCAAGATCATTCGTCTTCATCACCAATATTATTGTCTCATATTAAGTCACCAACATATAGTTAATACATTGAGTGCCAGACAGTCTGGAACATCACACAGGAAAACGGTATCTTGCCTAATTTATCAGTTTTAAATGCAAGGTGACAAATGCAACTAGCTACATAACAATTGCCAATTTTTTCTCTTGAATATATCTTACCTTTCTATCAAGAAAATTAAAATCTTTGGGGTTCAAGATGGATAAATTAATAGAAAGCGCTGCTTCAAGTAGGAAAGAGTAAATTTATAGCCTCAACATGAAATTTTTATCAAATATATCTTGTTTTTCAGATAAAATAAAGTCAAGGCCCTAGTTTTTTCAGCGTTCTTCATCACAAAATAATCTAGGCTTCTTAGCAGCACTTGTAGGGAAAACAAAAGGGTAACTTTAGTGAAAACTGCCCTTGAGAGGGTGGTAACTTTGGGTTACTGTTTATTGGTGAATTGTTGTTACGAAACTCAAAGGCCATGGTTATTTCATGAAGGGCTATGATGTTTAGACACTGTAAACACCCCAAAATCTCACGATTTTCTCAAATTACCTGGTTTTGCAAAAGCAGCCCCAAAGGGCTATTTTGAGTCTGAAAATCCAAGAGCCTTCCAGGCAACCCTGTACATATGCTTAAATCATATATGTTTTAAAAATATGTGTTATACAGTTTTAAAACCTTAAAAAGGTATTTTGAAATCCCGAAAAGCAACTTGGCCTGATGAAAGCAGGATCAGAGAAGCAAAAGAGAGCCCGGAACTGGAGCATATTTCAAGCCCGGCACATCAACTCTTGTATCAGAATCATCCCTAAAATCTCGGATATCCAAGCCTCTGTTATCAACAAAATTTGCCAAAATGATCTCCGAAAGGTGAGAAGAAGAGCGGATGACAATGTTGGCGAAGACCCAATGCAAGACGGAGTACTGATGCTGTCAGGCCCCGCACAAACCGTCCGTTTCGAAATACCATGAAGAAGTCATAAAATCATATTTGGATCGGATCTGGACCATATATATCCAGATCCAAATCCAAACATGCATCTGGATTTGGATTTGGATTTGGATCCAAAGATCCAATCCAATATCCACATCCATGGCCCACATCACCTTCTCATAAATAGAGGTGGGGCCCATAAAGAATTCACGTGAAAAGCTTGGGAAGAGAGAGAATAGGGAATAAAGTATGAGTGAGAAAGTTGGTGGGCTTGACTTTTGTGTCAAGTTTTGGGTTAATCATGTGGGTTTAGCCTAAGAGTGTGGGATTAAGCTTGTATGCACCTACACCTAACTTGGGGCTGCACCAACATGAACCTGGCTGCAATTAGGTCCATGGATCAAGGCCAAGGGGATGCTGCTAAAACCTAGCCCTAAGCTAACCCACCTCACCTAGCACTTCCCCCCTAAACCTAACCTAATCCTAGCCACCCTCACCCAAAACCACCCTAACCATACCTAGCCGACCTCACTTAGCTCACCCCACCTAACTAGACCACCTAGACCCTAGCTAGACTAAACCTAATCCCACCTTAACCCACCTAATTAGCCCCTAACCCTCAATTCCCAGCCACCCTAACCGACCTACCCAAACCACCCCACTAGCCCACAACATCCTAAATATCTACCCCAAAACCACCCCAACCGACCCCAGCCCATGCCTATAAAACCCCCCCTTTTGGGGCGGGTTTTGGGCTATCTTGGGCAGCTCTCAGCCCTCTCTCTCCTCTCTCACCTGCCCCATCTCCATCCCATCTCACTCCATCACCCTCAGCAGCGCCACCTCCACCGCCACTCTACCCGGCTGCACCTTCCACCTCCACCGCCACTCCACCCGGCTGCACACATCACCCGCCTGCCACCTTCTTCCAACTTCATTCAGCTGCCACCTCCTTTCACCACCTCCGGCCACCACCACAGCAACCACCTCCGGTTAGTACCCCCATCTCAGCCCTATCTAACCTCTCTTCCACTCCCCCTCTTACCCAGCCACATCGTCCATCACCCGCCACTGCTGCACCCTAACCACCTCCCATACCCCGGCCACTTCACACCCTACCTCACCACCTTCCCTTAGCCACCCATCTCAGCCCTAGCTAAGCCTTCACCCTTGACCTGTCACCACCTAGCTAACACCCGAACCTGCTCCAACTCGCTTAACATCCCCATTTGCTGCAAATACCACCCGACCTTCATCAAGGCACCCACTCGGCTAAGTCCCTACTTGGTGCCCACCCGCATCCAAGGAGCCCCTTCGGCTGTCCAAGGCGACTCACTAGACCAAAGTCAAGCAAGTTACACCCGGACCGGCTATACGTAAGTGCCTAACTCGGTCCTTGTTATGAACTTGCTTAGATTTGATTAAATTTGATACGGGGTTGTAATAATGGAGCGTTGTCTCCCCTCGCTTGTAATAATGCGGTTTGACACACCTACACACACGTGCACTTGAGCCTATTCCGCTCTTAGCTGCACACAATCATAGCACATACGCGAGCCTAATCAGTCCTTAAGATATAGTTATACCTATATGTTTTAAGTTGCGTGGGTTTTAATTAAGTTGTGTGTGTTGTCTTTCAATTTCCACACTCACACACATTGAGCTTTCACTCTTATTCCCAAGACCCTAGTAAGGGCCGTATTGCAATTTCTCTTGGGTGTTTTAATTCAACTTGTGTGCGTGGTCTTTCAATTTCCACACTCACACACATTGAGCTTTCGCTCTTACTCCCAAGACCTTAGTAAAGGCCTTATTGCAATTTCGTTTTGGGTGTTTAAATTCAAGTTGTGTGCGTAGTATTTCAATTCTACACTCACACACATTGAGCTTTCGCTCTTACTCCCAAGACCTTAGTCAAGGCCAATTGCAATTATATTTGGGTTTCATTACAAGTCGTGTGAGTTGTCTTTCAATATACACACAACACCCACGCACACGTTGGCGACCTTCGGGCCCATATATATTATAAGTATTTCCCTTCGGCTATGTCTTTAAGATTTGGGTTTTAAGGTTCAGCTGTGTGCGTAGTCTTTCCATTTATACACGACACACACTTGCACAATTGAGCCTTTCCGCTCTTAAGATATAGCCATATTTCCCTTTTGCAATTTTCCTTTTGCAAATTTACATTAAGTCATTTCCCTTCCGCATTGTCTTTCAATTCGGGTTTTCCCTTTGGAGTTGTGTGAGTTTGCATTGCATATACGCCATACCACGAGTTAGGACGCATATTGCATCAAAGCAAGCCCCACACTCCTGCTCAAAAAATCGCCCAACTTAGGTCACTTATGCACACACCTAGTTGGCCCTAAAAAGCTTAAAAAGAAAGACATAGGCACGTGCAAATCCCACATGTAATAAAATTTGTAATCGTACATACAAAGCCCAAATACTTAGGGTATTTTCAAAGAGGTTTAATTAAAAGACTTTGCCAAGCGTACAGACTGACCCTTGTGCATAAGTGCAAGAAGGTCTGCGACGAAAAGAGCTCACTTACTCACAGTCGCCCCGTTAGAGTCAGATTTTAAAACTTACTTCGCTAGCTTAAGCAAGCTAGCTGGCACGCCCTTTTGATTAAATACGACTTAAACACACGAAAAGGTTCACTTCAGGCCTAAGAACTAGAAATGAGGATTTTCCGTGTCTACAGACACAAACACATAGAGCCTTTCGTATTATGCATTTATGGCCATTAGTACCAATTGACTGCAATCCTTGAAAAAGGGTGATTTATGTCAATGGTCATGCCTTTTCACATGAACCAGATTTTAATATTGCACATATTTTAAAATAAGCTGCGTTTGTTGAGATGGTGGTAACTTTCGGTTAGTGTTCATTGGTGAAGAGTTGTTTCATAGCTCAAATCCTATGGTTATTTCATAATGTATGATGATGTTATGAATAGCTATGATGTTTTAGACACAAACAGAAAGGGGTTTTAATATTATGCTTTTATGGTCTAAAGGCCATATTTCCTCACAAGGATTGGCTGCAATCCTTAGAAAGGGTGATCTATCTCAATGGTCATATATTTTGATATGAATCAGATTTTGATAATTATTTGTGCAATATATCTAGAGGTTCCGATTTGAAGTTGCATGCTCACAATCTTCCCCTTCATTCTGTTTTACCTATTCTACTTTATCGATTTTGTTTCATACACTTGTTCTTTTTTACTTAAGTTCTACAAATAACTTATTGCAATTCTTTAAGCGCATAAAGGAGTTATAGTGCCGACCATCTTAGCATGTCAATATTACGACTTGACTGCTCCTATACAAGGAGACTCAAGGGTTCATCATTGTATCTTGCACACGATCAATGAGATCCTTTACATCTAGAAAGTAGAATCTAGGGGCAACAAAGAAACTAAAGGTTAATGCTCAAGTATGCCTTGAACAGAGAAGTACACTAACCCTTTTCGATGCAGAAATGTTTTGGTGTTTATTAGTATGGGATTTTAAACACTAATTTTGGTTTCTTGACATTCTGGAGCAGATGTCTATTTAGTTTTTTTGGCATTCTGAAGCAAATGCCAATTGCATGTGAGATTATAGTTCGACAAAATCTTCCATAGAAATGGCTGATGTCATGCGGTCTTCAAGTTTGCCGATATTTGTTGCATAAAAGTAGATGTCTCCCAAAAAGCCACTCTATAGAAAGAGCATATTTCATTAAAGCCCCATAAGATCACCAACATTCTTTAGGATTTCTCGGCTTCTTTTCGTGCCCAACAAAGAGAATTACATCAGACTTCATGAAACTTTACCATTTTGATGGTTTCTGACATGGCAAAAGAAGATATACTTCCTTCACACTACTCTAAAGGTTGTTTATGTCTTGATTATACTAAGGCCAATAGAGGTGAACAAAGAACCCATTGAGAAGACTCAAAAATGGAGAAAATTGGATAACAACAACATATGCATAGGCCATAATCAAAATGGCATGTCTGATGCATTTTTTGATGCCATATGACAAAAGATGTAACTAAGTAAGAAGTTCCTTGTACTAGATTTTTAAAACAATTATAATATGATCTATGTTAGATCCATAAACTTAGACATATCCTAAATAATTTTAATCAACATAAGATGAACATGAATCATATTTATTAGAAAGAAACAAAGCCTGCACATGAAAATGGTTATAAGATAATCTTCTTCGGATCATCGTCAAGTCTCTCTCACCCAAATAGTCATTTATTCCTCCTATGACAGGTTCAAGCAAGCAAATCCCAAAATCAACTGTCGTGATACTTCTTGGTTTAAATAAGTTTGCATAGAGTCAACTGTTCAGGTTTGTTGTAAAGAAGTTCCTCTGCTCTTGTGTACCAATTCTTTTATATACCTTTTTAGCACATATGTAATCTCACAGTACATGGAGTATTTCTTCTTATACATTGCTGCATATGAGGCAGGTTGATTCCGAAGCAAGGTGTTTGTGCATTCTTTTCTCTTCGATGGGTAGTCGATTATGCCTGTAGTCCCAAAGGAAAGCATGAATTCTCTGTGGCCCTCGCTACCTGCATATTAGGGTTCATATTTTAGTTTACCCTTCATCCACTTCTAGTAGGCATGATAAAGAGGCTAAATAGAATGACCCATCATAGAATAATCTCACTAAATCTTGTCATTTCCCAACTCTACCATCTGTGTGCATGCAACATCTAGGAATCAACTCAATTGTATCTTGAGAGAGGAGGTTGTTGAGAGCAACGAGATTCCGTTTAGAAGCTTCCATCACTATAACTTGTATCGGTCATAGGTCTAAATTAAGAAGAGGCATGAACAACTTACCATAAAAATTAAAGTTACTTAACCATTTATCTTCTCTCATGCACCTTTCTCAATTGACCATCTGGTGTTCCCTTTCGCAAACAGCCCTGAACTTCCCACACGGTAATGGTGAAGCTTGTGATATGGTTAAGGGTAGTGAGTGGATGGTAGGGGGTACATTGTACTTTGAGTAATTTTAAGCAAATAGAATGTTACTTACGTTGAGAAAGTTTATTTTATATAGAAAACATTATAGTTTAGACTTGATAGACAACTTATGTTTCGGTTTTCCAACACAGCACTTGTTTAGTTGATTGACACTGCTACAACAACAACAACAACTAAGCCTTTTCCCATACTAGACGGGGTCGGCTACATGGATTCTTTGTTTCCATAGAGCTCTACCATATGCCATGTCTAGATCATTCTTTATTATTTCTTTCTAACACTTTTGTGGTCGTCCTCTACCTCTTTTAATACTTTCTAAATTTAGTTTTTCATACCTTCTTACTGATATTCTTTCTATATGTCCAAACTATCTTAAACGATATTATCTCATTTTATCCACTATTGGTGTCACTCTTAATTTGTTTCTAATAACCTCATTATGTATACGGTCTTTTCTTGTATGACCACTCATCCATCTCAACATCTCATTTCTGTCACAGACATCTTTTGTACATGTTGATGGTTAACTGCCCAACACTGAAAACCGTGAAACATGGCAGGTCTAATTGATGCTCTATAATATTTACCTTTTAACTTTAATGGTATCTTTTAATGGTATCTTCTTATCACAAAGAATACATGATGCTCCTCTCCATTTTAACCAACCAACATTAATTTTATGCGTAACATTTCCATCAATTCTTCCATTACTCTGAAAAATTGACCCTAGGTATTTAAAACTTTCCTTTTGGGGGATGCAATATGTGCCAATTTTAATTTCTATGTCATCTGAAGTAACCAAATGATCAAACTTACATTCCATATATTTTGTCTTTGTTCTACTAAGTCGGAGTTCTTTGCTTTCTAATGTTTCTCTCCATAGTTCCAATTTTTTATTAACTTTTTCCTTAGACTCTCCCACTAACACAATGTCATCAGCAAATAACATACGCCAAGGCACTTCATCTTGAATGTGTTTTGTTAACTCATCAATCACCATTATAAATAAGTATGGACTTAAAGTTGATCCTTAATGTAACCCAATATTAACTTCAAAGAAGTCTGTCATTCCTTCATGAGTTCTCACACATGTTTTTGCCCCATCGTACATGTCTCTTATAAGGTTAATGTATGTCAATGGGATACCTCTTTTTTCCAAGGTTCTCCAAAGAACCTCCCTTGGTATCCTATCATAAGTTTTTTCTAGATCAATAAATATCATGTGAAGGTTTTTCCTTTTTGCTCTAAAATGTTTCATAAGACGTGTCAAAAGGTGAATCGCTTCAACATTAGATCTGCTTGACATGAATCCAAATTGGTTATCTGTTGTACTTGATACTTGTCTTAACCTACGTTTGATAATTCTTTCTCACAATTTCATAGTATGGCTCATTAACTTGATACCTCCTTAAGTTAACCACCACTTCAACAAAGTATACACCAAAGAAGATCATTGTGCGTTAAATAGACCAAAGAAATGTATATAGCCTACGGGTGAATTGATGGGATACCTTACATAGTTCAACCCAACTTAAATACTTTGTAGTCCTCTGTTGAGATCGTGGGCTTAACGGTGGCCTATTCACCCAACCCTAAAAGATTTTCTCAATCCACAATTGATCCAAGTGTGGAACAGAGCATAAAAATGAAAGGGGTGGTCTCACGATAAAGCAAGTCTTCTTCCAAACTGCTTGAAGTTACTGTTGGCATGCTATTAATGCAGGTCGGCAGGAGAATTGTGATCCGATAAGTGATGGGTCATTGCCTTAGGACCATCAGTGTCATTGAGTACACACCAGAAATAACACTTGAAACATTAAGCATTCATCTGTAAATAACAGATTAGTTGGAAGACTTGACCTTCAAGAATCTATGAGATCATAAATGTTATCTTTTCCATTTTTTTCTTTAATTTCTACAAGTAAATACAAATCCATTTGTGTATCTTTCGTTTCGACGACACTAATTCCTTAATTGGTTCCATCACTAGTATAATTTGTAAATAGCTTTCTGGTAGTAATTTAACCAGTAAAGGTCTGGGCTAAACTACCATAGAATTTCTTTAGAGGCCTAAACTATGAGGAATTCCCCAACAGAAATGAATTGTAGAATTCAATTCCACTATTAGTTGCAGCCACTCCTAATTCAGCTTGACTTAAAAAGAAAAAGATAACGCAAAAGGAAGACTTTGCATTCTCATTGGACCCAACTCATATCCTCCAGTTTGCCAATGACGGTGGTCGCAATCTTCATCTGCTGTTTGACAGTGTTCATTCAAACACATATTGCTTTCTATTTTTTATTATATCAATTCACTTATTGTTTATTTATTTATTCAAACTTTTACAGGAAACCCTAGCTGCGAATCCACGCAAAATTGAGCTGGAAGTTCACCCACCCCGAGCTAGTAGGGTTTGAAAAATATACAGTGCACCGTTGAATCTGCGAATTATTGAGCGAATAGAAGATGTAGCTCACTAATATGCTCTCTTTGATGCCCACTTGCAGGTGGTGAGTTCAATTCTTAAGGGGATGCAAGGGTGTCTTTTGTGTGTTATACTTCAGCCTTCCATTCTACCCAAAAAGAAAAAAGAAGGAAGTAGCTCACTTTTTCATCTGTGAAGTTAAATAAGAAGCCCATTGTATAACCCTTGCCTCTAATAAAGAGCCTACCATGATATCATAGAAGGGGTCATGGTGTCTTTGACATAAGGTTCGTGGAGAATTGAACCTTAATTTTTGATACTCGTAGTTATGAGTTTTGTTGTGCATTAAAGAAGAAATCAGTCGTTGGCATGAAATTATGGTTTCATAAGTCCAATTTAAGTGAAAAATTTGAGTACTAGAGAAGAAAGAAGTAGGCTACAGGAACTGAATCAAAAGGCTTCCCATAAAAAAGTAAGCAATCTCCGTTGTTGCCTTGTATGAGCATCAATATCACTCACGAATCAAACACCGAAACTATGATTATAAGTCCATGTGAAGATCTAAGTGCACTTGTAATACTAAAGATCTTATAGATCCATAACTGGAACCCATGCACGTATCTAATACACCCTACAAGATCTTCTAGATCCACAACGGGAACCCATGCACATCTGAGTGAGGAGACTATGGGATCAGCGTCGGTAGCTAAACCCCGACCTGTCACAAGTGTGTGCTCATTCGGCCTTATATATGGCAGGATTTGAAATTTGAGCTTGCAACAGCCTTCTCCAACTGGAAGGCCTTTGAGCCAACCACCTAGCCAAAGGTCTTCGAGACGACCACCTAGCCCAGTAGGATAAGAAGAAAGATGATCCGGACATTAAACGTATTGCAATGGCAACTTCCAACCTCATCCAACTTGAATAAACCGAGTGCCTATTTCCAACACAACTAAGTTTATCTTTTTTCCGAACCCATGACAACACTGAAAGATGACTGCTGATGGACCTTGATGGATCGATCATAAGCACACCTGGCTCCTGCTCGTGTTCCATAACAGGCAGTGCCTGTTTTTGTGCCCATGTCGTTTACCTTCTCTCTTAAACAAAGTTATGTTTACAGTGGAGTAGATCCTGCCAGAACGGGAGTCTATGCTCACATGAGAGGACGTCTTGAATGAGCTTGACCTATCATCATACGTACTCTCTCACCTGCCTCCTGCTCTTGTTGCTAAACAAGCAGGTGCCTGTTTTTGCACCCATCCATCTACCTTTTCTCTCTTAAACTAAGATACCTTTACTCCCCCGAAAAAAGAAAAAAGAAGGGTTGTCTTCTTAAGAATTAAACAAGGCTCGGAATCTCGGCAGTGGAAGCATTTGAACATGAAACTCTGAAAGCTGCCTCATACCTGCAGCAAATTCTATGTAAATAATTCAACAAAAATATTATTTCCATCTAAATTTCTTCATCTCCCACAATCAAATTAGATCGTCTCGAATAGAGTTACAGCAGAATTATTGAGCTCATGCACAGAGTTCCGTTTGGCGTCTATGGTACAAACAACCACACCATCTAGCAATCATATATAAAACACTTTTCTAGCGAACTACTAACCCTTTACAAGTTGCGCAGCTTGTTTTCTATAACCGGCTGGATCCGGAACTGAAATCGAGTTCCATCCAAAAACCGGAATTAGATCCAAACCGGAACTGGTGATTTTGAAACCATCGGTTTCGTTATTTTTAAATTTTTTTAAATATTTTTTTTTATAAAATTAGCAGTCCTGAACTCAAATCAAAACCAACTTAAAACCAACCATTATGGTTTTAGGTTCCGAACAAACCAGAACCGACGGTTTAAAACTGCCGGTTCTGGTTTACCCGAAACTGGATATGCTTACGTAACGTCGATCCTTATTATGTCACGAAACTATGCATCATTGGAGTAACAATACGGACTGATAATATGACACATCCTTGTTTTCCTTCTTAATTCATTTATTTTCGTAATAATTCATAAAAGAAAAGAACAGTGATCAAGAAGAAAAGAGAAAGGCCAACTGAAAGGCGCGTAAAACATGACTTTTACTATCACGATGACTTTGGAGCACAATATAGGCCAATTAAATCTGTATACAAGTAACAATTGTTTGGAAGCTTGCCTGACGATGGGCCACAGCCGCATACTTTATATATATATATATATATATATATATATATATATATATATATATATATATATATATATATATATATATATATATATATATAAGTGTGTTCATGCATGCATGCCCGCCCCCAAGGGGCACACAACAGCGGGTGCGCATTGAACCCTTGACAGTAGTTAGGTCCCCCTAAGATCTCCTTTCAAGTAATAATGGAAACCCGACCCGTTTGGAAGTATTTTTTAACAATGAAAAGAAAGCAACAAGTCATTAGCTAAAACTTTTTTTTTGGTGTCTGTGTGCATGCGTGGGTGTCAAACAAGCTGGAGTTTGATCCCTTCCAAATTGGTCAGTTGGAATCCTGGATTTGCTTGAAACAGCGCACGTCATTGTGTAAACAAAGAGAGATTACATATACTAAACATTTCAAGTCAAACTTACTAAAATCTCTCAAATAAATTTTGAAAAAGTGACAGGTAACTCACTTTCTTTTTGGGTAAATTCAAGTTTTCCCTTTTAGGGTATTTTTTTCTTCATATATATATATATATATATATCAACCAATCGAGTGCTAAACCAGTTCTAAAAAGGAGAAGAAAAGGAATTTGAAAAATAAAATGTTAGATATGCAAGAATATTCAATTTCCTCACTTGTTTAGTATCTTAGTTTGATGTAAAATGTGAACTTTTTAAAGATTACTAATATAAACGGATCATGAATTCATGAAAAAATCTGCGTCCATAAATAGTTGGACAATAATGACATAAAGCTTACGACGTGAAATAAATGAGAGATGGCAAAATTGGTCCGACCTGTTTGGAAAGGAGCCTATCCGAACCAAAGTTAGAAGAATTATTTGGTTTTATTGGTTGATAACAAGTACTCAAACCCATACCCAATCATCTCTCTCTCTCTCTCTCTCTCTCTCTCAATCTAACCTTAGAATTGGTGAATTATTTGGGTTTAATTTATAAATGATTGGATTTCCATTAACCCAAGAAAAGAAAAGGAAACAACTATATAACGATCCCTACGGGTAATGAGATGGGTAAAAGGCACACATTGAGGTTGGATACTGGGCTGGAATTCAGTGTATCCATCCCTCTACCGGCCCCATTGCTATCCCCAGATAAAATGCAATTCAAAATCTATTCCTTTTGGATGTGAGCATGGTAAAATATGGTGATATACCACAAAAACATGAGTCTTGTGTTCCTGACTTGAAAAACGGGCTTTATACCATTCCACGGCGTTTTATTTTTATTTTTTTATTTTTCATTTAATAGGATTAAACTTGTTGGTGAGCTATCATTTTGCTGAAATTGCTATGTTGGCCGATACTCAATTTTCAGGACCAATCCAGCCATTGATGAAGGAGATTTGATTAAAGGCATGTTTGATTTCTCTAACGAATAAACTATGTTCAATGCATCTACAATAACTACAGATGTGATCTTCAAAGTTGCATTTCCACATAGTTGGTACCGCGTCAAAACTTCATCCACAATTATGAAAAAGTCTCTCTCTCTCTCTCTCAAGTTTATGAAGAAAATGATCCTAGAGCTTACTAGCTTGGGATAAACAATTTCATACACTTTTTTTACTATCCACGTACTCCATTTTTCTTGTATTTCTCAAAATATCTCTAATAAGTTTTGGTAATAATTAGATTACCCTTTTAAGATCAATTGACTCTCCCTCCTCCACCATGAACCACTGTCTGCCATCCTCTTATGTCCAAACTTTGCTTCACAGCCTATCCCAACCACTCATTATACAGATGTGAGACATGCGCCTGAACTGTGTCTCTCGCATAAAGGAGATATGTATGGCCATGTCTCCTCTATAGAATGACCCGTTCCTTATACACATCTCTTGTTTCAATTTGATTAACTAATTTTACTTTTTGCTATACAGATATGGCTCAAAGAGCGCAAGTAGAAGAATGTAATGTTGTCGCTTCATATAAGAGATACAATGTTGTATCATATGGATAAGGACCCCATTGACAACAATGGAGAGAAAAAGACATTGTGGTAGAAATGAACGTTATTGAAGCCGTATTATTTGAATGAAATTTACCAATGCTAGATCACGATTACTATAGATGATACGCGAAAAGTTGTTTGGAGTGCATAACTTTCTTACACACTATAACATTCAAACATAATTCTCTTCTTTTTTATAATCATAAAAGCAAAGGCTATAGAAAAGTTCTTAGATATTGATCTAAGCCCAACAACCTCAAGGAAAGGTATTTTATACCTATAAAATATGAAATATATATAATCATCATGCACTATATACGGCCCAATATTAAAAATAAGAGTAAAACACTTAAATATTTGTCTTATATATACTATCAAATTCTAATACCATAGAAATACATGTAATAGTTGCACTGAACAAGGATGTACAAATATAATATCACTGACAATATTCCTATCGAGGATTTTACGATCTCATGTATGATATTGGATAACATCTAGACCATGTAGTAGTTGTTCTAGAGTACATTGAGAACCCCTACATTCTTTCCTAATTTTCATCCATGCATTGTAAATATTTTTTATCATACTCATATTTGCCTCATCAACCTGTTTTAAATGGGTCAAAATATGTTTCGATTTACAATGACTTTTATAAAGTCATTTTTCATACTGTACTCAAATCTACTCAATCACCTTATAAAAGCATGCGCTTCAAGATACAAACCTACAGGGTAATTATGTATCCTATTCACTATATTTCACTTTCAATAACCATTAATTATACCCCTCTCCTCTCAATAAAAATGGACAGTCTACCTTCTTATCCACATACTATTTTTAGCATCAATATTTTTACTCCCCATGTATTTGTCACTCCTTTTATAACAAAGTCATAGATTGCTTGTTACACATTTACTCTTCGAATGGAGAATAACAATAACAATAACAATATTATGCTTCTATAAACACCCCTTTTTTTTTGTCAAAATAAAGAATTTTTATTTTTTAGAAATTTTGTATTTTTTGGTAGCTTTGGGCTTTTAAATAAAAATACATCAAATGAACTCATTTTGGCATTAAAATTTTCTAGCAACCTCAAAATGATTATATATTGCATTCCTTAAAAAAAAGCAAATTTGGACAAAATTTATAAAAATCACTATTTTACCCTTAGGACCAAATTTGCAGGATTTTGCCTTCTTAAATGATTGCCTTCAAAGAAAGGATGATTTCAAATAATTCATTTTATATAAAAAAATAAAAATAAGAATATTGGGAATCAAACCCAATTTTTTTTGCAAATTTATAAATTTATAAATTTACAAAATTCCAAAAAACCTTAAAATTCAAAATTATATCAAATTTAAATAAGACCTCAAAAATTCGCCCGGTCGAGAATAGTCTCATTCTGAGACTTGATACCTAGGGTTAAAGTGGTTCGATGCTCTATACCCATTAAAGTGGTTAAAGTAGTTCGATACCCTACACCCGTTAAAGTGGTTAAAGTGGTTTGATACCCTACACCCGTTGAAGTGGTTAAAGTGGTTTGATACCCTACACTCGTTTAAAGTGATTAAATGGTAAAGGTGGTTATAGACTGACTCACGAAGCAAAAGTAGGTAATCCTTGCAAACAAAAACTGGGAATGAAACCCAGTGTTTTCTAAAAATAATATTTGAAGATTTTATTAAATTTGATATTTTCAAATATAAAATAATTTTTTTATATAAAATGTTCGAAGCTATACCTACCATATATAAGTCTTGGACCGAAAGAAAGCAAATTCCCTGAAAAGAGGAGGAGGTATGAACAAAAAAGGCAACAACCGAGCATTTGCCAATTTCGACATTGTTGGGCAAGGTAACCTATCATTTTTAGTTTCAGGTATTAGAAAGGAAAATCATTGTCATTCACGAAAAAGGAAAATGATGCTTGATTTGGCGAGCTATGACATATAATTTGGCAACCTTGATACGCCATTTGGTGCCTTTTTCTCTGGCATCAGTTATCTTCTGATCCAATGTCCAAGTTGAGAATGATTATGGTTTGTTGTATGGCAAAACCTGAAGAAGTTCTCATTGTAGAAGATGAAAATGGGAATATTGTTCGGGAAACTATGAAAGACAACAATGTGCTTGTTCAATATAAGATTATGAGAAACACTTATCTACTTGTCACATCTAGATCATGAAGACACTGAGCAACAGATGTTTAAGAAGCTAAGCAAACAATTAAATGGAAAAGAATGGACTTAGGAATAACTTGAACGCTCTTTGTTGGGCTATTGGATCAATATGTGGGTCTATGGTGGAGGAGCAAGAAAACAGGTTTCTTGTGATGGTTATCTGTGACCTGCTTAACCTCTCTGAAATCACAAAAGGAAAAGATAATAAAGTTGAGATAGCGAGCAACATCATGTATGTGGCTGGTCAATACCCAAGATTTTTTTAGGGCTCACTGGAAATTTCTTAAGACGGTTGTGAATAAGTTGTTGGAGTTCAGGCATGAAACTCATCTTGGGGTTGAGGATATGGTGTGTGATATATTCTTGAAGATTGTTCATAAATGTAAGAGAAAGTTTGTAATTGTTCAGGTTGGAGAAAGTGAGCCATTTGTACTAGTCTTGCATCAACTGTCATGGATCTTGAACCACATTAAATCCATACATTCTATGAGTCTGTTGGTCATATGATTTAAGCAGAATCAGACCCTCAAAGAAGAGACGATTATCTGCAGAGGCTGATGCAGTTTCCTAACCAGAGATGGGCCGAGATAATTGGTCAAGCACATCGAAGTGTTGATTTTTTTTTGAAGGATCATACTGTCATTAGGACTATATATATTGCAGACGAACACAAGTGTTGTTAGTTCTTTGGGAAGTTACTTTTTACCTCAGATACCATTGATATTTTTGGACATGCTTAATGTGCACAGAATGTGTAGTGAATTTATTTCAAGCAACATAGCTGAAGGAGGTCCATATACGTCAAGAACATCTTATGTAAAGCTTCTGAGGTCGGTTAAGAGAGAAATATTGGAGCTGATTGAAACTTTTGTGGACAAGGCAGATGATCAGTCTCAAATAGGAAAGCAAATCCTGGCCGACTTTAGTAGGTGGACAACGATGATGGAAGGTCAGCCTTGGCTATGACGTCAACCAAGCTTAACCACAAATGGAACCCAAATGCACTTGCCAAGTTCAGTAACTTGGTCGAAATCAACATGTCCACTTACCTTTCACAACAGTTTGTGCAAAATCAATGAACGTTGCGTCAACCGCCTATAGTTAAGCCCACGAAGACTCAGCCACTTGGGGAAGGAAGAGTAACTCAACTATGGGATCCAGCTAGACCATGCAAAAGAGAGCAAGAAGAGAGAAATAGTTGGTCGTTACTACTAAAAGAGTGAAGTCGATGGAAATACCACGGGCCAGGGAAAAGGCTCATCACATCTGCCACATGTCTCATACCAAGATTGGACGATGAGCCAGAGTCAGAGCATAGCCACTTACCAAAAGACAACAACTCCACTTTCCTTTCATAGGAGCTTGGCCGATTTCACCAAAGTGGACAACTTCACCTTCAACCAATGAGCAACTTTCACTTATCATTTCGAGTTTAGCAAGTGGAGACAACAAACAACCGGTTTGGAAGGTCCATATGTAACACTTCACTTACCTTATCCAAGGGAGCAGGTTTTTGGTAAGAAGGACCAACACTTCACTTACCTTATCCAAGGGAGCAACTTTTGGCAAAAATGACTAGCATTCACTTGCCAAATGCAGCCATCTTCAATAAGACAACTTGCCTTATAAAAATTTACAGCAAAGAGGCAGCCCTTGGCCTATAAAAGGGGCTTGAAGGGAGCTGCAAAGCATCAATCCGAATTCAATCATCACATCCACAAGTCATCCAACCATCCAGCTTCCCACGACCCAACAAGAGGGAGAGAAAGAGAGAAAGAAAGAGAGAGAGAGAAAGAGGAAGAGAGGAAGAAGAAGGTGCACCACCACTAACCGCTGACCGTCCTCCAATCCTTCTGCTACAGATCCATTCTCCCTTTATTTTTTTATAATTATATCTCCTCTTTCATTAAGCTTTATGGGGTTGTAATTAAGGAGCTCATGTCTTCATTATGATGTATTAGTCAAGGTTCATATGCTGCCCCGTCTCTCTTTCATTCATATGTGTAGACGTGATTTTATTTCAAATCGTGAGATTCAAAATCAAACCCTCGAACTACGTCGGGTTGCACGAGCGTGCCAGTTAGTTTACTAAAACTAACAAATTATGTTTTTCTGACTTCTTAGAACGATTGTGGACAAGTGAGATCTTTTCGACTTAGGCCTTCTTGAACCGGCACTCAAGGGTCAGCCTAGACGCTTGAAATTTGTTTGAATCCGTTAATTCGAAAAGAAGGAAAAACCAGATTTTCCAAAGTTCAGATTTGTGTTTAAGTTCTTGATTTCTGAAAAATTTCAGATTCTTATATTTGCAGAACTTGTTCAGTTTCAGAGGCCTGTTCTCTGAATTTTTAAAAATATTTCTGATTCTCCAAGAATTCTAAAACTTTTACAGAATAGAGACAAGTATGTGTAGAATCAGAATATATTTTTATTTTATAATTTAGTTCTTTATTTTCTGAGAATTAAATACAGAATCAGAAACTGTTATAACATTCAGAACAACCCTGTTTCTGTAGATCAGAAGCTCAGAAAAACAGCAATATCTCAGCGCTCGGTCATCCAATTTCGATGAAATTTGTTTTGTTAGAAAGAAACGGATGTTAGGTTTTCAAAGAATCAAATTTCATCCAATTTCACTCAGTGGTTGCAGAGATATGGGCAAAAGAACAGAGGTCTGTTACTGAACATTCTGTTTCTGAAAAACGCAATCTGGATTTTGTATAAACTTCACGGATATAATTGGCTAGGCAAAATTTCATAACAATTCCTCAAAATTTTATCTAAGAACGTCTGATATGTCTAGATTATTCATGAAAAATTTCGAAGCAATTGGCTTATCCGTTTGTCTATAAAAATTCCATGATCAGACGCATGTGTACAGACAGTTTCAGAAACCAGTTTTACAGAAAATTTCAGAAGGTTCCTAAGATGATTCTAGAACAAAGTTCAACCTGTATCAGTCCTAATAAAGCATGGAAATCATACAAACATGGATTTTTGTTTCGTTCATGAAGGAATTATGCATGTTTGTATCGATATAAATGAAGAACATGGGCTCAAAGCCTTGATTCATGTACAAATTTCCAGAATCTGTGCTTTTTCAGGTTCTCATGGATTAAAACCAATTTGTGCAAGAATTCCAACCTGTGTGAGTGAGAGAGGACGTAGGAGCACTTCGCCGGACGATCGTCGAACGTCGGAACCAGGCCGGACTTCCTTCTTCTCCTTCTTCTCTTCCTTTCCCTCTCTCTCTCTCTATTTCTCTGAATTTTCGGACTGAATGTTCCTGTGTCTTGGTCCCTCCTTTGCAGCCTCCTTTAGGCTCCTTTTATAGGCCAAAAGGTGCCCCTTGGGTGTAGCATTGGGCAAGGCAAGTTGCCTTGCTGATCAAATTCATTTTTGGCATGTAATTGCTGCAAAAAGAGGTTTTGGAAAGTATCGTTGGTTCTGGCAATTGCTTGCTGTAGACGGTTGCTGAATTTATCAACATGGAACCGGATGAGGTAAGTTGGAGTTGTTTCCTGCTGCTGTAGATGGACCAGTCTTCACCAAGTCAATCGCCACCGTTTCTTGCTGAAACGGATCGCTGTATTTTGGTAAGTGGGTAGTGATTTGTGTCTTCCAAATCCGTCGGTGAGCTGCTGGCTTTGGGAGGTTTCTTTTTTTCTTGCCAAGATTTATTGGCTCGATCTTTCCTTGTTGCTGAATTAGGCCAGAATTCAGAATTTGCTTTATCAGCTCATCCTTGTCGCGATAGCTTAGGCACAAGATATTCAATCGTGGAAGGACAGGCATCAAGTTACATGGAATTGCAGGTATGGTTGGTGGTGCTAAACATTCTGAATGTGGACTGTGTAGGAGATGAGTCGGGGAAGCGTGTCCTTGTAAACGACAAGTTCCACCTTCGACCTGGACGTGCTTTGGATTTAACTTGAAATCAGGATGTCTGGTAGGCAACGCTGAGGTAGTTTTTGTCCTTGTGATGGCATGATTTCTTTGGCGCAGCCATTTGTGTACCTGATGGTGTTTCTGCTTGCATGATAGATTGAGACGCAGCACTAAAGCTTTTGCCATCTCCATTCGTGCGTGATCTTCCCATGGCATATTCACTCAGTTGCATCTGGTTCCTTTGCCAGCTCATAAGCCATCTGAATATCTCTTCTGTTCTGATAAAAAAAAAGGTTTGTTCTTCTCATACTCTTGTTGCTTGAGATCTTTCAGATTTAGATATACTTCCTGACACACATTATTTGCAGAAGCTACCTGAGATCGTGAAAAAAAACAATTTCTCGGTACCAATCTGACAATTCCTTTTCAATGGATTTGATGTGAGCATCAGCTTGTGAGACCTCTCTGAGAGAGCTGAACTCCTGCTCTAGCATCAGATTTCCTTCAGTCTCTTCTTTGCGGCCAAGTGCTTCCTTAAGATCAGACTGGCCTCTCATATCCGAGGAACACTTGCCACGGGCACGCTTCAGCTAATTGATCTCACGTCTTTAGATTTTCTGAACAACCAAGTATACTTTTATCTGTTGAACCATGAAGGTTTCTTTCCAGACTTCCCTTACATACAAAGTTGTAAACAAAGAGATGTTTACTTTCTGTGAAACTAAAAAACCGAAGAAACTAAGTTCCAAGGTAGTCACGATTTCAATCTCAAATAAGAATTCTTTCCAATCATCACCAACGAACTTCAGTATTTTCACAGCTAACTTTTTACGATCTGAAAACGACCTTTTGACTGCTACCTCCTTTTCCAATCAAATTGTTTGATGGGAATCGAGATGTAACTTGAGTTAGTTCTTTAGCAGCTAACTGTCCCAATGCAGCACCCTGTGTAATAGCATCAGTTGAGGGATTCAATATGCTTCTTCAGAGACGCCATCGCAGTTGCACTTGATGAACATCGTCCATAACATTCCTCACATAAAATTCTTTAATAACCTCTAATATCATATCAGCTAAGTTGGAGGAAAGTCATTCTTATTAAACATCAATGTTGTTGTCTGCTGAACATGATCGTGCTCCCATTAGCTGTGCCGTAACTTCATAAAGGGGGGAAATAATTTTATCAAGGAATGATACACCATTGGAAGAACTACAACTATCAGCTGGTTTAGCTATCTGCTGCCGTAATATCCATGTCCGTTTAAAAAGGCCATGATTCACAAACTCAGCAAGCCTGATGACTATTGTGCCTATGCAACATTGCAAAAGGTGGCTCCATCTTTTTGCAATTTGAGAACCTAACTGCACATTTGCTGTGAAAGTAGTTATGCAAATCCATATTACATGCTTTACTACAAAGGCGTTCAAGTAAGCCCATGTTACGTTTTTGAAAACCAACCATCATGCTCACTAGATTTCCCTCATGAGTGTTAAAACTTTAACATTGTTCTTAACATAAAAGTAACAGATGACAATGCCAAACTGATGCATATCGATACACTAATTACCTTGACAATCAAACATAACATGGACATGTTACGAAATGCATTCGATACCAAACCTTTCTTTTCGGAAGCTATTGTTCTTGTTTCCATCTTTCCTTTCCTTTGATAACATCAACTTTTCCCTCGGGCAACTGATTTCTTTCCGAATATGAACTTTTCTTTTTGGGAAGCTCACTTTCCCTTTTTGATGCCCGCTCTCCTTTTTGGGCACCCACTTGCCTTTATAGGTGTCAAATTGTCTTATAAATGCCTATATCTTTTCAAAAGGCAAGCTTTCAACATATTTTTTTGTCATAAATCTTTTAAGAAAATAAAATCCAGCTTTTCCATGCCGGGGGTAAAATCGTCATTTTTTCCAATTTTGTCAAAATTCGAAATTTTCAGAAAGGAAAGTATTCTTTCATCATTTTAAAGCTTCCATAAAATTTTGGTATCGAAATAACTCGTTTAGTGCCTTTTTCCTTTGAAAACCTAAAATTACCAAAAATAGCTGCTTTCCCAAAAAGGTAAGAATTTTAAAAGAAAATTTTGGGTGTTTACAATATGTTATTCATTATATATTTTAATTTCGATTCTTTCTACTCCATAACATAATATAAGATTATAGACCTCTTCATCCCCCTATGCTCACGTGGTAATTAGGATTTTATTTATTTTGATTAGTAGATTAAATTTTAATTCGAACGAAAACAAATGCACGAATCAGAAAATCTCAAAACCTATTTTTTTGCACTCTATATACGTCTCATGAATGAATTTTATTTCAAGATCCCATGCTTCGAATGTTCTAAAACTTTGCACATCTAATCTATACACACCAACACATTTTTAATAAGATTTTCAAGAATTTTAGGCTTGTGAAACATAACCAATAAAATCAGAAAAGTTTTATGGAAATCGCAATAGATTCTCAAAAACCAGAGGTTCCTCAAATAGAGGTGGGGTTATTACCCAATATCTTTGTACACAGTTAACCAATTTGATTGACAAGACCAATTTCATGAAATCGAAGGTCTGATTATAAAAATACAATAGTTTTTCTAAACCTCTGACTTTCTAGCACAAGTCTGTCCCGAATGTTTGAGTGGGGTCTCTTTTCAGATTTAATTGAATAAATCTACAATACACAAAATAAAAATAAAAATATTTTCTGAATTTTACATCAAAATCTTTTTTCTATGAAATTTTTAGAATTTTTGGAAATTCAGAACTTTTCTAAAAAAACATAGGCGAGTCGCTAAAAACAGAACCAGTTTCTGTTTTTCAAGAACTTGGGATGTTTTTGAGTTTAGAAGTTGAAATCACGATTTTGTCAAACCTTTGAAATTGGAATTTTATTTTTGAAAACTTACTTGATCACGAACGATTTTCAAAGCATCTAGGCTGACCCTTAGTATCAGTTCAAGATGGCCTATGACGAAAAGAGTTCACTTATCCACGATTGCTACATGAAGTCTAAAAATCATCTTTGTTAGTTTGAGTAAACTAACTGGCACGCTCGCGCACACGACATAGTCTGCGAATTTCGTTTTGAATCTCCACATAAGCTTTAGAATAAAAATTCACGTCTACAACTTCTTCCCAACATTTCTTACATATTGAATAAGTTTAGTATAACTATTAAACAAAATTTTCTTTTACCTTATCGACCAACTGATCAAAGAATACATTATCTGGTTAGCTATAATAACTTATACTCTTCTTAGTCTCGATATAATAAGTACTTTGATCATTCATTATCTTCTTAGAATTGATTTCATGACAAGTATTTTTTATTGAGATATTTGTTATTTTACAATATATAAAGGAATATAATGTTCAAAGTATATGCAATACATAATACATGTCTCATTTGATGGAGACGTGGTCTAGTTGCATTTCACCTTACGGGGAGATGTGGGCCAAGTTAGTCTTCAAAAGACATAGCTCTTCCTTAAGGAAGACATGAACTAAGTGTGTCTTTCCATAAAGATACGGTTGTGTCATATTTCAAATTGAAATTCCAACGAGTGAATCCTTCAACCCAAAACTATGAAACATCAACCAAAATAAAAAAACTAAAAAAAAAAGACAAACCTAGAAGAATATGAAAATATTACTAAGAACCAACCTCTCAAAACCTACAAAAATAAAAAATCGAACACATCAATCTTCTATTTTTTTTCTTCTTTCTTGTTTCATAAATCTCTGGTGAAGTTCATAAGGAAATAATTATATATACATTAGTTGAGAAGAATGAAACAATAGCTTTCAAGAGATAATACTAGTTGTCAAAGTAAAAAGAAGAGGATCCCAAAATTGAGTATGGAGAGGAGAGAGAAATTGCTGAAAGAGTATTTTCAAACTATGGGGTATGTGGAGAATAAAAGGAGCCTGCGAATAGTAACCCCCAACAATAATGATAAAAATTTAGTTTGCTTCTTATTAATAAAAAAAGAAGACCAGATGAACCACCAAGGCTATTCTTATAGCACCCTAGAGCTTACTAATTGCCTTTTAAAAAGAGATCCGCCAGTGGTTACGGCTGCCTTTGAAAGATTTCCAACCACACCCAAAGTAACATTTTTTGGGTGAGAATATAGCCAGAACAATTGGCATCACATCAAAAATGGTAAAGCACTCGATGTGATCATCATAGTGCACAAAAGTACTTGCCAAGAGCATTTGACATTTAAAGAGCGGTTGATACCCTTGTAATTAATAAAAGTTACCCGGTAAGAAACTAAGCACAAAGTACATGACTAATGAACGAGTAAGCGAACTACACTAGAGAACCGCTACTTGGCCCGTATGAGAGATAAGTTCTTTAGTCACTCGTTCTAAGTGCACTCACTGAAGAGAAAGATGAACGAAAAGGGAAAGAGTGACTTCATTCATCAACTTAAAGCAAGATGATCGATCAGCTTCGACTACATAAGTGACATTTATAACAAGGAATAGTGTTTCATCTTTGAAAATGTTCTGCCACAACCATGATCGTTTTGCTGTATAACTTTTTCAGCAATGGAAAGCATTACACCAATCACATACTTCTAAAACATTCTTGAGCATTTTAAACCAATAAAAATGTTCTTTAACTAGTATGAAGGTTCTATGCCTTGTAAAATGTTGGGCGAAACCTCCACCATAGGCTTCTTTGAAATTCAGAATATCTACCATGACATCGTATCTTCTTTGCATGGGCTAGCACCTTGATATGGTACTCTAAGTTCCTTATCACTACTTTTAATCAACATTTTCTCATCTATGGAAGGGATTTTGGAACTCTTCATGAACCAACCCCGAACTACAAACAGCCTTATCTTCTTCCTTTTGCTCGAGCATTTATTGAAAGTATTGTATTTGAGCTTGCAGTGCCTCAACAGCTGTCTTCAAGTCTTATTATGATAGTTTTAGACTCCCCATCATTTTGTCTACAACCTCGAACTTGGTTGTCCTCTATCCCTCCTTAGCTTTGATACCAAAAGTATTGTATTTTAGCTTGCTGTGCCTCAACAGCTGTCTTCAAGTCATTATGATAGTTTTAGACTCCCCATCATTTTGTCTACGACCTCAAACTTGGTTGTCCTCTAGCCCTCCTTAGCTTTAATACAATGCGAGTTAATTAACGGAGCCTACGTAGCAAACTAAGTACGAAGTACATGGCTAGTGAAAGACCAACTGAGCCACACTAATGAACATAGCCCATACAAGAACTAAGATAGATCTCTACTTACTCACTAAGTGCACGCTCTCAAGAGAAAAATGAATGAGAATAGAAAAAGTAACTTCCATTCATCAACTAAAAAACAAGATGCCCAACTTCATTGAAAATACAAGCTTATGTAGAGGTTTACATTTAAATCTTGCACTAATAACGTTAGAAATAACAAATGAGACAAACAAAGTGCCTTCCAAAATGTTCAATAAATGAAATGGAGGTTTCTCCACAAAAAGAATCTAATTCATGCAGATTCCTGGGCCAGTGGGTGAAGGAGGTGAAATAAGATGGGAAATTCTTATCCAAAAAGAGCTAATAAATAAAGACTTCACTAGTTCCAAGTAATAAGTTGATTTTGTTACACTTAAATGCATTTAAATGAACGCAGATGGATCACCAGTTTAGATCAAACATATTATGTGATTTGACCTAAATTAAAGAGAGTCGCATGTCAATACTCATGTAGAACAAAAGTACAAAACTTCACCTTTCTAATTAAGCATTCAAAGATGAGATATACCATTAGAAAAATCACAAATATTTACCTTTTAATTAAAATAAAAAATTGAGATCACTATTTCAGGACTTTATACCTTGAGGCAATACTTTTATTCGCGCTCGTGTAAATTTTATATGGATTTACTTTGAGGAAAGAAAAGTTTCTTATTTATTTCTTACATAGAAGAAAGTACCATGATGTCCCTCCCTACTGATTCCATATCAAAATCTCTATGACTTCGTGACTTTTTATGAGAAAACCCCATTTAATGAACCAAGTGAATCAATTTCAACAGATTTTATCGTTAAATTGATTTGTTCATGTGTGTGTGTGTGAGTGAGAGAAGGGGTTTTGAGCTGACATAATTTAAGATCTAACAGAAGTTCAATGTATAGACACTGAGAAGGTTTTCCTCTGGAATATAGTTTAGATATAGTATGCAGAGACAATTTCCTCCATGACTTGGGGTGTGTGGCATGTGCCGATGCATCATGCCCTTGAGGTGCATCTTTTGGGCCCTCACATTAACATGTAAAAACGCCATGTGGGTTCATACTGGTCAGCATTTATATGTTGCGCAGGGAACTTTTCCATGTGGTTCTTGTTGCGAGTCTGCTATAGGCGGCATTAAGACATCACCTTAAGGGTATTTGCATCACGAAATTTGCGGAACTTTGGTCTTCATAAGGCTACAACTATATGGGTCAGGATACAGGAATCGAGAATTGTGTGTTTGAAAACCAACTATGAGCAGTGTTGTTTTTGTCCTTGAAAAAAAAAGAGTTTACCAATTAAAATTTTCTCTTAATTTGTTCACTATTTAAATAAGTAGATGGGGCCCACCAAGTAGGTTTGGCCAACCAACGCAGTAGGACTCGTCTATAAGGACCCCTTTTGACAGGCCATAATTGAGCCACAAGCCAGCAGAATGGAGAAGCTTTTCACAAATATCACTTCCCGTTCTCATTATTATTTCACTACTGTCATTCCTCTCTTCTTCCTTCTGTGCCGTCACCTCTTAAGCTCTGTTGTGGCGACGCAGACTAGGCAAAACTATTCCTGCCCTGCCGTCTTCGTCTTTGGTGATTCCACTGTCGATCCCGGCAACAATAACTACTGGCCTACGCCTTTCAAGGCCAATTTCCCACCGTACGGATTGAGTTTCTTCAATCATATCCCAAGTGGAAGGTTCTCTGACGGAAAGCTTGTTACAGACTACATTGGTATGTACGTCTCTCTCATTCTGTGTGTGTGTGTGTCTGTCACTCTCTTTTTTTGTGTGTGTGTGGATTTAAGCAAATTTTTCTTAGGAAGAATGTATAGTAGCTTGATGAGCCATGATCAAGGCAGCCTGTTGATCGGTGCTAAGTGTCTATTGAGATTTGGTGGGCATGCATGCAGCTTCATACTTGGGAATCAAGGAGTTGGTGCCTCCTTACTTGGATCACTCTCTTGATGATCATGAGCTGCTTACTGGAGTTAGCTTTGCGTTTGCTGGTTCTGGATACGACACATTGACGGCTCATACCACTGTAATCTCTCTCTCTCTCTCTCTTTTCGAGGAGTAACATAAAACGAGTGAGAGAATTAGTTCCTTTTCTTGTAAAGGAGAAATATATAAACGCGTTAGAGAATTAGTCGTTTTTCTTTTGGAACGAGGGAATGAGACGAATTGATATCTTGCTAGCTTGATATTTTGAGGGTTGCCATCGTCGAACAAAGGTGAGAATGCTCTGGAGTGGCACTAAACGTTAAAGACGGATCTGGCAGGTTTTGTCCGTTTCATGCAAGTAGTAAACGTCTCACAGAAGGATCTCAACTCTCTCTTGAGAAAGCTTACATGAATAAAAATGCTGACAACAATGCACTTTGAAATGGCAATTGAGTTCGTTCTACTTCACATGGGCCAATACAATCTGCATGCATACGAACCCGACAATATATAATCTGTATTCATACGAACCATAACTTTTTCTTAAAAAAAATACACATTATGCATTGATAGGAATTCTATGTATTATTGTATCACCAATCATGATCTATACGATACGGATTGATACTTATCTTGTTAACCAGTCAGGCTATGCAAGTTAATGCGGGCCCAAGGAGCACCGATCATTGAAGTTTTATCATAGGGGCCATACGAAAACGCTAACACTTCATTGCTTGTTCAAGAAACGGGGGCACCTAGATTGTGCGTGGGCCTAATTAATGGCTAGTCAATTTACTTACACTTTAAATGACCGTCGAAGTGGTTGAGGGCATGCAAGAATGGACCCGTGACAAAGATGCAAACGGGAGATCTTTGTGTCCTTTGATTGATGTCAAAAATTAGGAATTCCATAAACCAGGAGCCTCATTTCGTGATATTCTAAAAACATCAGACTTCATGAGTTGAATAATATACACGTTGTAAATGCTACGACAAAACTGTGATCTTTGTTCACGTTCACGTTTTCAAAGTACGTCACTTTTCTTTATATGTAGCCCGTGAGATATCTGTACTAGTTTTTTATCGTCCAATTTTTACAACTGGGACACCAAACCATGTGGGTGCAGTGAATTCATTATTTCCCTAACAGAAAGTGAGCCTCTAGAGAATTCAGGCATCAAAACAGGCACTGGACGGGAACCAAGAAAATCTTTTGGGGTGAGACTTGACATGGGCGGCTGGGAACTAGCTTGGCGGTTCCAGGTTCCCAGAATCTGGAACCACCTGGTTCAGTTTTGGTTTCATTAATCGACCCGAATCCAGAAACTTACGGGTTCTAAACTGCCGTTTTTTTAAGTTTTTACTTCTTAATTCTTTTGGCTGGTTTCAGGTAGTTTAGGACTCAAACTGAAACTGTCCCGGGACCGATATTTCTGGAACCGCAACGAAAACCAGTACTCGGAAGGTCGGTTCCGATGCTAGGGGTGGGACCATCCTTCCGGTCTTCTTATTAGTTCCTAATCCTCAACCGAGTTGTGATCGACTTCTTCATCGGAGAATTTTTTTTTTGGGTGAGGTGGACCTAAACATAAGATGCAGGTTGTAACCTATAAGTCAACCGTGAGGTAGCATCCCCTTTTCATGTGTTTATACCTGATCTACTTGTATTTCAGGGTACTTTTGACTTCTAATAATTTCTTGAAAAAGAATGTTTGTGTTAAGTTCCTTTTTATCACCAGAAAATTAGCCATCTGTTTTATTTGATGGCTTTGAATGGGATACAGCTATAAGAGTGAGTTTTGAACCATACGATCGCTGAAAATGAAAAAAAGAATGGAGCTGAATCAATGTTTTTAATTGCTTTCCCTCGTTGATCCAAGGGGAATTAGTTTTGGGAGCATTTTGTCGTTTTTTTTGGCGAGTTTCACAGCCTATGTTGTGTTGAACTACAAATATTAGTCTAAAACAAACAGAAATATGAAATTCAGAAGAATAATTAAAAAAGCAGTAAAAACCAGCGTGATGAATTTTTATTTTTGTGCCATTTCTATTATGTTCTCAATCGTTAATTTGTAAAACCTCTCAGAACAAAAAAATTGCTAGAATCAGTGGCGGATCCACAATGGGGCGACCGTCCCCCCTGAAATTCGAAATTTTTTCAATTAGGTATTGAAATTTTTAAAAGAATTTAAATGTTTTTAAAGCCCATCTCACCTGTAACAAGTTTTTGGATCGGCCGTTGGGTAGAAGAGACACTTTTATGTACTTTGCAATTAAATGAAGAAATCTTGCTTAATCATTTACAATAGTGAACGAACGAGAAATGACCGTCTTCATTTTAGTAATAATGGTCGACTCGAAAAACAGTAGTTTGCCATAATGTGACCAAAGCAAACCGATATGAGTTGCTTGTCGTTCATCTCATTTTGGCTAGTTCGCATAGGCTCATCTTCATGACTATTGTCACGGATTCAACTGACGGCTGAAAAAGTTTCTAGGTTGGCGAACTATGTAGTATCCTCAACACATGGAACTTATATGTAAATATGGGCCATATGAATTGCATAGCTGAAACAAAACTCAGTCTGTTTGAATTACTCGAATGGTAATCTTCTTCGAGCTTAACCCAGGTGTAAGCAGAACGGCTATGCCATAGACCCACCGGCTAAAGCTATGGAACCAGTGGAGGCTGAACTCGGCGTATCGTTTCCAATTCCTCTGTTGGGGCCAATCACCACAGCAATGCGCACCTCCATAAAAAGACGTGCATGTTACCAACGTTTTGTTGGTTCAAGTGGTTCGCTACTTGTTGCCCTTGAGCAAGGTCTCGAGTTCAAGTCTTGTAAATCTGATCTAACTCCATACTGGCTGACCAGGATTGGGCTCACAGGACTAGTCGATCAGGGTCCTTGCTGGTTCCGGATACTGGTGGTTTAATTGAAAGAAAAATAAAAGAGATGCATTATATATGCATTTTTTGTCTGAAAGGTTGATATATGCATACATTTCTTTGATTTTTACGTATTTGATGTTAATGTGTGGTGTAGGTCGTCGTTCCAGTGTACCAGCAGCTACAGTACATGAAGGAATGGGTGGCTAGAACGGAGAACGTTGTCGGCAAAGAAAGTACTGCCAAGATCATAGAAGACTCCATATTTGTAGTGAGTGCCGGAACTAATGATCTTATCATCAGCTATCCTTCCAGGAAGCAAGACTTCAATGTGGAGGGTTATCTACTGTTCATACTTGATCAACTTCATAACTTCCTTGAGGTATCTAGCATTTAATCGTTTCCTGTAGTGAGTCTACTGTGTCTAACTATTTACTGTATTTTAATATGTATTATATGTTCTAAACTGCCACCGATGGCGGTGGAACTACCAATAATAAAACTGCTGGGTTAGGACCCTTGCCCACAGGGTGTTTATTCGGTTTTATCACGCCAGTGGAATTAAAGGGATTCTCTATGTTATTTTTACTCTTACGATCAGCACAAAACTTGCCACGATTGTCCTATGTTTCATATAGTAAATTTCATTCTGTTACATACAAACCATGAACCACAGCCAGATTGTATGGTGTGTAGTTAACAAAAGGAGTCTCTAACAATGTATTTTAGCTACACCGCTTTCGCCAAAAGTGGATCAATCAAAGGCTTCTGCACATAAATTACATGTAAAGTTATGAAGTGTATTCTTATAAAAAAGATATTAAGATAACAGGGACGCAAAGATTTCTGCTCTCGAAGCCCACAGGTGTGTATTTTAGCCACACCTACCCCCTTTCCGAAGATGAATTTAGATAAATTAGCTCATATTTTACTTTTCATGAAGCGCTCTTTTATGCAAGTCTTCATACTTTTATGAGGTTATATGGAAGATGTATACTGCACCCTATGCAGGGGTTGTATGAGATTGGAGCAAGAAGGATTATTATTGCAGGACTGCCTCCCTTGGGCTGCTTGCCAGTGGTGATGACCACTAATTTTGAAGATGTATTGATCAGAGAATGCATCGAAAGTCTGAACTCGGTGGCCTTGAGTTACAACTTGAAGCTGCAGAGTTTGCTGAAGAGGATAAAGGAAGAGGAGCTCCATGATGCAAAGATGGTGTACGCAGATATTTATGAACCCGTCTTGGATGAGATAAAGAATCCAAACAAATACGGTGCGTTTCTTCCTTTCTTGGAAGCACAAATAAGTATGGTAGCTGAAGACATCTTAAAGATGTTCCCAATGCCATTTGCAATAACGAATGTGAAAGCACGGGGGCAAGGGTCCTGTCTCTGATGTTTGCGGTTATATAAATATAAAGGGATAGGTTGTCCAAGCTTTAAGGATTGTTGCTCAACTCAGTCGATACATTCTAACTTGCAACATTTTGCATGTCAAAATCAGGTCTGGAAGAGACCAAGAGAGGGTGCTGTGGGACGGGTTTGCTGGAAATGAGTCTCTTGTGCAATCCAAATACATTGGTCTGCCCTGATGCGTCATCGTTTGTGTTTTGGGATGCCATTCACCCTACACAGAGGACCTATCACTTGATTGCCGACACTGTGAATCGAAATGTAGTTCCTTTACTCTTTTAGGACTCAACAAATTGATTGATTTTTTCAAATAATGCTCTATGTCTATCTTCTATCTAAAGAAAATAATACTTAATATTAAGAAAAATCAGTACGATGGGAGTTTGATCTGGACATCTTTGTTTATAAATGCAATGGAAACGAATGAGTTGACGGCAGAAAATTTGAGTTCAACAAATTGATTGGTTCATCTCGTTTGGTAAAACTCACCTAAGATAAAAAAACGTTAGCTCACCTGGCAGGGGCTCGACTCACAAGATGATGGTCATGAATTCGATGCCCCGGGCATGACGTCGGCCTCCCATTGTAACAAAAAAGAAAAATAATCATTTTACGATAGTCCTGTAAGAATCACTACGCGAGCTATGGTTTGAATAGGTTTTGTTTAGTTTGCGTTGGCTCTTCTTGTTTAAGATTGGGAACCACAATCCATGACCTTCAATGGCATAAAATAATAGTACTTGGTGTGATTAAGCTACCAAACATTAGAAGCTTAATTGATGGAAATCAATATTTTATATTGTGGAGATAGAGGCACCACATTGGGGTCAGTGGACTTGTAAGGGCTCTAGCTGCTGCATCGACATTCAGGGGTTCAAAACCCTTAAGTATCAGTCCTATTGGGACCAGTAATATAAATCGACTACTCAAAATGGGATTGGCACAACTCAATATAACCCTTTTTGCCTCAATTCTTTGGTTTAACATATGGGTTAGAGAGGATGTTAGGTCCAATTTGATGCATTCGCGCACACAAAAGCGAAATAAATGGTCTTCTTTGCTCAGTAAGTCTTCCTATACAAGTGCAATTCCAATGTTGCTGCAAATTTTTTTCCGAGGTAAGGCCAAGTGACGGGTTGGACCTATCATCTTCTTCAAGTAATGATCCGGATACCCGAAACTGGACTCAATTTGAGCAAATCCAACGTTAGTAAACAGGAAACAAGATCAAATAGTCTAAAACAGTGTTTTCGGATCAGGTTATGACTATAAGATAATAGTAAGTCGGTCTTGTTCTTTGGAATCAAATTGGTTTTGGTGTTTGACAACGGGCAGTTATGAAGTATCCATTGGCAATACACTCATTTGCCACCTTTTTTCCAACCACGTTGTCATGTCTTGATCAACCCAAATGGATGGGTTCGAACCTAACGAGGATTTGGTTGAGTCGCAGCTGATCCAAGACCGTTGCATTAACCATTGGATCGATTACCTAGATGAGGACAACCTATTGTTCTTCATGTCGCATTTGATAGTGCAACACCGAGCAAAGCCCCTCATCCTTGTTTTGCTCACGATCTAGGAATTAACAATGTCTACGAGAAGCTACGAAGTCCCTTTAGAAACAAATATGTTCGTTTCCAACTTGAAGGCCTTCAGCATATTCTTGCAATTTTGCCTTAGTGGCTGCACAATAAACCTTAATAGGTTCTACCTTCCTTGGTGAACATCACCATCCCATGGAAGCCCTGATCAAAACGTATGCCTAAGATCTTGATCCATGACAAACAAAGAACTACATTCATCCCTTTCATGCTTAAGATTAGTAAAGGAAAGATAATGGAACAGTTATCTTATCCACATAGCAAAGGCAGGTGCTACTTTGATGTGGCACTACGAAGTGTCAATCAAAGACATGGATGAAAGCAGATGATCATGGTTTAGAAGGTTTGTCTAAGGAAGGCTTTATCTTCTTTGCAAGAGATTTATCAGTACTATCACCTACAATAAATCAACATTACTCCAAAATAAATGAATTAGATAAATGTTTTTATTGCAAATTTCACCATGGTAAAGGTTGCTTGATTTGTTTATATGTTTAAAACATGCTCATTTTTTTGTTGATTTTAAAGAAATTGAAAATGCCAAATTTTTGTCTAATAGTCGTGACATGGGAGAAGATGTTACTCTAGGTTTTGAACAATATCATTATATTGAAAGTCAAAGAAATTTGATCACCTTGTTATCGTGATTCTTCTCCATTTTATGTAAATATGAAGTTAGTATTAAACCGAGGATGTTCCTTTGTAGATCTAGAGTATGGTAAAAGTATTGGATGCTTAATGTATGCTATGACACGTACTGAGCCTGATATTGTGTATGTAATGGGTAAATCGAGATGGTATAGAAGCAAGCAAAGTAAGGACTACTTACATAGTGTTTATTAAGTATTAAAATACTTGAAAGAAATAATTTAATATAGCTTATTCTACAATAAAAGTTTTTTAGTTTCAGAAGGATATTCACATGTTAATTAGGTTAGCTATTGAGAATACCATCATTGGACCTTTATTATTGGTGAGCAAATAGTTTCTTTGGGTTTCAAGAAATAAATATACATAGCCAACTCAAGCATATTTGCTGAGTTCATAGCTCTAGCTAGGGAACGTAAAAGCATAATGGCTTAAAAATATGCTTCATGGGATTTCTATATGGCCAATGCCTATAACACTCATATTTGAAAAATTGTGATAGCTAGAGTAAATTATCAAAAGTTTATTACCAAACATATAAGAAAAATCTAGATATATTAGTCTAAAGTATCACTATGTTAAAGATCTTGAGTAATTTCTATTAGTTAAACATCCTTGGTAAAACAATACATCATCATTTAATAAGAAGTCAGAATACAAAGAGGATTCAATTTCTACCAAGTGGCGAAGATGTTTTACGACAGTGGAAAGGTCATAAGAACAATGTATTTGAAAAATATCAAGTATAGAAGATAGTACTATCACTATTAAGTGGGAAAAAATGTCATCTTTTTAGCTTCTCTATTGAAAGACTTTATTAGCTCACCATAATCTTGACATCATGTACATTGAGAAGATATGTGACAAAATTTTATCATTTATAAAAGAGAAGGATGAGAAAATAGATGATAATATCATGAAGGCATTGGGGTGAATGAGTACATTGCATGTGAAAGCTTCTAATACTGAAAGTGATATTGTGATCTTACCGCATACTTCTTACCAGTAAAAAAAAGAGAATAAAGACAAATTTCTTAGTACTTTACAGTGTATTAAGTTACCTATTGAGTTTTCACCATATATATCTAAAAAGTAATAGTACATGAGTATTATTTGGTTGAAGAGTCACGATTGTCATGTTCTAATGTAATATCTCATTCCAATGGCTATGCATAAGAATGCACCAAAGGAAGCAACAATTACCATAAATGAGTTATATATATATATATATATATATATATATTTGTGCTCAAGGATAATTGATATTCAAAGAATTATGTACATAATAACAATCAAATCAAAGGATCTATTGGATACATAATGAAAGAAATGCAGATTTGTGTGCATGATATTTGAATGAAGAAATTGAGACAAAAGTGAATAGCTTATTTACATTTGAAGAAGATCCAATTGCTAAAGCATATGTTATATCAAGTGTTTATGAAATGAAGACAACCCATAGATTCATCCTTTTCAGCACATCAACAATTGATGATTTTATATTCTAAGTATGCTAATATAGTATTTTTAAACATTATTTTCCTTTTTCAATATGTTTACTGATTGATTTCCATTTATAGGATATATAATACAATCTTGTAGAATCAATATCCTAATGATGCTACAAATATACTTCAACAAAAGCTACATGAAAGGTTTGTCGATTGGTTTCAGGATTATGTAAGTATGTTTTGCATCTTTTCATGATTATGTAACTTGTTTGAATATAATTTGTAACCATCACTTACGTATATATATATATATATATATATATATATATATATATATATATATATATATATATATATATATATATATATATTGTATATACAAGTACGTACCGATGATGTCCCTTAAGATATTTATTTGTTCTAAGACCTTTAAATTTTGTTGCATGATATAAATTGGTATAAATTTGACATTTGAATGCTATAAAGTGTTCGTCATACACAAAATAGTGGTGTTGCAACAATAGATAGACTAAGAGGCAATCATTATAGAGTTTTGGAAGATATTATTGAAGTTTAGTATTTGTCTAAACCTTCTTTCTTTTTGTTTAAGTTTCTTTGGTATGATATGAAAGTCAGATATGCAATATATGAAATGAAGTTGAAGTCGGTATGTACCTCTAAGCAATCACATCATGGTGAGCTATATATATATTCATGACAAGTAATTTAAGTATGGTACTCAAGAGACCATGTTTGCTTATATATCAACATGCACAATATCTTTATTTTAAATTTAATAGTATTATGCTTCTACAAGCCAGAGAAAGACGTGTTTAGATTAGGAGGAGGAACCAAGTATTTTAATTGTCTATTATTTTATTATTTGTAAGTATATTTTTACAAACATCAAACTAACCTATACATACACTACCTTTTAGGTACAAATATCAATGATCAATCACAAACCAAAAGATGAGTGACAAGGAAAATGTGTTACTATTCTAGAATTTGAACTCCAATATGAAATGAAGGATATAAGATGATGTCATGGAGAAAGAGAAGAATACGAGACAAGGAACACAAAACTTCTTTCCAAAATTTTTTGTTTCCAAATGGAGAAACATGATCAATTTTAGTTAGTGGTGGTGAGGTCATGGGGACTAATGTGTAGGAAGACACAAAACTTTTTTGCAAAATTGTTTTCTTTTAGTTGGAGAAAGATGACTAATTTTAGGTAGTGGTGGCGAGGTCCTGTTCAGTAATGCAAAGAAGGTGTTGCATGCACTTTAATGTTATACAAAAATGGATCACATCTTTTCAATTTATGAAACATGCAAAGAAGGAAATGCAGAAAGAGTTCTTAAAAACATTTGGGCAAAACTCAAGTTAATATATAACTTTTAGTTACGTATGGCTACATGCATTATCTTTAGTTCATCGTATGCATACATATATACATATAACAATATATATTAATATAGATATATGATCTAATATGCTTCACTTTTTATATTGATATAGGTCACCAGTAAGCATATAATAATATATATTAATATAGAAGTAACTGCTTATATAGACTACTACAAAGATAAAATGATTGTATAGGTTTTTCATAAAGAAACTGGGATGCCTTGTGTAAGTATTTAGTTTAACTTTTTTTGTATATATGTTTTCACCTTTTTTAGTTTATCATATAACCCAATATTTTTCTTTAATAGAACAAATGTTTTTTAATATGAAAATATTCATTATAAATCAAGTTCATCAGTTACCACTACTTTAAAAAGAAAGCAATACAACATGTTCATGATAAGTGTCATGACAGGTATGATAGAGGTTTGGGTATTAGTACATCCATGTGGACAAATAAAACTACTTTTGAGAGCAACATGGAACATCAATATAGTCATACTCGATTTAATAATATGAAAAATCATGTAAGTTTAATATTAATCTACTTTTGCTAAAGATCGTACTATTGGAGAAATTAACTTTAAAGTGTGATTGATATAGATTTCAAGAATTTGAATTGCATCGAGGATTTAGTTCATCTTGTAACTTAAGCATTTAGTTCACAATGAACACATATATTGAAAACATCTTTCATATATCCATTGCTTCTGTTATGCATTACTTAATTTTGTACTTGTTCTTTTAATTTTTAATTTTGAGGAACCATGAAATCGTAGGGAGCCTTGAGACCAATCACATAAAAGATATGTTAAATCATTAGTCTTAGAAATTATCTTTGTAATGTACATATGTATGCTTTTTTTCTTTGTACTTTGTAACCCTTTAAAGAAAACAATGTAGTGTTCTTACTTTGTAATTGTGTGATTTAATTTATATTGTTATGTGTTATACTTATTTCATTGATTGTTGTTATATAGTATGCTTATCTTGGTTATACCAATCATTGCACAAATTCTAAAACTTTGAATGTAATATAGAAAAGGAGGCTGGTCTCATACGATATTCTAACTATTCCAAATAGTTGGAATATGAGCAAGAACAATTGAAATAAGATAATTCTTATTGTTCCTCCATTTCATTTCAGGATGCCAAATTGCAACTATCCAACCTAGTTAGGTCTATTGTGAACAGTCAGAATTTAATTTATTTTGATTGTCTATATGCGTATTCTGATGGTTGTTCATAGACGCAATAATAATCAATTTTGACAATGCAAAATAGTCGGATTATGTTTGTAACATTAGGAATATACTGCATTCTGACTGTTGTTTCAGCATAAATATTCCAACTGTCTTGAGTAAGAGTCTCCTTATTTTGATAAAAATGTTTCTAGCGATCTCTTTCTGACTATATGAATAATAAGAAGTATCTTTTCCGGCTATTTTCGACAGTCCGAATAAGTTCATCAACAACCGTTAGAGTTAGGTCCTAATGTAGAGGTAAATGCTTTTACCTATTCTACCACTTCAATCCATTTTCTCATGTTTCTTAAATAGAGCTAGTGTTTGAAGTGACTTTGTGTTAACAGAGACAAGTCATAACTGATTAGTTACTTGGAGCTATTGTACTAAGGGGCACTAAGTGAGTGGTAGCTACACATTGCATGAGGAGAAAGAGCCGTAACAATGGCTTTTGTCATCAATTACTTGATGTTGTTGTACAAAGGCCCACGAAGTGAGTGTTAGCACCATGCTTTATGAAGTGGCAGAGGCATAAGGATGGTTTCTATCTTTTGTGTTCCAAAAGGTTTGGAGGGCTCACCTGAACCTGGCTCTACTCAAACATTGGCCACCTTTTGCATTTTTGCTCCTCCCTCCGGTGCATGTGGCTCATATGACCCAAGTTTTTCAAACTCTTTTAGAAAATTCTTCCCCTTCCATAAATCTTCATAAGTTCCCTTTTTCAAATTTGTTTTAAAGAGGAAATCTTTTTTAATTAATTTTTGAAAACTGTAGATTTTATGCATGGAAATGAGAGCTTTCAAATCAGTTTTGAAGTTTTCAAGGATGAACATCATTGCACATCCCTCATAGATTGGTTCTTTAACCTGGCCTAGGAGTGACCTACACCTGACGATGAATGCGTGCGCATCCTCGTTAGGGGCTTGCTTGATATCTCTCAAAGTATTGAGAGTGGACGTAACTTCTATGTTGTGAGAAAATCTCTGCATAAAACAATTTGTCAACTCTTCAAAATTGGTGAATTGGCTTAGGTTGTAGGAAGCTAGCCATTTAGAAGCATTTTTCTTTAGAGAGTGGAGGAACCAGTAAACACATTTGGAAGAATCTTTCTTTTTTTTGTATGCCCTTCGAGAGAATAGTTGGAGATGAGATCGTGGATCTCCATTTCCATCATACTAGTGAAAGCTCGGTATTTCATCGTCACTATCCATTTGGTAATCAGAAGGTAGAAAGTAGGATAGTGCGTATGATCTCTTTTCTCTTGTTTGGCCTTTCAAAAGTTGTTGTAAGGCTTTTCGGTCTCTAATGGTAAAGGACTTGGGTTCTGGTTCTTCCTCAAATTTGGAAGTTACCTTAGGCTTTCTTAAATGGTTGGATTTTCTATGAGCTCTAGGTTTCTTACCATGAGAGGAGCAAGATTCTACTACTTTGACTTCTTGGCTTAAACCAACAATCTTTTCCTCCATCTCCTTCATTATTTCCCTTTTTATAGAGGCAAGCATGTCCTCTTTTGAAACCTGTTTGAAAACTTGCTCGTAGAACGTGAGACCCGACTTGACACTTCACAAGATCCCTCTGAACTAGACATAATTAACCTGTGTACAAGAACTTATCATGATTTTAAAAAGCATATTTATTTTGCAAACTTATAACGGATTCAAATAAATTCCTAAGACTCAAGTCCCACCGAGCGTGCCAAATTTGTAGACATGAATTTTTATTTCAAAACCTATAAAGATTTGAAATTAGATTCTCGAACTATATCGCTTGTAAGAGTGTGCCAATTAATTTACTCAAACTAACAAAGATACAATTTCTGACTTTATTAGACATTTGTGGATAAGTGAGTTCTTATCGATGTAGGCTTCTTCCACCGATGCTCAAGGGTCAGCCTAGATGCTTGAAAAATTATTTGAAATCTGTTAAATTTCGAAAAAGTAAAATCTCAATTTGAAAGTTTGAAGAAATCGTGATTTAGTTCTTGACTTTGGAAAATTTTAGGCTCTAAAAAACAGAAACTGGTTTTGTTTTGAAAGACCTATTCTCTAATTCTTTTTAAAATATTTTTTAGTTTTTAAAAATTCTGCAAATTTAACATAGGACAAACATGTTTGTACAGAATCAGAAAATATTTTTGTTTTACATTCTAATGCTACAGATTATCATAATTAAATCTAGAACTACACATCATTGAGGTACTCAGAATATACCTATACCAGAATAGTAGAAGTTTATAAAAACCAAGATATTTTGGTACTAAGACCTTAAAATTTTGTGAAATTGGTCTTCTTGGAAAGGTATATATGTCAGATTTCCAAAGAGACTATTTTCAATTGATTTGGCTTACTATGCTCAGAGATATTCAAGAAATAGCAGACATATGTTACAGAAAATTTTGACTTTCCAGAACCTGCTCTGTTTTTTATAAATCTTTTCAGATTTAATTGACAATGTTTAATAAGTCCTAAAATCCTAAAAATTTTATCAGATGTCCGTGTGTATGTCTAGTTTGGATAAACCAAATCTTGACTTGATTGGAGTATCAGATAATTACAGAAAAAAATCCGTGATCAGTCATATGCAGAGTGCAGTTTCGAAATTCCTGATTTTCAGCAAGAGTGTGTGTTCTAGTTTCAACTTAAACAAACCTGTAGCTTAATAATCACCCTTAATTCATGGAAGAAAAGAGGTTTACAATCTTCAATCATCCATGGAGTAGAAAGAATTAAAAGAAAAAAACATCAAAGGATCGTTTGTTTTCATCAATACATTCACTGAAATATGCAAACTTAGCCTGACTTTCCACCTGTTTCACTTACCGTAAGATGAAGGAAGGAAGATGACTTGTGGCGGTCGGCAGCGGAGGTTCTGTAACGGATGTTCAGAGGCTGGCAATGGCCTCTTTCTTCCTTCTTTCCCTCTCTCTCTCTCTCTCTCTCTCTCTCTCTCTCTCTCTTTCTCTCCTGCTGGACTGTCCACCGTGTTAGGATCTGTAGCTGCGGTAAAGGATGGAGTTTGGGAATCAGTGGCTGATGGTTTGCAGACCTCTTGAGCCCTTTTTTATAGGCCATGAGTTGCCTATCATCTGCAACTGTTGATAAGGCAACTTGCCTTATTATGTTTGGCTGTAATAAAGCAAGAGAGTGTTGTCCAAAGTCTTCCAAATCCAACCGACAACTGCTGTTGTTCATGCTGAAATCAGAATGGTAAGTTTTGCTGATTTTGGTAGCTGATCCCATCATCACGATGAGGTCATCTAAGTTTCCAAGTTGCTGGAGAAACACATTTATCTCAGAAGCTTTATGCCATCATGAACATCATTGTGCAACCTCGAAGCTATTACGGATTCCCTTCAAAAGCTTTCGATTGATTGGAGTTTGTTTGAAATTCTTTCGGTTCTCTCTTTTAAGTATCGTATAACAATCATTTTGCTTCCATGTTCATCAACCAATCATCCAATCTTTTAAATGTTTTTCTCTTTTTTTAGAAGTCATGACATTCGAAGTGGCACACACCACACTAAAGAATAGACACTAATTGTAATGCCCGGTTGGTATTTCATCATGCCTTCTTGCAACCTTACCATAATTGATGATGGCTGCAATTGGGAATATGCTGGAACTGGTTTTTGAGAGCTTACCAAATCAGCTCCTTTGTGATCGTGTTGTCCATATTGAGGTCAGTCAGGACTCGAAAGGTAAGTTTTCTTACTAAATCTTGTTGAATGCGGCCAGCCCTGGTATGGTGAGCTGCCAAGTGCGACTGAAATCTACTGAACCTGCTTTCCTTTGTTGCTAGCCTTCTTCAACCTTGATGGAATCAGCTGAACTTCAAAAGGTAGGTGACCTCCAATTGATGAAGTCATCCAAGTATGGTATGTGGCACGTTGATTCTTTGTAGCTACTAAATCAGGTCATGCTCAAATCATTCAACCCATGACATAGTGACTTACCAAATCGAGCATTTAATGGCTACCTTCTTGTTGTCATGTTGAAATAATCTGGCATATAACGTGGTGACTTACCAAATCGAGTATTTAATGACTCCGTATGGTAAGTATGCTAGTCAACTAATGTTGAAATTAGTAAGCCAATAACTGCTCATATCTTAACAAGTTAGGCCACTTTCCTTTCTCTTGAATGTCGTCTTTACTTTCTTGGACGTCGATCTTCCTTTCTGGATGTCGACCTTCCTTTTCGAGTGTTAACTTGCTTTTTGAACGTCGACTTTTCGTTTTTGAATGTCGACTTTCCTTTCTAATACCTGAAACTAAAAATGACAGGTTACCTTGCACAACAACAACAAAATTGGTATGTGCACGATCATTGCCTTTTTTTGTTCATGCCATCTCCTCTTTTCGAGGAATTTGCCTCCTTTCGGCCCAAATTTATATATGGCAGGTTTCAAACACTTTATAAAAAAAAACATTTGATATTTGAAAACATCAAATTTAATGAAATCTTCAAATATTGCTTTGGAAAAGCACTGGGTTTTCATTCATAGTTTTTTGTAAAGGTGACCTACTTTTGCTCCGTGAGTTAGTGTATAACCACCTTGACCATTTAACCCTTCTCATGGGTGTGGGGTATCGAACAACTTTAACCACTTCAATGGGTGTAAGGTGTCGAACCACTTTAACCCTGGGTATCAGTGCTTGGAATGAGACCCTTCTCAATCAGGCGAATTTTTGAGGTCTGGTTTGATTTAATTTATTTTTGAATATCAGGGGTTTTGGAATTTCATAAATTTATAATTTGCAAACATTTTGGGTTTGATTGCCAATGTTACCTTTTTCATTTGTTTATATAAAAGGAATTGTTTGAAATCATCATTTCTTTGAAGGCAATCACTTAAAAAGGCAAAATCATCATTTTTATGAAATTTTGTCCAAATTCGAATTTTTCTGAAAGGGATGCAATATTCCATCATTTTGAGGCTGCTATAAAATTTTGATACCAAAACAAACTCATTTGATGCATTTTAAAAACCCAAAGCTGCCAAAAATAACCAATTTTCTAGAAGGTAAAATTTTTTTATTTAATTTTTTTTTGGGTGTTTACACATCTATTAGTTCATGGAAAGAATTTTTGAATGAAGTAGTATCATCAACCAATTCAGGGTCTATAGGCTATTTGGATTTAAGATAGTTTTGAGACAAAGATACCACCGTCACCTTTGACCTTGTTTAATAAGGATGTGAAGACATTTCAACTTTTGAGAAAATCATAACACCCTAAAAATATCCAAGTGCTAATATTATATGTAAGTGTGATATAAAATATAGAATCCAATATACATCAAATTGTTATGCAAGTGTGTACAACTAAGTGAATGCATGCAACAAGTGTGAATTATTCTAGGTGCACCTTGTATGAGGTGTGGAAAACAATTATGCTTACAATCAAAATAAACAATAAACTCTGTATCTCAGTCACAGATAGTGTCTCAAATTTTAGAATAGCATTCGGTTACAAAATTTCTCAGGTTTTATTTTGACCATTCAAAGACCCAAAAATGCAAACAAAAATTTTCAATAAAACTTCAGACCTAATCCTCACTTGGGTAAAATTTTTAGGATTTTTGGATCCATATAAAACAACCAAAAAAGTACAAACTCCCCTACTGGAAAACATAACCAATTTTGTCTTCACAGTACACTAACTGGTTTGGCCAAGTGAAATGTATACCCTCTTGAAAAAGCAATTTTGAGTGAAAATTGATTTTAAAAAAACTCTAGATTCTGAAATCGCTCCTCCTAAGAGTCTAGGATGACCCTTGAGCATTGGTTGAAGAAGGCCTATGTTGAAAAAAACCTACTTGCCCACAATCACCGAATAGTTAGATAAATCTCTTTACAAGTTTGAGTAAACTTGTTGGCACGCTCGCACATAATTTTTGCAAGCAAAGTTTTAAGTTCATATAAGACCAAATATTTTGTTTACATAAATAAAATGGCACGCCCAGTGGGACTTAGGTCTTAGAGGAGTCATTTTGATCTTGTCACATTCTTTCAAAACAAAGTTAATCCCAAAACTTTATTCTAAACTCTTTTGAAAACTTGGTTATAAGTATGAAATTTTCAAGCAGCTACCATGTCAAGTTCAGAAGGATCAATTGGGGATATATTAAGTAAAGCCTCATGAAGCTTTTGTTTCGAAGTCTATGTAGATGTGAATTTTTGTTTCGAAGTCTATGTAAAAACTTGAAACTAAATTCACAAACTACGAGATTGCAAGCGTGCCAACTAGTTTGCTTAAACTAGCAAAAATGATTTCTGACTTCTTTAGTGATTGCGGGTAAGTGAATTTTTTTGCCATAGATCTTCTTGAACCGATGCTCAAGGGTCGATCTAGGCACTTTGAAATTTGTTTGAGATCCGGTAAGTTTTCAAAATCCAATTTCAATTCTCAAAAGTTTTGTAGAAATTGTGATCTTAATTCTTGAATGAAACATTTCAAATCCTGAAAAATAGAAACTGGTTCTATTTTTAGAGATTTGTTTTCTGATTTTTTTTACAACTTCTGATTCTCCAAAAATTCTCAAAATGTTACATAAAGCAGAGTTTGATATGGAAATTCAGAAACTATTTTTATTTTGATTTTAAGTGTTGTAGATGTGTGCAATTAAATATGAGAATATACCTTACTTTGCTATTCGGGACAGATCTATGACAGAGAAATAGAGGCTTAGAAAAACGATTGTATCTTGGTACCCAGATCTCTGTGAAAACAACAATATTGTGTTGTCCCGTATTGGGACTTGACTCATTTGTACATCTTCACTAGGTAACCTAGAATACTTTTAATTAGGATACCTAAGTGATGAATAGAGTCACATGAGTTATGAATGGACTGGTAACCATATGGGACTAGGTTCACCCAATTCAAGTGAGTTAGGTTGTAGTGTAGTTCAACAAGTTGGCTCGACCATGACACCAAACAGCCTGTGGTGCAGTAAGATGTCCTGACCATGGCACAATAAAGCAACCCGTGATGCAACAAGTGGGCTTGACCCTGGCACAAGAGGCTGACCGTGGTGCAACACGATGGCTTGGCCATGGCACAACAAAGCAGCTCATGGTGCAGCAAGCTGGCCGAACTAAGGTGTAATGGGTTGAACCAAGCCATGTGACCAGTTGGTCCATGGAACAAGCTAGAAAAGAATATTCCCAAGATATTTCCTTGCCTAGAAAGTTCTTGGGCCAACCAAGAAGTTTATAAATACCTGCCTTGGGTTGAGTATTGGAGGAGGAATCAAAGAAAGAAAGAGAGAGAGAAAGAGAGAGAGGCCACGAGTGAAGAAGCCAACCCAAGAAGGAATTAGGCCAAGAAGAAAGAAGGAGAAAATCCCCAATTCCCCCTTTTCTTTTCCATTTTCTTGTTTGTGCATATTGTAAGCTTGGAGTCCTTAACTCCAACCTTTTCTAAGATGAAGAATTACAATAATTTCGTGGAATGTTATTGTGAAGGAGGATCGTCTAAGTCCAAAAGCTTGAAAGGGAAAACCATAGGTAAGAGGAATCCGCCATTCATATGATATTTCATTTTTTATACTTCAATATATGTTATATCTTATATATTCTCATTTGTTTTATACTTATATATAATATCATCTCTTCTTCCCTTTCTTCGTTGTTTTGATTGCTTCCAATTTAATTCAAGAAGCTATAAGAGGAACATAGTTGTCACGTTTATATATGATGACATGAGTATGTAATCACTCTTATGCTGGATTAATTACCTATAAGTTTGTGTTGTTGGATGGTATTAGGCTATGATTATATATATCTTTCAAGAGAGTAATCCTCCTCTTGAGAGATGCCCCAAGAATTTACATGTAGATGAGTTTTTCTCGAACGAACATAAGACTATAGATGTGAATTTTTATTTCGAAGTCTATGTAGAGACTTGAAATTAAATTCTCAAACTATGTCGTATGCGCGAGCGTGCCAGCTAGTTTGCTCATACTAGCAAAGATTGATTTCTGACTTCGTGTAGCGATTGTAGGTAAGTGAATTCTTTTTGACGTAGGCCTTCTTGAACGGATACTCAAGGGTCAGCCTAAACGCTTTGAACATTGTTTGAGATCCGATAAGTTTTCAAAACCAAACTTCAATTTCAAAAGCTTGACAAACGTGATTTTACTTCATTACTCAAAAACATTCCAAGTCTTGAAAACAGAAACTGGTTCTATTTTCAAAGGTTTGTTTCTGATTTTTTTAGATAGCTTCTTAATTTTTAAAAATTCTTAAAATTTATAGAAAACAGAGTTTGATGTACAGATTCATAAACTATTTTTATTTTAATTTGAAATGCTTTAAATATATATAATTAAATCCAAAAATGTACCCCACTCAGGTTTTTGAGACAGATCTATAACAGAGAATCAGAAGTTTAAGAAAACGATTGTATCTTTATGCTTAGATCTTCGATTTCTATGAAATTAGTCCTGTTGTAAAGCTATAGATTTCAGCTCTCCAATGGGACTAATTTCAATCAAAACGTTTCATTGTATACAAAGATATGAGATTATTACCCAACCTCTATTGTAAGAACTTTTGGTTTTATAGATGTTTCGATTTTATTTGATCGTTTCTGATTTTATTCACAATGTTGCATAATCCTAAAATTCTAAAAAAATTTATAGATCACATGTCTTTGTATGTGGGTTAGCATGCAAAATTTCAGCATATTTGGAACAGGGGGTGAAGAAATAAAAATCTTTTATCGGATGTGTATAGAGTGAAGAAAACAGATTTTGAGTTTTTCAGGATATATGCGTGCTTTCGTCCGAATTAAAAACAATCTACAACAATTTAAAATAAACAAAATTATAATTATAACATTGGCTTAGAGGGTATTAGGAGGTATATGATCTTATATTATATGTTGGAGTAGAAAAGATAAAAAATCAATCACATAATATATAGTATATGAATGAAAAAGAGACAGGACAACATATGATCCTGAATTAATACATTAATATGGAGACATGAGCTCCTTAATTATAACCCCATTAATCTTAATCAAAAAAGAGAATATAATAATTGAAAAAAACAAGAGACGAAGGGATCTGTGGTGGAAGATGGTGGCCGACGGTGGTTGGCGGCAGTGAAACCCACTTTTCCTTCTTCTCTCTCTCTCTCTTTCTCTCTTTCTCTCCCTCTCTTTCTCTCCCTCTTGCTGCACGAGTTCCCTTAGACTCGATGCTTGGATTGATAATCGGTTGATGATGATGAGATTTGTTGATGCCTTTGCAGCCCACCCTAAAGGGCCTTTTATGGGCAAAAGGTTGCCCATTTGTTGCAACTCTTTTTAAGTTAACTTGCCCAAGTCACATGGAAAGTTACCATGCTTAGAATTGTTGGATTTGCCTGAGCTTATCACGCCAAGTTTGGGAAAGGCAAGTGTGCTTGCTGGATTCGGTCCAAGCTTGAGAAGGTATGGAAATCGATCCATACTGAATGAATCAGCTGATAACTGCTATTTGGTCCACCCTTTCTCCATAGGAAACTCGCTAGGGAATCGGCCTTGTCTGCACCAGGTGATTTCTCATTTCTTGAATTCCAAACCAATAAGACCTGAACCTTACCTTCCATGTAACGTTCACCTGCTGGAACAGAAGTATCATATGTGGTGATGACCATATTGCTAGATTCGACCATGGCTAGGAAGGTTGCTAGATTCGGCCATGGCTAGATTTCCTTTGTTGATGCCCACTTACTGAACTTGAACTCAGAATGGTAAGTGGATGTTGCTCATTTGGTGAAGCTTGAGAAGGTAAGTGGTTGAATTTGACAAGGACTTAGAAGATTGGAATTCGGCTGGCTGGCCTTGTTGTTGTCCAATGACCTATCAACTTGGGTCAAAGAGAGTTGCATTCAGTTACTAAAAGCGGCTTAAATTGGGAAAGGCAAGTTGTTGCCCACTTGCTAAAAATCAACTCGGGCTACCTTGTAATGATGTTGGCCTTCTTCCTTCTATGTTCAAGTCGGCTGCACTTGGTAAAATGCTAGAGCTGAAAAAGGCAAGTGGCTTTGCAACCCTCTTCCACTATGCTGAGGACGGTTGGGACTTAACATGGTAAGTTGCTGGCCATGTTGCTGAATTCGGCCAATTGCATGGAAAGGGAAGTGGCTGGTCCCATAATGCTTGATTAGTTGTTGGTTTATTCATTCCATGTTGGAGTTTGGTAAGTTTCTTTCTGGTAGCTTACCAAATCGAGCATCACAACTTACGAAATTGATCTACTTTCCTTTTTTGAACATTGACTTTCCTTCTTTGATGCCGATCTTCCTCTCTTAAACACCAACTTTCCTTCTTATATGTCGACCTTCCTTTCTTGAACGCCGACCTTCCTTTCTTGAACACGAACTTTCCTTTTTGAACGTCGACTTTAATTCTTGGGCACCGACATTCCTTTCTAATACTTGGAACTAAAATGGTAGGTTACCTTGCCCAATAATGTTGAAATTGGCAAATACTTCGTCGTTGCATTTTTTGTTCATACAATCTCCTCTTTCTGAGGAATTTGCCTCCTTCTGGTCCGAGTTTCATATATGACAGGTATGGTTTCAAACACTTTCTTAAAAACTACTTTTATATTTGAAAACGTCAAATTTAACGAAATCTCTAAATATAATTTTTGGAAAATACTCGGTTTCATTTCCAATTTTTGTTTGCATGGGTGACCTACTTTTGCTCCGTGAGTTAGTCTTTAACCACCTTAACCACTTTAACCCTTTTCATGGGTGTAGGGTATCGAACCACTTTAACCACTTTAACTGGTGTAGTGTATTGAACCACTTTAACCCTTGGGTATCAGGTCTCGAAATGAGACTATTCTCAACCAGGTGAATTTCTGAGGTCTGGTTTGAATTTAATTTGAACTTCCAGGGTATTGAAATTTTGTAAATTTATAAATTTGCAAACATTTTTGGGTTTGATTCCCAATGTCTCTATTACATCATGAGGGGAGATAAAGCTCTATTAATACAACCCATTTTGAATTGAATATGAAAAAGAGATGGAGATTAATCAAGTTAGAACAACACTTACCTAGATTCCCAAGAAATTGGCCTCCAAAGATGGTGCTCAGCCCTCACCTTCCCTCTTTTTCACTCGATTTTCTCACCCCAAACCCAAATGGCAGCACTTGCCTTGATCCTAGCACCCTCTTCTCTCTCTAAGACTCTCCCTAACACCCTAAGATCACTCACAAAACCACCCAAGGAGCAGCACTTTCTTCACTCTTTGCAAGATGGGAGAACACGTCCCCTCTTGGCCTTTATTTATAGGCCAAGGGAGGCCTCTCTAGTCCCTTCTTTAGGGCGGGTGGCCCAAGGCCCATACCCAATCCAATTCTTCACCATGTTCACGTGGAAAAGAGAGAGGAGTGGTTCCCTTTTGGTTAGTCATGGACCAGCCCCATGTGGGCTGGTTTTGGTCTTGATTGAGTGCACCTAGCCATGGCCGGCTAGGTGCTTGAGCCCTCTAAGTTCAAACGGTTGGTCCTTGCTTCTTCAAGTGGCTTGCTTGGTTGATTTAATCAAGGCTAGGTAGGCATGTGATTTGGTAAATTTTTGGCCTAAGGATATAGAGTAAACGAGGCTAAAAAAATTCCGATATTGGTCGAAAAATATTTGATTCAAACAAGGCTTTATGTTTAATTCAAGTCAATCATGTCTAGGACTTGGTTGAAGTGGGCTGGATTTGATAAGGCCATCTACTTTAATTTGATCTTGGATGAGGATATGCTTTGACTTGATCTCCTTCCTTGATTTTTGGCTTGTCCTTCATGAAACTGTCTCTGGCTTTAAGCGAGCCCCACCTTTCAACCTACTTTACTCCAATCTTCTAAGCTTTATACTTTTCACTTTAACTTTAAACCTTTTAAAATCTTCATTTTTAAAGCTAAAAGGTTTAAAACAAGTCAACTTTTGAATTTTGGAGTATTTTTAAAAAAAAATTATTTAGGGTGTTTACAATCAGTATCATGCTAAGAAAATTCCCTAATAGTGGAGCCAAGTACCAGTTTGGTTCAATCACCCATTGCCACTTCTTGGTGAGTAATTTAAATATTGAAAGTCTAAGCTTGCTTCATGGTGAGAGTCCTCTCAATAGTCGCCCTTAGGTGAATCATCATCGGCTTGTTGTGCTTCATCATCGATGTCCATGGGGTCATGATCACATCTCTTGTCTCTATTGCTATAGTCATCTAATAATGCATAATCTTCAACAAGTTCCTTAACTCCCCCTTAAAAATCATTGTTGTCATCATTAGTGATGGACTTCTAATTATCGGGAGCCCACCCATGTGCTTATGGTGAGACTCTAACATGCAAGCAATAATGTAGGTATATTCTTAAGTAATCATACACCTTATTGGTAGCATGTGTTAGCATATTGTCTATATCATTATTACTATATCCGATAACATAAACCCTAGCTATGATAAGTAGTTATTGGTCGAGCTTTGGCAGGGTTCATGAGAAAAGAAATATTGTCCACCAAGCCGCTTCCTTGTTGCATGGTTATCGATAGATACGAGTTACAATTGGGACTCTCATATAAGGGAATTCACCCCGCCCCCTGGTTAGATGGCTCAAATTACCTGATGAATCAACATGGGAGGTAGAAGTGTAAACACCCAAAAAAAATTCAAAACTTTTTAGAATTTTTGCTTTTTCCAAGAAAATTGTGGTTATGGGTCTTTTAAGGTTTTTCAAATAAAGATACCTTAAACGAACCCATTTTCACACCAAAATTTTGTACGAGTCTCAAAATAAGAAAACTTTACACCCCTCTCAAAAAAAATTCAATTTTGACAAAAACCCAAAAAAAATGATAGCTTTGCCCCCAAGGCCAAATTGGCGAAAGTTTGTAGTTAATGCTTGCCTATAAAGAAATGATGGTTTCAAACAATTTTCTTCAAAGAAACAAATGAAAATAGGACATTGGGAACCAAATCCACAAAATGTTTGCAAAATGACAATTTCACAAAATTACCAAAACCTTTGAAATTCAAAAACAAAATAAGTCCAAAACAAGACCTCAAAAACTAATCAAATCAATGATAGTCCTACACTGGGACCCTACACCCATCCAAGGATTAAAGTGGTCTGAGAGCCTACACCCAAAGGTTAAGGCAGTTTAAGACCTTACACCTATTAAAGTATTAAAGCGGTTTGAGACCCTATACCCATCAAAGGATTAAAACGGTCCAAACGGTTAAATACTAACTCACAGAGCAAAAGCAAGTCACCCATGCAAATAATACTGGGGATGGGACTTAGTTGTGCTCCAAAAAGAATATTTGAAGATTTCATTAAAATTTGATGTTTTCAAATATATCTCAAAAGAAATGGTTTTAAAGAATAAAAAAAGAAATATTTAAAACCATAAAATGAAATCTTAATTGAATCAAGCGAAACAAAATCTCTAGAGTCTAGGGTGTAGGGTCAACTAAGCCCATTGGTGCCCAAGTCCTCCAAGGCTACTGATCAAGGTCAATTTTTTCCCCTTTCTTCTTTCCTTCTTCAATTCTATTTTATTAAAAGTGTAATTAAGGAGCAATTATCTTCAAAGCATTGTAATATTTGAGGGAAATTATTACAAAGTTATATCCAAGGCAACTGGTAGGATCATCCATAATTTGTTTGATTTTTTGTTGCATCTACCTCAATATACATTGTACCTTATACTCTCTCATCTCTTCTATGCTTAAGAGATATTATAATTTTTCTTGATTATTGCACTTCCTCCCTAATTAAATACGAAGCTATAAGAGGGGCATTAGCACCCAAGTTTTATATGCAATGATATGAGTATGTAAATCGCTCTTATTATGGATTAACGGTCTATAAGATTGTGTAAGGGTGGGCATTGGTCTATGATCGCATATATCTTCCAAGAGAGCTTTCTTCCTCGAGAGAGATCACCCCAAGAATTTATATGTAGATGAGTTCCTCCCCAAATCAACACAAGTCCTCAACCTAAATTTCTTTGGATGATCACTAATCTATTAAAGATCAACAAGATGCATTCATTAGCCTCATAAACAGAAAACATTGTTTGGAACGTTTTGTATCAATCAGATCATTAAATTTTTCAGCCCTAATCTGTAAACAAAAAATTCCAAAAGTCGGTTCATACCTCACTCACACACTGTCCAAAAGCCCATAAAATTTTCAAGAATTTCAGGCATAGGTAAGGTCATAAATAAAATTATGAAAACCAAACTCAAACCAAGACAAAACCTAACTGCACTACACATCCTACAATATAGCCTAGGTAAAACTCTCTTAACTCTATATATACAACAACAACAACTAAGCCTTTTCCAATACTAGACAGAGTTGGCTACATGGATTCTTTGTTTCCACAGATCCCTATCGTGTGCCATGTTAGCAATTAACTCCCAATAAGCTAGATCATTCTTTATTTTTTCTTTCCAACACTTTTGTGGTCATCCTCTACCTCTTTTAATACTTTCCAAATTTAGTTTTTCTAACATTCTTACAGGTTCTTCTTTTGATCTTCTTTCTATATGTCCAAACCATCTTAAACGATGCTCTCTCATTTTCTCCTTTATTGGTGTCACTTCTAATTTGTTTCTAATAACCTCATTATGTATACGGTCTTTTCTTGTATGATCACTCATCCATCTCAACATCTTCATTTCTGTCACATACATCTTTTGTACATGTTGATGATTAACTGCCCAACACTCAGAACCATAAAACATGGCAGGCTTAATTGTTGCTCTATAATATTTACCTTTTAATTTTAATGGTATCTTCTTATCACAAAGAATACATGATGCTCCTCTCCATTTTAACCAACCAGCATTAATTCTATGTGTAACATCTCCATCAATTCTTCCATCACTTTGAAAAATTGACCCTAGGTATTTAAAACTTTCCTTTTGGGGAATGCAATGTGTGCCAATTTTAATTTCTATGTCCTCTGAAGTAGCCAAATGATCAAACTTACATTCCATATATTCGGTCTTTGTTCTACTAAGTCGGAGGCCTTTGCTTTCTAATGTTTCTCTCCATAGTTCCAATTTTCTATTAACTTTTTCCTTAGACTCCTCCACTAATACAATGTCATCTGCAAATAACATACACCAAGGTACTTCATCTTGAATATGTTTTGTTAACTCATCCATCACCATTATAAATAAGTATAGACTTAAAGTTGATCCTTGAAGTAACCCAATATTAATTTCAAAGAAGTCTGTCGTTCCTTCATGAGTCCTCACACATGTTTTTGCACCATCATACATGTCTCTTATAAGGTTAATATATGTCAATGGGATACCTCTTTTTTCAAAAGTTCTCCAAAGAACCTCCCTCGGTACCCTATCATAAGCTTTTTCTAGATCAATAAATATCATGTGAAGGTCTTTCTTTTTTGCTCTAAAATGTTCCATAAGACATCTCAAAAGGTGAATCGCTTCAATAGTAGATCTGCCTGGCATGAATCCAAATTGGTTCTCTGTTGTACTTGATACTTGTCTTAACCTACGCTCGATAATTCTTTCCCATAATTTTATAGTATGACTCATTAACTTGATATCTTGATAATTCGCACAATTTTGAATGTCTTCCTTGTTCTTATATATGGGTATAAGTGTACTTGCTCTCCATTCCTTGGGCATCTTTTGGTTTTTCCATATTTTATTAAATAGTCTTATGAGCCAAGTGATTCCTATTTCTCCTAGTATTTTTCAAACTTCTATAGGAATCTCTTAACTCTATATATATTGATTTAAAATTCTGAAAATAGTTTTGTTGAAAAGTTGATTTCTATAGCTTTCCAACTTCACCAATTTCATAAAAATCCAAGGTCTACATGCAAAGATACAAGCATTTTTCTAAGCCTCCGTATTTTTTTCATGGAGTCTATCATGAGTTCCAAGGCTGGTACCATCCCAAAATTAATTCTGCTCATCCTCATAACCAAAAATCAAAAACAAATATTCTAATAAATTTCATACCTAGGCCTAGATTAGTTGATTTTTTTGGGGATTTTTGAAATCCCCTAAAATACCAAAAAAATTAGAAACATCTATTGCTGGAAACAAGATTGGTTCTGTTTTTCAGAACTAAGATTGATTTTGCCAAGAGAATGATGAAACGGTTTTGGGAACTCATTTTGATTCAAAACTTTGTTCAAAAATATATTGTATCATAAATCACTTTTCTAAGTGTCTATGCTGATCTTTGAGTATTGGATCAAAAAGGTCTACGACGACATGAATCTAGTTGTCTACAATCACCAAAGAAGTTAGAAAATCATCTTTGCATGTTTGAGCAAACTTGCCAACATGCTCGCACTTTTGTTTTGTAAATGAGATTTTAAGTAGATCCATAGACTAGAAATTTTATTTATATCAACAAGTAGGTCAACAAGTAGGTCATTGACTAGTATGAGAAAAGGCTTAGTTGTTGTTGTTGTTGTTGTTGTATCAACAAGTAGGTCAACAAATCGATGTAATACGTTGAACCATTTTGATAAATGGATGAGTTTGCAATAGGTTTCTATAGGCATGCAATTCTCATTGACTTAAAAGGTAATAAACCCCAAGTGAGTGGATTTGGGCAACCTTCCCAATAGGTGGTTTGTGGTGTGATGTCCCCGAACAGGTGGTTTGTCATCCAACTAGTGATTGATTCCATCAGTTTTTACTAAAGGATCAATAACTTCATGGGCATTTGAAAAATAATTGCAAGTTGATTTGAAATCATCAATAGTCATTTGTATTTGATTCTATATTTTCTATTGATTCAACGTCTTTAACGGGCTCTCTATCACTAGTTATTTGGTTACTTGGTGGAAATGAAGCACTAGATCAATCGACGACATCATTTGCTTCAAATTCTATAATTGTTTATTCTTCATCAAAGGCAATAGGTAGCATAGTATTCAATTGATCTATAACATGAGTGGTAGCCATATTCACCCTTTCCTAAAATTTTTTGCTAATGCTATATAAGATCCCATTTATGTCTTGAAACTTAGTGGTTGCCTGCAAATTATTGTGTAAGGGTAACCAGCTAAGTAGATAGATTGTAAAGGCAATCACTCTTCAAGAAAACAACAACTTGTCGACCAACATTTCTTAAGAACCATTGCCCCCTGAGCGTGTTAGTATGGGCAACCATTTGGTATGTATTGATCCCTTGTCACCAATCTATGAGGTCTCACTAGGTGTGCCGAAAAGGTATTGTCACTAAAACATGACACCTTGACATGACACAAAGCGCTTGTTGTTTGATTGAGTGTGAGGTATGTCAAATCACATAAACCTTTGCCCTTGAGAGGATCAGAAGAGTTAGGGTCCCTAGGCATCCGCCATAACTTATCCTAGCAAGGATTGATCACAATCAATGCAATGGTGACCTTCAAGAGCACTTCTTAGGCTTGTATAGGTCTTCCTAAGCCTCCTCAAACTCTTTCTTAGATAAGGGCCTATTTTGGGTAAAAAGCTTGGAAAGAACCCGAGTTTGAGTCACCTTGGGGCTGAAATTGGGTTGATCATAGAATATTTGACATTGTCACAATATTTTTTTCATATTTTTGTAGATGTTGTCCTATGATGGAACTTTTGATGCATTGGAAACAAGACACAAAGTCTATCTGATGGACAAAAAATCAAGGGATTCTGAAAAGAATTATAATTTTAGTGATTTTCTAAATCTTATTAGGATACACCAAAGGGAACCACATCCTATGGAAAAATGATGACCCAATTGAGAAGGTCCCTATGTCATAAGAGAGGCAGCAACCCACAATGTATATTGGCTAATTGACGTTGAGAGAAGAAACTTGGCAGACCCTATAAACACCCAATACCTCAAAAAATATCATGTTTAGAGTCTACTATCAATTCTTTTGAAATGATTTTGTAAAAACAAACGTCTTTAGTTTCTTGAAGAGGGAACAAAGTTGAGTATATGTTTCTTAACTAGGAATTAGTGCTTTGTAAAAAGGCGGAGTGTTATCAAAATCATTAAATAATATTTCAAAATTCCTTACTTTACAAGATAGGCCTAGTTCAAAACAACAAAATATTTTCAAATAGTATGTGTCATTATGTAAAAAGGGCATACTTGATTAGATCGAGTATCTAGAGGGATAACTTGTTTTCTCATCTCACTCTCTCCAAAAAACAAATGGGTAAAGGCCCAATGCTTCGAAAGGTAAAAGAAAAGAAAAGAAAGAAAAAATCAACCTCAAATATAGAGGTCTTCCTATGAAAGAAATAAAGGTCTTAAGAAAATCAAAAACTCAAAGAGTGAGGAGGGTTTCCTCAAAATTCTCCTTTGTACCACGAGACAATTTAAAATGGACCATGAAAATTCTCCCTATACCCCACCCCATATCACTTATTCCAAAAGAGAAAAAGTCTATCTTTATAGTCCTAAAGTATGAATAAAATCTATCAATTTGGATCTCATTTTTTTTGACAATTAAGCTTTGTAGTATGAAAATTAGAGTCTTAAAATGTTGTTAAGCTTTTTCAATAATAAAAACCTCCACAGGAATAATGGATAACTAAGTTCGATGTAAAGGAAAATATAGGAGATGCAAGTTTTATCAGATGAAAACTAAGGGAGAACACTTTTCAAAAAGAATTTTGCAAAACCTCAAAACATCAAGAAAATGGGCACAGGGGTCGTCTCACCTAGGGAAACCAACCTTTTTGGGATCTCACCAAGCTCTTAAAATGCCTCATAGGATTTCCAACATACTGCATTCATCCATTGCATCTCATACACCTCATGCTCATGTGCATCGTAATGGTCTTGTTTTCATCAAATCCTTATTCTGGTTGACCATGATTGCTTCTACAAAGATCATTAATATTGAGTCCTCTTTGGTTAGGAGTCCTCTCTTGGAGTTAAGATAGTCAAAGTTAAAGAAATGAGTCCCTTAGCAAGAGAAGGGAAAGTTCATATTCTTAAATAAAATCTTGGTGTTCAAAAGAAGAAAATTTTTGGAGGTCTTATTCTTGTCATTAACCAAATAAACTTCATTAATGATGAAGAAGGGCATCTATAAACACCCAAAATTTTGTAAGAATCTCAAAATGAGGGGTACTTCAAGTCCCAAAAAAATGAACTTTTACAAAATAAAAAAAAGACTATTTTACCCTTAAAACTCTATTAGCGAAATTTTACTATTTTATGCATGATTTCTTCAAAGAAGGGATTGTAGAAGTCAAAATGAGGTATTTGGAACCAAAATAAGTTTTAACTACAAACCTTTGTAAAATAATCATTTTAGCCCAATACAAATATTTCAACTAAAATAAAAAATAGAACAATGGAGGTTAAAGTGGTCAAGTGGAAATTCCAAAATACCCTCAACCGAGGAAGATCTCAGGGCAAGCTATCCTACACCCATCAAAAGATTAAAGTAGTTTAAAAAGGTTAAACAGATAACCCATGGAGCAGAAAATCGAAAAAGCACCAATACTGGCCACCACGCATGCTACCGTCGGTCACCAAAAGTACCACCACGGCACACGCTGGCATGCGACACCTACGTGTTAGCGTGCAGCGCCCATGAGCTGGCACGCATGCACAACGCAAACTTCCATGCACCAGCGCATGCCAATGGCTTTTGCACATCTTCCAACCCTCTTCCTATGTGCCATACATGTCCAACTACTCTTCCCACATGTTAATGTCTCCTAGCAGCTCTACAACAGGGCTGGTCCCTTGATGGATTGGATTTAGGTCCGGGTCAAGCCCTATAACTTGAGAAAATATGGTTTTGTTTGGTGCCTATAAATAGGGTACTTTGACCAGCAAAAAGGGGGATCCCAAGGAAGAAAAGAGACCAACCCAAGAGAGAAGATAACTAGCCAAGGGAGAATCATCCAAGAGAAGAATGAGAGAGACTAAGAGAGAAGTCTTCGAGCCACCTCTCCTCCTCTTTTATTTTATCCCATTTGTTGCAAGCTTGGAGCTCTTGTCCAAAATCATTGTATCTCAAGAGAAAAAAAAAATCATTTTCATGATATATCATTGCAAAAGGAGAATTGCCTGACTCTAGAGCCACGAAGGAGTGGCTATAGGTGAGAAAAATTTTGTTGATTCTTTCCCAATATATTTATATCTTATACTCCCTCTTCTTATTATATGATTATATGATATATCATCCCTTCTCCCATTTCTTCGGTAGATGGTTGTCTATAACTCAATTCAAGAATCCGTAAGAGGGACATAGTTGTCCAATTACATTTGATGACGTGAGTATGTAATCAGTGTTATGATAAATTAATCACCAATAAATTTATATTGGGAAGACATTGGGATATGATTGCATATATTTTTTAAGCAAATAACCCTCTTAGAGGCTATATATATATATGGATGAGTTCCTCCCCAAACTAGCATAAGTTCTCAATGAAATTCTTTGAGTGATCACTAAATCATTAACTTTCTAACTAGATGCATCATTATCTTCTATAAGAAAATTTATGGAAATTTAAGCATCTTGCATAAACCTACTAGATTATCGGATTTTTCTCGAATCCATTTCTGAGAAAAATGATGTCAAAATATTTTGTTAAGTGGTACACCATACGAGGATATCTTTTAAAATTTTCATGAATTTTGAACATGTATAAGGTTAATCAAAAAGATTGTCAAAGATGTGATTCATCCTTGACCAAACCTACCTTTGATAGAAGTCTCGCGACCCTTGTTTCGTAAATGTAATGTAACTCGGCTTGTAGGTACCCAAATCCATCACGGATGGTGTCATTGAAAAGCTAATATTTGTAGTTTTTCATTGTGATAAGTTTCACAAAGATAAGAGATCTATACACTGATTTATAGGCATTTTACTTTTCAGTCACAAGCACTCTCAAAATTCCAGAATACTATTTGGTTGAGAACCTTTCTCTGATTTTTATTTGATTAGCAAAGGGTAAAAAATATAGATAAAAATTGTTAATACTTTCTTAGACAAACTTTTCAAGAGTTTTTTATCTCTAAAAATGTCTCCATAAAATATAAACTCTGTGAAATAGAATCAATTTTCTTTTCCCAAAATGGAACCTAGTTTCAGTCTCAATCAATTTTTTGATCTCTAAAAGAAAACCTCACACCCAATTTGAATCGAAGCTATTTTAAGAAAACTTTGGATTTCAAAATAACTCTTTCTAAGCATGTAGGTTGAACCTTGAGCGTTGTTCAAGAAGGCCTATGTCGATAAAAACCTACTTTCCCACATTCGCCTAAGAAGTTAAAGTCATACTTAAACCTTTGAAAGTTTTAGTAAACTTACTGACATGCTCGTGCACATTTTTTGCAAGCGAAGTTTTAAGACCGTAAAAGACCAAAAAATTTGTTTAAAAGTGCAAATCAGGTTATCTAATTTATATATATACATAGAGAGATGTGAATTTAACTCATGTGGGACACCATCATATAAACAGTCCCAAGCCTGAACGAAGGTCTCGTTTTTCATTTGGCAACCAATAATTCAAGGGCAGCACTTTATCGAACCTCTTATGTTAGGTTGTGAAATTCACCGTCTTCATTGCCCTGGAACCCATAAGAGAACGAAGCTCAAGAGTACTTGCGTTATAATATTCCTGGGGCAACGACCCCTACGAAGTCCATGAGTCGCACCCTTTAGTTTATTGTAGAGAAAGAAGTGACGGGGTATACATTTAGGTGAGACGGGTGTCCATCTTACATAGAGCTCCCGAACTTAAGAAGGAAAAGGTTAAATTTGTTTTGCTATAAGACAGCGCATGGGACCCCCTGGCATTTGCCCAACCCTAAGTAATTGACTGAAAGTCTGAAAACTTGAGAATTTGCTTCACCGTCAAAAGTGCCCTCGTCAGAGTTAAGAGGTTTTAATGTATGCCACCATAATTGGTTCGTTCATGTTTATGGGCAACTGGGTATCATATAGTCTTTCATCCCAACTCATTTAGTCGTAGTAGCTACCTACCTCTTTCTGCATTTATAGATTTCAAACAGTATACAATGTATATATACATGGGCCCGATATGAGATGCTCACTCTAATGTTTGAATAGACTTGACAAATTCCAGGTAAATCGGAACCGACGATTGAAAAGCATTCATTCTGGTTTGTTCAAAGCCATGGCCTACAACCGAACTGATCTTGTCCCGTTCAAGTTGTAGTTCCTTCCTAATTGTCGGTTCTGGTTCTGGTTTGAACTGAAAGCCAAAAAAAACACAAGAGAAACTACATGGCTTTTAAAAATGATTATAAAATGAAACCCGAACCATGGGCTCAGTTACGGTTCAGATTTCTGCTGATTCCTATTTAAACCACCCGGTCAATTTCAAACCGATCATGTCTAGGTTGGAGGGACACTTGGCCTAGCTCTTGTCATGCCTATCTTATTGATTTTCCCACAGTTTTCTCAGACCTAAGCCTGTATATGTTTGTCAATGGCATAAATTAAGATGATCAAGATAGGTTTTATTTGTCATTATAGTGCTATGATGGTAATAAAATGCCTTTATATGTCATTATTTGTTTGACTATTGTAGTTATCATGATATCAAGATTGTGGTGATTTTTGAATGACTATTTTTATAGTTTTGGACCACGTACGATCGACAGAGATTCAATAGGATCGTGGTAATTGCGGTCAGCGGGTTGGAGGGAGGAAGTTAAACACATATGACTCCTGAAATTTATTTCCAGAACAATTAATAATTAAATTAGTTTTTACCGCCTGGGTGTGGAAACTTTACACTTTACTGCCTATATGGAAATTTATGGTACTTGAGGAAATTCCTATCTGAACCTGGTCCAGCTAGGCTCCTCAACTGTTTGTCAAGGTGTTTGAACATAAGCTGTTCGGCAGCAGTTAGCTGTGATCGTTCATAAGAAAAACGAGCTGATCAACGAACACGGATTATTCGGTTCGTTTGGCTCCTTTACCAGCACTACGGCTTCTTTAGGTTCCTTTTAGTTTAAATGACAAGTTTTCTTCTGCATACTCACCTAGGGTAATGCAAATTAAATCGGATTTCGAGATTTAAATGGTGGAATAAGTCTATGCAATAACTTGAGAAGGTAGGTTGTAATCCTGAACGCTGGAGAGAGAAGTTTCAGTCATTAACATTTAAATAGACGTCTTATTCAAACGAATATCAATATATGTCTGCTCAAGCCCCTTGTGTGTTATATAACTTCAATTCATCTAACACATCTTTAGCTACTTTTCTAATATGATTTGCCATATTATTTTACATGTCACAAGCTATACCTATATAATTTCAAGCATCTTCTTGAAGAACTTTCTTTTTCAATACATCTCTTTATATTTTTGATACTTTACTCTTTAGTCCTAGTAGCTTGATTTATTGTTTTCCCTTTTTGTATCCTTTCTTACATGCAAATATATAACTAAAAATTGATGTTAAGTAATTAGGTTTTCTATTGTCACAATACAATCTATCTTTTATCCTAAAAATAAAATAATTAATTTTTGTTTATGATAAGATATACTTATAAATAATTAAATATTTATTTCATTTTCTTAAAATTATATTAACTATAAAGAGATCATATGTTATAGCAAAATTTAGAATTCCCTTACCTTAATTATTTAATTCTCAAAGCAATGTTTCTATGAATACTTTGATATCCTAATACCTCATTACTCACATGCTCATTTAAATCTCCTCCTAATAAATCATCTCTTTGTAGAATTCTTTGAATTTACCTTATCTAACTCCTCCCAAAATACCTTATGCGATCTTCTAGTCGTAGTTGGGGTGTGTAAGCACAAACTTTATTAAAAGTTTCTACTCCTAACACTAATTTTACCATTATAATTTGATCACCATGTCATTGTATATCTACTATACTATCCTTTAAATACTTATTTTATAATAACACCAACTCCATTTCGTGCTTTTTTTTTAGTACCAAAATTTAAAGATTATGTTCTCAATCTTTGTATTATGCTCCAATCTACTTTGTTTCTTATAAACATAGAATATGATTTTTTTTCTCATATTATCTACCACACTCAATATTAACTTCAAAGATATTTGTCATTCCTTGATGAGTCCTCACACATGTTTTTGTATCATCGTACATGGATATGATAAGATTTATGTATGTCAATGGGATACCTCATAGGAATCCAAGAACACGTAGAGATAACTGGGTATTACTGAAAGATTTCATAAATGATCATCTAAACCAGTACCAATTGATTACTATGCTCATTAATGTGTAAATCAGGCTTATTTCTCTTAGTTTGTAGGATAACCATGTAGTGTTAGTTCTTAGGTGTTATTTCTAACTTGTTTTAATGTCTGTCATTACTGCTCTTTTAATATCTATTTAAGTCATTGAAATGAAATGAATTGGAGAGATTTTGGCTGAAGCATTTTGCTATTTGAAAATATCTCTCTTCCTCTTATTTCATCTAAACTCGGCTAGCTTGGGTTTAGTGGCGATTACAAGGTTCATTATCCTTACCAATCCTAGTTGTGATGGAGAATTCCTAGAAGGCTAGAAACAATTACAACCAAAACGCCTAACAACCATTTGGTTTGCATCATTTGAGCTTTCATTGAGATATCTCTTGTAATTGCTTTTGCTTTTGTATCTTCCTTGTCGTTGGTTAATTCTATTCCAGATGGTGTCTTCAAGGGATAACCTTTCACCTTCCAATAGATTAGGAGCAACCAAAAGTCAATGAAAACCCAAAGCATTAGAGGTAGACATGATTGTAGGACTAGGATTGAAATGATACCGTGGGTTTAGGCTATGATGATGGGTAAGAATAGTAAGACAAGAGATTTGAGTAGAGTGAAATAATAACAATGGATGGGGAAGGAGTTGATGAAAGTAATGATACAGAACAGTTTGATTGTTTGGGGAAGAAACTAGGTTTTAAGGGGAGGATGAGAATAACATGACATAATGAAAAGTATCGAACTGACCTTATGAAGAGATCGCTTTTGCAATGCGCATAATATCAATGAAAGAACTAAATGATATAAACCAAACGGTTGTTAGGCATTTTGATTGCAACGGTTTCTAGCCTTCCAAGAATTCTTTGCCACAACTAGGGCTAATAAGAAAAATGAACCGCGTAATCACCACTAAACCCAAGCTAGCAGAGTTTGGATGAGAAAAAGGAAAGAGAGATACTTTCAAACAATAAAATACTTCAACCAAAAACTTTGTAATTAATTTTATTCCAATTGCTTAAATAGAGATTACAGAGCAATAATGATAGGCAAGGCTTCCGACAGCCAGCGTAAAACTTCGTCAGATTTTTATAACATGGATTACAAAAATTATGAGCATTGCTTTGGGGTGTCCCTGTCTAGCGACGTGCTTCAGAGCCCGAATGTAGTAAGAAGTAAGCAAGGGTCACTACATTTTCGCTCGAATGTAGTGAATCAATTACAGAGAGGGTTCCCACATCATGGACGGGTGTGGGTAAAGAAGTTAGTCCCGCTACATTGCCGCCCGAATGTAGTGAAAATTTTTCAGAGAGGGTCTTCGCATTTTGATTATGGACGGATGCGGGGAGTAAGGAAGCTAGTCCTAGATAATAAGATTCGTATTGGTTCTTGGAATATCGGAACATTATCCGGTAAGCTAATGGAGGTGGTAGCCAATGTTTTGATATTCCAAGTATCAATGTGGATCTTGTTATCTACAGGTAGCTTTCGATACTAAAAATATAGAGATTCTCTTGTAATTTGTGTATTATATTTGGACAGTAATATAGTGAGACTAATTTTTTTATCTACACCTATTTATAATGTAGTAACTTTATTTATTATATTTAAGTGAAAACATAAACGCACTTGCTTATTTTTTACTGTTTTCATGCTTTTCAGTGCCTTAAGAGAAAACACTTTAACAAAAAAGCTCCATGTGTCTAGTCTAAAATCCGTTCTAGTGATTCTGACAATGTTTTATTGACAAAACTTTAATGCAACCCTCTTCCTCCTACATCCGAGCTTAGCATCAGCCAAACTTTTGAAAGTTAAAGAAAAATTATACTCAAATAAATATTATAATGCACCCAATCATTCGTGTAAAGGATCAAACTGATGTTTTGTCGATCTATGGAATTAACGCACCCAAGGTTTTATAAATAAATCCTTGGCCAGGAGACCACAGTCCGCGCATTTCTATCGAAAAGACTAACTCACTTTACATGAAGTGCCACGATATCCAGTCAAGTGAGCGGAAAATGCAAATCTATATGGGGTTTGAAATGAGACCAAAGTTTCTCATGGAAACAGAGTGATAGCTTTTCGTTTGTGATGTCATAAAAAGTTTATCTACAGGGTACCTCTGTACCTTTTAGTTATGAGATCAGATATGCATATTATATATTCATATTATATATATATATGTATATATATATATATATATATGCATGTGTTTGTCTGCGCGTGCTAGGGAGCATGTATTTTGTCTTCGAGTGACCAGTTTTATGTGAAGGTATACATACGCGTTCAAATTACAAGTAATGGACGCTAAATTGAAGGCCGTATTACCTAACATTCACAGTCTCACAAGTGAGCCAATGAGAGTAAGTAGCGCTCTTTTTCCAAACGAGAGGACGTATTTAATTCAACGTCAATTAAGAGTGTCAAAGGGCATTGTCGTATTGAAAGTGAAGGAAAGCGAAGAATTTCGTAGACTCTTCTTTCCCAAACGTCTCTTTATTAAGGCATTCAAAGATGTGCTAGACATACCTAACTTGGGACCACGAAATTGAAACTAAAGCTCTTATAATTGATCTTCATTTAATAGCTCAATAAATTGGCATTTGATTTTCTCATATAAAATGCCGGCCTTGCTCAGTGGAAGATGCTGCAGATTAAAGGGAACAAAGACATATGTGTTATTCACTTAAATCCTACTTCTCTATGGATTCTTACTACAGTTTCATACTCCTGCTGATAATTGGCAGCCATGGACCTCGGTTGTCAGAGTCAAATATAGTAGCACACCAGGCTGCAAATGTCGCTGTATCTGCATTCTTTGTGTTCGGAGACTCGAGCGCAGATACAGGGAACAACAACTTCATACCAACTACTTTCAGGAGCAATTTCCCTCCCTATGGGAGGGACTTTGTGGATCATATGCCGACCGGAAGGTTTGCCAATGGAAAAGTCGGTGCCGATTATCTTAGTAAGTCCCTGATGATGCATGATCTGCTCTTTGCAGTAGTCCTTGTATTAACTTCACTAATCTCTCTCTCTCTCTCGCCCGCTCTATGCATGTGTGCAGTTTCGTACTTGGGGCTGAAGGAGACAATTCCGCCTTACTTGGATCCCTCACTAAGCGAGGAAGAGCTGCTAACAGGCGTGAACTTTGCATCCGCTGGTGCTGGACTTGATCCCTTTACATCATCGTTGAGCGTAAGCCTCCCTCCCCACCGTTCTCTCTCTCTCTCTCGCTCACTGCCGGTCCGTATGCTCGTGTGTGCCACCGTAATTGAAGTTCTCCCTGACGTCCTTCGAAATTGAGCGGTGCCCCGTTGGGCAAAGCATATAAAAGAAAGCCCCTATGAATATCATACGGCCGGTGATCAACTAATTGATGGAAGACCCTCCACACAGGCAAAGATTAAGCTAATTTTGCCGCAAACACGTTAATATTGTAGAGCTCCATAAGATGCACCACCTGTAACCAGAGTCCGTGTGGTGTCATTAATCCATTACCTTTACGACCTACTCAGATTGATAACCTTTATGACCTACTCAGATTGATAGGCCGGCCGGCAGCACTCAGAGAGTTAGCTCACTTGGAAGTGGTTTCGAATTGCCTGACGTTGGCCGCGAATTCGATCGACTTCAGGGGTGTCCATACCCCCGTCTGCTTCCAGTTGTAACAAAAGAAAAAGATTTAACTGGCCTGCTATTTAAATAAACAAAAGCTTGCAGACACGCACATACCTGTCTCTCTCTTTCTATAGAAAGATAGTTATCCATTTTCAATCTCCATGCATACTTAAATCATCTCAAACAACTTTAGCGTCTGATCTGTATGATGAACCGTAGAGATTTGAATCCAAAGACAGTCTATATTTTTGTCCTTTTAATGTGGTCTTTTTAGACTCAAATCTCTACCGTTATTGATCCAGCGACAGAAACCGATTAGATTTAGGCATAGATTAAATTGAGCATATACCACTATCTCTCTATATATAAAAAATATATATATAAAAAAGAGGGAGAACATGATAAATTTGCACATCAAATTCATGTTCAAAATTTCTTAAAGATCTCAAGTGAGATGGATAGTTAAATATAAATTTTAAAAAAAAATACTTTTTACAGGTACATTAAATGCAACTAGTACTATTTTGCTCTTTGTTCTAAAGAATTCAATGGTTGATATTAAATATTGAAGAGATTTAAGTATTGATGAGTGTCAATGTGGACTATGATCTCTATATACATATACATTCTTACTTATATATATATATATAGATAAATAGATAGATAGATACAGATGCAGATATATAAATATAAAATGCCTCTATGACTTGTTGAAATACATACCGGGTAAAGTTTGCCTTTTGTGTGTAGGCTTCGTCCTCCCATTCTACCCAAGAAAAAACAATTGCCTATATATATATATATATGTAGTGACATATGGACAACACAATTTAATGTTACCGAAGGGTTAGGTCATGATGAATGACGCAGAGGGCCACTATGTCTCCAGTGACAGTTAGAGAAGATAAAACGAGCTTTCTCTGAACTTTAACTCACTTGCTAAATGTGAGTCCAAATGTGTTGTGCTGTGCGCGTGCATGTGTGTGTGATGGTCTATTAACGAAAAGGCATGTACATATGTGATAGGGTGTGGTTCCAGTACAAGAGCAACTTGTGTACTTTGAAGAATATATTTCGAGAGTAGAGAAGATTGTCGGAAGGAAACAAGCTGCAAGGCTTATACAGGAGTCCCTAGTGCTTGTGGTTGCTGGAGCTAATGACTTCATTGCCAATTACTACGTTCTACCAGTTAGAAGTTCATGCTTTACGGTGGACCAATACCAAGATTTTATTCTCGAACAACTTAGCCACTACCTGCAGGTAACTATGCTGCATGCTCCATACACACACATATATGGTAGGCTCTTCTTACAGACTTCGACAAACTCCAGGATATTCACATGCAGACTCTTCTTAATTTAAAGGATGTTCGGTAGTAGAGTATCATCTAGCAACAGTACCTCTGGAATTCGCTGGGGGATGTATGCAATTTCAAATCACACATTGAATTGAAGTGAATTATACACTTGAAATAAGGTGATTTCTTTGCGGAAAGCAAACGGAAATGTCCTTTCTTTCTTTAGACAGAAGTTTTAAATGGATTCAAACAAGCTTGCATCTAGAGGTTGGCATTCAAAACTTAGGTGGCTTTACAGCCATAGCCCATTAATATGGTAGGCTTATGGTAATTTTATAAGTTTTTGCAAGTTCTGCCATGGAATTAAGCATAATTCTTTCGCAGAGGTTGCATGATCTTGGTGTCCGGAGGATGGTGGTTGGAGGGATGCCCCCGATCGGCTGCTTGCCTGCTGAGATGACCACAAACGGGGACCCCTCTGATCGCGTTTGTGTCGAAAGGATGAATGCCGTTGCTGCTAGTTACAATCGAAAATTACAATCAATGCTTGTTGGGATAGAGCAAAAGGGACTCCATGGTACTAAGGTGGCTTATGCAGATATCTACACTCAATTCCTCGAGTTGATCCAAAATCCTCTAAAATTTGGTAAGTTTTATATATTAATATGCATCATTTTTTGCTCACTAGACTCTTAAGCTTATTAGCATAGTTTAAATGGTGAATTTAAAGCTTGAGGATAAGGTTTTCATTGTAGCAAAATTAGCTAAGTTGAGCGTGGAGAAGTCATTGAAGGATCACTCCCTTGGTATAATCCTTAGTCTTGAATATACCTGCTAAGGGTCTGGTCAACCTGTCCCCGTTGATCTTTCAAAGGAGAAAAATAAAAAAAATTCGACACAAATAATGATCCAGAAAATATAGGTAAAAGAAACACATGATTATATTCTTGAGGAAGCAAATCAAAATCTACAGTTCATTTCTTTTTCAATAAATACTTAAGACACAACAACCACACCAACAAAATCGTCAAATTTAGGAAAGACAAATCATGCAGATAATAATAACAAAACAAAAGTTACAGTGGGTATGCAGATCCACCTTTCCAATGAAAACCAAGTAGATATTTTATATTTTTATCTAAAATAATACTTTTCTATCTTTGACATGTTTGGTGATCTCTATCTCAACAAGTCTTCCACTTGATTTAAGTCCTTGCCACCATACCGAGCTCACCTCTCAAAAATTTTGAATCTATTTTCGGATAATGGTTTTGTAAATGTATTATGAACATCTTCTACTTTCTCACGAATGCAATGATATTTAGTATCAATGTTCTTGGATCTTCCTTGCTGGATTGGATTTTTGGACAATACTATAGCAAACTTATTATGACATTTGACAACACAAGGATCAAGACATTATACTGTAAATTCTGTCAAGATCTTTTTCAATCAAGATGCATGTGCAGACATACCATAGTATAAGCAGCAATATACTCTGCTTCAGTTGTAGAGGGGGCATCACATTCTTGCTTTTCGTTCCCCAAGCCATGATTATCTTTTCAAAGGTCAAAACGTAACCTGTTGCCCAATCAGTATCTGAAAATATAATCAGCTTTGCATCTTCATTCTTATACAGCAAGCCCAAATCAATTGTTCCTTTTACATACCTAAGAACTATTTTTGCTGCAACTCACTGCTGATTTGATGGCTTACGCACAAATCTAAAAATACAATTTCTTGCAAACACTAGGTCTAGCCTTGTGTTGGAGAGGAACATCAAACATCCAAGAAGACTTGTGAACTGCTGCTCATTTAATCCACTATATCCATAATTTAACTTCAGATTGGCACATTGGAGTTCGATTTCTTTGTATAGCTTTGCTTTCAGCTTCCATTGCTTGAAGCCATTTCCTTTCTTTCCGTTGCTTCTTCAGATGATGTTGATCCTATCACAAATGAAGCTTCAGATTCTGCATGAGTATCTTCCAAACTTTCTATGTTGCTTGGAGATGAATCTTCATCTTCTTCTTCTAACTCAGAACCATCTCTGATTGTTTCGTTTGAATGTCCTATCCTTATGCTTGAACCAGAAACGTTGCCCTCATAGAAAATTATGACTCTGCTGATAACTATTTTGTTATTTATAGGATCAAACAATCGGTAAGCCCCTTTGTATTTTCAGCATATCCGCTGAAAATGCACTTCACAGTTTAAAATCAACTTTCCTCCTAAGCACATTTTGCATGCCAGCATACGCAGTGCAACCACAAATTTTGAGATGGTGAACTTTAGGTGGTTTTCCGTGCGACATTCCATAAGCTGTCTTGAGATGTTTCCCCGTCAACTATATACACCAACGCAGCCATGGCTTCAGCCAGTAACTTCTTCGGCAACTTTATTTGATTGAGGAAACTCCTTGTAGGGTCGACTGTAGTTCGACTTTTGTGCTCTACAATAAATTTTGTTGTAGTGTATATCTCATTGTCAATTGTGCTCCAAAAAACAAATTTAATTTTGTTGAGGTGAATCTCTTCTTGGTTTGTCCTTAATGCTTGTATCTTGAGCCCCTTCTGGTTTTCTACTTCTAAGTTTTTTTTTTTTTAATATGTCAATGGCTCCACTCTTCTGCTTAAGTCCATCTCGTTCTTGAAAATCATCAATAAGTAGGAAAAAATATCTATTTCCGTTAAGAGACTATATGCACGGCCCACGTAAACCTTGATGAATAAAGGTAAGAGCTCTTGATGCTCTAGTTGATTTTCCTTCCACGAACTTCTCTGGATGGTGCTTTCCAATTATGCAATCTGCACATAATCTGAAATTCGTGTTAAAACTTGTTAATCCTTCTACATTCTTAATGTCACTCATATGTTTCTGTTCGTTCTAGCTTAAATGGCAAAATCTCGTGTAACATTGCTGATGTTTTGTCTGCAAGAAGACAAAAAAACAAGTGTTTATGGTCATTCACAAAAAAAATTGTTTTCCCCCTTGTCGTAAGTTTTAGTTATACTTGTGGCAGTGATTTTGTAACTCTCAATGTGATCTTGGTCTTCTTGCCTTCATCCAACTGCGTGGTCCACCTTTTGCTTTTTTTTTTTTTGTAGAGTTGTGCTGGACCTCTTTCTCAACTGAGTGGTCCTCTTCCTCTTCCTTTGTTGCCTTTCTCTCCATGTTCAGCTACATTTGATCTCATATGTAATGTTTGCTCAATACCACCTTTAACTTTTGTTGATTCAACGTATGCTCGTTGGACAAGAGTGATTCTATCGTCATTGACTGAATAACGGCGCAAATATTTTGACTTTTCCATTGCTGTAATAGCTGAATCAGATTTTGCTGGCAACCCCCTTAGGATCTTCTCGACTACTTGTTCTTCAACTTTTTCACCACGGGCACTATGGTTTGAACAATATAATTTTCGTTGTATTTTTCATTGACGGATTCTCAAAATCCTCTTCAAGGTCTGAATCTACACCGTAATGTCTTGGTTAGATCCATGAAATTCCTTTTGCATCACATCCCACGCTTCTTTTAATCATCCTGGGCCCATAATTTGAGAGAACATACCCTGTTGAATCATCCACATGGATAGTTCATCCTTCCTATAGTGCTGCTATATTTTCGATACATGAATAGCTTTTCTTTGAATATTTGAGAGAACATGATTATTTGGGAAGTTCCCCATTTCGATATTTATGTGCTTAGATTGTGAATCTAATAAAAGGTAATGTACTTTATTAATAGCTTTTCTTTGAAAATTTCCTCAGGCTTCCAGGAGTCGAGGAGAGGATGTTGTGGGTCGGGTCTTTTCGAGATGGGTCCGTTTTGTAATCCATTTTCTTCTACTTGCCCGAATGCATCGCCATACGTCTTCTGGGATGCTGTTCATTGCACATCGGAAGCAGCTCAGCTCCTCTCTGGCCAAATATTTCGTTCTTTTCAGCTTGTATTACAATAAATCAAAGGATTATGACTTTCAGAAATTTGGAACATGACTATAGAAACTTACATTTCGTACTTTTTCAAAAAGTTTTAAAAAAATTTAAATTATACTTGTACGTACCATTGAAAAGCAATTGATCAGCATGAGTAAACGGATCCGATATATCCCAGTAATATTTGAGAGAGAGGAAGAGAGATTGGTTATCAAGGCAACATCAAAATTAAGATCTATTTCAAATTATTGGTTTTCAAGTAAAGCGAGTGGAAACAGAGATATAAATCTCGGAAACAAATATTTCTCACGTTTACATAAATGAATATAACAAGAGTATGTTTCGCTTGTATCGGCACAAATGGACTAAACAAATTCACATATTCAACCTATCAATAAAAAAAAATAGGAAAGAACAAAGAAAGCCAAAAAGACAAATTTCAGGCATCAGAATCACATCTGGTCTCTCTCTTTACCGTTTCCAATATGCGTACCACCTTCACTCTCTCCATCACAGCCCTTAGAAATCCGCCAAACTCTCAGACTTCTATCAAGACTCCCACTGTAGAGCATGAACCCTCCTCCAAACCTATCTGAAGATGCTTGAAGGCACTTCACTGGACCCTCATGCCCGCACAAAACCCTTACATTAGAAAGCACACCATCAATACCTCTCTTCCAAATTCTGATAATTTTATCGGCAGATCCAGTGCAAACAAACTCCCCCATTCCGCACAAACACAACACAGCCATGCGGTGCGCACGGACTTCGCAAACTAGCTTCCAATTCTCAGAGTCACCGCCCGATTTCCACCCCGAAACATTCCCATCTGACATGCCCGCATACACCAAGCTTCCTTCCTCACACGCAACTATTGAGTTCACAGACACATCTTTGTGCCCTTCTAGCACAGCATACAAACCATGAGTCTCACTAGAATTCTTCATCCTGCTCCATATCTTAACCTTTCCATCTGCTGATGCCGAGTAGACTAGTCCTTCGTGTGCCACTAATGCATTAATCGCGTCGTCGTGAGCTTGAATCGATTGTAGACATTTAAGATCAGCAGTTCGCCATATCTTGAGAGTTTTGTCCCATGAGCCAGAGTATATCAGGCCGCCAGAAACGGCTAGACATGAGATGCTGTCTGCGTGTTCAATCCATAGGCGTCTATGGTGTCTCCTGGTCTGAACATAATTGCTTTGCTTCATGAATTTCCCCAGACAGTCTCTGGTGGTCGGCATTGTCGCGATTAGCTTGAACGCGTTCTCGGAACGCCGGCTTACGCGCCATACCCTGATCCTAGAATCTTGGTGGGCGGTAAAGACCCTGTTCCCAACAACAACCAAGGCCTTGACGGAACCGTCACCGTGGCCAAATTTCGCAAATTGCCGGAGGTCCGGCTGCTGCCATACGCGGATATCCGTCCCCTGTGATGCGCTGAGAATGAATTCGCCGCAAAGAGCCAAGCAAGAGATGGAACCTACATGGCCAGAAAGAACAGCTAATGAACTTCCATTGCAGGTCCAATTCGTGGTTGGCTGCATACTAGGAGATGCATTTGACGAAGGACTGGAAACAGATTCAAAATCTGTTTCCGAAGCGAATGGATATGAAGTAAACCATTCATCCGTAACAATGCCGAAATCATCTAGAAGACCCCTCCTGCTGGAAGTGGTGGAGAGGGGAGTTCTTATAGAGTGAACCATCTTTTGGGAAACCGTAGGAGGGGGAAGAGGAACAAGAATTCTCCCGTTTCCGCTTGTGTTTGTTCCTATAAAATGGAGAGGGAGAGATAGAGAGAGATTGGGAAAGGGGTTACTGAGAGAAGACTTTATGAAAAAGCAAGGGCGCGTTTGAGTTGTTTTGAAAGCACCGACCAAGAGTAGCACGTTACCAAAAGACCCCTGAATCAATTAATGTAACTGGGGGAGGGTCATTGGGTGAGTGATCTTACTAATCGGATCCTTTGTTGACAGATTGTAAATCCAATCCGTTTAGACAATCAAGTTGGATTTCAAATGTAAATAGCCTGCAGAGATCCCGGTTTGGATGCAAAATCCAAGAATAAAATTCCGATTCGATTTTGAATCCAACCCATTTACGTACTACTTATCGTTATTCTTCGCATGTTTCCGAATTTGGCAGAGTTCCTCTCTCGGAGGGGTGCAATATTTGTCAATGAAACAAAAAAAACTGTTCTTTTTTCTTCTTATTCTTCGTTAAACCATTGGTATCCATAAACACATAAGATACCGACTAATTTTTGTTCGAGCGATGTCGACCCACTATGAAGATAAAGCTCTCTCAGTACCGTTTTCTCCATTCACAAGATTCGAACTTTAGATCTTCCCAAAGAAAATAAGTGCCGAATCAGATAGACCAACCGTTGGTACTCGTCTTTCATTTGTGAGCTATAGTATTCCTTGCTGACCCTCCTCGTTTGGGTCCAAACGTCAAACGGGCAATTTAGTAAATCTTCCTTCGAGGGCAACGGCTAATTCGAAAGAAGATAGCGCCAGGCTCCCCCCAATAACCCTACAGAGGAAGAAATGGATCCAATCAGGCAAACAATATCCTATTTTATGTTTGCAGATTCAAATTATACCGTATTTAAAAAAGGTCATATCATGTTGATAAGCTTTACGGTGCACTAAATACCTTAAGTCACATATTAAATTATCCTTAATATATTATATTAGATCCACGCGCTAGGAATAAATGATATCTAGGAGAACATATTAGTTGGCGAATAATTTCTGGGCCATATTCTTTCCTTTTTTCCTTGACAGCAAGCTGGGGTAGGCAGAACCCCGGGCATCGATCTCGAGACCTTCCCCTTAAAAAGGTTCTTTTAACTCGAGCCATGACCAGGGTAGTCGTGGATCCTTGTGCGTAAAGAAGGGCACATTGTTTAGTGGTACACAATACTATTTAATATCTCAAGGAAAAGCTGCAACTAATATGCCTCTTTCTTTTGTTTTCGCATTGTTTAGTGGTGCGTAAAAGAGGGTTCTATATTGTAGACCATGTATTCAACCGTGGGCAATACTTTGCTTCAGCATGGGATGGGCACATAACCTACCATGGGGCTCTGTATTATAACCCACTGATTCAGCCAGGGGAAATACAATTTTATGTTTTCCTGATTTTTCTTGAAGTTTCTTCCTAGGTAGTTCCAACCCTGTAAGTTGAAAACCAGAAATGGAAAAACTCAAGCCGGCAAGCTGTGACCAAGTTATGAAAAGCATGGGGAGGTTTTCTTCTTTGAAGGGTAATGAATGTGCATAATCACCGAGGAAGAAAAGGTTAAGCATTTTAAAACCTTACTTTATGAATACAATAAGATCAAGCAGATGGCACCCCAAGTTGCAGAACTTCAAAGGGTGTCTTTTGTCTTGTTAAAGAATGCTTTTTAGATGGAAATTGCAATGTTAAACAGCTAAAGGAACTTCTTCAGTTAAATAACTAAATGTTTTTTCTTCACCATGATGATTCTCAAAGGATTTCTATAAAATGCAATATTTGATTTCTCATGGATGAAGGTAACTGAGATGGGTACCACTATTACAGAGTGTCATTCTCGGCAACTCAGCATGGTAACGGCTGGACTGGCCATCCAGACCATTACCGTAGCAGGAGTTACAGATAGGGCTAAGTAATTGTTGGACCGTTATCGAAAAACATGGTAACAGTTTGGATGTAGATGCTCCGGATAAGGGAAACTCAACTGGAAAATCGGGAGACATGGAGCAGGCACTGCTCTATAAATAAAAGCAGTGCGTATACAAAAATACACTGAAAACATTATTGCCTTTGGGGAAAGGCCACTATGAGGAAACCTCAAACAACACACGCACACACCATTTCCACACACCATCACTTGTATCAGAGCCTCATTGTTGACCTTGCAAAAAAAAAAGGTACACTTTTTTTTAAATAGTAAGAGGGAGAAGAAGAAATATATATATATATATATATATATATATATATATATATATATATATATATATATTTAACGAGAGAAAAGAGGAGAGGTTGAAGGCAGTCGGCCACTGAAGGCAGTTTACCGAAAGGTTAGAGACAGTCGCAGACGGCAAAAGGCCACAAATAGCAGCAGACGACAAAAGGCCAAAAGGTCAGAGACAACAGCCGTAGAAGGCTTAAAGGCCAAGGATCAGTAGGCCGCCGACCGCCATAAATGGCAGAAAGCAAGTCGTCAGCCATAGGCTGAGAAAAGAAACAGCAACCGCCGATTGGTGATGGCCACCGCACAGGGCCATAAGCCGCCTCTCTCTCTCTCCCTCTTTCCAGTTCATGCCAGACTCACTCTCTCTTCCTTGAAACTGAAAACCAAAACTGCTAGACGGCTTTAAGAAAACCACGGGCCAAAACCAGCAGTTTTTCGACTCGGGTAGCGGACTGAAAAGTCCGTTATGCCCTGGCAGGTTTTCTAATATTATGAAATTTCTCCTGATCAAAAATATTTTTTGCTCTTACTAACAAAAAGTCATTTTTACCCTTCGACAGTTTGTGAAAATTACAATATACCGAGCTACTATTTTACGTTATTACCCTCCTCAGTTTTAGTTATTACTTTTCTGCCATTGTGTCAAAAGATAGGTTTCTCCCTGTACTTTTGAGAAAATTATTACTGAGGGTTTAAATTATAGATTTAACCCTGATCAGTTATGAATTTTACAGAAATATCAAAGAGTAATTTTACGAATCTGTCCTTAGGCTTTTCAGAAAATTTCAAAAGTGAACAGATAGTTAAAATTATATAGTTTTACTCCTAGTATTATTTGAAAAATGCTAAAGATAGAAATTTTTGGGAAAATTATAAATTTACCCCAAGATGCTTATAAGATGTTTTTAGCTTGTTTTTACGATATTATGCATCGTTCTAACATGGTCCCTACTATGTGTGTTTGTTGCTTATTGTTTGTTTCCTTTTTAGACTGTCAAATTGTTATAATTACCAAACACATAAAAATGAGTTCAAGAATATGTGTATCTGAATTGGCAAAAATAAAAAAACTGAATGGTCTGAACTTCCAAACATGGAAGAGAAGAATCCCACTTTCTCTAACGCTTGAGGGTGTTGAGTATGTATTAAAGGAAACAGTGCGTCCGCCATCACTAGACGCAACTGAGCAACAAATAGAAATGTATAAAATATTTTTAAAAGATGACACAATAGCGAGGACAATCATGTTGACTTACATGGAGGATGACTTGATTAGGGTCTTCGAAGAATAGAAGACTGCCAAAGAGTTGTTCGATTCAATAACAGTTAAGTATGATACAACTGCCAAATTACATTTACAGTTGCTACTATAAAAGTATAACTCCTTCAAAATGAGAGAAAGAGATAATGTAGTAGAACATGTAAACCACATGTTAGTAATGGCTAGGGATTTAGCCGTGGTAAAATCAGTCATCCTAGAACCGATACAAATATCAACAATCTTAAACAGTCTACTCCCGTCATGGAACATGGTCACCACTGCCCTCATATTAGAGCTAGAGATTAACCTTTTTAAATTGTTTATGAAACTAGCAATAGAGTAAGAACATATAATAAAAAACAAAAAAGAAAAATTACTAGTGGTACAAGATGAGATAGGGTCCAGCTCCAAACCCAACCAGAAGAAAAATAAACCAAAGGGTTTTAGCAAGAATAACAAAAAGGGTGGTCAAAATTTTAAGAAATCATAAGAAACCGCTTCTCGGGTTAAGTGTTTCAACTGTAGAAAGTTGAAACACTAGAAGAGGGATTATCACAACAAGAAAGGTGGAGGAAACAACCCACAACGAAGATAGTCAGAGAAGCAAGACATAATTTATGTGATTTCAGAGTGTTTGTACATGAACCGCCCGGTGACAAGTTGGTGAATAGACTCCGGAACTACCAGACACATCTCAAAGACTAAGGAAGGGGCAATCAATCTGAAAGAAGACAAACCAGGAGAACATCGAGTCTATATGGGTAACAACACCTTCTCGGATGTTTTGGGTACTAGATCCTTTAGAATCTATCTACAAGGCAAGCCGATTGTATTAACTGATATATTAATTATATCATCTATAAGACGCAATCTGGTATCGGTCCCTACCTTAGTAAAGAAAGGTTTTGAAGTCAAGTTTATTCCTAATAAGGTGACTGTGGGAAAACATGGGAGAATATTATTCCCTAGGGAGTTTGATGTTGAGCATGGACTGTTTAAATTCAGTGATAATGAAATTGGTAGTTCTTTCACTTATATTGAGTGTGCATTTAATGTTGATGTGAATATATGGCATAAATGTCTTTGGCATATAAGTCTGAAAAAGTTGAGAAAATTATCCAACTATGACTTATTGCCTCGATTTGAGAAAAATACTTTCAAAAAGTGTGAAGCTTGTATACAAGGAAAGATGACAAGAAAAGTTTTTTCCAAAGAATCAATAAGGGCAACAACCCTGTTGGAGGTTATTCACACGGATTTATGTGGACCATTTAGAGTAGGGTCATATCGTGAAAAGATTTATTTTATAACTTTTATTGATAATTACTCTAGATATACATATTTATATCTTTTGGCACATAAATCTGAGGCACTCGATACTTTTAAAGAATATAAGTAGGAGGTGAAAAACCAATTAGGGCATTTAATAAAAGTCTTAAGATAAAATAGAGGTGGTAAATATACTTCTGCAGAAATTCTTGAATTCTGTAAAGACTTTGGTATTGCAAAGCAAAATATAATGCTTAGGACACCTCAACAAAATGATGTAGCTGAGAGATACAACAAAACCTTGTTGAATATGACAAGGTCAATGTTGATCGATGCCTCTCTACCAAGGATATTTTGGAGAGAAGCAGTAAATACAATGGTTTATATACTCAATGAGTACCGTGTAAAACTGTATTCACTACACCATATGAGATGTGGTTTGGAAGAAAACCCAACCTAGGTCATCTCAGGAGGTGGAGATTTGTTGCACACATAAAGATCATTGATCAGTCCAGAGATAAGCTATACAGTAGGTCCGTAAGATGTATATTCATTGGATATCCGAAAGGTTCAAAAGGATATCGGTTTTATCATAAGGACAACACACTAATTTAAAGTAGAGATATTGAATTCTTAGAAGATACTAAGAATGACATCTTGAAAAACAATGATGAATATATTGATGATCTAGTAAACCTAGATCAATCATCTTTTGAGCTCATAGAAGATCTTGAAACAACCAAAACCTTAAGTAGACATAAAAGGCCAAGGATCACTCCGTCCTACTTAAAGGATTATCATACTTATCTTGCAAAAGAAGTGTGTACTTCGGTAGATTTAGATGAGTTACCTGATAACTTGACTTATCAGTAAGCTATGAACTCATCAGAAACAACAGACTAGGAGAAAGCCATGAATGAGAAAATTGAATCCATTGAGAAAAATCAAGTCTGGGAATTGGCTGACTTGCCAAAATAAAGGAAAGTCATAGGCTGTAAATGGGTTCTGAAAAAGAAATATAAGGTCGATGGTACAATCGACAAGTTTAAAGCGAGGTTGGTTGCAAAGGGTTTTTCGCAAATAGAGGGGATGGATTATGTTGAGACATATTCTCCACTTGCGAAATTTGCATCCATACGAATAATCGTGGTAATATTTGTATACTATGATTTGGACGTACATAAGTTATATGTAAAGACAACATTTCTAAATGGAGATTTAGAAGAAATCATATACATGTAACAACCCGAAGGATTTGTGGTTGAAGGCCAAAAAGATAAAGTATATAGGTTGAGAAAATCTCTATATGGCCTGAAACAGTCACCTCGCTAATGGTATTTGACTTTTCAAAATGTCATTATAGAACTTGAGTTTATGGCTAATAAACTTGATCATTGTGTATATGTCTGGAACAGTGGGAGCCACTTTGTCATCTTATCATTATATGTAGATGACATATTGTTGACTGGAAATGACAATGAAATGATTGTCAAAACCAAATCATGGTTGAACTCCAAGTTCGAAATGAAAGATATGGGTGAAGCATCCTATATCCTAGGTATAAAGATCTCTCGAGATAGAGGATCTAGACTCTTATGCCTGAGTTAAGAGAGAGATATAGACTATATCCTCAAGAAGTTCAAAATGGGTGAATGCAAGTCTGCAGATATACCTGTTGCAAAAGGGATGAAACTAAGTAAGGTTGATTGTTTCGGTGAAGGAGACGATAAGCCTAATGTTCCTTATGCTCAAGCTGTTGGCAGCTTAATGTATGTTATGTTGTGTAAAAGACCTGATATCAGCTTTGCTGTTGGTCTTGTCAGTAGATATCAAAGTAATCCTGGATTGCAGCATTGGGTAGCTGTGAAAAGGATTCTAAGATATCTGAAAGGAACAAATGACTTGAAACTGTATTTTCAAGCAAATGAACTGAAAGTGATAGGATACTCAGACGTTGACTTTGCTGGGAGCAAAGATGACCACAAGTCAACATCGGGACAAATATTCTTATTTGGAAGTGGTGTTGTTTCTTGGGTATGTAAGAAGCAGGGTTGTGTAGCATTTCATACATAGGAAGCTGAGTATGTAGCTTGTTGTATGGTTGCAACGAGTGCTATCTTGGGAATGTGTTGATGATCTGGTAGACTTAAACCAATCATCTTATGAGTCCATTGAAGATCTTTCTGAAACTACCCATACCTTAAGTAAACATAAAAGGCCAAGAGTCACTCCGTCCTACTTAAAGGATTATCATACTTATCTTACAGAAGAAGTGTGTAATTCGGTAGATTTAGATGAGTTGCCTGATAACTTGACTTATCAGTAAGCTATGAACTCATCAGAAGCAACAGACTAGGAGAAAGCCATGAATGAGAAAATTGAATCCATTAAGAAAAACCAAGTCTGGGAATTGGCTGACTTGCCAAAATAAAGGAAAGTCATAGGCTATAAATGGGTTCTGAAAAAGAAATACAAGGTCGATGGTACAATCGACAAGTTTAAAGCGAGGTTAGTTGCAAAGGGTTTTTCGCAAATAGAAGGGATAGATTATGTTGAGACATATTCTCCAGTTGCGAAATTTGCATCCATACGTATAATCCTAGCAATATCTGCATACTATGATTTGGACTTACATAAGTTATATGTAAAGACAACATTTCTAAATGGAGATTTAGAAGAAATCATATACATGTAGCAGCCCGAAGGATTTGTGGTTAAAGGCCAAAAAGATAAAGTATATAGGTTGAGAAAATCTCTATATGGCTTGAAACAGTCACCTCGCCAATGGTATTTGACTTTTCAAAATGTCATTATAGAACTTGGGTTTGTGGCTAACAAACTTATTCATTGTGTTTATGTCTGGAACAGTGGGAGCCACTTTGTCATCTTATCATTATATGTAAATGACATATTGTTGACTGAAAATGCCAATGAAATGATTGTCAAAACCAAGTCATAGTTGAACTCCAAGTTCGAAATGAAAGATATGGGAGAAGCATCCTATATCTTGGGTATAAAGATCTCTCGATATAGAAGATCTAGACTCTTATGCCTGAGTCAAGAGAGATATATAGACTATATCCTCAAGAAGTTCAAAATGGGTGAATGCAAGTCTGCAGATACACCTGTTACAAAAGAGGTGAAACTAAGTAAGGTTGATTGTCCCGGTGAAGGAGACGATAAGCCTAATGTTCCTTATGCTCAAGCTGTTGGCAGCTTAATGTATGCTATGTTGTGTACAAGACCTGATATCAGCTTTGTTGTTGGTCTTGTAAGTAGATATCAAAGTAATCCTGGTTGACAACACTAGATAGCTGTAAAAAGGATTTTAAGATATCTGAAAGGAACAAGAGACTTGAAATTGTGTTTTCAAGCAGATGAACTGAAACGGGTAGGATATTCAGATGCTGACTTTGTTGGGAGCAAAGATGATAACAAATCAACCTCGGGTCAAATATTCTTATTTGGAGGTATTGTTGTTTCTTAGGCATGCAAGAAACAGGGTTATGTAGCATTGCATACATAGGAAGCTGAGTATTTAGCTTGTTGTATTGCTGTAACGAGTGTTGTTTGGATAAGCCGCTTCATACACGATTTGAAGTTGAAAATAACCGACGAGCCAGTTGTCATTTACTATGATAACAATGCAATAATTACTCTTATCAAGAGTGGAGTTGATTGCTCAAAAAGTAAGCATATAATGGTGAAATACCACTATGTTCATGATATGGTTATGAGAAAGGAAATATCCATCTCATACATGATAACAAATGATATGTTGGCAGACCCCTTGACTAAATGCATAACTGAGAAACTTTTCTCAAAACATGTTACAAACATGGATTTGAGGTATGTTTGATTGTTGTGTAGGGAAATAACCACATAACGGGTAGATTGTTGTGTAGGAAAATAACCGCACAACGAGTAGATTGTTGTGTAGGGAAATAACCACACAATGGGTGAATTGTTGTATAGGGAAATAACCACACAATGGGTATTGATTGCAACAGCAATCATGAATTGACATTACTAGGTAAACCCTAGAAAAGTGAGAGAAAAACTAGTATGTCAGTACACTTGGCTCGAATGGCCAAGTGGGAGATGTTACAGATGTTACAAAGTGGCCATTCTCGGTAACTCAGCACGATAATGGCTGGACTGGTCATCCAGACCATTACTGTGACGGGAGTTACAGATAGGGCCAGGTAACCGCCGGACCATTATCGGAAAACACAGTAACAGTCCGGATGTGGATGCTCCGAATGAGAGAAACCCATCTGAAAAACCAAGAGACGTGGAGCAGGCACTACTCTATAAATAAGAGAAGTGCGTATACAAAAATACACAGAAAACATACTGAAAACATTATTGTCTCTTTGGGAAAGGCGGTTGTGAGGAAACCTCAAACAACACATGCACACACCATTTCCTTTGTAGGTGTACCTGGGAGACTGGACGGAGAACAGAAAGAAAACAACGGACTCCGGCAACCGGCTTCGTTGAAATCACCATCAACCGTTGCATGTGTCGACATGACAATTTTCGAAAATCATGGGTGTGGAGCCACAAGTATATGTAAGAATCACTGTAGAGATTACCATGTACAATCTATTTTATCTCATGAAACTATTGAGAACTGGAAAATATATGTGAATCAGTCCGCATTACATTATCCATAACTGATAAATAACCATTGCTAAATATTCATGAAGTATCTTAGTGATTTATTGGTAGCAGTAAGGAAAAGTGGTGTTAAGAGTCAGAGTGTTCAACGCAGTTGCTGCACCAGTAGTAGTGTCTGTTTGACATAATTGAAATAGCTATCAGTGAGTTGGATCCATCTTATAATTGACTTGTTTTTCACCCTGATCAACCCCATTGAGTAAAAGACGGCTGAACTCAAGTAATAGTGAGAACCGAGGCTCATGAACAACACGAAGAAGCCAAAATGGCATAAACCCTCTCTCGTTTGCTCATTTAAGAAGGGCTCACCTCATACTGAAGTGAGCTGCAAGCTAAACAAGTAGAACATGAACCAGCTCATCATACTTAAAATTTTCAATTACTGTATGCGCATTCTTGTTCATTTAAGATAATAGTATTCGTTAACGCAACCTTGATGAACAGAAAGGAACCCTTGATGTGATGAAGCAGCCTACCACGAACACTGACCAGCTCATCATACTTAAAATTTTCAATTACTGTAGGCTCAAACACCACCCATGAAACGTAAGGCTGATGAAGCAGCCTACCACGAACACTCATCGTTTTTTATGAGACTTAAGGATCGATTGAGACTCACCAGAGAGTGTCCACAATTTCCCTACTTCAGTTTGACGCAATTGAGCATCGTATGCCACAAATTGAAAATAAATTAGAGCCTAGGTAGGTTAAAGCATAAGAAAAAATAAAGTTTTTTATCATAAGCAAAAAGTGGATTTGTATCAAATGGTAATGTTGGCCTTTGTATAGAATTCATGAGGTTCTAATTTGGGATCGTATCTCGTACAGGTGTTACAAATTGAAAATAGAGCCTATGTAGATTAAAGCGTAAGAAGAAAGTTTTTTATCAATGGTAATGTCGACCTTTTGTGTAGAATTGATTTCAACCTTGGCCCTGGTATTGTGGCATATATGGATGAGGTTGCTCAAACTCATGCACCAACACCACAGTTTCAGGCACTGAAACTATAGCCCTAGGTGTCGACTGTACACAGTAGCCAGCAAACTACAAATGCACTTGGGCAGATGATGACGAATTTACTCTAGAACAATCATGGGACTGCCACTACCATCATCGAGGATTTGACAAACAATATCCATAGGGAGTTTACTAGGTAGGACCCATTGTAAGCAAATGAATTGATTGACTAGGTAGGCAGCAGCTTTGATGCAGTAGCGCGTACTAATGAAGAACATAAGATCAAGTTGGCCAGCCAGTCTCTTTGGGAAAGATGCTAACTAGTTGTTGGAGTCATAAAAAATATCCAATGATTAATGTGGATATTGAAAGCCTTTAAGGATGTGTTCTAAGAGAAGTTTTTCTCAAAGAATGACAAGACTTTACTTGACTTGGTAGCTTAATCAGTTATGATAAAGCAACTTGATGGAGTGAGTGTATACCAATGTGTTCATCAGACTTGCATGACTTCACCTTTAGATTATGATTTCTAAGGCGAAGGCAAATAAGTACTTTTAAGGCCTCTCTCATGTAACAATAAGTTTCTATGATGAATGCAGTTCAAGGATATAGTAGAGATATTGCAAGGTCTTATCCATATAGAGAACAACGTGATCGAGTATAGGGAAAGAAAGAAGCTAGTAGAGTACAACTTTGATTGATCATACAGGTAAAAAGAAATTTAAATCCATGCAACACAACAAACAAATAGAGGAGAGACAAATGCAATCAAGGTGCATGACTTCACGATACTACAATGATCAATATATCTATGGAGTACATATTGCTTTAATTACGAGGGGTTATCCATCCTCCAAACTTTGTCAAGCAACACAATGTAGAATAAGAATATGAGACACCACTCCTTTAGGTGGAAGGAGTTAGGATACCATTAGGCAATCTGTTTCAGGTTTGCCCATTTTTCACCTCCATCAGTTCAGGCAATGCTGTGGGATGACAACATTCTCGTGGACCATCTTATTTGCCATAACAAGTAGGAAACACATTTATCCTATAGAGGGTCAAGAATGAGTTACATCCCACTTAGTTGTCCATATTTTATTTGTTTGTAGTTTGTAAATATTTTATTTGATTTAAGCTCTACACACTATTTTATGTCACCTATGTTTGTGAAACATGTGAATAAAATCCTATGCCATTGAAAAAGTTCTTTGACTATCTATCTAGTGAGATGTTATTATGTGATGCAAAATTCTGTGAGATTACCTTGCAAGTTAACTTCCTTTTACTTGGCATCTCAAACTACGATGTGGTCTTGGGTATGAACTAATTATCCAACAACTTTGTAGCTGTTGATTGTGAAGAACAACAAAATTACCTTCTTTATTTCGAGTTAAGCTACTTCTGTTTTTCATGCTCAATAGGAAAAACCTGGTGCCTATTGTGTTAGCTCTTTGGGAATTCAATTAGACAATTGTGAGGGATGCCTAGCCTTCATTGACAAATTCTCATGTTTTCCATGACAACCTTCTTAGACTTTCTTTTGAGTGAGAGGTAGAGTCTACTATCAATTTGTAGCTGAACATGAATACCATCTCCAGAGTACCCTATCACATGAGACCTCTTCAGTTGTCAGAGTTATAGTCTCAATTATAGGAATTGCTAAAAGCAATTTATTCTATTGAGTATTTTACCATGAGATGCATCTATACTAGAAGAAGAATGATTCTCTTTGTTTTTGTACTGATTACAAATGGTTGGATCAAGTGACGATAAAGAATAAGTATTTGTCACTTATTGATGAATTGTTTAAATAATTGTAGGCAACATGTGTTTTTTTGAAGATCAATCTTCAGTTCAATTATTAGTTAAGCATTTGATCAAGCTATGTGCTAAAGACTGCCTTTAAAGTATGCTATAGATGTTGTGAGCTTTTGTTCAAACCCTTTGGGTTGACCAACAATGTTGGAACATTCATCCACTTGATAAACTTGGTATTTCAAGATTATCAAGATAAGTTCATTGTAGGATCTATTGAAAATATTTTAGCTTACTCTAAATGCAAGGAGGAGCATGCATATCATTCTTCCCTCATACTTGAGATGTTATGGCAAAAATAGTTATATTATAAGATCTTTAAATATAACTTTTGAGTTGAGTAAGTCGCCTTTCTTCATAAAATAATATAAGGGTGGCATCTCTATTGAGCAAGCTAAGATTTCTATGATTATTAATTGAGAGAGGTTGAGAAATGCTTTTGAGGTCCATAGTTTCCTTGGTTTGACAAGATATTATTATAGGTTTGTTGAGGTAATTTTTGGCATAGTAGCTCTTTTCACTAGGTTGACAAAAAAGGGTCCTCAATTTTTGTAGAGTAATGAGTAAAAGCAAAGTTTTGTGGAGCTTAAAACTAGATTAACCTCAAAACTAGTGTTATGTTTTCAACTAGCAACAAGTATTTCAAGTTTTACTGTAACACTTCTCATAAGTGTCTTAGTTACATGCTGGTGCAATAACCAATGATATAGATTACACATCGATATAGTTTTAAAAGTATGAGGTTAACAATTCATTATATGGAATGAAGTTTTGTGACAATTGTAGACGCGCGAAAATCCCCCGCCTCTTCACCTTTTCCGGGCTTGGAGCGGATCCTCTCGTGTGTCTAAGGCCTATTTATATAAACAGGGCGTGCCAGCTAGCTTACCTAAGCTAGCGAAGTTATATTTTAAACTGACTTCTAATCGTGGCGACTGTGAGCAAGTGAGCTCTTGTCGTCGCAGACCTTCTTGCACCGATGCGCAAGGGTCAGTCTGTACGCTTTAAAAAATCGAGTTTTTAGGATAGAAAGCCTACGAAGCGGTTCGAGGTGTTTAATTCGGGTCTTTTAGATATGATTGCAGATTTTTAGATCACGTGGATTTGCATGTGCCTAAGTCTTTCTTTTTATCCCTTTATGAGCCACCTAGTTTGTGTGTTATGAACACTCCACTACATGGGCGAATTTGAGCGGGAATACGGGGCTTGCTTCGATGCAATATGCGTCCTACCTCGTGGTACGGCGTAGATGCAATGCAAACTCACGCTACTCCAAAGGGAAAATCCGAATGTAAAGACAATGCCGAAGGGAAATAACCGAAGGGAAATGACCGAAGGGAAATAACCGAAGGGAAATGACTTGTAATGTAAATGCCGAAGGGAGATATGTATATAGGGTATATACGTGCCCTTACTTGGGTCTTAAAAATAAGAGCGAAGACTCAATGTGGGTGCGTGCTTGAATTGAAAGACTTACACACACGACATGAAATGAAACCCAAATATAAATTGCAGTATGGCCTTAACTAAGGTCTTGGGAATAAGAGCGAAAGCTCAATGTGTGTGAGTGCTTGAATTGAAGTACTACGCACACAACATAAATGAAACCCAAATATAACTACAATAGGCCTTGACTAAGGTCTTGGGAGTAAGAGTGAAAGCTCAATGTGTGTGAGTGCTTGAATTGAAGTACTACGCACACAACATGAAATTAAACCCAAATAGTATAACACAACCCTTACTTGGGTCTTTCAAATAAGAGCGAAGGCTCAATGTGTGTGAGTGCTTGAATTGAAAGACAACACACACGACATGAAATGAAAACCCAAATAGTATAGCTCGGCCCTTACTTGGGTCTTTCAAATAAGAGCGAAGGCTCAATGTGTGTGAGTGCTTGAATTGAAAGACAACACACACGACATGAAATGAAAACCCAAATAGTATAGCTCGGCCCTTACTTGGGTCTTTCAAATAAGAGCGAAGGCTCAATGTGTGTGAGTGCTTGAATTGAAAGACAACACACACGACATGAAATGAAAACCCAAATAGTATAGCTCGGCCCTTACTTGGGTCTTTCAAATAAGAGCAAAGGCTCAATGTGTGTGAGTGCTTGAATTTAAAGACAACACACCCAACTTAAGCAAAACCCTACGAAAATTAAAGTACATATATATATATATATTTATGTATTAGGGGCTGATTAGGCCCGTGTGTGTTCAAAATCGTGCACAACTAAGAGAGTGCACGTGTGTGGGTGTGCCAAGCCACGTTATTACAAGCGGGGGGAGACTATGCTCCGTTATTACAACCCCATATCGAATTGAATCTTAAGCAAGTATACAGCTAAGGACCGAGTTAGGCACTTACTAATAGCTGGTCCGAAGATGCTTTGCTTGAGCGTGGGCTTGGCCTTCGCCTTGGGCTGCAAGAGGGAGCTCCATGAAGTTGAACGGCAAGGGGAGGTGCTGGCCGGATGTCTTTGGTGCGCGGAAGAGGCGCCTTGAAGATGGCCGACTGCTAAGGATGGGCTGACTTTGGTGTGTTGGGCTAAAATGCCTAAGTAGGGTCACTAAGGGAGTATGGCACTAAGGGAAGGGAACTAGCTAGGGGAAGGATATGACTGGTGGATGGCTAGCCGAATGAAAAGGTGACAATCGGTTGGAGTGGCCGACTAAGGGTGCTTGGTGGTGGCGGGCTACTAGGGTGGCTAGGAGTGGTGGAAGGGAAGGGAACTAGCTAGGAGATGAGGTAAGGTGACAGTGGGTGTAGTGGGGTGATATGGGCAGGTCTTAGGGAGTTGGATGGGGTGGTCGGGTATAGCTAGGGTGTCTAGGTAGTGGCGGGTAGTTAGGGTGGTTATGGCCTGGTCGAGTGGGAATGGTGGCGGCAAGTGGCTGGTATTAGGTTGATATGGTGGTGGTTTAGGTGGCTGAGAGTGGAGAGGGAGTGTAGGGTACTAACTGAGTGAAGAGGTGGTGGCGGATGGAAGGGGAGCAGCCGGGTGGTTGGGATGCGCAGGATGGAGTTCAGTCGGGAAGAAGGGTGGCAATGTGGGCCTCGGCTGGAGTGGTGGTGGTGGTGGTGCTCGACTGGGAGGTAGTGGCGCAGGTGGTGGCTGGCTGTGGGGCAGGTGGAGTAAGGTTGGAGTCGGCTGGGCTGGAGAGTGGAGGACCGAAGGTGATTAAAGATCGGAAAAACCCACCCCAAAGGGGCGGGTTTATATAGGGCTGCAAGAGGCGGTTGGGGGTGGTTTTGGGGTAGTGGTTAGGTGGTTTAGGTAGGGTGGTATGGTGATAAGGTGGGCTGGAAAGGGTAGGGCCAGATATTTTAAATACAAGGGGTTTGGGTAGGTTGTGTGCTAGGGGTGGTTTAGAGGTTTAGGGTTTAGCTAGGTGGGTTGGTTTTAGGGTGAGGTTTAGTGAGGTAGGTTAGGTGATTAGGCTAGGATTAGGCTAGGTTTAGAGAAATTAACCTAGGTTTAAGGAAGGATTAGGGAAGTGGGTTAGGTGATTAGGTTGGGATTAGGCCGGGATTAGGGAAGTGGGTTAGGTGTTTAGACTCAGATTAGGACCGGATTAGGGTAGAAGGCTAGGATTAGGTGTTTTGGTTAGGTTTTGGGGAAGGAGCTCCCTTTGCATGACCCATGGACCTTAACCACATCATGTTGGTGCAGCCCTAGGTTAGGTTTTGGCTGATTACAAGCTTAAACCCACTTAATTAGGCTAACCCGCATGATTAACCCCAAACTTGACACACAAGTCAAGCTTAATTACAACACACACTTGATCTTATCCTCCCCCACTCTCTCTCATGCCCATAATCCCACGTGAAATTCAAGTGGGCCCCACCTCCATTTATGAGAAGGTGATGTGGGCCATGGATATGGATATTGGATTGGATTTTTGAATCCAAATCCAAATCTAAGCCCATACATGGGTTTGGATTGGGATCTGGATATATATGGTCCAGATCCAATCCAAACTGAACTCTGACTCCTTCGAGCTGTGTTCGAAACGAACGGTTTGTGTGGGGTCTGACAGCATCAGTACTCCGTCTGTGTTGGGTCTTCGCCAACATGATCGTCAGCCTCTGTTTTTGCCTTTCGGAGATGACTTCAAATGATGTTTTGATGATAACAGGGTCTTGGACGTTCGAGATCCTGGGGGTGTGGATTCGATACGAGAGTTGTTGTGCCGGGCTCGACATGTGCTCCGGTTCCGGGCTCTCCTTAGCTTTCTTGGTCCTGTCTGGATGAGGCCAAGCTGCTTCGGGGTTTCAAAAACGTGTTTTAAAAGGTTTTCAAAAGCCATATTGTATATTTTTGAAATATAAAGTTCAAAACATATGTACAGGGTTGTCTGGAAGGCTCCTAGGTTTCCAGACTCAAAATAGCCCATTGGAGCTGCTTTTACAAAACCAGGTTTGTTTTGAGGAATTCGTGGGATTTCGGGGTGTTTACAACAATCACATTTTCTAACATATGAAAGCATTACCTAACAATATTGAATTTCAAAGCTTTACTAAATATAAAGGCTTGAACTACACAGTCTTGCAGCAATACCTGAGCACACAAGGAGTCGATTGCTTGAGGTTTTGGAGGACTATCACTTTGAGATTATCTACTACTCTAGAAAAGAGAATGTGGTTTTCAATGCTCTTAGCAGAAAAATAAAGCACAAATAGTTAATTTTTCTACTCTAGTGTGACCAATACTAAAGCTTTATTTGAGAGTATTTGCATCCTAGAAGAATGATCTCAAGTTGTCAATGATTATTGATGAGGATCCTTAGGAAGGTAGGGATATGAGATCCATGATATTGTTCTTTGCAACTTGAGATGTTTATGAGGAAAAGTGCAGAACCAATCTATGTTTAAATGTACTTAGGATACAACTAGAGATAGGCCTTGAGATGCTTAGTTGTTGGACCTGACGAACTTGGTTCTCCTATGTATTAAGGAAGCTCAAGAAAATTAGCAGAGTTGTGCAGATAGAAGGCATAAGTCTAGAGTTTCAGGTTAGTGATTTTGTGTTACTAATGGTGTTTTATCTTCCTGAATAATACATTATACTTGAGCTTGAGGCATATTGGACCATATAGGATTCTAGTTGTAGTTAGAGATGTGTCCTTTCAATTGGAGATGTAGTTGTCATTGATAGGAGTTCACATTGTCTTATATGCATCTATGTTGCAGAAGTACATCTATGATTCTTTGATTGTAGTTGAGGTTAATGCATTATAGACACATGAGAACCTGTATCAAGAGCAGCCTATTGTCCTACTAGATAGGAGTACATTTTGTATCAACAAGTTTTAAGGACAATCAAGGTGCACAGGAGTAATCACTGACCCTACAAGGTGAGCTAGGAGTCTGAGGACATAATGAGAGGAAATTACTCACATCTCTTTAGGTACACTTTTATTTTGAGAACAAAAATTCTTTAAGGGAGTTGAATGCCATATTGTGGGTTAGGCTACATCAGGCCTAGACCTAAGCCCACCACCCCATGAACATTGATGCCAATCAGGGCGTTATCAAAATTGGTGAGACAAGTGCAACCACTCCAGTATGAATCATCACATGTCTAATGAGATTTGAGGATCAATTGAGACTCACAAAAGAGCTTTTGTGATTTCCTTGCTTCGAGTTGGCAAAATCAAGCATTGATATTAAGAAAATAAGACACAAATAGGTTAGTTTTCATCTTGCTTTCTAGTTTGAGTTTTGGTTATCAGGTTTTGGTTTGTGTTAAAGATGTAAAATCTTAATGGTCATCATCAACTTCAAGCTAGGTGGAAAACGACTTACAATTACTGAATTTTCATAAATGAACCTACACAAAGTTCGTGTGGGCTTCAAATGAAAATTGACATTGACCGGCATAAGATTTGTCCTAGGTCAAGAGGTTTTTGATAGCCAATTTGAGTGTGGTCTCACCCATGCTCTCATGATGAGGGAAAATGCCTCATTTTTTTGAAATTTCTTTTTGGTTAAGATCTGTTTTTTTCTGGCAAGTTGCCACCACCAACAATGATGTTGGGAGAACAATCATAGGCCACCATTGGCCATCGTTGGTGCCCAAAGTAATGTAATCAACATAAAGTCTCGTGGTTTCTTGGGGTTAGGGATAATTAGATCATCTTGTAGTGTAGACTGTGACATGTCATGTCGTGTCCTAATGCACCATTTGCATTAAATGCATGTCTTGTCACATTTGAACATTTCTTCATATATGAGTTTGTACTATCTATGATAGAGAACATTTTAGGTTCACGTTTGGTTTAATCAGGTTTCTAGTTTAGATTCAAAATTGAACTCAAAATTAGTTCTACTATATTCAAGTATGGTATAGGTTCTATGTTGACATAACAACATAGAATACCTGCTACAGTAGTGCCTACATGAATCCAATTTAGATCCTTAGGTTTTTAGTAACCAATTTAGACCCAGTTCTGTTATGTCAGATTTGTAAATGAATAAATTCTAATGTTGTCTCTATTTTAAAATTATTTAGAGATTGAAATTGGATACATGAATCCAATTTAGATTCTTAGGTTTTTAGTATCCAATTGAAACTAGTTCTGTTATGTCAGATTTGTAAATGAATAAATTCTAATGTTGTCTCTATTTTAAAATCATTTAGAGATTGAAATTTGAAGATTTGGTAGTGATAAGAGTAGACCTATGTTTTGGGTCTAGATCGTGCTACACCTTCAAGTAAGGGGTTATACTTTTCTTAATAGAATCATGCTAAAAGTGATTGCATAATTTGATTGATTTAGATATTATTTATTGGTTCTTTTGGAATGGTATTGAAAAAATATTTATTTGTCATGTATTTGAAGTATTCATGATTCTCATAACATGGTTATCAATGAGTATGATTTGAAATGCTTGTGTTTGATAGAAAAATGTTTATATACCTTGTGGATATGGATATGAGCATATTGGTAAGGTAATGTCAAATTGGTCATTTGGAACATAATATGATATGCAAGTATAATCCATGTAGGTGTAGTTTGTATATAAAATCTCTAAAGATTTGGAGGTCTCTTGGGCATTTAGTATTGTGGCGGTTACATAGTGCGTTCTCACGCACTTTGCTACAGAAATTGGTAATGTTTGAATGCAGTGGATCTCATGGAGGAAGAGTGACACCTGCGACTTGGTTTACATACAATATGGCATCACAACTTATGATGTGTGCACTCATGTGAGAATATTTGGTTCAAAAATATCGAATTAAGACGTAATTATTTATTTGCTATTTGATGTTGGCTAAACATGCATGCTTTTGGTATGACCTCTATTAAGCATTGTATATATTTCCTGCGGAGTATTGAGTCGATGCTGACCCTATTATTTTACAACTTATTTTGACTCTAGCACTTCGAGGTCACTGATGGTGAGTAGCTATTTTTTGGGTTCATATTTGAAGATGGCACCAAATAGACAAGAGCTATTTTGAGACTTTGATACTCGGTTTTCTATTTTAAGAATTTGGCAGACGGCCCTGAATTGTACTTAGTACTTTTGTGACCTTTGTTGATATTTGAATTTGATACTTTATTTTTGCTGTGTATCGCTTATGTTCATACCTGTTCGAGGCATGTCTACATGGCATTCTCGTGGTTCATATCATGGGCATATCTCGTGCAGACGTGACACTTAACTTCTTGAGGACATTTATCTCTATCTTACTAATAGGATTAGCATGCTTTCTATATATGTGTGTGAATTTTAAATGTTTGCGTTTTTTGTATATGACATTGAGTGATCGCACTAGGAGATGAGTAAAATCAGGCAGAGACGTTTTGGAGCACATCCCTCAAACTTTTATGATTTGAGGGATCAAGAGACAAGCTACGCAAGCTTGCATGAGCTGAACAATGGGCAACTCTTTTATGAGGAAAACTTTAACACAGAACTAATAAAAGGGTCATGTAGCTTTCATTTCTAGCTAATATGTATGACGAACTTAAAGGTCACAAGTACGTGGTAGTTACTCATGTATCCAGCAAAGGACACCTAATTCTTTTTGAGTGCGCCAAACCGCTAATATTCTTGTCCTTGATGGTTGAACGAAGTGGTTTTGATGTAGTTATACATTGAGATTGTTTTCAACCAATGACGTCAAGTACCATTCTGTTTCTTAAACTTTTTTTCATGGATAGGAAAGATGCAGTTAGGCAGAAAAAATATTGACACAAGAATATTGTAAGAAATAACAAAAGTGCTTCCTCTCTAACAAAACAGAAGGCAGGTTTGGGTACTCTGAATCCTGCTCATTAGAACAGGTAAGGAACAAGATACCCATGCAAAAAGGAAGCTAAACAATCAATGCTTAAGATGTACACTCAGATGAATACTCAATTAGTCTGTCAACAGAAACTGCATTTCAGCACAACTACAGCAGCATTCCACTAGCCCATTGCCTTGCTGCCTTCTCCAAAGTATGTTCTAGTCCAGCACATCAACCTCCAGTTTTCACTACAGTAGTTTCCATCAACATCCTTTCAAAGTTAGAGGCCTCATGATGTCGCCTAGAGATGCATTAAGATGGTCGAGTTCTCCACTTAATGCACTGGCTTGCTAGACCTAATGGTCATATTCGATAAAACCAATCAAAGACCCAGTTAGTGGTTGTCCTTGACCGAATGGGTGTGTCTAATCCACGGTTCAAAGCCATGAAACATTGACATTGTTGGAAGCTGATGGCAGACGTTGGTTCATGTCAAAATAGTCATTTTGTTAGGTTCTAGGTGTACACGAAAGTCATACTGTTCAGGCTATAGGGGAGCCTTTTCATGTGTTAAGTGTGTGGCACGACGTCATGACTTGTATGGCCTTAGTGAATGGATGCACCTGTAATACATACCAAACATATCAAAGGGTAATATATATATATATATGATTCTAGACGTAATGGTCATGATACCCCCTAAACTAGGAAGGTATTATCAATTACAAAGGGGCATGTCCCTCAATTAAAGAGCCCGACAAACATCTAATTATAGCTACGCATCTCCAAGAGTTTTATGATTGAACCAATAGTGAGAAACCGAGTTCTTGACAGCCTTTGTTTTTCTTATACTACACCTTCTCTAGCACGCAAGGAAGTACAGTGCATAGCCATCTTGGTGTGCCAATACTGTCATCACCTTGACTTCTCTTGTGCAAAGAGAGTGAATGGACACTTTATTATGTTCTGCATATGATTGTTTGGGCATTTTATGTCCGAAAAGTTGAATTTGGAATTAGTGAAAAAGATTAAAGATTAGTGCTCAAGCACACCTTGAAGAGTGTCATACGCTAACCTTTTGTTGGAACCACATATCCTCAAGAATTTGTTCAAGCCACGCTGCATCAACTGGTTGGTGCTTGGGTTTTTACAAGTACAGGGTTCAAGTTTGCCATCATCTTCAACAAGCATCTCACAGGTCCCAAGAGCCAGATTCTTTAGGCTTTTTCAACCCTTTCGAAGAGAATGAATTTTTAAGGGAGATGACCTCCATCTTCATCAAACTTGACATATTGGCTACAAACAATTTTCTATGGTGGTGAAAGAGTATGTACTTCCTCCTCACTACTAAGGGTTGCCAATGTCTTCACTAAGCCAAAGTTCTAAGGGTAAAAAATGAGCGTACTAGCAAAACCAGACAACTATAAAATTGGTATAATGATGACTACATATGCATATCCTCTCAACACTAAGAACTTGTGAGATGTGTAAAGTAAGGTATATGGTGAAAGATGCAATATCTAGAAAGTTCCATGGTACTAGATTTAATAATTATAACATGGCAAATAATAAATTCATCATGAAATAGTTCCATATACTTGGACGCATCTTAAATTTTTGAGCAATACAAGTTGAATATGGATGATACTATTATTGTCTCCTTAATAATAGACAAGCATCTTCTTTCTTGAAAAAAACTCAAATTACTCTTAGACTTATGTAGGAAGATATCCCTCTTATGTAAATACTGAAGAAAAATTCTATATAATGAAGGAAGATAAGTCTAGAAAACTCTCAAAGAAGAGAAATCAAGATTTGCAAGCACAACGTTAGAGATGCCAAGAATAAACTAAAAAGAAAATTACTATCATTATGAAAAACCAAGGCATTTGAAGAATGATTACTGATATCTCAAAAACCAAAATTAATAAAATAGTTTCAATTCAAAAGAGAACCTCGTGGTGGTTATATTAGAGGTCAACATAGTTGAACACATTAGTGCATGGTGGGTTGACTCTAGTACAACTCATTATATCATATCATTTGAGGAAGAGGACAGACTTGTTTTGTATATAGCTATACTTCAACTATTCAAGTCAAAATAAATGTCTCAATGAAACTTAAATTTACACTAGGTAAGACTCTTACTCTTATGGATGTACTTTATATTTTGAATATAAGAAGCAATTTGATGCATAGGATGGTGTGTATTAAAGGAAAAATATAGTGTTCATAGAAATGGTAATTATAAGTTATCTTATAAATGACTTGATATATGAACTCTCAAAAGAAAGAAATATAACTTAAACTATTTTAAACATTGTGTTGTATGACTATATTAATGTTTTTGAATTTAAAAGGAAGAAACTAGATGAAAGGGGAATTGAATGTTTCTTACCAAAAATAGTAAAAGATACATATTCATTGGTAATTAAATCAAATCATTCATATCCCACAAATAAGATGAATAAATATAAAGTTACTATTTTTCAAAAACTAGATTTACCTCAATTTTTAAATCCAAAAAACATGTTCATGACGGTTGACATTGTAGAAAAATTAATGGAACTAATAATGATATTCTAGAGGCTCAAGAGCCTGAAAGTTATTTAAGATGAAATTAACTAAGTAATGGCAAATAAAATTTAGAAATTAGTGGACTGTTCTTCTGGATTTAAAGTAATAGGTTGCAAGTGAATTTTAAAAAGAAAAAAATATAGATGAAACTATTGAAAAATATAAAGCAGTTGCATATAGAAAGAATTAATATGTCAAACTGAATCATATTATTTATTTCTTATTATATGTTTCCTGTCACATATTTACTTAAGGTCATTATAAGTTTCCTGTTCTTGGTTTAACCTAATTCATGCATGATTCAGCATGCTCCTTCATAGACATTTAACCAACCCTTTAAGTTTGATTGAATTGCATATCACCAATTGAAAGTATTCTATATTAATCATTTAATCTGAGAAAGTGCAATACGTTATGTGTAAAACAAGGTCGAGACACATTGTCAGCTGCAAAATGCTCATCCAAAAGAACACATTCCAAATATGGTGTACCAAGGTCTAGGTTCACTATAAGGTGGAGTATGTGGACATTCTTTAGCACCTAGAACCCACGTTTTGGTCTATAAATCAAGTTGACTCTTCAAGGACCATGTAGCGCCAAGTGCGAATTGATCAGAGGGTGTACTGATGTTACTCCCCATTGACCAAAAGATGGTAGAAGCAACTTGTCAAGGCTCTCTCGTCTAAGAAAGCTGTGAATCACAACCAGATTACCGAATTTGACAAGGCAAGGTGATATGACTTGTGCTCTGGGAATCACCTTGGCTGGGCAGTTTCGAAGATTACAAATTGCTCCTAGAGAAAAGAAAAGACTGATAGATTTGATTCCACTTGAAAAAGTGATGATTCAGAATTTTCTCCTCGAGAATGGTAAGACGTAAAGAATAGCACACCAATTGCACTGAAAGCACAAACCTGCTCATAGTTAAGGAGAGAAGTTAGATGTGTTGAAAAGCTTAGATTCTCTTAAAATCACTAGAACTAATATAATATATGCTGTGAATGTGGTAAGTGCATGCAGGAACCTACCACACCCCACGTGAATGGTGAACTCTGTGGTGGAACAGTAAAGGGAATCTCACAGCTATTTGGAGCTTTACCTAGAATGAAGAGACTACTTTGATACATATGTACCAATAACTCGAATAAATAAAATTAGAGTGCTGTTATGGCTTAATTTATTTATAAAATAGTCATTTACCAAATGGATGTGAAAATGACATTTTTAAAGAGTAAATAAGACAAGGAGGTGTATATGGAGCAATGCAATGGGTTTGTTGTACCAGACAAGAAGATAAAGTTTGCAAGTTAGTCACGTCCTAGTATAGTATAAAGCAAGCCTTTAAGCAATAATACTGAAAGTTTGATCACATGGTTCTTGCTAATAGTTTTAAAAATTAGTGAATTAGATAAACATGTGTGTAGTAAATTTCATAATAGGAAAGGTTTCTTGAATCGCTTGCTTGTTGATGATGTACTTATATTTGGTACTAATTTAAATGAGGATGAAAATGCTAAGAAGTTCTCATCTTGCAATTTTGACATAAAAGTTATGGGAGTAGCTAATATGATTCTAGGTATTAGAATAACTAGAGGAGGAGAAAACACAAGAGTTGCATAATCATATTATATAGAAAAGTATTAAGAAAATTTGATGTTTTTGACAAGGCTACCTCTTGCTATCCAAGCAAAGTTATATGAAATAAAATAAGAAAGTTGAAAGTATTTTCCTACGTTATCTATATGGATTGTATATGAGGTGGTATATTATGTATATACAATCAAACTTGTACGTAAAGTTTGTGGCAGTTAAGTGGCTTGCTTTATAAGCATGCAACGGCTGCGACATATGCTAATAAAGATCTTGTGCATATTGCCTAAAAAAGAAACATATCTTACCATATATGACTGCATAAATTAGACTATTACTAGCAAAAAGGAATGAACACTAAGTGAGCAAGAAGTTATATCCTCAAGCAATTCGAGAGCCTCTTGGAAGACCTAAGAAATTGAGGAAGATCAAGCATGATGAGTCAAAGCATTCCTCAAGTTATGAAGGGTTGTGGGTGTTCTTGTAAACACCCAAAATTTTGTCAAAAAGATTTTTTTCAAAAATTTTTTCCTCACAAGAAAAATTATGATCGTGGTCTTTAAGTTTTTTCAAAATTTTGTTGTTTTCAAGTATATTTAAAAAGGCAAAAAGAGACATTTGAAACCAAAATAAGCTTTGAATGCAAAAGTGTCGGGTAAGGAGAAGAAGCAAGACCTTAGAAGATTCAAGCTTGGCGATGGTTTGGGCTTATGCCAAAGCGTCAAATAAAAAACCCCAAAAATGCACCGGATCAAGGATAACTCTATACCCATTAGAAAGTTAAAATGGTCCAAAAAGGTAAAGGATCAACTCATAGAGCAAAGGTTAGGAGGCATGGTATGAAGAGATGTCACTCGGTCATACGAACAATAGTGTTGCGTTGTTCCGTGTTAGGACTCGACTCATTTATACATCCACACTAGGTAACTTAGACTACTTGTAATTAAGATGCCTAAGTGATGGATAGAGTCGTATGAGTCATGGATGGGCTTGTAACCGGATGGGACTAGGTCCATCCAATTCAAGTGAGTTAGGTTGGGGTGAGGTGCAGCAAGATGGCCCAATCGAGGTACAACAAGCTGGCTCAACCGTGGTGCAACAAGTTAGCCCAACCATGGTGTAACAAGATAGTATAATTGAGGTACAACAAGCTGGCCCAACCGTGGTGCAACAAGATGGCCTAACCATAGTGCAGCAAGGTGGACTAACTGTGGTGCAACAAGTTAGACCAACCATGGTGTAACCAGCTAGCCCATGGAACAAGCTAGAAGGAGGATATTCTAAGGATATTCCCTAAACTTAGAAGGTTCTTGGAGCAGCCATAAATGCTATAAATACCTACCTTGAGCTAGGAATTGGGGGAGGAATTAAAGGAGAAAGAGAGAGAGAGAGAGAGACTAAAAAGAGAGAAGTCAGCTCAAAGAAGAGGTTGTTTAAGGAAGAGACCTAGAGAGGAAAAGCCGTAAGTCATCCTCTTCTATCATTTTTTTTGGTTTGTTCTTATTGTAAACTTGAAGTTATCTTCTCCAAACCATTGTAAGCTCAAGAAGGATAGCCATTTTATGGAATACTATCATAAAGGAAGATCATCCCAATCCAAAAGCACAAAAGAAAGGGTCATAAGTAAGAAGAATCACGAACTTTCGCATTTATAAAAGTGTTAACAAAACTTTACCTTTGACATCTAGTAGAGGTTGGGCCAAACTTAACACACACAAATGCTCCAAGGAAGGCCCTAGCCAAGCGACATGTTGTGGCTTGGCTCACAATTCAGTAGGCTGAAGATTAGGTGGTTTTTGTCAATTCCTAGGTAATTGCTTAACCTTCATTGTAGGAATATAAGGCATTCTCCTAGGACTTGAAATGGTTTGGTATATGGGTCTCAAAAAAGTCATTATTGAGACCAATGCTTACGAAATGGTAAAACTCATCACCAGAACACAGGGGCAAGACAGAGGAGAGGTAGGCAATTAATTGACACAATACTGAGCTAGATACAAAGAGATTGACAAGTTATAGTTAAACATATATCACGAAAAGGAAACCATTGTTGCGACTAGCTAGCAAAATGCAGCCTAGGGAACTAGATGTGTTGCCTACAAGAAGATGCACTCCCAGCCCAGTTAGTTGGTTTTATTACAGAAAGAAGTCAACTGAGTGAAGATGAGTTTGGGTTTGTGCCCCGTGCCATCCAATCAAAAAAAGAAAACTTTACCTTTGACAACTTTGAGAAACAAGTCATGTCCTCCCTTTTGCTTAGTTATTAATTCTAAATTGAAAGCTTTTAAACCCTTAAAGTCTATCCACCTTCTTAATGCCATTTAACCCAAATGCATATTTCTACCTTCCTTTAAACCTCCTCATGAAAAACTTCACATTTTATTGTAAATCTCTTTCGACAAACTTTGAAGGTTAGAAGGATGCTATTGAATATATCTGACAACGTCAACAAAAGTATCTCTTTTGTTTGAGTCGATTTACTTGTAGAGTTTGATGGTGTAGACGTGAATTTTTATTCTGGAACCTATGTGAAGATTTGAAATGAAATTCCTGAACTACATTGTGTGTGCGAGCATGCCAAGTAGTTTGCTCAAACTAGTAAAGATTGATTTTCTAACTTCATGTAGCAGTTGTGGACAAGTGAACTCTTTTTGACATAGGCCTTCTTGAACCGATACTCAAGGGTCAGCCTACATGCTTTGAAAATTATTCGAGATCCGATAAGTTTTCAAAAACAAGATTCCAATTTCAAAAGCTTGATAAAATGGTGATTTTGGTTCTTAACTTAAAAAATTATTTCAAGTCTTCAAAAACAGAAACTGGTTCTATTTTAAGAGGCTTGTTTCTGATTTTTTTGAAATAGTTCTGAGTTTCCAAAAATTCTGAAGATTTTACAGAGAACAGATTTTCATGTACAAATTCAGAAAATATTTTTATTTTTATTTTATATGCTATAAATTTATATAATTAAATCTGAAAATAGACCTCACTCAGACATTTAGGACAAACTTGTGCCAAAAAGTCAGATGTTTAGAAAAACTATTGTATTTTTATGCTCAGACCTCCCATTTCCATGAAATTAGTCTTGTTAGAAAGATATGGATTTCATTTTCAAGGAGACTATTTTGAATTAAATTGGTTCAATGTACACAAAGATATTTAGGAATAACCCAACCTATGTCATAGGAACTTCTGCTTTTTTAGAATTTGTTCTGATTTTAATAAAATTTCTCTAATTTTATTGATGATATTTCACAAGTCCAAAATTCTCTAAAATTTTATGAGAAGTGTGTCTGTATGTCTAGATCAAACGTGCAAAATTTTGAAATATTTGGACAAGAAATAATGAAAGATAAATCATTTACCGAACATATATAGAGTGTAGAAAAATAGGTTTTAGATTTTCAGAATTGTGCTTGTATTTTAATCCGAATCAAAATTGAATCTACAGCTATAAAACAATAAAAAAAAATCCTAATTATCAAGTGAGCATAAGGAGATTAAGAGGTCTATAATCTTACGTTATGTTATAGAGTAGAAATAATCAAAATTAAAATATATAATGAATAGCATATGAATGAAAAAAAGATGGGGTAACATATGAACCTTGATTAATAATATATCATCATAGAGACCTTAGCTCCTTAATTACAACCCCATAAAGTTTAATGAAAAATGAGATAATTATGAGAGCATAAAGGAAGAATGGACCTATGGTGGAAGGTGGAGGACGGTTGGTGGTTAGTGGCACCTTCTTCTTCCTCTCTTTCTCCTTTTCTCTCTCTCTTGCTGGATGATTGGTAGAACTTGGATTGATAGTTTATAGTCCCCTTGAGGCTTCTTTTATATGCTAAGGGCTGCATCTTTGCTACAAATTTTTATAAGATAAGTTGCTTTATTGAAGATGACTGCATTTGGCAAGTGAATGCTGACCATTCTTACCATAAATTGCTCCCATGGATAAAGTAAGTGAAGTGTTGACCCTTCTTGCTAAAAACCAACTCCATTTGATATGGTAAGTTCAGTTACTCATTTGATGAAGCTAGATAAGGTAAGTTGCTTAATCCTTTGATGTTGAACTTCGAAACTGGTAAGTTTCCTCTTAGTAGCTTATCAAATTAAACATCACTACTTGTCAAATCGAGCATTACAACTTTTCAAATCGAGCATCACTTTCTTTTTGCATGGATGACGCTGACTTTCCTTTCTAGATGTCGACCTTCCATTCTGGGCGCCGACTTTCCTTCTTAAACATCGACTTTCCTTTCTTAAACAACGATTTTCCTTTTTGACGCCGACCTTTCTTTCTGCATGCCGACTTTCCTTTTTTAACGTCAACTTTTCTTTCTAATACCTGAAACTAAAAATAATAGGTCACCTTACCCAACAACACCGAAATTGAAAGATGCTCGATCGTAGCCTTTTTGGTTCATGCCATCTCTTCTTTTCGAAGAATTTGCCTCCTTTCGATATGAATTTTATATAAGGCAGGTATGGTTTCAAACACTTTCTTTAAAATTATTTTTATATTTGAAAACATCAAATTTAATGAAATCTTCAAATATTATTTTTAAAAAAACACTGGGTTTCATTCTTAGTTTTTGTTTGCAAGGGTGATCTACTTTTGTTCCATGAGTCAGTCTATAACCACCTTGACCATTTAACCACTTTAAACGGGTGTAGGGTATCGACCACTTTAACCACTTCAACGGGTATAGGGTATCGAACCACTTTAACCCTCGGTATCAGGTCTCGAAATGAGACTATTCTCGACCTGACGAATTTCTGAGGTCTGATTTGAATTTAATTTATTTTTGAATATCAGGGGTTTTGAAATTTCATAAATTTATAAATTTGGAAACATTTTTGGGTTTGATTCCCAATGTTTTCTTTTTCATTTGTTTATATAAAAAGAATTATTTGAAATCATCATTTCTTTAAAGACAATCATTTAAAAAGGTAGAATCCTCCTAATTTGGTCATGAGGGCAAAATAGTCATTTTTATGTAATTTTGTCTAAATTTGATTTTTTTTCAAGAGATACAATATATATCATTTTGAGGTTGGTAGAAAATTTTGATGCCAAAATGAGTTCATTTAATGTCTTTTTATTTAAAACCCCAAGTAAAATTTCTAAAAGATAAAAAAAATTATTTAAAAAAAAATTGAGTGTTTACAAATGTAATCGTCAACCTTTTTTTTTTCTTACAATACCATGATGAAGCTCAACGCACAACCCCTGCAACACCCCGTAGGGAATCGGGTTCGCCACTTGCGAGTAGTTGTTAGAGAGCCCTACCGGCGAGTTAACGCTTAGAGCAAAAAATACCGCTCTTTGTGTTTCTTCAACACCGTTGAACGAATTTGCTAAAAGTATCATTTATGTTTCTTGAAAATCAAAATTTCTCCTTTTAGGTTTCTTCTTTTCGAGTTTCCCCTTTGTTAATTTTTATGGTGGTCTCAACTAATAATACCTTGGTACGCTTTCCTCCCTATACAAAAGCCGCGACTAAGAACCCTTGAATTTACCCCCCAGACCGTTAGCTAAACTGGCAAGGGCTGTCAGGCACCCTTGCTGCAGGTGGGGCGTTCGACTCCTGCGGGTGCATGCATGTTGGTGTGTGTGAGAGAGGCTTCAGCGCTTCGACCTCCCTTTGTAACCAAAGAAAAAACCCTTGAATATCAATCACTCCTTGTCCCGTTCCTTCGTTTCTCTCACCTTCTCGACGTCAGGGTTCTCCTCTTCAGCGTCTTGCAATTGGGCGGTAACAAATCGTCGTCATCGTTCTTCAAAACCAGAAGCCGATCTTTCTTTTCCCCTCTTTTTCGCACGAAATCATCTGAAGCGTCACCATTTCAATGGCGTCTAACGACGACGCGCAGATCGAAATCGATAGGCTTTACGAATTGGGTGAGCGACTCAATGAAGGCAAAGACAAATCCAAAGTAAGGGTTCTCTCTGTGTGTGTGGGCCCTATTGGGTCTTGGATATCCATCTCCACCTTGTTTTCCTCCTCATTCTTCTTCATTTTGTTGGTTTGGAGGCCGAATTAGAGTTTCTGATGGTGATGATGTTGTGGTTGATTCAGCAAGTTGGTGATTACATAGGGATAATTGAGGCTGCGAAGGGCAGCCGGAAGGCGAAGCAACTAGCCGCTCAACTCATCCCCAGGTTCTACAAGCACTTCCCCAGCCTGGCAGCGCAAGCCATCTCCGCGCATTTCGATCTCTGTGAGGAGGAGGATCTTGGGGTGAGTTCTTATTTCTTCTTCTCCCTTTCCCAGATGGTTTAGACTGGAGGTGGAAGGAGTTTGGTGGCCTGGCATTCATATTGGAGGATACAGGAGCAAATCAATCGAAATCTAGGCAAATGCTTCTCTGAGGAAGGGGTATCGAACGATACTTTTCATCTGCATGGGGAATCATATCATCCTTTTCTTGGGGGGGGGGGGGATCATCTTGTTATTGTTGATAAATGGTTCAATCGAGATCAAAGTGAGGGTTGTTTGGTTGTAGACATTTGCTTTATTATGATGATTAGAGGCGGGAGGCTGTCGTTTGGTTTAATTGTTATTCCTATAGCCTGTTTCAAGAGTTGCACTGGAAGGATTCGTCGCGTGGGAGTCGAACTGTTTTGCAGAACAGCTGGAGCTTCTTGGGTCGTATTGGAAGTGGGAAATGCGTGAAAGAGATTTGGTTTTAAGGCATTCGATCTATTGATATAAAATCATCTTTGAGTTCCATTATGAGCACAGTACTCGTTTTTAGTTGCTATCCTTGAGATTGGAGCCCTCCTCAAACTCGACCCCGGAAAAGGACGAGGATTTCAACTTGATGGTAGAACCCCGTAACAGAGGCACTATGATGGAACGAAGAATCTAACTTTAATGGATGATCCCATAAATCTTTTTGGAAACTGCTCCATTCTTTATGACGCTATCACTATAGTTGGGTTTCATGATATTTGCGTTCATGGTGCACGGGCAGTATGGAGTTCACAAGACTTGCAAGATAACTTCATTCGTCTCTGCAAGATTTTGAGAAGCCTTCCAGTTCTCCAGTCTAATGAACCCACCTTGATGCGCCTATTCTCTAGGCAGGGAAGGAAGTGGACTCTCTTCGCTATCCCTGAACGCCATCAATCCATTTTTCATGTTGGTCAGATTTCAATTTTTGCTTGAAGGATATTTAGCTTTATTACATCTGTTCTTCAACTCTTTACTCAAAAATTCTTGTTTCCTATTAGCTTTGGCTTACGTTCTTTTACCTTTTCTGTGTCATCTGTTCTTGAGATGGAGGCTGTCTGCCTCCAAAACGTTGCATTCCACCATGTTCTGATACTACAAGTACAATTGTATTACCCTTCGATCCCTCAATTGGTGAACAACCTTTAAGTTTCTTTGCGGCTGCAGATAAGAGTGCAGGCAATTCGTGCTCTTCCTCTTTTTGGTAAGGATTCACCAGAATATGTTTCTAAGATTGTGGATGTCCTCGGTCAACTCCTTATAGCAGGTATTTTTGGGTTTCGTGAATCTTCATACTAAAATTTTTGTTACTGTTGTCGGCTTTGTGCATTCATTGGCTTTCATGCGTATGCAGAGGAAAATTTGGAGCGTGATGCTGTCCAAAAGTCGATTTCGTCATTGTTGAGGCTGGATACGAAAGGTAGATCTTGCTCATTTTAGTGCATATTCTTGAGCAAAATGCTGCAACTTGCTACGTCAAGTTCTTGCTTCAGTTCTACAAAACCAAAGAATTGCCTTATCATGTAGTCTGCCTTGCTTATGTTAGCCGACATTTTTGAGAACCATTGTCCCTTTTTTTATGTCGACACTTGGACACTTCATGCTTTATGTATATGCATGCGTGTACATGTGTGTGCTAGTGTTGTATATTGTGTATCGTTTTGGTCCATGATACAATCATATTATATAACATCGCCCCATATCATTTTTAATATTAAATTTTTTTAAAAATATAAATTCAAAAAAATCTACAAAAATCATGCAAATTGAAAACAATTCACATAATGCATAAGTTGAGTACATATTCATCAATCACCATTCAATTTTTAATGTATAAAGCATTTAAGCCATACTTCTTTAGCAAAAAAATTACAACTTTCATAATTGAAAAAGAATTACATTTACATATTTAATAACTAAATATTTTTCATCTTCTCCTCCTTGTTCAACATCATCACCACCTTCAACTTCAAAATCAAAATCATCATCCCCTTGATGTTTTTGCGCTTCTTCCAAATTAATCTATTGAATGTCTTCTTTAGTTAGGAGTGTATTTGTTTCACTATCTTTCATAATCCACTCCTCTAAGATATCAAAATTGTTGAGACTTATTAGATAAAATTGGTTCTCCTCTCTACTTAACTTTATTAATTGCATACAAGAAAGATAAATAAATAACATTAACATTAACAATAACAACTAAGCCTTTTCCCATACTAGACGGGGTTGGTTACATGGATTCTTTGTTTCCACGGAGCCTTATCATGTATCATGTTAGCAGTTAACTCAACATAAGTTAGATCATTATTTATTGTTTCTTTCCAACACTTTTGTGGTTATCCTTGACCTTTTTTAATACTTTCAAAATCTAGTTTTCATATCTTATTACATGCGCTTCTTTTAATCTTCTTTTTATATGTTCAAACCATCTTAAACGATATTCTCTCATTTTATCCTCTATTGGTGTCACTCCCAATTTGTTTCTAATAAGCTTATTATGTATATGGTCTTTTCTTGTATGACCACTCATCCATCTCAACATCTTCATTTCTGCCACAAACATCTTTTGTGCACGTTGATGATTAACTGCCCAATACTCATAACCATAAAACATGATAGGTTTGGCTACAGGCAAGCCCATCCAATGCTATAAAAATGTATCATATCGTACGATATAATTTTATCATGTATCGTATAAGGATACAGTACGGCACGTATCGCAATAAGCGATTTATCGTGTTGTATCATACCGTATCGTACGAGTCGACGTTGATTTCTCTTTTATAAAATCCAAAAATCTGAAAGTTGCAGAATTCATTTATGTTTCTTCCTAAACCCTTTTTCACTCCATTCACTTGCTTTTAGATCCTCTTCTTACCTTGTTCTTATTGATTTCGTGGTTTATCTCAAGTGCTTCACCGAATCCAACTCCCCACCTCTAGGGTTTTTGTCAAATATGTGACATACCTCTTTCCTTTTACATTCTACCCGATTTTTCACTTGAAACATTTGAGAGTTTCAGATTACGTGATTCTTAACCTCTAAAAAGCTTTTTTCTTCTTGTTGATTGTCTACCACTTGTCTTAATGGCTTTTAATCTAATCGATCCAGCATGAAAACATTACACTTTGGTGTATGAAGGCAATAGGCTTATGAACAAGGGCATGTTTTGCAATGCAGTAAAACATGGTATTTCTTGTACGAAACACTACCTTGCGGGAACAAAGAAGGATGCTAGTCCATGTCCTTGGGTTCCCGAAGCAGTGAAGTACGAGCATAAGGTATTTCATGGTATTGGAGGCTTCGAAGGAGAAGAAGAGATTAAGGGTGAGAGAGATGACAGAAATAGGTGGTTGGGATATGTCTCGATCATTTGAAGATGCTTATGATGAAGGGATGTATGTTGGTGATGAATTCCATGGTATAACTGAGATATAAGAAGAGATGGATGAAGAGGGAGAAGGCGAGAAAAGATAAAAAGTGTAGGTTATGGTGGTAGTAGCAGTAGAGTTGGTTCTTGTTCCACTGCAAGAGCTCGTACTTGCCTGATGCCTACGAAGGGTACTAGAGGAGGAGCCAGAGCCATAGGTAGTGATTGTGGGATGCTTTTATTTTTTTTTCACGTACGACTCCTGGAACTCAGTCAGGCACTAGATCAGCTATGGCTTCAAAGGAGGTAATTGAGAAAGTAGATTTGAAGTGTGCTTAATTTTTTTATTAAAATTGTCTCTCTTTTAATGTTGCAAACTCATTTTCTTTTCAAAGTATGGTAGATGCTATTATCAATGTGGGATCGGGTTAGAGAGTCTCTACTTATCATGCTTTGAGGGGCACATTATTACAAAAATGGGTTGATATTGTTAATGCATGGAGTTCTGAAATTAGGGAGTCATGGAAGGATATGAGATTTCTATTATAATTGATGGTTGGACAGGTGGTCAGTGTAGGTATTTGGTAAACTCCCTAGTATATTGTCTCAAAGTCATATTATTTTTGAAATCATATAACTTGTCCTATATTGACAAAACTGCAGATAATTTACTCCCTTTTTTCGAGGTTGTTGAGGAAGTAGGTGTTTCAAATGTTATTCAATTCATTACTAATAATGTTGCAAATTTTGGAGCATATGGTAAGATGCTTGAGGTGAACCATCCATATGGACTCCATGTGTTGTACATTGCATAGACTTAATGCTTGAAGATTTGAGTGTAATGGATGAAATAAGAGGGACTATAGATGCGTGCAGAAATGTCGCAAAATTTATTTACAATCATTGTTCTGTTTTGCATTTGATTCGAATCCATACACGTGGAAGGGAATTGATTAGGCCTTCGTTGACAAGATTTACTACAAATGTTATTATTATGCAAAGTCTTATTATATAAAAAAATACATTAAAAAATTTGCTTGCATTTAATGAAGGGAATTGAAAAACTTGATTAGGCCTCCATGAGAGAGATGTATCATATCATATTGTATATAAATTTTTAAAAAATTATTTCAAAAATCATAAAAATTAGGAAAAATAAAAAAGTCAAGAACAATTCTAAACAATTCATAGAAATAAAAAATTGGGTAATCATTCATCCATTAAACATCAATTTAAATTATAAGTTGAATAAGTAGCAAATATTCTTTAAAATCACAACTTTCATAATTTAAAAAAGAAGAATCACATATTATAATAAGGATCATCAACTAAATAATCTTCTTTTTTTCTTCTCCTTCCCCTTCTTGAAGATCACCACCTTCAACTGCAAAATCAATGCCATCTCCTTATATTGTTGTTCTCCTTCTAGATTGATCAACTAAATGTCTTCTTTACTTAGGAGTGTATTTGTTAATTTTTTTTCATCATATTTCATAATTCACTCCTTAAAGACATCAAAATGATTCAAACATCCACTGAATGCCTTATTTAGTTAGGAGTGCATTTGTTTCATCATCTTTTCATAATTCACTCTTTAAACCAAACAACAACCTCCCTCCTAATCATCATAATAAAGCAAATGTCTACAACCAAACAACCCTCACTTTGATCTCGATTAAACCATTTATCAATAATAACAGGATGATAACTCCCTAGAAAGGCACAAGAAAAGGATGATATGATTCCCTAAGCAGATGAAAAGTATCGTTCGGTACCCCTTCCTTAGAGAAGCATTTCTGTAGATTTCGATTGATTTGCTCCCATATTAACCATATGGGAAAGGGAGAAGAAGAAATAAGAACCCACCCAAGATCCTCCTCCTCACAAAGATCGAAATACACGGAGATGGCTTACGCCCCCAGGCTGGGGAACTGCTTATAGAACCTGGGGATGAGTTGAGCTACTAGTTGCTTCGCCTTCCAGATACATCCTCCTCCATATGGACACAATCACTTTTTCTTCCATTAAAGTTGTTCTTGATATCCTCCTTTTAGTCTTATCCATGGCTTTATAAAGATAGCCTACAGGCGACTTTTCCTTAATGTCGGCAAATGCCTAAACCTTTTCCAAAGGATACATGATCTTTAATAACCTTAAAGATAAGTTCCAAAATATACTCCTTAGAACGTTTCTAAAATCTTGTTTAGTTTTTTGTTCCTCTTATCTGAAAAAGGTCTATACATTGGGTTGTATATAGTGTCCAATGAAAAGTACCGTAACTCTCATACAACTCCTTTGCAACAGCTTTGAAATTAGCTGCATTATCTAAACTCCTTTGCAACTGCTTTGAAATTAGCTCCATTATCTATAATTAATTGGACTATATTTTCATGCTAACCTCTTATGTCACCTTATTGAATTCTTGCTTTAGAACCTCTAATGCTATCAACCTCTCACCACCACTAGCATCCTTGTATCTTTTTTTTCTTGTCTTTTCTCAACCATACTCTCAATCATTTGTAAACATTATCAGTTATCATTTAATGTTTCAATCTAAAAACTACACCAATCATGATATTTTCACAAAATTACATGTTACTTTCAATTTGCTTCCCTCAACTAAAGTACCCCATTGTCATGTCGGGTTTCAAGACTGAGATCGAGAATGTGAACCTCTTCCTCCTAACAACTCAATTTATCTTTTTAAATCTTAATAAACCTAAAAATAAAAATACTTCATAAATCATTATAAATTCACTCACTTCATAAACTACCAAAACACCCAAAAACATTAACCCACTTCATAGATTGCCATAAATTCATCACAAACATATCCCATCACTTCATACATTATCATTTTAAAAAGAAAAAGACAAATAACATAAGTAGATAGAAAATAAATGTAGAAAAAATAAGATACCAAAAGAAAATAAAGGGTGTTGCTGCGCTACTACCACTTGCACCGCAGTAGTGGTGGTGGTTGCCACAGGAATGGTAGTGTTGTTTGTATTGTATCATATCGTGTATCATTTTTTTCCACGAGACAGGTGTATTGTATTGTATCGTAAATAATAGTTTAAAGTAAAAAAGTACAAATAAAACAAGAAAAATTTTAAATAATTATTATGAATCAAAATAAGGATAAGATTGAAAATGTATCAAAATAGTAGTACACCACATGACTTATTTAAATTATTAATAAGGTATCAAGCATGTACATTCATGCATAATAATTTCCTAGTTTGGGAATGTGGTTTTTAATAACTCACTTGAAACTCTGCCTTAATAAATCAGTGCTTGGGACTCTAACAGGTAATAACTCCTATCCTTGGAATTCTAACAGTTAATAAATTTGTGCTTGGGACTCTAAAAAGTAATAACTCCTATTCTTGGAATTTTAAAGAGTTAATAAATTTGTGCTTGGGACTATAACAAGTAATAACTCTTATTCTTGGATTTCTAACAGTTAATAAATCTATGCTTGGGAATCGAGGTAATAACTATTACACTTGGAATTCTAATGAAGTTAATAATTAGTGCTCTAGACTTTAACATTTAATAACTCTTACTATTGGAATTCTATAAATATTATTTGTGTATTTAGAAAGTCTCAACTCTTAATTGAGATTTATTATGGTTTGTAATTCTTATGCTTGGGACTTGCAACCCTTCAAACTTATTGATTATGGGTATCCTACATCATTATTCTTAAGTTGAAGTAAAATTCTTTAAAAATAAGTTTCAACTCATGCATTGGGACCCATATACACTTGCATAACATGATACACATCCTATATCAATTCATTTTTTTTTCGATATGATACATATCGGTCCTTATTGTCCGGTACAAACTGATACGCATAACACTGGGTCGGACTGTGGGAGATCTTCTTCCTAACCATATAGCACTCAACATAAAACCCAAACAAACAAAAATCACAGGGAGCATTCGGTCCGTTCAGGTGTTTTTATAAATAAGAGTGTGTCACACGATACAGGGTGATACACTCCTTGTATTGTATCGTGATTTCTCACGATATTATACGATATGATATGGGTAACACTGGTAGAAAGATGACAACCTAAGTGAGACATCCAATATAGTTTCTCTCTGATTGTTGGCTACATAACACAATGCTCCTTCACATGGCATTGACAACCTTACTTTGGCTGTATATGAGTATAGCCTCGGTTTGAGGACTTCCAATGATCGGTTGGTCATGCTAGTACTATTTTTTTCCAAGCATGCGTAACTTGAAAGTTTAGATGAAGCTAGTGCACTAGCTGATAATATCACACCTTAAGTTTTCATCGAACAGAGATTTCGCCATTATGATGCTTCTTGATTATTGTTTCACTATCCAAGTAAGCTGCCTGTTATTTTTACTCTTCATGTTATCGTGACTGTCTAGCAATGGTTTTGTACTGTAATGCAAAGTTGAAGCTTTGCTCCTGTCACTGCTACCTGTTTTTGATGCAACACTGTTGGTTTTCTCAATGTTTCATTGATGAATGACCTCACCAGTGATCTTGATTTACTGCTATTTTCTTTCCTTATGTTTCTTGTAATTGTGTTTACAAGAGACCTTTCTGACCTGTAATTCTTAAAAACTTTCATGGTCTCTCTCTCTCTGTCTCCCCCCTGTTTGATATAATCTGAATCTCTTTCAGTGTCATGCAGTTTGTTTTGTGTACATAGCAATAGATGCAGTGCAAATCCTCATCCTGTACTTCCATAGCCATATGATCGAATGCCTTGGGTTAAGTAGATTAAATCATTGCTGTTTGACTCGGTCTCTTTCCCAGTAAAAAATCTCCTTACAGTGTTTTTGGTTAACCATTCCGTTTCATCAATCCACCATTTCCATCAATTTTTAGTTGACCATGTGTCAACATTTCCTCTTTAAAATTCTGCTATGGTTACATTTTATAGCCTCTGATGTGAAATTTTAGTTGAGCATCACTTTTTTCATGGTTTTTCTTTCAAAGCATATCCAATAATGTTGTATTAGTTGAATGATGATGCTCTGAATGCATAAGCTTCATAATGTGCTAAGAGATCAAGTTGTAAATAGCAGGATCTTTGACAGCTCTATTTAAACATATTGAAGGAAGTGAGGAGAATATCCGTGAAAAGGTTCTAACTTTTGTAAGGGATAAGGTAAAGTGATATTTTTCTGTTCGGTTATGTTATTATATTTAGAGTTATTTTCTACTATTCCTTATCTAATGTTAGTCATTTGTTGCTCTTAGGTGTTCCCTCTTAAGGCAGAACTCTTAAAGCCTCAGGAACAAATGGAAAGGCATGTTGCTGATTTGGTGAAGAAGGTAAATTTAGCCGATTGGTGAGGAACTGAGATAGCCTTTGTATGCACTCACTGTATGGCTATCAGGCGAGCTCATGTTGTCATTTCTTCCCTTGTAGTGCTGCAGTTTAATTTCAAATTTCCATTTTCGGAAGTTTTTCAAGTGATTGTTATCTTCGGACATTGATTGGAGTTATTTGTTATATTGTTTGGATTCCAAGGATCATTTTCTCCCTTTGGATAAGTAGTGATAAGTTGAGAAGCAGAAAAAAGAGTTTCAAAATTTCTCACTTTGTTTTCCATCTTTTGTGATTGCAGTGTCTCGTAGATGTGACAGGTGCAGAGTTCAAAATGTTTATGGACTTCTTGAATAGTTTGAGTATATTTGGAGAGAAAGCCCCTCCTGAGTGTGTCCAGGAACTTGTTGAAACTATTGAAGGACAAGCAGATTTAGATGCACAATTTGATGTAAGTTTTCTTATATGTATAACATGTAGCATCTTAACTTAATTAAGGGTGAGATTTAGATGCCCAATTTTATGTGAGATTTCTTCTTATGTGTAACAGGTAGCTTGACTTGATTAAGGTTTCTATGTACTACTGTTTTTAGTATGAGGTCATAAAAGACAATTTCTGTCTACAATGAAAGTAGTTAATTAGCATAAACTTATGTTTTATGGTTGATTTCAGGGAGGTACAATTTGGACTATTTTGGACAGAATGGGTTAAATACATATACTTGAAAATATGCAATGCATATCTGCATTTCATATTTTCTTCGTGCTGCATAGTTCTCATGTGCAGAAGACTGTATATAAATTCTTTCGTTTCTCCAATTAAATTTTTATCTGTTATAACCGTAAAACATGGTTCAGACTTCTCTTTGTCCTTAACGATGAAAACTATGAAATTAGTCATTCAACCCAAAACCCCTAGGTCTGTCCCACTCACCCAAAAAAAGTAGCTTAAGTTTTTGTTAATCCCCATAGTTCATCCTCTTAGACCCACGTAAATTTTGAGGCCTACATGAGAAACACCCAACCGTTTGGAAATGTATGTAAATGTTTTTGTGCTTAATATAAATCAAAAGTTTTTGACTTTGTGATGATGAAATTATTGCTATTTAATATCAAATACTACCATCAATGCACAGTTCTTCTAATTATAGGGTTTATTAGTTAAAAAGTTGAAGCTGAATAGTTTTCAGTTATTTTCTAATGATAAATTGATCATTTCATGTATAATTGATGATATTGTATCTGTAATCTTTTTCTTGATTCATCAAGCCCATGCGAAGAAATTGTCTCTGCATTGGTGGGGTAGTATTTCAGCTAAATTATGAATATGTTCGTCACTAATTTGGTTAAGCCTGTTTCTCAACCATTTCACTTAGCATGTTTCATGTTAACATGGTATAGGCACTTAGAAATGCCTAACTCCTAAAAAGACATAGTAGGTAATGCACGTCTGATTCATATATATGCAGGTTGCCATTTTTCAATTTCACATAGGTCTTATGTGGTATTGACATGATTGTGCATGTTAAACACACTCATGATGTACAGATATGGATGATCTTATTGAGGTGTCTTACCACTTAAATTGTTATATTTCATATGATGAAATCATGATCAACGTTGTTGTGATGCCTAACAAGCAGATTATTTGAACACGTAGCTGTAGAGCTTCACTATGTTGATAAGTTAAGGACAATTAGTAAAATAAGAGATGGAATATAAAGACCATATAGTTGTCTAATTTGTTATGTATCTAAATGTCTCCATCTGTTGCCTAATTTACTGGTGTATCAGGTTAAGCCTAAACTTGCTATGATCCTAACATGTCACGTTCATCTTCAACAGTCAATGTTTTATTTTGAAAGGCTTCCTTCAACATTTATCTTGTTGATTTTTTCATAACTATATTAGTTGTATTCTTTACAGCTCTGTAGTTTAACTGTTTCAATTTGCAGTTTGCAGATAACGATCATATAGATAGATTAATGTCGTGCTTGTATATGGCTCTTCCATTCTACATGGTATGCTTTTCTCACCAACACCAAATCTTCATTTCTTGAAACTAAAAGCAACATCATAAATCCAAACACATTTACTTGTGGCTTATTTCTGTTAGAGGGGTGCACCAAACAGCAAGTTCATGATCTATTTGAACAAGCACATACTTCCAGTTTTTGACAAGGTAAGTCATTCTTTTTTTAAAGTGGCATTTAATATTGAAATTACAACAGCTATTGGCTTTGTGACTTTGTAAGAAATCTAGTAGTGAATAATTTTAGTTTGTATTGGAAATACACTCCTCTTAACCGTGACTGCTTTTCTCTCATGTGCTGACGTTTTCTATTGCTTATGTCTTCTTCATAATTCATTCTCTTTAGAACATATGGCATTTTCTTCCGCATGTTTTATGTACCATGGTCTATGGATTTTGTTCTCACATACTTTAGTCGGCTGAGAGAAAAAAGAGTTCCTTTGACTAAGCGGGGCATTCAGAAGCTTGTTGATTAAAAAACTAGAAGGTTTTCACCTATTGAATCTCTTAGGACTCCTGGATTCATGGTGCAGATCCCCTTTGAGTTCTGGCCCCTAAATGTTATCATTATCAACGTAAAGAGTTGTGGCTTCTTGGTGCCAAACATCTATTTACCAATTTTCTTCTTTTGGTCACGTTTAACAAAAGTTTCATTTTACATCATGAGTGCTTGGTTTGCCTCAAACTGAAACATCTTTTTGTCATCATGGGCTGTTATCTGTGTGGAATTCTTTTGTACTGCACCAATTTTTTGTTTGTGCTGCACCGCAAGTAATGTGAACATGCACAACATTTGTGTCAAAATCTGTTTCATATGAGAAGACGTTTCTGTGTTCTGAATTGTTTTTGCAGACGGAATTCTGTAGGTTTTTTCTGAATTTGTTTGGAGTGATTTCTTTGACGTTTTTATGGTCTGTATTTTCTTCAGCTTCCTGAAGAAAGGAAACAGGACTTGCTGAAGAATCTAGCTGAAGCCTCACCCTATACAGCACCACAAGATGCACGACAACTTCTTCCTTCTGTCCTTAACCTATTAAAGGTTTGTACCATACTTTTAGTGGCTTCTCACTTTCACTTCTGATGGACCTTAAGTTTGTTGCTTGAATTACTGAAGATAGTTGGATCATTGTATGCATTTGTCTTGCTATGCTGATCGAGATTCTTTTCACTCAGAAATACATGCCTTGCCGAAAAATGGGTGAAGAGATGAACTTTACGTATGTCGAATGTCTACTTTACACGTTTCACCACCTGTCGCACAAGGTTTGGGATTAAATCATTTCACTTTTAGTATCTTATTCGATTTCATTTTGGAATAATCTACAACCTTTGTCATTTATGATGCAGACCCCTAATTCAACAAATAGTCTCTGTGGCTATAAGATAGTAACTGGCCAGCCATCAGATCGGCTCGGGGAGGACTTTTCAGAACTTCACAAGGAATTTATGGAGAGGTTGGAATTTAAAGTCTGTAGCATTAACTCTGCTTCAGATCTTAACCTAGATTTGATGTCCTTTGTATCCCTTTCTTTTCTTTGTCTGCCTTTTACTCCTTTATTTTCCATTTCCTTGTCTTGAAAGTTTTCTCCAACTAGTTGTCTTTCTTGCTCCCTGTTTTTCAGGTCCTTCTTTATTCATATTTCCTGAAGTAATTCATCTGCTTGTGAAATCCACGTGTATAGTCTTCTTGTGGTATTGCCTCTTTGTATTTTAAGAAGAAAAGGAGGCACGACTGAAACATAATATTGCAGTTAGTATTTGTGAATTCCTCTCTTACTGGTGGTGGCTTTTGTTGTTCATGATGTTTCAGATTAACTAGCATTGAAGATCTGGCAAGGGCTACCATAAAAAAATTAACGCAAGGGATGGCTGAACACAATAAAGCTTTGGGATCTGCTAAAACAGAGGAGGCAAAAGCAGCCATTGTGCGTCTTTCCTCCATGTTATCATGCCAACTTTTTGTTTTTGCTCACTGATAAATGAGAAGAGCTTTCTCTTACGCTAATTATATCATTTACAGAAATTGAAGAAACAAAATACAACAGCAGGATTGAGGACATGCAATAACATATTAGAAATGACAAAGGTAAAGGCTAGTTTGATATTATGCAAATATGGCTTAAATGTTACCCCTGTTCTCTGGCATCCCATGCGTTGTTACCAAATCATACCAAAACCAAGCCTTCTGCACTAAGTGGGGTCGGCTAGGTAGATCTGTTGTTGTCATTGCTTGATCTTGTCATATATTTCTGCTTAACTTCAGGAAAACGAGATCCTATTTTATTGGATCCTTCTGATTCTGAGGCCTTCTATCCCTTCTAAAGTGTTCATTCTCACACCTTCCTATGAGAGCCATATGTGCCTGCCTCTTCAAGTGATCAAGCAGCCATAAATGCGTCTCTCATTTTACGTTGTGTTGGTGTCATACCAATCTTTCTGTATAGTTTCATTAGGAATCAAGCGTCTTATTGCCTCCCCGTATACATCCCCTTCAATATCTTCATCTGCACAAGTCTAATGGTCGTCTGCCTAATACTTGCACCTGAACATGTTTATTTCTGCCACTTTGCCTCCATCCTACGCGTTACTCTTAATTTTTTATTATATGCTTGCTACTTTCTGTATAGCCACTGCATGCAAAAGCACCAACTTTCGTTGGGGATAAGAGAATCAATCTTTCATGGAAGGAAGCAGTGAAATCTCAGCCGGCTGCTGCAGCTGGTACTGGCAATGGAACATCCGGAAGTGCAGGGTACAAAATACTTCTCTTTGTGGTTATTCTGCAGCAAGGGCTGCAGTTTTGTCATTCATTGTCTGCCTATGTTTTGCAGGGCTAAACGAAGTGCCCCTACAGCTGCTAATAATGGTAGGAGGGCTGCAGGAAAAAAGAGCCGAGCTGATGGTGGTGCGCCAAATCAGCTTATGAATGCAGAACTGGCAGGAATTTCTCGTGGCAGGAGAGGTGGTGGAAGAGGAAGGGGTGGATATTGGAATATTCGTGGCAGGGGAAGAGGCTACCGATGAAGTTTTATTCCTCCCTAGTGATCTGTTACCTAAATTACTTTCTTCTAACGTGACAGTTGTAATCTGGATTTTCAAATCCTTCCATCTTGATTAAGTTAGTCTTGAGGGGAGCCTACAGTGAACATTATGTAGCATTTGTTTGGAGGATTACTATTTGCATACTCTTTTTACTATTCACATACCCTTTTTTTTTTTAAGTAAGCAAGGGATACTACGTTTTCATTGAGATATAGTAAACCAATCGAAGAGAGGGTTCCCACACCATAGACGGGTGTAGGTAAAGAAATTAGTTCTGCTACATTGTTGTTCGAATGTAGTGAATAATTTATAGAGAGTCTCCACATTTTCAATATTGACGGATGTGGGGCTTAGATAATAAGATTTGTATTGGTTCTTGGAATATTGGAACATTATCTAGTAAACTAAGGGAGGTGGTAGATACTATAATTTGGAGAAATATTATATTCTATGTTTATAAGAGATAAAGTGGGTGGTATATAAAGCAAAGGAGATAGAAGATACAAATTTTAAATTATGGTACTCAAGTAAGAAAAATGCTCGAAATAGAGTTATATTATCATAAATAAAGATTTAAAGGATAGTGTAGTAGACATACAACAATATGGTGATCGAATCATGACGTTAAAATTAGTGTTAGGAGCAAAAGTTTTGAATATAGTTTGTTCTTACGTATCCCAAGTCGGCTTAAAAGATAGTATAAAAATAACTTTTTGGGAAGAGTAAGATAAGGTGATTCAAAGGATTCCACAAAGGAAGATGATTTGTTTAGGAGGAGACTTAAATGAACATGTTGGTAAAGAGGTATTAGGATATTAAGGTATTCATGGAAACTTTGGTTTTGGGGATATAAATGAGGAAGGTAGGGAGATTTTAAATTTTGCTATGGCATTTGATCCCTTTTATAATCAATACAATCTTCAAAAAAACGAGATGAACATTTAATTACTTATAATAGTGGCTTATTACAAACATAAATTGATTACTTTATTTGTAGAAAAAAAGATAGAGCGTGTTGTAAAGATTGTAAGGTAATTCCAAAAGAAAGTTTAACCACTCAACATTGACTTTTAGTTATGGATTTATAAATAAAAAAATGAACAAAAAAGAAAAGAGTACATCGAGCTATTCAGACTAAATGGTGGAATCTCAAAAGCGAGAAAGAAAATATATTTAAACAGAAAGTCCTTCAAGGAGATGCTTGGAATTATGTTGATACACCTTGTGATATGTGGAACAATATGGCTATACATATTAAAAAAGTTGCGAAAGATTGTTAGGTGAATCTAAGGGAGTTGTATCAGCACAAAAAGAAGCTTGGTGGTGGAGTGAAGTACTGCAAAATAAAATCAAGGCAAATAGTGCATGTTATAAATTACATTTTACTAATAAAACTAGTTAAACTTTAAAGGCTTATACGAAAGCAAAAAAGGTTGTCAGTAAAACAAAAGCTAAAATTTGAGAGGATTTATATAAAAAACTTAACTCAAAAGAAGGTGAAAGAGATATTTTTAGGATAGCTAGAGCTAGAGATAAGAAAACTAAAGATCTTAATTCTGTTAAATGCATCAAAGACGATGATGAAAAATTCTAGTGGCGAATGATGATATAAGAAATAGATAAAAAAATATTTTATAAGTTTTTTAATGAAAATAAAGATGTTAGTATTAGCTTAGGAGAGTTAGTCAAATCAGAAAAGTATATAAATCACAATTTCTACCGACGTATTCAAAAGAATGAAGTCAAAGAGGCTCTTAAACATATGAAGGGTGGTAAATCAATAGGACAAAACAATATTCCTATAGAAGTTTGGAAAATACTAAGAGAAATAGGAATCACTTGGCTCACAAGACTATTTAATGAAATATGAAGAAACCAAATGATGGTTAAGGAATGGAGAGCGAGTACACTTATACCCATATATAAGAACAAGGAAGACATTCAGAATTGTGCGAATTATCGAGGTATCAGGTTAATGAGCCATACTATGAAATTGTGGGAAAGAATTATCGAACGTAGGTTAAGAAAAATATCAAGTACAATAGAGAACCAATTTGGATTCATGCTAGATAGATCTACTATTGAAGTGATTCACCTTTTGATACGTCTTATGAAACATTTTAGAGCAAAAAAGAAATACCTTCACATGATATTTATTGATGTAGAAAAAACTTATGATAGGGTACCGAGGGAGGTTCTTTGGAGAACCTTGGAAAAAAGAGATATCTCATTGACATACAAAGACATATACGATAGTGCAAAAATATATGTGAGGACTCACAAAGGAATGACAACCTTCTTTGAAGTTAATATTGGGTTACATCAAGCATCAACTTTAAGTTCATACTTATTTATAATGGTGATTGATGAGTTAACAAAACATATTAAAGATGAAGTGCCTTTGTGTATGTTATTTGCAGATGACATTGTATTAGTGGAAGAGTCTAAGGAAAAAGTTAATAGAAAATTAGAACTATGAAGAGAAGCATTAGAAAGCAAATGCCTCCGACTTAGTAGAACAAAGACGGAATATATGGAATGTAAGTTTGATCATTTGGTTACTTTAGAGGACATAGAAATTAAAATTGGCATACAATGCATCCCTCAAAAGGAAAGTTTTAAATACCTAGGATCAATTTTTCATAGTGATGGAAGAATTGATAGAGATGTTACGTATAGAATTAATGCTGGTTGGTTAAAATAGAGAGGAGCATCAGGTATTCTTTGTGATAAGAATATATCATTAAAGTTAAAAGGTAAATATTATAGAGCAACAATTAGACCTGCCATGTTTTATGGTTGTGAGTGTTGGGCATTTAACCATCAACATGTACAAAAGATGTTTGTGACGGAAATAAAGATGTTGAGATGGATGAGTGGTCATATAAGAAAATACTGTATACATAATGAGGTTATTAAAAACAAATTAGGAGTGACACCAATAGAGGATAAAATGAGAGAATATCGTTTAAGATGGTTTGGACATATAAAAAGAAGATCAAAAGAAGAACTTTTAAGAAGGTATGAGAAACTAAATTTTGAAAGTATTAAAAGGGGTAGAGGACGACAACAAAAGTGTTGGAAAGAAACAATAAAAAATGATCTAGCTTATTGTGAGTTAACTGCTAACATGACACATGATAGGGCTCTATGGAAACAAAGAATCCATGTAGCCGACCCCGTCTAGTATGGGAAAAGGCTTAGTTGTTGTTGTTGTTGTATCAAAATTACTTCTCGTTACTTTTTCTCTTCTCTCTTATCATATTTGAGTAAGGGTTTCTCTAGTAAGATCTCTTTATTTCGACAATCGATATTTCATTTTTTTAGCGTTGTCTTTCTTTTGTAGTTAGACAACATATGTTATTACGAATCTAAAGAAAAATAAAGAATAAGAAAAATGAAATCAATAAAAAAAAGAAAAAGAAAAAATTAAAAAGAAAATTAAAAAATATAAGTATAATTTTATGAACATTGTGTGAATGTGATTTTCATGTTTCTCAAGTAGGAGACTGTGAGTTGCGTCTCTGAAGTAGGAGACCTGTGGTTTAGTTGTGTCTATCAATAGAGACAGTTTAGCTTTGTTGAGTCACGTCTCTTACCAACAAAAGAGGTATGGTTGAAGTATGTTGTGTATAGTGTGTTAAGTCAAAAACTTTTATTGATTTTGATAAAAAATGAAATCAATATATCAAACCAACAAAAAATATATCAAATCAACAAAATACCATATTAAAACACTCGAATTTTCTTTGAATCAGTTTCCTTCTCTTTTCATCTTTTCCTTTTTTCTGATTGAATGGATCGAGTTTCGATAAGGTGAAAACTCATAGAGGGAGAGTTGTAGACGATCAAGGGTATTGAGATAATTTTCAGATTTTAATAGGAATGAAATCGAAATCACAAAAGAAAAAGATGTGTGAATAGTAAAAAAAGGTATATTGATTAGTGCTACATGGTAGAACAGCTTTGGAGAGTTCTTGTACCATACTGTAGCATTTGATCGTAGACATACACTGTTTTGTTTCTCTTCTTGCAGTTTGTCATTAGTTAACTGCTTCATATGGATGAATCAGTACTATGTTGGTGAGGACAAAGCTGTAACTGATTGATGCTAAGAAGTTTGCATTCACCTACTTTACCATATGTCAAGATGGTCCAGTAGGGCTGGGAAAGACGTCGGACCACTGGTGGAGTTGCTCGTGCTTGTGTTTAGTTCGTGATGTGTATCTAACACATGTTGGCTTCTTAATCTGTCCGAGCCACATTGCATATTTTTTGGCTCGGCTTGACCCAGCTTTTTTAGCAGTGGCAGATCTACATACAAGGGTGGGGCCACCGTCTCCCTAAAATTTTGAAATTTCACTGTAAAACCTACATTTTACAATTCAATACGTGATTAAAATACATTTCAACCATGCTTTATCCCCCTAATGCTATGAAATTAATACTTTGCCACTCCAACACTATTTTCTAGATCCACTACCGTTTTCAGGTCGTGCGTATTTGCGTGTGACCAAATGAGTCGAGTGTGTATTCATGTACTCAAATGATCAACAGTTTCGATTTTGGTATTAAAAAGTCCGACTAAATGAAGGAAAACTCTCTTTATATAAGGTTATCTTAATCGATATCAGAGAAGGATGCCTTTGTTTTTTGTACTGCTTGCACTTTCCCTTTGCTTTAAACCAGCAAATGAATACGTGTATTTTATTATTGTTATCATCCGATAACAATGCGCGTACTTTTAAGATGGTAAACAACCAACTGAACATTCTCCGTTTTGTAGTCCCCGTTGCTTTGCAATTTGGCTCGTTAAGCATAGATACTTTTTCAGCATCAGGTTGCGTTTCCACAGAAACGGGATTGGTTATGAAAACATTCTGAAAAAGATCCCAAGGATTTTTACTCTAGCCGGTTTAAGGGTTATTCCTTGCAGATGTACATGACTAAAAAAGAATCACTCAAAAAATGGCCTACAAAACAATGTTCTAGTCCGTGAAGGGCCTGGAGTAGATTGGATAGAAATTATTACATGAATAAAGAACTCCAGACTCGACGAAAAGCTTATAAATATCGTTCTCAATCCAGACAGCCTAAAATAAAATGGCTCACTTGGGACGAGCGGAAGCATTTCAAACTCCCAATCTTTTTAATTAATGGTGTTAGAATAATTGTTTTCACGTGGAAGAGTCAGGCAAGTGTCAACGACCAATATGCAGCTTCAACCAATAGGCATGTCCAGCGATCTCAAAACATCTTTGAATTCAAACTCCTGTGTTTCCCTATTAAATTGCTCAACTAATTTGTACCTTGTGTCATTCATATAGAAAGACAGTGCTGCCTCCAATAGCCATCTCGCCTCTGAGTCACTAAGTTTGTTTGGGAAGATCACATCCCTGCGGATGAGTACCATGTAAGTATTAGATGGCCACTCTCGGCCCATTACTAACAATGATCATGAAATGCGGGAAGAAGGGTCCTCTTCCTAGATTTCATTAGATCGTATTTTTCAAAATTTAAACATTCATAATAAATGATTTCTGTTTTTCAAAAGGAAAACACACGAATCTCCCGAATAAAAATCAAATATGGCTATTAAAAGGAAAAGCCTAGAGTGATAAATGTGGAAGACAAAAAGCCATATATAAATACAGAGTTTACATAACTCGAAAGATGAGATACTCTGATTTACGTCTTCTAAGAAAACCCTCAGCGGACAATCCCAAAATCACATACACATTTCTACTTCATTCTCTATAGGAAACATACAGAAAGACAAGAAAAGCAAAAAGAAAAACCAAAGCAAGCAGTCGGCATCCGCTGTGCACAACCGAACCGAACAAAGGTAGACAGCTTCAGCGATCATCAGTTACCCCAACATGGCAACCTCAAACAGGTACGCGGTCCTGCAATAAAAAAAAACTGTTAGCCGAAAAGAGTTCTCAAACGTAAATAAATTTCTTTTGAATAGAAAGTAAAGGTAAAAAGAGAAAAGCTATAAGCAGACAGCTGGAAGCTACCCAATGAAAGTGGCCTAAAACAAATCGAGGTGGCCATAGGCCAAACTGAGGCGGCCAGAGGCCAAGCAAAGGCAGCTAAAGGCCAAGCCAAGGAAGAAAAGAGCCACAAGCAAAAAAGGGCCAAAGGCAAGAAAGGTCGGAGGCGGAAAAACACTAGAGGTAGAAAAGTCGGAGGCAAAAAAACGTCAAAGGTGGAAAGGCCTGAGACGGGAAATGTCAAAGAAGAAATGAATTGAGAACGGTGACTGGAGGCCGCCCTCCACCCTCGGCCGCCCTTCTTTCTCTCTCTCTCGATCTCTTTCTTTGTCTCTCTCTCTCTCATTCTCTCTCTGTATTTAAACATTTGAAAACCGTGATTTTGCAAAACCGTGGAAGGTGAAACCGCCGATTTTGCAAAACTGTAAGTGAAAAACCACCTAGGGCAACGGTTTTGGGATGTGAAATGTTCATTTTGCCATTAACGAAAATAGAAATTAACAAATACCAAAGGGCAAAATTACTGAAATGTCCAAATATTTTGGGGTGAAAAGATAATTGTACTCCTATTAGTGTAAAAAGTCTTTTCTACCCCTTGACAATCCGTGAAACTACAAAATACTAGGGTATAGTTTTACTATTTTGCCCCTAGACATTTCAAGAAATTGCAGAACCTGGGTTTTTGGTGATCTTATAAAATATCCGTTATACTACCCTGAAAAGTACAAAAATGCCCTTATACTTTTTGTGAAATGTTGTGAACAGTGATTTTTCACATTTAGTCTTGGTTTTGTAGTTTTTTCAAAATAGTACATGCAGGTTAAATAAACTACAGAATGATACTTAGAAATATTAACTCCCCTATTTTTAGAGTATTTCCAGAATGGTACTTGTAGGTTAAATAAACTGCAGTATAGACTCATAATATATTTACTATTTAGTATTTAGAACTTGTGGATTTTTCATTTAAGTGTCTGGCTAAATTTTTGTGGTTCTTTATGAAATGTGTTATGTAAATTCATTTGATGCATGTTTTTATGTTTTTTGTCTTAAAATGTACAAACTCTTTACTTATTGTTTATGCCAAAAGCTTAAAAAGAAAAATGACTTCAAGAATTTGCGTATTTGAATTGGCAAATATCGAAAAGAAATGACCTAAATTTCCAAACTTAGAAAAGAAGAATACCGTTGGACTTAACTTTAGAAAAAGTTGATTATGTATTGAAGGAAACTGTTTTACCTCCTACTCCAATTGCAACAGATGAGGAAAGAGAAAGATATAAGACATTTCTGAAAGATGACACAATAACCAGAACCATTATGTTGACATATATGGAAGACAACTTAATTAAGGTATTTAAGGAATATGAAACAGCAAAAGAACTATTTGATTTCTTGACCACTAAATATGATACTACAGCCAAGCTGCATATACAACTACTCCTTCAAAAGTATAATTCTTATAGAATGAAAGAAGGTGACAACTAGTTGAACATGTTAACCAAATGTTGATAATGACTAGAGATCTAGCTGTAGCTAAGTCTGTCATTCCTGAGCTAATGCAAATATCTACAATCCTAAACAATATTCCCCCTTCTTAGAACATGGTAACTACAACCCTAAGGCTTAGACTTGATATTACACTTTCTCAACTCCCATTGAAACTAGCAATTGAACAAGAACAAAAGAGAAAAATTGTTAGTTGTTCAAAATAATTTAGGGTATAACTCCAAGAACAACCAGGGAAAAAGAAAACTAAATATGAAATTTAGTAAAAACAAAAAGCAGAACGGTCAAAATTTTGAGAAATTACAAGAATCCTCTTCTCGAGTGAAGTGCTTCAACTGTGATAAGATGGGGCACTATAAAAGAGATTACCGCAACAAGAAGACCAATAGAGGCAACAACCAATGATGTGGTGCAATGGAGAAGGAGGACATAATCTACATGATTTCTAAGTGTCTTTATATGGACCACCCGATAATTGGTTGGTGGATCGATTATGGAGCTACCCCTACATATCAAAGAGCAAAGAGAGAGCGATGGACCTGAAGGAGTATCAGTCTGGCGAGTATCGAGTATATATGGGGAACAATACTTTTTCTAATGTTCTTGGGGTTGGGTCATTTAGGATTTTTATACAAGGCATACCGATTGTACTCACAGATGTATTATTTGTACCCTCTATTAGGTACAATCTTATATCGGTCCTTGTCTTAGTAAAGAAAGGGTTTGAGGCCAGGTTTATCCTTCGAAAAGCATGAAAGGATAGCATTTTCTGGTTTATTTGATATTGAGCATGGGTTGCTCAAACTCAATATTAATGAAAATGAAAAATCTTCTTCTATTTATATTGAGAGTGTCTATGTGATTGATGTGAATGTGTAGTATAAGAGATTGGGACATATAAGTCTAAAAATGTTGAGAAAATTAACCAACTTTGACTTATTACCCAATTTTCATGATAATACTTTTAATAAGTGTGAAGCCTGTATACAAGGGAAAATGACTAGAAAATTATTTCCTAAAGATATAACTAGGGTAACAACCCTATTAGAGATAATTTACACAGATTTATGTGGACCATTTAAAGTAAGGACACATTGAGAAAATGTTTATTTCATAATCTTTATCGATGATTACTCGAGATATACTTATATATATCTCTAATCACATAAATTTGAGGCACTTAAAGTATTCAAAGAATATAAATAGGAAATAGAGAACCAATAGGAGCATATAATCAAAGTCTTGAGATCAGATAGAGGTGGACAATATACCTCAACATGATTTTTGGAATTCTGCAAAGACTTTGGTATTGTAAAATAAAATATGATGCCTAGGACACCTCAACGGAATGGTGTAGGAGATAGATATAATAGGACCTTACTGAATATGACAAGGTAAATATTAATCGATGCCTCTCTATCAAGGATATTTTGGGGAGAAGCAACAAATACAATTGTGTATATACTTAATAGAGTACCATGTAAAGATGTATTCTCTACACCATATGAGATGTGGTTTGAAAGAAAACCAAACCTACGTCATCTTAGTAGGTGGGGATCTGTTGCTCATGTAAAGATTCTTGATCAGTCCAGAGATAAGCTCAATAGTAGGCCCTTAAGATGCATATTTATCGGATATCCAAAAGTATGTAAAGGTTATCGGTTTTATCATAAAGACCATAAATTAATAGAAAACAGGGATGCAAAATTCTTAGAAGAAACTAAGAATTACATCCTTGAGCATGATGATGATTGTGTCGATGATCTAGTAGGTCTAGATCAATCATCTTTTGAATTTACTGATGAGCTTCCTAAACAAACTGAATCTTTAAGTGGACACAAAAGGCATAGGATCATGCTGTCCTACTTAAAGGATTATCACATGTACCTTGCGGAGGAAGTGTGTAATTTGATAGATTTAGATGATGTGACTGATAACTTGACTTATCAGTAGACTATTGACTTATCTGAATCGTCAAACTAGGAAAAAGCCATGGATGAAGAAATTAAAGCCATTGAGAAAAATCAAGTATGGGAGTTGGCTTATTTGCCAAGAGGAAGGAAAGCCATAGGTTGTAAATGGGTTCTCAAAAAGAAATATAAGGTTGATGGTTCGATCAACAAGTTTAAAGGGAGGTTGGCTGCAAAGGATTTTTCGCAAAAAGAGGGAATAGATTATGTTGAGACTTATGACCCAACCTCTATTGCAGGAATTGTGGGTTTTATAGAATATGTTCTGATTTCATTCAGTTTTCTCTAATTTTATTTATGGTCTTACACAATCCTAAAATTCTTGAAAATTTTATTAACAATGGGTTTGTGTGTAGATTAGGTGTACAAAATTTGAACGCATTCGGAGTAGGTAGTAAAGAAATAAAAATCATTCATCAGACATATGTAAAGTGTAGAAAATAGAGTTTCAGTTTCTATAAGATACGTGAATATATTTCATTCGAATTAAAAGACAATCTACAACAATTAAAATGTAAAGAACTGAACTAAATAAAGGAAATTATGATTATAACATAAACATAGAGGGGATTAAGAGATATAAGATCTTACAATGTATATTTGGATAAAAGAAACTGAAAATCAAACACATAGCATGCATCAATAAATATAAAAAAATTAAGCATGATAATCCCTTAATTATTACATCAGAGATGGAGTCATAAGCTCCTTAATTACAACCACATTAAATTGAATGAAAGAAGAGAATAAAGTATTGAAAAGATAAAGGAAGAAGAGACCTATGATGGAAGAACCTCTTATAGCCGACGGATGATAGCGGCGACTTGGGAAAGATGGGAATAAAGTATTGAATTTTGACTTCATTTAACTACAGTCTTACTTGACTAGGAATCAACCCAAGCCTTGTTTGATTTGAATGCATTATTCGAATTAGATCACGATTTGATTTGTCTTGGGTTTGAATTTGATCCAATCTAATTGGGTCTTGACCTTAGCTTTGCTTGTCTCAAAATCCGATTGCACCCTACTTGAGGTTTGGATCGAGTCATGTTTGATCCTAACTCCTGCTTTGAATAAAACCTTGATTTGAATTTCCTTCAATTTTGTTGGGATCTGGTTTGGCCTTGGTCAAATCTTGCTTGATTGGGTTTGACCTGGCCAAGCATTGTCTTCGTGTTATTTTGGTTCCGTCCATATCTTCTCCCAGAAATTAGCCCCCTGTTGATTCGGACTTTGTTCTATCTTTAGCTAGATCAATACTCCCTTTTTGAATTTCAAATTTTGATTTTTGGTAATTCTGAGGTTTTAAAGATTATTTTTCTAAAACATTTATTTTGAAAATGATATTTGAAACTTTATAAAATTTGGGAGACATGTTCAGATCATGGATTTTCAAACTGTGTCTTGATTTGAAAAAAAAAGTTAGGGTGTTTATAGATGCCCCTCTTTTTAGACGACTTGGGTGAATTGGGCATCTCCTTGGCCCTCTTCACTCCACTCAATGGGTCACTTGATAGGCAAGAGAAATTTTATGTTTTCTTGAGATGTGGGTTGTCTTCTCCAAAGACTAACATGACCTGGTTATCCCATAGGATTTTAAGGCACTTGTGGAAGGTTGAAGGGATGGCTCGAAGGGAATGTATCCAAGGCCTCCCTAATAACAAGTTGTAGTGAGGATTTATGTATAAGACATGAAACAACCCTATATGTGGTATTTGACTGACTTTCGTGGGTAACTCTATGGAGCCTAAAGGATAGGATGAGTTGTCATCATATCCTGTAATGACAATTGGACTTAGTTCAAGCCTGAATACAGGTACTACTATTTGGAAGGCCACATGTAGAGGGAGAATATTTAGACCTCCTCTCCCATCAACCAAGCACGTGTTGAGAGTGTGGTGATTCAATACCACCTCTATGTACAAAGTTTGGTTGTGGGTTGTATTGAGTCTTTCTAATTCATTCTTAGTAAACACAATTGGGGCCTTGGCAAAGATGGAGAAGACCAAGAAGGATAGAGATTCGGGAGTTATGATATTGTTAACTTTGGCTTTATCTAAGATTCTCTCTAAGACTTATGTATGTTTAGGTGAAATTTGTATCAGCTCTAAGATAGACATGTTTATGAGAAGTTTTGAAAGATGTAGTTTTAAATCATATGGGGTTAACACAACACTTTTACCCTTGTTCATGCCATGAGATAAGTTAGGGATGCATGCTTTTGGGGGGGCGGACAAAATAACCACCCCATTGCTAGCTTGTTTAGCTAAGTGTGAGGGTTGATAGATCCTTCATAATCTAGTCACTTCCCCTACACTCTCCTTAGGACTCGATCCTAACTTAGCTCTAATTTGATGTCTTGGAGCAACTTGAATCTCTACAAAAGCTCTAATCGAGTGTGGGACTCTAAGCATTCCCCTAATCACTACTTGCTTATCTTTTTTTATTACAAGAGATAGTGGTGTGTGGCAAGTAGTGTGAACCGTATGTAATACATACTCAATCTCACAAACTTGGTTTAGATGAAGACATACCTCTTTGTCCTTCCCACTTATGCTTGCGTGATTTGAGAATCACTCTTTGAAAATGGCTTGAGGGGGCTTCGGTTCCTCCAAGATGTGGAGCCTACCCTTCTCTATCAAGTCCTCGATTTTGTTTTTCAAGGAAAAGCACTTATTTGTATCATAGCCTTTCAGCCTATGATACTTATAAAACTCATTCAAAAAAATTTCTTTAGGAGGTATCCCTTCGGGAATTGCCAGGAGACTTAGAGACCTTGTGCTAACAAAATTTCTATGCTTCCGTGAGTGGTTGTCCTAGATTGTTGTATTGTCTTTTTCAAACTTTTTCTATTTTTTGATTTTTTTCAAATGATCTTTGTTCGGAGGACTTAGAGGTCTCGATCGAACTCAGCTCTACTCGAATATTAGCCACTTTTTGCGTTTTCACTCCTTTTGGTGCATGTCGCCCATATACCTCGGGGTTTTCAAATTTGTTTTTTAAAAAAAAATCCCTTTCCACAAATCTTCGTAAACTTCTTTTTTCAAATTGGCTTCGAAGAGAGAAGCCTTTTTTATTAATTTTTGAAAAGTCGAGTTCTCGTGAAGGGAGGGGAATGCTTTAAATCAGTTTTAAAATTTTCAAGGATGAGCATCACTACACATCCTTCATAAATGGGCTCTTTGACTTGGCCTAGGAGTGACCTCCACCTGATATTGAATGTGTGTGCATCCTTGTTAGGGGCTTGTTTAGTGTCTCTCAAAGTGTTGAGAGTGGGCATGACTTTCACATTATGTGAAAACCTTTGTATAAAGCAATTCGCCAAATCCTCGAAACCGACGAATTGACTTAAATCGTAAGAAGTCAACCACTTTGATTCATTCCCCTTTAGAGAATGAGAGAACTAGTATACACACTTAGAAGAGTCCCTCTTTTTCTTTTAAGCTCTTCTAAAAAAGAGTTGGAGATGGGATCGAGGGTCCCCATTTTTATCATACGGGTGAAAACTCAGTATTTCATCATCACTACCCATTTGGTAATCAGAAAGTAAAAGGTCAGATAGTGAGTATGACCTCTTTTCTTTGGTTTGGCCCCATAGTAATTATTGGAGGGCCTTCCTATCCTTAATAGTGAAGGACTCGGATATTGGTTCCTCCTCTTCAAATTTTGAGGTCACTTTTGGTTTTTGTGAATGGTAGAATCTCCTACAAGCCCTTAGTTGCTTGTCATCAGAGGAGCATGATTCTATGACATCGGACTCTTTGCTTAATGTGGTGATTTCTCACTCGATCCTTAGCTCTTTCAATTCTCTTTTTAGGTAGGCGATCTTATCTTCCCAGTTTTTTAAATTTTCTTTATAAATTCTTTTGGAAAATTGACTTGTAGAGCACAAGACTCGACTCGACACCTCATAAGAATCCTCTAAACTTGACATTATTTCAAACTTTACAAAAATCAACTTATGACAAAAAAATGAATTGAGAATCACGATTTTAAAAAGTTAATTGTTTTAAAAACTAAGACCGGATCAACAACTTTCAAAGGTTCAAGTCTTACTAGGCATGCCAAATGTGTAGACGTGAATTTTTGTTCTGAAGTCTATGTAGAGACTTTAAACTAAATTCGCAAACTACGAGTACGCAAGTGTACCAGCTAGTTTGCTCAAACTAGCAAAGATGATTTTTGACTTTTTTGACGATTGTGGGTAAGTAAATTTTTTTTGTCGTATATCTTCTTGAACAAATGCTCAAGGGTTAGTCTAGGTGCTTGTAAACACACCTAAATCAAATGATTTTTAAAACAAACACCTGGTTTGTAAAACTATTTCAAAAACTAATTTCAAACTTTCGAAAACCCAGGAGTTCCAAAAGCTTTAAACTTTTTGTCAAAAACCCTTTCGAAATATAGGTTTCTAAAACTCGGGCCAAGTCCCAATTTTGTAAGCATCCAAAGCAAGCAAGTGGAGCCTGATCAAAAAACAAGTCCAAAAGCCCAGAATTGAGCCCAGCCTAATGAAAGCATGACCAAAAAGTAAAACAAGAGCCCAGGCCAGAAGTAGACTTCAGCCCTGGAACATGAAATGCAAAACCAAAGCACCAAGCAAAACCATCAAAAATCCAAGCCCAAGCTTGAAATTCCAGAAATTAGACGAAACGAAGTCCAGAAGGTGAGAAGGAGATCGGACGAAAAGGTTGTGGTCGGAGCAGTGATGAAGCCAGGGCCCATGAAAACTACCCGTCTCGAAACACCATGAAGGACTGAAGAAATGAAAATTTGGATTGGATCTGGACATAAATATCCAGATCCAGACCAAATAGTGTTTGGATCGGATTTGGATCATAAAAACCAAATCCAAGATCCAAACCCAAGACCCACCCCCTTGCCTATAAATAGAGGTGAGGGGTGGATGAAAGTTCACGTGAATTTCAAATGGGAGGCTTGGGAGAGAGAGCACAAAGTAAGAGAGAGAAGATTGGTGAGCTTGACTTTGTCAAGTGGGTTAGCCATATGGGCTTAGCCAAAGGGGAAATAGGCTCAAGCCATGTGAGTTGGACCTAACCTAGGGTTGCACCAACATAACGAATGGCATGGGCTTGGATCAAGACATGGGCTACACGAGGTGGACCGGCTCCAAGTGGTAGGTCTCTCAACCTAACCCTAACCTAGCCACTAAACCTAATCCCAAACTAGCCTAGACTTAGTCTATATGCCCCAAACCGACTCCATTTTAACCCCTAGCTGGACCACTCTCACCCCCAACCGACCTACCCTTTTAACCCAACCGACCTCCCCATTTGACCTAAACCGACCCACTTAGACCTAGCCCAACCCCTCACCACCAACCTAAACTAAACCTAGCTTAGACCTAGCCCCATCCCTCACCACCGACCTAGCCTAAACCCCTTAACCATGTGCACCTTGCACTCGGTTTTCGCCTAAATCATACCCTTAGTCCCACTACCTCACCTCCCTCAAACCTACCCATTCACCATCCCATAGCACTCGGTTGTCACCTATCCCGCACCCCACCTTGCATGACATCCCACCCCCTGCCCGTTGCACACCACTACTCCCGGTTGCCACACGCACTCACCTTCCCACGTCCCAGTCACTCGCCAACACCCCTCTCACCTGCCGCGTCCCAGCTGCCCACTCACCTACCAGCTCCCAGCCACACCTCACTCCACTACCCTAGCCCCCGGCCGCACTTCATCTCACCAACCGCCCTAACCTATCACAACCAACACACCCCCAACCTGCATCTCACGACTAGCAGCACCCCTGCTGCACCAACCTGCACATTCCCATCACCTTCCCGCGCCAATACTCCCTAGTGCCGACCCACACCCATCACCGCACCATACCCTAGCGCCTGCCACACCCGAGCCCCAGCCATCTCCCTAGCGCCTACCGACCTACCTCAGTAGCACCCTACACCAACACCCCACACCCTTTTGCCGTGACTCACCTAGCTCCTATCGAACCTAACTAGGACCACCTCCCACGGCCCAACCCAACCTCACCTAGCTAGGACTTACCTAACCTAAGACCTTGCCCGAAACCAGCCCATCCTAAGCCATAAACACTTGGTTGCCCCCAAGTGAACCCAAACATAAACTCTCACGTCTAGACCCACCTAGGGAGACCTAGCTCATGGCTATCAAGGAGGACGGACCCAAGCAACTTGAGAGGCAAAGCCGACCACATGTAAGTGTTTGTTTAAGTTCGGTTTTTACCTTACTCACTTTAAATTAAATTAAATTCGATACGGGGTTGTAATAATGGAGCAAAGTCTCCTCCCGAAATGTAATATTTGTGCTTGAAACATATCCACACACGTGCACTTGAGCCTTCTCACTCTTAATTGCACACCAAGGACACCCACATGCACTTGAGCCTTTTCGCTCTTATATTGCACATGATTGCACACGCATTAAGCCTTTCCGCTCTTAAGCTAAAGTATATATTTCCATTCGAGTATTTACTTTAGTGAAAGCTGTATGAGTTGCAATTCAATTCGGGTAGTTACATTCAAGTCATGTGAGTTGTCATTTAAATCACACTTACACACACGTATTGAGCCTTTCTGCTCTTAAGCTAAAGTATATATTTCCATTTGGGTATTTACTTTAGTGAAAGTTGTGTGAGTTGTCATTTAAATTTCACACTTACACACGCGTGCATTGAGCCTTTCCGCTCTTAAGCTAAAGTATATATTTTCCTTCGGGTATTTACTTTAGTGAAAGTTGTGTGAGTTGTCATTTCAATTTCACACGAGAAGCACACAAAAGCACTCGAGCCTTTCAGCTCTCCACTCTCACACACATTGAGCCTTGTCGCTCTTAGGATATAACATATTTATATATTTTCAAGATGTGTGAGTTTACTTTACGTCGAGTTGCATTTCCCTTTGTGTGGATTTATGTTAAGTCGCGTGAGTTGCTTTACATTTCGGGTATTTACATTAAGCTGCGTGAGTTGCACTTCAATTTCGGGTATTTACGTTAAGTTGTGTGAGTTGCGCTTTCAATTCGAGCCTAGCTCACATCATCATCTCAAAACCCAAAAATATTTGTGCATCTTTGCATTCGTTAGCTTTCAAAAGCGTCCCGAATCTATGCACAAACCACGTTAAAAATAGGCCACATGTGCACACACATATCAATCCTAAAATAGCTAAAACTCAAAGACTTAAGTTCATCCAAAGTCGCAATAAAACTTGCAAACTAGGCAGGCATACATCGAATTTTTCGAAACAACAATATTGCAAAGTTTTGTAAAAACGAAGTTTTAAGCATTTAAACTGACCCTTGAGCGTCGGTTCAAGAAGGTTTAAATGAAAAGATCCCGCTTCTCCATAATCGCCAGAAAAAGTCAAGATATTTCAAAAATTTTTGCTAGCTTGAGCAAGCTAGCTGGCACGCCCTTAGAAACGAGCTTAGGTGCGAAAAGGTCCGTTTCCGGTCTCAAAAACCAGGAGTGGAAATTTTTACGCCTACAATGCTTTGAAAATTGTTTGAGATCTGGTAAGTTTTCAAAATTCAATTTCAATTCCCAAAACATTTGCAAAAATCGTGAACTTAATTCTTGAATGAAAACATTTGAAATCCCGAAAAACAAAAATTGGTTCTCTTTTGAAAGACTTATTTTCTGATTTTTTATAGTTTCTAGATCTTCAAAAATTCTCCAAATTTTACAAAAAGCATAGTTTTATATAAAGATTCAGAAACTATTTTTATTTTGAATTTAATTATTGTAGTTATGTGCAATTAAATATGAGAATATACCTTACTCAGGTATTCAGGATAGATCTGTGACAGAGACAAAGAGGCTTAGAAAAATGATTGTATCTTTGTAGTCAGATCTCCGATTTCTTTGAAATTGGTCTTGCTAGAAAGCTATGAATCTCAACTTTCCAATAGTTAATCAAAATAGTTTACTGTATACAAAGTTATGGGATTATGATGCAACCTCTATTGCAGGAACTATGAGTTTTACAGACTCTGTTTTGATTTCATTCGGTTTTATCCGATTTTATTTACGGTCTTACACGATCCTAAAATTCTTGAAAATTTTATTGACAATAGATCTTTGTTTGTGTAGACTTGGTATGCAAAATTTCAACGCATTCGGAATAGGTAGTAAGGAAATAAAAATCATTTATCAGACTTATGTAGAGTGTAGAAAACAGAGTTTCAGTTTCTACAAGATATGTGAATGCATTTCTGTAAACATCCCAAAATGGGAATGTTTTCAAACAAACTCCAGAATTTTGAAAACCAGCTCACAACCTTTTGAACTTGTAAAAAACCCCGAAGTTTTGAAGATTAAACCTTTTTCAAAAAATCTTTCAAAATAAAGGTTTTCAAACCCAAGCCAAAAACCCAAGGTTTGCAAAGCAGCTCAAATAAATAGGTGAAACCCAATCCAAAATCTAGCTCAAGACCGAGTCAAAAAATGAAAGAGAGGCTCAGCCTGTTCGAATAAAAACAAGGCAGAGAATCAAAACTGGCATCCATGCCAAAATCAGAATTCAGCTCCAAAATACAAAAGAAGAAGCCAAGACTCCGATGAAACCGTTAGAGATCAAGCACCAGGCCTGTAAAAACGAAAATCAGAAGTTCGTTGGAAAATCTAAGATTGGCCTCATCAAGTGAAGACTCCAAACGGGGTCAGACGAATCAAAACCAAACGTCAAAAAGTTCTAAAAGTGAGAAATTGGCCGGTCAAAAAGACTGGGAAAACCCAGCCTGAAATCGGGTCACCGATGAAACCGGGGCCCGTTCAAAATCGCCCATTTCATGCACCAAAGAAGGACTGAAGAAGGAAATTTTAAATTAGATCTAGAAAAAAGAAATCCAAATCCAGGTCTATTTGGAGTTTGGATTGGGTTGGATCCTAGGATCCAAACCTAAAACCAAGAACCACCCTTGGCCTATAAATAGGGCCAAGGGTGTTCACGTGAGAGGAAGTTTTTGGCCATTTGAAGCTTGGGGAAAAGCAGGAGAGAGAAGGAGTGGAGGCTCAAAGTCAACAAAAGGGGCTTGACTAAGCAACAAGGCTTGACCTAGGCTAAGGTGGCTGCACCAACTTGCTAGGATGGCTCGAGTTTGACCAAAGGTGGTTGCACCAACTTGCTAGGATGGCTCGACCTTGACCTAGGTGGTTGCAACAACAAGGAGGATCGGCTCTCCTTTGACTAAACCAAGGCTGCAACCATGGTAAGCCTTTGACTTGAACTCACCTTGGGCCGACCTTGCTTTGAACCGACCTAAATTTGCCCTCAGCTGAACCTAACTCACCTTTTGGTTGGACCAAACCTGGCCTAACTGACTTGCTGGCCTAACCGACTTGTTGGCTCGACCTGCACCAAACCCCTTTGGCCCAGCTACACCCTTCAACCTAGCTTGAACCTTCCCCAGCTGACTCGACCTGCGCCAAACCCATCGTGAACCACCTTGCTGGCCGATGTTGACTGAACCTGCTGGACTAAATTCAACCAAACCAAGCCACCTGTTAGCTGGACTGAACCGTCTTGGCTGATTCTGCACCTCACCCATCTGGTCGAATCCATTTTCTATGCCCAACTGGAACAAGGCACGGTTGAACCTTGGCCAACCAAGCCATCTTTGACTTGGGACTGCCACCCACCTTGACTTTGACCGAGCCCACTTGCTGGTCGACTTTGACTTGTGCTACACCTTGGGCTGAACCGCCACTTCGGCCTTGAACCCTTGGCTGCACAAAACCCAAACCGAGCTGCACCCGACTTGACCCACTTGAAGCAAGGCCAGCCGAAACCCTTGTGCTGGTTGAACTGAGCCTGACCGACTTGGGTTGCACCCCTTTGAATCTGCCAACCGAACCAAGCTTGAACGAAGAAATTGGTTGCCTTCTTCCCCAACGAAGCCTTGCTGAAAATCGAATCAAACCTGGTGCGGGCTGAACTGCTTTGAACCTGGACTGAACCATGCACAACTGACTTGCACCCTTGGTCAGCTGCACCAAATCCAACCGAACCACCATCTGGCTCGACACTTGGCTGGACCGACCCACTTGGGTAGCTCACGGTTTTGACTTGGGCTGACTTGAACGAAGACCTTGGCCAGCTACATCTACCGGCTGCACCACTTGGCTTGACTTGGGCACACCCCTTTGAACTAAGCACTTGAAGGACTCAGCTGACCACCTAGCTGACCCACCTGGATCGACCTTGATTTGTTGACTCAACCCATGGGCTGAACCATCTTGAAGGACCCCTTTCAAACTTTATTTCAAACTGCTTTTTCCTTTAAATTCAATTCGTAACGGGGTTGTATTAATGGAGCGAAGTCTCTCTCCAGGTTGTAATATTAGTGCATGAATACGATTGCACCCATGAGCACTTGAGCCTTTCCGCTCTTATCTGGTGGATGAAAACGATCGAACACACGAGCACTTTAGCCTTTTCGCTCTTTACACTCACATGCACTTGAGCCTTTTCGCTCTTTGCCCCAATATACCTTATAAAACATTCTATACTTCGGACCCCTTTTGTTCTTAAGCATATATATATATATATTTAACTCCGCTTATGTAAGGGATCATCCTTGCATTGCCGGTCCCAAGCCCAGATAAAGGAGGAGGGTTGTGTTAGGCTTCCGACAGCCAGCGTAAAACTTCGTCGGATTTTACAACATGGATTACAAAAATTATGAGCATTGCTTTGGGACGTCCCTGCCTAGCGACGTGCTGCAGAGCCCGAATGCAGTAAGAAGTAAGCAAGGGCCACTACATTTTCGCCCGAATGTAGTGAATCAATTGCAGAGAGGGTTCCCACATCATGGACGGGTGTGGGTAAAGAAGTTAGTCCCGCTACATTGCCGCCCGAATGTAGTGAAAAATTTTCAGAGAGGGTCTTCGCATTTTGATTATGGACGGATGCGGGGGGTAAGGAAGCTAGTCCTAGATAATAAGATTCGTATTGGTTCTTGGAATATCGGAACATTATCGGGTAAGCTAATGGAGGTGGTAGATAGTATGATTCGGAGAAAGATTCATATTCTATGTTTACAAGAGACAAAATGGGTTGGAGAAAAAGCAAAGGAGATAGAGGATACAGGTTTTAAATTATGGTACTCAGGTAAAGAAAAGGCTCGAAACGGAGTTGGTATTATCATAAATAAAGATTTAAAGGAGAGTGTAGTAGACATACAACGATATGGTGACCGAATCATGACGTTGAAATTAGTGTTAGGAGCAGAGGTTTTGAATATAGTTTATGCTTACGCACCCCAAGTAGGACTAGAAGATAGTATAAAGACAGTTTTTTGGGAAGAGTTAGATAAGGTGTTTCAAAAGATTCCACAAAGGGAGATGATTTGTTTAGGAGGAGATTTAAATGGACATGTCGGTAAAGAGGCATTAGGATATCAAGGGATTCATGGAAACTTTGGTTTTGGGGATATAAACGAGGAAGGTAGGGAGATTTTAAATTTTGCTATGTCATTTGATCTCTTTGTAGTCAATACAATCTTCAAAAAACGAGATGAACATTTAATTACTTATAAGAGTGGCTTATCACAAACACAAATTGATTACTTTATTTGTCGAAAAAAAGATAGAGCGTGTTGTAAAGATTGTAAGGTAATTCCAGGAGAAAGCTTCTTAACCACCCAACATCGACTTTTAGTTATGGATTTACAAATAAAAAAATGGACAAAGAAGAAAAGAGTGCATCGAGCTATTCGGACTAAATGGTGGAACCTCAAAAGCGAGAAAGAAGATATATTTAAACAGAAAGTCCTTCAAGGAGATGTTTGGAATTATGTTGGCACACCCTCTGATACGTAGAACAATATGGCTATACATATTAGGAAAGTGGCGAAAGATGTGTTAGGGATATCTAAGGGAGGTGTACCGGCACAAAAAGAAGCTAGGTGGTGGAGTGAAGTAGTACAAAATAAAATCAAGGCAGAGGGCATGTTACAAATTACATTATGCTAAGAAAACTAGTGAAACTTTAGAAGCTTATAAGAAAGCAAAGAAGGAAGTGAAAAAGGCCGTTAGTGAAGCAAAAGCTAAGATTTGGGAGGACTTACATAAAAAACTCAACTCAAAAGAGGGTGAAAGAGATATTTTTAGGATAGCTAGGACTAGAGATAAGAAAGCTAAAGATCTTAATTATGTTAGATGCATAAAAGACGAGGATGAAAAACTTTTAGTGGCAAACGATGATATAAGAAATAGATGGAAAAACTATTTTTATAATCTTTTTAATGAAAATAAAGATGTTAGTATTAGTTTAGGAACTTTAGCCAAGTCAGAAAAGTATATAAACCACAATTTCTACCGACGTATTCAAAAGAATGAAGTCAAAGAGGCTCTTAAACATATGAAGGGTGGTAAATCGGTAGGACCAGATAATATTCCTATAGAAGTTTGGAAAATATTAGGAGAAATAGGAATCACTTGGCTTATAAGACTATTTAATGAAATATGGAAAAACCAATAGATGCCCGAGGAATGGAGAGCAAGTACACTTATACCCATATATAAGAACAAGGGAGACATTCAAAATTGCACGAATTATCGAGGTATCAAGTTAATGAGTCATACTATGAAATTATGGGAAAGAATTATCGAACGTAGGTTAAGACAAGTATCAAGTACAACAGAGAACCAATTTGGATTTATGCCAGGTAGATCTACTATTGAAGCGATTCACCTTTTGAGACGTCTTATGGAACATTTTAGAGCAAAAAAGAAAGACCTTCACATGATATTTATTGATCTAGAAAAAGCTTATGATAGGGTACCGAGGGAGGTTCTTTGGAGAACTTTGGAAAAAAGAGGTATCCCATTGACATATATTAACCTTATAAGAGACATGTATGATGGTGCAAAAACATGTGTGAGGACTTATGAAGGAACGACAGACTTCTTTGAAGTCAATATTGGGTTACATCAAGGATCAACTTTAAGTCCATACTTGTTTATAATGGTGATGGATGAGTTAACAAAACATATTCAAGATGAAATACCTTGGTGTATGTTATTTGCAGATGATATTGTATTAGTGGAGGAGTCTAAGGAAAAAGTTAATAGAAAATTGGAACTATGGAGAGAAACATTAGAAAACAAAGGCCTCCGACTTAGTAGAATAAAGACAGAATATATGGAATGTAAGTTTGATCATTTGGCTACTTCAGAGGACATAGAAATTAAAATTGGCACACATTGCATTCCCCAAAAGGAAAGTTTTAAATACCTAGGGTCAATTTTTCAAAGTGATGGAAGAATTGATGGAGATGTTACACATAGAATTAATACTGGTTGGTTAAAATGGAGAGGAGCATCAGGTATTCTTTGTGATAAGAAGATACCATTAAAATTAAAAGGTAAATATTATAGAGCAGCAGTTAGGCCTGCCATGTTTTATGGTTCTGAGTGTTGGGCAGTTAATCATCAACATGTACAAAAGATGTCTGTGACAGAAATGAAGATGTTGAGATGGATGAGTGGTCATACAAGAAAAGACCGTATACATAATGAGGTTATTAGAAACAAATTAGGAGTGGCACCAATAGAGGATAAAATGAGAGAACATCGTTTAAGATGGTTTGGACATATAGAACGAAGATCAGAAGAAGAACCTGTAAGAAGGGTAGAAAAACTAAATTTGAAAAGTATTAAAAGAGGTAGAGGACGACCACAAAAGTATTGGAAAGAAACAATAAAGAATGATCTAGCTTATTGGGAGTTAACTGCTAACATGACACACGATAGGGATCCGTGGAAACAAAGAATCCATGTAGCCGACCCCGTCTAGTATGGGAAAAGGCTTAGTTGTTGTTGTTGTTTGTTGTATATATATATATATATATATATATATATATATATATATATATATATATATATATATATATATATATATTTATTTATTTATTTATTTATTTAAATTCGCATGAGTTTATTTCGTGAAAGTAGAGTTGCAATTTCAATTCGCGTGGATTTACTTTTGTGAAAGTTGTGTGAGTTGCACTTTAAATTCGCGTGAGTTTACTTTCGTGTAAGTAGAGTGGGTGCAAATTTCAATTTGGGTGAGTTCGCATCATCGTTCTCCAAAACCCAAAATAGAGTTTATAGCATATCTGCATCCGCTCATTGCGGCAAAACACTCGAACCCTCGCTCAAACCACGCTGAAATTAGACTACACATTCCACACACACATCAGGCCCAAATAGATAAAATCTTGCAAGAAAATTAGGGACGTCCAACCCCGTAATAAAAATTGCAAAGAGTGCACGAACCGAATTCGTCAAAATACTTATTGTTCGAAGTAAATACTTGCTTGAAAAATCGAAGTTTCTAAGCACTTAAACTGACCCATGAGCGTCGGTTCAAGAAGGTTTAAAGCGAAAAGAGTTTGCTTGCCTACAATCGCCAAAGTCAGAAAATCATTTCAAAAACCTTCATTAGTTTGAGTAAGTTAGCTGGCACGCTCGCACAAAGCGTAGGCACGAAAAAGTTCACTTTGAGTTTCATAAACTGGGAGTGAAATTTTTCATGTTTACAATTTCGTCCGAATTAAAAGACAATCTACAACAATCAAAATGTACAGAACTAAAGTAAATGAAGAAAATTATGATTATAGCCTAAGAATAGAGGGGATTAGGAGATATAAAATCCTACAATGTATATTGGGATAGAAGGAACCAAAAATCAAACACATAGTATGAATCAATAAACGTAAAGGAAATTGGGTAGGATAACCTCCTAATTATTACATCAAAGATGGAGTCATGAGCTCCTTAATTACAACCCCATTAAATTGAATGAAAAAAGAGAATAAAGTATTAAAAAAAGAAGGGAAGAAGAGACGTGTGACTTGGAAGAACCTCCGATAGCCGGCGGATGGTAGCGGCGACTTGGGAAAGATGGGCCTCCTCCTTCTTCCTCCCTCTCTCTCTCTTTCTCTCTTTCTCTCCCTCTCTTCTACAAGGATTTCCCTCTCTTTTGGATGCTCAAACCAGTCATCCAACACCCCTATTTATAGTTTTCAAGGAGGGGCCTGTAGGGCCTTCCATGGGTTGGAGCTTGGTATTTCAATGCAAGATCCAAGTTCGGTTTGATCCAACTAAAATTTTTGCACATGGGGCATAGAGTGTGGTCACCCTTGAACCCACATGGGCTTGGTGCAGCCTTGGGTGTGTCCCATGTGGTGGTGCACCCACCTTGCTTGACACGGGTAGCATGTAGCCATGGTGCGGTCCATAGCATGGCTCGAGCTTCCCATTTGGCTTGGTGTTACTCAATCCTTGATCAATAAACAAGATGCCTTAGCTGAATTAGTCCGAGTGTACTCCTTCATTTGTGTCTTCGTCGCATGCTTCCTTGCGCCTAGTTGGTGAAGTACTTCAACTTGAATTTCGACTTGATTTAACTCCAGTCTTACTTGACTAGGAATCAGCCCAAGCCTTGTTTGACTTGAATGCATTATTCGAATTAGATCACGATTTGATTTGTCCTGGGTTTGAATTTGATCCAATCTAATTGGGTCTTGACCTTAGCTTTGCTTGTCTTGAAATTCGATTAGACCCTGCTTGAGGTTTTGATTGAGTCATGTTTGGTCCTGATTCCTGCTTTGAATAAAACCTTGATTTGAATTTCCTTCAATTTTGTTGGGATTTGGTTTGGCCTTAGTCGAATCTTGCTTGATTGGGTTTGACCTGGCCAAGCATTCTCTTTGTGTCATTTTGGTTTCATCCATATCTTCTCCTAGAAATTATGCCCCCTGTTGATTCGGGCTTTGTTCTATCTTTGGCTAGATCGATACTCCCCTTTTGAATTTCAAAATTTGATTTTTGGCAATCCTGAGATTTTTAAGAATATTTTCCTAAAATATTTATTTTAAAAATGATGTTTGAAACTTTATGAAATTTGGGAGACATGTTCAAATCATGGATTTTCAAACTATGTCCTGATTTGAAAAAAAAAATTAGGGCGTTTACAAGGCCGAAGGATATAAAGTTGGAGGCCAAGAAGATAAAGTATATAGGTTGAGAAAATCCTTATATGGCCTGAAACAATCAAGTAAGTGGATCTAGCTTACCTTTCGTAGCCATTCCGACCTTAGTAAATGGACAGCAATGAGGCAACCTTCCAAATTCTGTCTGATTTTCAGCAATGAGGCAACCTTCCAAATTCTGTTTGATTTTCAACAATGAGGTAAATGGAGTTGATTTTAGCAAGAAGGGGTAGCATCCACTTACCGATTCCAGCCAGCAGCTTTGTCCCGGTTTGGTAGGTCCTTAGACAGCACTCTCTTACCTATTTTCAGCAACTTTCAACAAGACAACTTGCCTTACAAATAGCTGCAACAAAGAGGCAGCTTATCCTCTATAAAGGGCCCTTTAAGAGGGGATGCAAAGAAATCTCATAATCAGAGATCTCAAAATCAAGCATCATCAATCCATCGAGTCCAAAGGAACTCGTGACCACCAAGAGGGAGAGAAAGAGAGAAAGAGAGAGAGACAGAGAGAGAGAGAGAGAAGAGAGAAAGAAGAAGGGGAAGGTTCGCTACAACCAACCGTCGGCCATCATCCAATCTTTCTACCACAGGTCCATTCTTTCTTTACCTTTTTAATTATTATCTTCTCTTTCATTAAGCTTAATGGGGTTGTAGTTAAGGAGCTCATGTCTCCATATTAATATATTAATTAAGGATCACATGTTGCCCCGTCTCTTTTTTATGCATAGATTATCTATTATGTGATTAATTTTTTATCTTTTCTACTCCGACATATAAGATAAGATCCTATGCCTCTTAATCCCCTCTATGCCCATTATATAATTATAATTTTATTTGTTTTGAATTGTTGTATATTCTGTTTAATTTTGCCGAAAGCACGCACAAATCTTGAAAAACAGAAATCCTATTTTTTGCATTCTATACATGTCTGATAAACAATTTTTATTTCATTATCCCCTACTCTGAATGTTCTAAAAATTTACACATCCAATATGCAAACCTAGATATACTATAAATAAAAAAATTCAAGAATTTTAGGATAGTACAACATCATAAATAAAATCCAAAAAGATGAATAAAATCGGAGTAGAATCTGAAAAACTAGAAGTTTCTGCAATAGAGGTTGGGTTATCATCTCATATCTTTGTATATAATGAACCGTTTTGATTGAAAATGGTCTCATTAGAAAGAAAAAATCTATAGCTTTTCAACAACATCAATTTCATAGAAATCGGAGATCAAAGCATAAAGATACAGTCATTTTCCTAAACCTATGATTCTCTTTTATAGATCAGTTTTGAATATCTGAGTGGGGTCTATTTTTGAATTTAATTGCATAAATCTATAACAGTTAAAACAAAAATAGTTTATGAATCTATACATTAAACTCTAATTTTTACAAAATTTTGAGAATTTTTAGAGATTTATAAGCTATCTAAAAAAATCAGAAATAAACCTCTGAAAATAGAACCAGTGTCTATTTTTCAAGACTTGGAATGTTTTTTATTTGAGAAGTAAAATCATGATTTTGTCAAACTTTTGAAATTAAAATTTGGTTTTGAAAATTCATCGGATCTAAAACAATTTTCCAAGCGTCTAGGCTGACTCTTGAGCATCAGTTCAAGAAGGCTTACGTCGAAAAAAATTCACTTATCCACAATCGCTACACGAAGTCAGAAATCATCTTTGCTAGTTTGAGCAAACTAGTTGGCACGCTTACCCAAACGACATAGTTTGTGAATTTCATTTCAAGTCTCTACATAGACTTTAGAATAAAAATTTATATCTACACACACATCTTCCGAATAAAAAGCAAATATAGATATTAAAAGGGAAAGCCAAGGGCAGTAAATGCGGAAGACAGAAAGCCATGTATAAATACAGAGTTTACATAACTCGAAAGATGAGATACTCTGATTTACGTCTTCTGAGAAAATGCTCTGCGGGTAACCCCAAAACCACATACACATTTCTACTCCATTCTCTACAAGAAACATATAGAGTGAGAAGAAAAGCAGAAAGAAAAATCAAAGCAAGCAATCAGCATCCGCTACGCACAACTGAACCGAGCAAAGGCAGGCAGCTTTGACAATCATCGGCTGCCCCAACATACCACACCTTTTGATTCTACAGAGTCTTTATAATATGTTACTGTGAAATAAGGAGCAGCTTCAGTTCCTCTTGCCTTGCAATCTTCCAAACCAGTGAAAAGCAAGTGTGGCATTTTAGCTGCAAGGATATACAAACTGTCATTTCATCAGAAACTATAGTTTTGTCTACCATGGATTAAATCACTGAAGTGATATTGGTTCAAAGAAAAAAGAATAGGTCTATCATGGTTTAGATCGAATTAAAACCTACATTTGCATTCACTTATTCAGTGAGACTATGGTGGACTCAACCACTGCACTATGTCTCTTTTCCTATTATGCAAGTTTTGTCGTTTTGATGGTTTGTGCATTTCGCTTTGTTAAGTTTAGCCAAGTAGTAGGGCCAATTTGGCCATGTAGTGTGATAGGAGCTATGAAAGATGGACAATATGACACACCGATATAATTATCTTTCATCCACACATTTTTTAACAGATTTGCTGACCGTTTTGATGAAAAAGATACAATACAGAAAATTTATTATTGCAGCCTCAAAACCTTGATCAGTCATTGCTCTATAGTTAACTGCAACATCAAGTGCATAAAATCCGTGTTGCTTCACACAAAGTGAGAACCACCACTCAACCTATTATAGATGATCATGGAAGGTCTATTACCAGTACAGTCGTGTCTATTTAGTAAACAGTCATTCAGCACTCATTCTAGGCCAATGAGAGCAGGAACAAGTTTAGCCTAGAAAACCTCTTTCTACAAGCTCTCTTACAACACTTGTTTTGAAGCCCTTATAAGGGAAGCTTTGGATAGCTCAAACAACACTAATATAAAATGATGTTTTTGCTATAGTCGTTTGTGTCCCTTGAGATGCATCTAGGTGAACAGGAAACAAGACATTGAAAAATTGAGTGACCCTCAAACATTATAAACAAAAGTTTGCAAGGTAGACCACAAGAAAATTAGTATGACGCTATTCTTATAGTACATTTAGTACAAAATAGGATAGTGTCTAGATAACACCGAGTCTTTAAACCACTTTATCAGTTCCTCTTTCAAAGTACTTCAGATAAAAATTGCATTCGAACAAACACCTAGTTAGGCTATTCTATAGATAATTAAAACTACAATGTTATATGTATCGTACCATATACGTACGATAGACAGAACTTATCGTTCTGTATCGTGCGATATATATGGTATTTGCACAGCTTATTGGTCGAACAGAACCCCATGTTTCTATGAGGTTTTTTATTTTCATTTGCATCTAATAACTGCTCTAAGGTGACTTCCAACTAGGGAGAGGCATTTTCAACGGTTTTCAAGGGTTTCCAACACCATCATCACTCTGGCAGTGACAACACTGACAATCCGGTGGTTCTGGTATAATATTTTTACTTTTCTTCCATGTATTTGGTATTTTCTTGTGTTATTTGTTTTTTTTAATAACAATATATAAAGTGTGTGAATATTTTTTTATTGTATTTGTGAAGTGGGAGACACTCTATTAGTTTGTTTGATTGTTTTTGTGGTTTATGAAGTAAAGATTAGGGATTTATTAATTACTTTTATTTTCAGGTTTATTAAGACTGAAGTGTTAAATTAAGATAAAAAAGGGGTATTAGTGACTCCCAATCTCGGTCTGATGATCCGAAATAGCAATGAGGTACTATAGTTGAGGCAAACAGATTGAAAATCAAATGTGCTTTTTGTGAGAAGATTATTAGTGGTAGAATTACTCGTTTGAAACATCACCTAGCAGAGACTAGAAAAGAGGTTACTCCTTACACAGGCAAAGTTAGGAGAGTGCTAGAAAAGAAGTTGTTGAAGAGGTTGCAAGTGGTAGAATATGAAGGGCTAGAGGAAGATCTTATTCTGGTATACAGCCATTTTTTCCTCCTAGTACTACACATTACGCTCAACCTAGAATTCATACTCCAATGGTTTCAGAGCAATTGCATGAGCATGCAGACCTTGTAATAGGAAGATGCTTTTATGATGCATGTATTCCATTTAATATAGTAAATTCTTTTCATTTTTAAGTAATTTTTTTCATTTTTAAACAATGGCAGATGCCATTGCTAACATTGTATAAGATATCACCTTATCAAAAGTTGAGAGAAAAACTATTTGATAAAACTGTCCTTAAAATCGAAGAGTATTGTTTGACTGTGAGAGAGTGATGAAGGAGATAGGATGTACTATGATGGCAGATGGATGGATGGATAGGTGAGGAAGGACTTTGTTAAACCTCATTATTTATTATCCTAAAGTACTTATATTTTTTTATATCACTAGATATGTTATAGGATTGGCATTCTGCAGAGATTCTAAGACAAGAATTTGATAAGGTGATATTGAAGGTTGGGCTTGAAAATGTAGTCCAATTAATTATAGATAATGCAATTAACTATAAAACAGTTGCAAAGGAGTTAGATGATACATTGTCTAGATCTCATCCTCGAGGATATTGGAGAGATGGATGAGGTAAAGACATCAACTGAGTATTGTCAAGATATCACAAAATTTATTTATAACCATACCTTTGTATTATGTATGATGAGGAGATATACACATGAATCTCCTTTGTATAATAGTTATTCGGTTTGTAACTAATTTTTTATTAGTACAAAGTATTATTAAACAAAAACAAGTCATAAAGAGAATATTTTTCTTATATGAGTAGCATGAGTTTGCAAAGTTGTCTCAAAATAAAAGAATAAAAAACTGAATGAGATTTTAAAGATGGTCTTTCGGAGTACATGTTGGAACTCCTACGTTAAGGATCACATGTCCTTTAGTTAAATTTTTGAGATTGACTAATAGTAAGAAGAAGTCGTCTATGGGCTATCTTTATGAAGTCATGGTTAAGGCTAAAGAAGCTATTAGAAGCAATTTTAATGAAAGAAAGAGAGATTATGTGCCTATGTGGATGATTATCAATAATAGATGGATTCCATAAATAGTTGCATCAGTTTATTCATGCAACAACTTACTACCTAAATCCAACATTTAGGTATTCTACAAGCTTTAAAGGAACGGTGAGGTTAATCGAGGTATCATTGACTGCATAAACAAATTAGTCCCTAATAAAGGTATAGCAAATGCTATATATCGAGAGATGGAGATCTATGATAATATTCTTCACCTGATGAGCTTACTTGTCGTCATTCGCAATTGTACTAATATATACCCAAGTAAACATATGAATCATTTATCTTTTAAGTTTCTTAAATCTAATATTTATTGTAAAATAAATATTTATAATTATCTTTTTCTATTATATGTTTGATGGAATAGGTTTGAAAGTGATTTCCAAACTTGAGAGATTTTGCAATAAAGGTTTTGAGTCAAACCTTTAGTACAACTAGTTAGTGTCTTTGAACATATTCCTACAAAAAAGTGCAATAAATTGGAACATAAATGGTTCAATGTCTTAGTTTTCATCCATTACAACATGTGGCTCTAACAAAGGCAATAAAGGATTAGTCACTAATTAAGTATTCAATTCAATGTTTTTGTTTATTTAATTGTTAAAGTTATTCTTCAACTTTTCACATTTATTAATTGTTAATGACAATGTTATTTAATTATCATTCTTGCAGGCAATTAAAAAAATTAAATAGGGAGAACCAATTTGATCCAATAAGTTTGGACAATTTTAATATCTTTGATGAGTATATTATGGAAGATAATAAAGCAAATACACTCCTAACTAAAGAAGACATTCAATGAATTAATTTGAAAGAAATGTAATAATATCATCAAGGGGATGTTGTTTAAATATTTATACATTGAAAATTGAATGGTGATTGATGAATATTTACTCAACTTATGAATTACATGAATTGTTTAAAATTATCATGATTTTCTGAACTTTTATGATTTTTTTATTTTTTCAATTTTTAGTATTAAAAAATGATACGATGTGATATGATACAAACAACATTGTTCAACTGCGTAATTCATTTAGTGATCTAACATAATCTTGTACATAATTAACACTATAAAATCAGGAAAGAAACATCCAAATCAGAAGAAAATTTGGCATGATCCGAGAAGAATCATTTACACTCATTATAAGAAAAATTGCACTTTTGTATGCGTAGCAGTTGATCATCTGCAATTGTTGTGCTAACGAATTCATGATCTGATTATTAAAGTATAGAATCTGAAGAAAAGTTGGAATACACCTTGGACAAACATCGTTGTATAGCCAGTCCCCCTCCTCAAAGGAATTGCAAAGTACTGGCTGAAGAATAAGGCGTAAAGGACAAAAAAATAAGAGAGAGCAGCTAATGGTTTTCTGCATTCAAAAATGGGAAAACAGCTAAATTTCCTTGTAAAGAAGATCATGATAAGTAGAAACACACCAAGTCATAGCCCATTAATCCAATAAATGATACAGCTTTGCATCCACTGAAACACTTATTTGACCTCTTCCCAAGTGATACTATTGATACATGGCACCATGTATCTTCAACAAAAACAACACTTACTATTCCAATTGACTGTCACATGGCCTATAAAATTTGATAGGAGTAAGTAATTTTAAACTTTATTAGAGTTATATATTCAATTACAATACTCACAATTCCAATTGATTATGTCAATATAAATATGCAGATAATGCTAAAAAGGGCAATAGCCCATAGGGTACCATGTTAGAGCATGGTTAGTTAAGTGAGTAGATGTGAGGTTTAGTGATTAGATTGAGATTGGAGATAGGAGTGGGTTGGTTAGGTAGAATATTTTTTTATATAAGGTGATGGACCATTATTGAATGCTTTTATCAAGTGTTGATAACTCGAAACAAACAACTTGCACATACAATAGGGTGAGATGACTATCACCCTTCATAATGCCCATAAAATACTTGATTTTTATATGGATGATGAGCGTGTTGCTTGGATGTGAGAGATGATGGCTTGAAACAATGAAGATATTCTAAGTGATATATCGGTGATAAATATTGATAAAGTCATGTTGGAGATGAAGTTTGGATACATTAAGTTTGAGACACTTTGAACCCATATTAGGAGTAGGAAACTCTCATATGAAAGAAGGTTATACTATATTTGTTGTATTAACTTGGGTTTATATTATATTTGGATAAGTCTAGAGGCAAAGTGACATTATAATCTTGTATTTATTGACCCACAATGTTTAGAGAGTTGACAGGCATGCTTAGGTTGCAACAACATTGAATTACTTCTACAAACAACTTGAAAAAGCATCCTAAATTGAGACATAATAATCAAGTGAGAATATTACTATGCTCTAGATAACAATTTGTTATTTATGTTTATTAAAGTACTTTCATATATTTACTTTTTATAATTTAGTAACTAAATTCTATGTTATATTTGTAGGCACGAATTTATAAATATTTTTCATCCTTTAGAGTCAGCATGCCACCAAAATGGGTTGATAGAGAACCACGAGCAAATAGGTGGATGAAAATGTTTCACAATTCTCCTACCGATCAACTTGGTAAATACCATGAGGGATTGGATTTGGTGATAAGAGTAAGTTATCAAAATACAACTATCTATTTTATTTTTTATTAAATATAAACTAGGATGTTATATATATGTCATTTTTATCTTTTCTTTTATGCAATAAAGATTGATTGGCAAGCATATGAGTATACAAACTACTTATACAATAACACATATAAGTTATCAACATACTATTGATACATATATTCTTTGGATGTTGTAGAATCATACATACTAGATCATATAGTTCGATAGTTTGACCACCGTCAAGGCACCTTAGGTTCTATAATAAGGTTGTCTCTTACAAATAGACCAATAAAACCCCATGCATATACAATAACTAAGGTGCATGGACTGATGCATGGGGTTTTATTCTTAGAACCAACCCTAAGAAATGCTACCATAATTAATAATTATACAATAAATGATATATGTAACTAATTATAAAGTGTTAAGATGCAGAAAATCCTGATGTACATATATCTTAATATATATAAAAAATCATGATTTGCAAAGATCCTCATATGCAATGTGCATGAATTTTAAATTTTTATAAAATCAAGTATAGGAGATTTAAATAAAACCTATGAAGGGGATGCAAGAATAGGACCTTGAACATGCATGAATTAAATTTAATGTGCAAAATAATTTTAACCTAAGTAATAATTAAATTGTCTATGTAAGAACAAAACTAAAGAATAAAGATGCAAGATGATTCAAAAGGGATTGATGCAAGGACTAAGGGACAATTCTATAATTTACAACTCAATAAATGAGTAGAGTTATGTTCATACTGCATTGAACCTCCAAGACTAAATCTTCTGAAACTCTTTTCATGCATATTAATACTATTCTCTCCACATACAGGCCTAACCACTAATCTTTAATATAAGAAAGAAAAATAGAAAAAAACACTTTTCCTCCATCATAATCATAATTACTATAAATTACATCAAGAAATTTGCTTAGAATAAATAACCACCTTACACACATCAACACCCACTCCACACCCACAAAAGCAAATGCCAAAAACGTTTTTGTTGGTTGAAGCAAATCTCACAACTTCATGGAAAGGTACATTATATATGTGAATGCTATAATAAAATTCTTATTAGTTAATGTAAATCCCAAAATTTTAAGAAAAAAATATATTATACTTGTTTCTCTTGTACATATAGTTAAGCTCCAACACCTTTAAAAGTGTTTGTAACAACTAAACTAAAAGAGGATGTGCAAATACAATATCACTAATAATGTCCATCTATAATTTTTTCAGATGTCATTTGTAGTATTGGTGACAGCTTAATTCATATAATAGTTGTTGGAAAAATTATATCACAATGTAAATGTGTCTTGTCATGGTAACAATTATGTTATTAAGTTGTTTCAATTGAGATAAAATACAAATAAACTTGCAATAACTTTTTGCATGAATTTCTCAAGCTACCTGACAATACATGCCCTTTAAGATACAAACATAGAGGTGATTATGCATCCTAATAACCACATTCAACCTCTATGAACTAAGGACTTTACCCCATTTTATAAGTAAAAATGGATATTTTACCTTTTTATACCAGTCCACCGACTATTTTCAAGATCAACTTTTTAATATTTTTGCATTCTTTGCTTCTTTCACACACCATGCCATAGTAAACACTTTCAAGAAAGTTCTTTGACATTTTTTATCACACATTAAAGGATAAGATAAATGATAATATATATATATATATATATGTGTGTGTGTGTATGTGTGTGTGTGTAAGTATATATTGGGTAGGATGCACTAAAAGAGTGTCAACTCTAAAAGGGTGATATGGCTGATATAAGTAGTTTGGCGGCATCTTCCTTTGAGGAGTGAAAAATGCAGCCCAATTGTATCTTCCTATGAAGGGAGACCAAGCCTAGCAGTATCACTCTTGAAATTGAGTTGCATTGTGAGCACGTCTCTCTATAGAATGCAACATGTCCAGGCACGTCTATTTCATTGACAGTCGTTCTAAATCACCTTAGATATAAGAGAGCTAGAGGAAAGTAGATTTTACCTTTCATAATTGAATATCAAGTGATTTAGGGAGAGGTCGAGAAGGCAAGAATAAGAGATATTGAAAGGAGTGCGAGTCAGGGGAGGAAGAACTCTATTAATGAGAAAAGGGAGTAGGTAAACCCATTGGTGACGTAAATCAAGGGGATTGAAGGGGAAGAGAGAAAATGTGAAAACAAGGGTATTTTAGAAAAGATGAAAAAAAGAATGCATGAATAACAATTATCAAACATAAAATTAATTTCCCACATTATCCAACTATTACCAACGTAATGCCAATCAAGATGTATAGATTAAAGGGATCTGATGTAGCTAAATATATATTCAAACATTAACCAAAATAATGGATATCTAGTTTAGAAAAATTAAAATCATGAAAGGATCAACTCAGACTTATGATGGTATAGATATATGATGCTCATGTTAAATAACTTAGGCTTTAGTATAGATGGAAAGAATCCTAGGGGACCTAAGAAGATGATAAAAATAGTTTAAAAAAATAATAGATTAAAAGATTGAACTCATGAGGTTGGATCGAGGATGTGTAGCAATGGATGACTTCATTTGGTGATCCTCTCTTGGTGGCCGACCATCCCTTGAGTGTTAATTGCAACAATAATCACACGCCACAATAAGAGAGAAGAAAAAAAGAGGGAGAAAGGAAGAGTGAGAGAGAGAACTCGGACTTTTATTTCTTCTTATCTTGCATCCTCCTTTTACTTTGATGATCAATGCCCTATTTATAGTTTTTCTTAGGGTATCTTAAAAAGAAAATTTTGATACAACATTTTTCACTTTGGAAAAGCAAAAACAACTGAATTTTTTGGTATTTGTATGGGTTGTGTTTCCTTCTTGAGCCTGTGTAAATGACAAGTAGAAAATTCTCCTGCTCATACAAGGGCATCTAGGACCAGCTAACCTTGATTTGACTTTATTTCCTCCCATCAATCCATCTTAGTGATCATATTTTGATAACTTCAATAAATTCACAATGATAGAAAGTGTTGGCTGCCAGAATTTTCTGTTTGTTTGAGCCTTTCTATTTACATGATATTCAGATTTTGGTAACTTCAACAATTTCACATGAATGAAAACTATTGGTTGCTCCTTTTTCTGTTTGATTCAGCCTTTCTATTCTCATGTCACCCAGCTTTATGTGCCCTCTTTCATTGTGTTAAGCCTTATGTATGACATGCATACATTATTTATATAGATGCATATATTATATAGATGTTACTAACAAGCATGGATATTATACAAAACCACATGCCCTTTCATCAACATACACATACATACATGCATACTTTATGTAAACACACACAAACATACACACATATATATAATGTAAACATGTACATATTTTATGACACTCATCTAGTGTTATATAATATATATATGTAAAAGACCTATGTTATGTAAATATATATCTATAATTTTATATATAGAATATATATGTAGGTTACTTTTTCACTATTTATATATAGATATATTTATATGTTAATTCCTATATATGTATATATAGCATATATGTAATATGTACGCATGACTTTCTATAATAAATGAAAATATTTTAGATATTTCTATCCTAGTGAAATTCTCTTCAATGATAGGCTCTTCCTCATATTTGATTTGATTTATTGTAAAGCAGACCTAGACCCTTTTTAATGAATATCCTATGATCCAAGATTTATAGAATTATTTCATCTATTTAAAAATTTAAAACCAACTTTGTTAGTTAAAGCATATTTTTCTTAAAAGAAATTCGATGTTATAGATGCCCCTCTTTGGCATCAATCAAGATAAGGCTTGGTTGATGGTGAAGAAATAAACACCAAAGTTTGACTTATTTCAAAGGTCTTGATAGAAGATTTTACATAAAAACTTGGAATCTTTTATGAAACTTGGCGTGAAAGGATTTTTTTGTCATGGGACATACCACAAACCACAAACCACACATGTGAAGGAGTGTAAGACTAGGAATAAACTTTTTTTAATAAGAGTATGATGGTCAATTTTCATAAAGAGATTTTTATGTTAGAAGATTTTCTTTCCAAATCAAATCAGTAAAATGTCATTGTGTTTTTTAAAAAGAGAGATCATCTTTAACCTTTTGAGAAAGATGAGTTTGTTTCCATAAAACAAATTCTAAAATGATCAGTTTTTAAAACATCATGAAAATGATAGATGGTGAGGCTGCAACTATCATTATGTGATCCCAATTTGAATCAAAAGTGCTGGTGAGATTTATCATAAATAATGGCTCTTTTTCTGGAGAGCTCAACGTGGGTTAATAAAAAAAAGTGATGTACTTCTAATCCCTTTGCTAAAAAATCTTACAAACATAAAATGATCTCTAGCAAGATCAAGTGAATGCATCTTAGAAGAAGAAAACCTTTTTGTAAAGCATAAAATAGTAAAAATCTATAAAAACCATGATAGCATACTAATAAAAACATGAACGAAGCAATCCCAAGATAAAAACAAGAGTAGAATGCGGTGGGAGTAAAGGTATAGACATAAGTGATGCATAGAGTAAAAGAGAAGTGTGACTCGGATGGAGAGAACCTAAAATAGGCTCGGAAAACATTGTTGAACAGTATCACCTAAGAGCAATGTCAAGTCAAATATCTCTAGCATAATATAGGGAAGACTTCAAACCTAATGTTAAAAGAAGAATAAGACTCAACTCCTATCATGAATAAAAAAATACCGCAACTTGTAAGAAAATGCATGTGTCACAAATATGCACATATATAAATATGAATATGCTCCAAGCAATTGGGGTGTGACCCTAAAATAGTGAGGGGGCAAGTGATGTCCTTGTTGAATATCATAGTGAAGAGTATGCTTTTATTAAAGTTAGAAGTAAAGAAAGGGAAAAGAAAAATTCTTCTAATCTAGATACTACGGCAAGAACAATCCTATAATCCAATTCTTTGTGGGTTATCATGTCTCATGAGTTGGTTTTTGGAAATTACAAAGGTAATTTTAAAAAGAAATTGCTGACAGTTATATTTATTCACAATGTTTGAGAAAAAGGTTAATCTTGTGAACATATATACCGATGTGAATGTCACAATATACATTGATATATAGCTATGCCTGAAAATGTTATCTTGACACAATTATATGCCCTTACAATTAAATCAAGAGTATGTTGTGACACTCGTATCTCAAGATTTACTAAAATATCTCATAACATGTCAATATAATGCCTAGTGATGGTGTGAGATTTCTCAAATGATCAATTTTATAATTTGCAACTTGATTAACAAATACATTTATTTTTAAAATGTATTGAATCTCCTAATTGAGCTATCGAGAAACCCTTTCAACTTTACGTATACACTTTTCATCCTATCCACCATTACATAATAATGGTTACAATATTCCAAACCATAAATAATATATATGCATTAATAACGAATTTTATATGCTTATTAGTTGTATAAGTACTACAATGAATCTGGCTATCTATCCATGTTGAGACGATTCTCTCTATACAAGACCAACATTATTCTTTAACGAAAGAGAGCATGGCAGAAATTTGTTTCCACTTCAATTCTGTTACCTCTACTACCTCTCCTAATAGTTGCCCTTATATAATCAATGAATGACCTTTCTCCAACTCACACTAAATGTACTCGCTGTATTTTTATTCCTTATCATTTCACAATAAATCCTTCAATATTTTTTGCAATGTGTCATCTAAATAAGAAGTGTGTTACATCCAAAAATATGAATTGAATGATACACTAATACAAAATAATGATGACTATAAATTATACATAGAAAGTTGTTTAAAGTGCATAATTTCATCATGCACTTTAACACCTAAATATACTTCTCTTCTTTCTCCATACTCATGAAAGTAAAGGATATAGAAAAAATCTTATTAGTTGACGTGAACCCGACAACCTAAAGGAGAGGTATCTTATACCCACAAATTATAGAGTATATAGAAACTTTACTTAATATAAGGAATAACATTAAAAATATATAAAAAAAAAAACTCTTACATGTTTGTAAGATATGTGCTATTGAACTTCAATGTCCATGAAAACGCATGTAATAGTTGTACTAAATGAGGATGTACAAATATAGTGTTGCTTACAATATCTATATTGAGTATCTTACAATACCATGTGTGATATTGATAAGAGTCTACATCATATAATAGTTGTTACAAAACACTTAAACAATCTTATCTTCCTTCATAATTTTTATCCTTACATTATGATATGTCTTACCATACTAACATTTGACTCATAAACCTGTTGTAAATGCATCAAAACATGCTTAGATTTACAATAACTTTTGTCAAGTCTTTTGTCATATTATAATCATATTTACTCAATATCCCTTCAAAACCATCACCTTAAAGATACAAACCTAGAGTGTAGTTATGTGTTTAATTGATTATATTCCAACTTTCAATAACCATCAACTACGTACTCTCTTGTTAGTAAAAATGGACACTCTACCTTGTTAGTGTATGTTCTACTATTTTCGACATCAACATTTCTACTCATCTTATATTTCTTACTCCTTTCATGCTCAAACCATACATTCAATGTTACAAAGTAATATTATGCTTTCTCTCGACATTTCTTACATACTCAATAAGCTCATCACGATTGCAAAGTACATCATTTGTTACAAACATAAGTGAATAATCAAATCTATTGTCCTCGTAATCAACAAATACATCTTCTACTTCATTAGTCAACCTCTTAAAAAATATATCATCCACTGCATCATAATCAATTACAGTCCTTATTTGTAGTAGATCCGAAATGTACTCCACTATAACAAACATTTCATTACTCATCGTATTTTCAAAATTCATTCCACAGTAATAAGTGCTTTTGCTCAAATTTTTCGCCATTATGCAATAAATTATAATAGAGAAATAAGATACAAATCATATATATATAACATAGGAGATGTGGTATAACTGCAGCTCACTTATGAGAGAGACGAAACTCAACCACATCTCCTAATAAAGGGAGACGAGACCTAACCAACATCCATCCAAGTAAGAGAGATGTGGTTGTTTGTGTCTCTCTCAAAAGAGAGATGCAGCTGGCCATTCGAAAAACTGGTGTCTCGAGGTTATCGGTTCAAAATTGTTTCACAGTTTAAAATAAAAAAATAAAGTCCAATGCGAACCTTAAAAAGTCCTAAAATCTCTATAAGAATCAACTTCCTCATACTTTTTCTTGTTTTTTATTTTTATTTTATTTTATTTTTTTGGTCATTTGTAAGAGTATATTCTTGTACTGTCCGGCTGTAGAGAAGGGACCGTGACAAAAACAAACAAAATGCACGATCACTAGAGTGGAGAGAAGAGAATACTAAAATTCGATACGAAAAAAAGAGAGAAAGTGCTGGAGAGCAATTTCTGTATTTTTTTAAAAACGCGTGGATAGTAAAATGGTTTATGTCCTGTTAAATTGATCATGGTACTCCGCCATCATCTTCACCACTGATACTTTCAATTGTAGCTATGCCATTATCACACCTTACCGCTATAACATCTCCTTCCACCATCATACAACCATCCATCATCGCCATCACTATCAGCACCGTCTTTTGTTTTGATGCCAGACATAGATTAAGGACATTGGCAGAAACAAAAAGACCCTGTTCCTCTCTTTGTTACAAATGTACATGCATGAGATCCTTTTGGTACTTTGGCGTGGTCGCATGACCCGGACGGAATTGCCATGAAATGTGTCAGCTCTTGGCCAGTCTGTATAAAGTAAGCACAAGCAACACAACATAAGGGACACAATACAGTGACAGCGCAGGGCTGTAAACGAGCTGCAAAAACCTAGCTGGGGCTGTTCCGGATCGCACTTGAGCTACAACCAGCTTGGCCCAGAGAAGATGATTCACAATAAAGTCGAGCTTGTTTTGTTTAAAATTCACAACGCGGAACTCGCCAGGCTTGTCTTGGTTCAACTAGTTGGAAACCTGAGACCAGTAGGGTGTGGAGAGAGAGAGAGAGAGTGAGAACCAATTGGTTATTAGCCCACACCCTATTGGATCAAGTTGATACTGAGTGGATCAGCACAAATCTTATCCAGCATCTCTCTCTCTCTCTCTCTCTCTCTCTCTCTCTCTCTCTCTCTCTCTCTATATATATATATATATATATATATATATATATATATATATATATATATATATATGTTTGTGTCTGTAAGAGAGAGAGAATGAATTACTAGACTCATGTTCACACTAAACTATTATGGCCATTTGAATTGTCCATTTCTTTATCGGATCTTCCATATTCAAAAAGAGTTTGTTTTTAAAAGAAAAACTAATTTTATTTTCCTTAAAAATATAAACCATCCAACCAAAAGATTAACTGATTCATATGGTCATGAAGCAACATGACTCTCTTTACATACATATATATATATATATAAAGAGAGAGAGAGAGGAAAATCAGATCTTGTCCATACTCACACCTATCTATTAATACTAACTCGTTTATTCACCCTCACTCATTTTTAGGGATATAAGTATAATTTTAAAATGTTTTTAAAAGTTTTAAAAAATATAAAAATATACTTTTTTATATTTATAACACTCAAAAACAATGAAGTAAGTATTATATTCATACCTACTACCCTTTGTATTGAGTGACATAATGTAATTTCAAAAAAAATTAAAAAATTAGAAAAATATATTTTATTATACCCATACCACCCAAAAAGCTAATAGACATGATTGAATATTTTATATCGGAAAGTCCAAATGTACACGGAGCTGCCGAGTGAGGGTTTATCCTTGACCGGTTTCTAGCCCCAATAAGGTGGGTAGCGACAGGTAGCCAACAGCAAGCGGAAAACTTTGCTGCGGATCTTCTCATTAGGTGGGATGGGATCTTCCCAATATTAAATGCACCATACTCAATCCAACCTCCGAAGTTAAGCAGACTTGCAAGGATACTAAGATGAATGATTCCTCCGATAGTTCTTATTTCTAAGCCCATGGGCACACAACACTTAGTACAGGAAAAGGCTTGATTAAGGTTACGGATGTAATCAGTGCTTCACTTTAAACCACCAAGCCAACTCATTGATGTCACCCTGGTTTAGTGATACCCTTTGGCCGCAACGTGCACGAGGCACGACCCACTAGCAGAACTACAAGACGGTGGTATTGTACTAATACTATTGCACTATTACCGTGCACCATAGACGAAGATAACAAGCTCGGAACAAACCTTAGGAATGAGAGAACTGCTTAAATCAACTTTTATGATTGCACAAAAACTATTACAAACAACAAACTCATCGTTAGAAGGAACTATTTACAATCGACCAGATCCTTTATGTACAATTATAGTTGCATGAGTTTACCAACTTCTAGGAAGTGAAAACAGACTTTCTTTTCCACCATCAAACGACCAAAACGTGATCGATGACAAGTTTTTGTTACTCTCAACTGCAATAGAATCCAAAAATACATAAGTCCATCTACGGAAAACAAATCAGAGGAAGTTAAAGGCAGGTTCACAAAGTCTCATGTGCAGTTACAGCCCGTATCAAAAGCACATTTATGTAGGCAACAAGAGCGGTAGAACCACCAAAGCATACTTTGGGATACAATTACAAAAACAAATATCTCAGATATAATTCATAAAGATAGAGAACATAACAAAGCACACGTCCTCCACCACTAAGCCATAAGACGAAAAATACACGCAAATGGAAAGAAATAGAATACATAAAACATAAAACCAAGATTGAACTTGCGGAGTACAGGGCAAACACTAAGCTATTCTTCGTGCTTCAAAATGCCAAGCACATAAAAGGGTGAAAGAGTTGATGCTCCGGCACAAGAAACTGAAACTCATAGATTAGACCTACCTTCACAACAGCATTGTTCCGTCAGGCTTCTACCCAGTCGTTTATGCATTGGAGAGACCATTTCTTATTTTGTACCAAAGCTACTTATACCATGATACCATGATTTTATCAATTATGCAACTTAACACATACACCATTAAGTATTGGATTCTTTATAGATCTGGGTAAAACCCAATCGAACAATCTTAAGCACATTTGACTACACAATCATATAAAATCTCTACTATAGGACTGGAAAAAAAAAGAGTTGCATCTATTGGAGAGCTTGATGCTCAATACAAATACCTAATTTCAGTCATAAGATCATTTGCTTTTGTGTTTGTTTTCGTTTTATGCCTGCTTTACTCTGAAAGCTCATTCCAAAAATTTAATACAATTTGGATTTCCATTTCCTGGTAAACAACCTTCAGATACAAGTGGCAGCTGACTCATGTACATATAAGTTCCTTGCTTCTTTAAGCTTGCCACGTTTAAGATCCAAAATATGGGCATGACTTAATCTAGATAAGCCAGACTCATCAAGCAAAAGCCCCTACATGTAAGTTCTTTGAGCTTGACATTTCCCAAAAATGAAAAGGTCTACGAAAGATGTGTGGAAGTAAACCCTAACTATGATGCTTTCTGAATTAGCATGTAGTTAGTTCATCAGGAGTGAGTGAGGTTAAATGGTCAACCAAGTACAGCCATCCTCCACAATGAGCCGTATTAGTGATAGATAAGAAGAAAATATAGTCAGGTTGGATGAATCAGGTTCATTGACTGAGTTTCTAGGATTGATCAGGCTAATTGCATGTTTTTGTCAAAAGAATCATGTCCATTTGCTAGAGATATGCACAATAGTGCAGTTCCTAAAAAACATTCTTCAGTTTTCACAAGTCAAAGATAAGATGGGATCTTTTTCAAACTCGTAGTTTTCCATTTATATGAGTTTTTGTCACGCATAGAAATCTGAGATTCAAACTTTAGTTCATCCCATACCCTTGCGCCTGTGCTGAACACATGTATATCTAGGTTACATAAAGTTGCATATGGCAGCAGACATATTTCACTATTGTTTTGGAGTTAATGGCTGTTAGAATCATGTAAACAAATATATTAACTTCAAAGTAAGATACCAGCAATAGATTATTTTACCTTTCTTTGTTTTTCAAAAATAAAGTATTTCAATAAACTCGGTACAACAACAACTATATCGTTGTATCACTTTATCTCCCTTTGTGGAATTCTTTGAATCACTTTATCTAACTCTTCCCAAAAAACCGTCTTTATACTATCTTCTAGTCCTACTTGGGGTGCGTAAGCACAAACTATATTCAAAACCTATGCTCCTAATACTAATTTCAACATCATGATTCAGTTACTATATCGTTGTATACCTACTACACTATCTTTTAAATCTTTATTTATGATAATACCAACTCCATTTCGAGCCTTCTCCTTACCTGAGTACCATAATTTAAAACATGTATCCTCAATCTCTTTTGCTTTTTCTCCAATCCACTTTGTCTCTTGTAAACATAGGATATGAATCTTTCTTCGAATCATAGTATATACCACCTCCATTAGCTTATCAAACAATGTTTCCATATCCTAACAACAAATACGAATCTTATTATCTAGGACTAGCTTCCTTACCCCGACACCTATCCATATTGAAAATGTGGAGACCCTCTCTGTAATTTATTCACTACATTCGAGTGAAATGTAGCGAGACTTACTTCTTTACCCACACCCGTCCATGATGTGGGAACCCTCTCTGTAATTTATTCACTACATTCGAGCGAAATGTAGCGAGACTTACTTCTTTACCCACACCCGTCCATGATGTGTAGTGGCCCTTGCTCACTTTTCACTGCATTCGGGCTCTGCAACGCATCGCTAAAAGGGGATGCCCCAACAAAATGCTCATGATTTATGTAATTCATGGTATTGGTTGTCGAAAGCCTAATGCAACCCTCCTCCTTTATCCAAGCTTGAGACCAGTCATGCAAGGGTGATCCCTTACTTGAGTATAAGAGATTACCACAATAAATTTTTCAAGTTAGAATCAACTTTGAATTTTTTAATAAATTTAAAAATATATATAAAAAATAAATGAATTTCAAGAATATCTAGATAATCAATATTTCTTCTTATTTATATGGGTCTTAGAAATGAATTTGAAAATATAATATCCACTTTAATCCATAGAAAACTAAGACTCAAGGATGATGGGTTCCTTGCCGATTTAGTTACGAAAAAAACTTGATTAAAAGCTCTAAATAATTCCAAAGAAGCCGCTCTTACCACATCTAGACCAGGAGTGGACCTGAAGTCATATAAGCCGCCACATGTCAAGAACATTGAAGGGCAAGCCAAGAACTACATGAAACTCACAGTTCCATGGCCCAAAAAAAGTATCATTTTCCACTATTGCAAAGAGTGGACATATCAAGACCACTTACCCAATTTTAACGAAGAAAAATAGCAAGGTGGTCATCTTCGAAGATAAAGAGGAAAGAGAAATACCTTATAAGGCATACATAGGAGAGATACTAAAAGAGAAGGCTAGCACATCCGAGAACGTGTTATCAATAATCTCTCAAGTCATATCTTGGTTTTTAGACTCGGGTGAATCCTTTCACAAACACACAAAAGGAATGTTTTGAAAAATACTTGGCAAAAGAGTTATAGTAAGCATGTTTTTACGACCGATAGTATAAGACTTCAAGTAGAGGAAATTGAAAGTTTTGAAAATAAATATTTCAAGGTATCCAATTTGCTTAAATTTGTGACAATGGTTGTATAGTCATTTCTCATCCAAAAATTGTGTGATACATGATCATCTATAAAAGAAGGTGATTGGATAAGGTCATATACAAAATGACAAATTTGGTTGTGCCAAATGTTGAGAATTGCGGTACGGTTCATGATCCAACTCTTTGGCACAAAAGATTGGGTCATTTTGACATGAACAAATTGTGTAACCATCCCTTGGTGAAAAATAATAAAATTAAGATTTTGTTTGTAATGAGTGTATTCTTGGAAAGTTGTTTCATATACCCTTCAGTGAAAGAAACTTTATTGCAAGTAAGCCTTTTGAGTTGGTGCATTCCGATGTTTAGGGAAAGGCTCCTATTATATCTAAAAGAGTTAGATATTATGTGACTTTTATAGATAATTTTAATAGATATACTTTAATATATCTTTTGAAACATAATTCTAAAGTCTTTAGAAACTTTTTGATATTTCACAACATGATTAAAAATCAATTCGACACTACTCTTAAGATTTTAAGATTGGATTCTGGTGAGAGTATATGTCGAAAGAATTTCAAAATTATTTAAAAATACATGAAATTTTGCACCAAAAATCTTACATGAAAACCCTACAACAAAATGGCTTGACCGAATGAAAACATAGACACATTATAGAAACTAATATAACTCTTTTGATCGCTAGAAAAGTACTTAAGTACATATGGGCGGAAACCACCCTAACCACCATGTACCTAATAAATAGGATGCCTTCCTCCCAACTTAGTAATATCTTTCCTTTTGAAAATTTGTTGGAGCTTGTCCTCAATTATGAAAAATTGAGAGTTTTTGGGAATAGACATTTTATCTAACGGATAAGAATGATAAGTTGTCACCTAAAGTTATAAAGTGTTTTTATAGGTTATGGAGTTGACAAAAAAAGTTATAGGTGTTTTGATCCAAAAGACGACAAACTATATATTTCAAGACCAGTGTTATCCGTATCGCACCGTATTGTCGTATCGTGGAAAGCCATGATACGATACGGTAACCTGTATCATAAGATACAGGTTATTGTGACGTATCGTACGATACGGGCAATACGCCCAAAAAAAAAATCAAATTTTTTTTGCATGTTTCTGCCCTCTCTTCACTTCCCTTAAAAGCATCCTCCAATATGCTTATAATTTGGGTTTATAATTTCATTTATTTAATAAGAATAATGTATAAAAAAAAAATTATGACAAAATCATTTCCCTTTCTGTTACAACTTTTAGGTATATTTTTGCTAACAGTTTCTAATTTCATAAGATCGTAAACAATTAAAAACATTTAGTTCTCTCGGTTCATTGAGTAGGGATTTCACAACTTCACTATTTTAGGGTTCACGTTACATGACTTTCATTGAGTTGAACATGATCAATGTGTGTGAGGCTTAACTCAGTCTGTGAAGTGAGAAATGAAGCTCAAGCATTAGTTAAAAAGCTAGTCTCCAATAAGAGAAAAAGGGGACATCATCAAGTAATAATATCACATCATTGAGGTGTCATAGACTCAATAATCAAAGAAATGGAGCTCTTTGTTTTGCTCACATATGAAAATTAGCAAATATGACAACTACATGTACAAAGATAGCAGTTTGTTAATTTTGATATATTACATGAGTGGATTATGGAAGATAACGAAGAAAAATAAAATGCACTCCTAAGTCCTAACTGAAGAAGACATTGCATGAATTAATTTGAAGTGCAACAACATCATCAAGGAGAAGATGAAGATTATTTAGTTAATGATCCTGATACAAATTTACAATATGTAAAATATAAATGTATTTCATTTTTTAATTCAAAATATATAATTTTGGATGCAATTGTTCAATATTAAATGTTCAATTTGTGCTAAACTTTGCATTATATGAATTTAAAGCAATTACCAGATTTTTCCAAAATTTTCTAGAATTTTCTTGATTTTTTTCAGATTTTTACTAATTTTATTGATTTTTTAAATAATTTTTATAGTTTTTTAATATTAAAGTACGATACGATACACCCGTATCGTGAAGCCCAGCAATACGCGATACGATACGCGTCGGACAACACTGGTCAAGACATGTGAAATTTATAGAAAATGACTACTATGACTCATGAAGATAAAGAATAATATAACTTTCTTAATGACATTATAAATCTAGAAGAAGATAGTGATAATGAAGATAGTGAAAATGAAGGAACCATAGTTCCTAATCAACAAGATGTATCTACCGATTTAGAAATAGGAGAAAACAAGAAACCTAGAAAGACTATAGAGATTTTTCCTCTATTCTACACTAGAAGAACTAGAAGCCAAGAAAGTGTAGGAATATCCTCTAGAAACTCTAGGCCCCATAAAGATTTGTGTCCTACGAAACCTTTGAACCTCAAAGAAGAAATCTCATTGTTGTCATTCAATAAGTTCAAGAACCAAATTCTTATAATCAAGCCGAGGGCATATGGGAGTGAGAAAATGCTAGGGATAAGGCTCGTACTTGGGAAATTGTACCTAAACTTATTGGATGGTAAATGGGTATATAAGGTAAAAACTCATACAGATGGAACAATAGAAAGATATAAAGCCAGACTAACAGATAAAGGATATACTTAAAGAATATGGAATATACTATAAGAAAACTTTTGCTCTTATTGCTAGAATAACTACCATAAGAATTCTAATAACCTTAATGCTATTAGGAAGTGAAAAATCTTTCAATTAGATGTTAAGAATGCCTTCTTGAATGATACATTAAAGGAAGAGTTATATATGATTTCTTTTTCAGAACTTAATGTCATGAATAATCATGTTCTTAGATTAAATAAGGCTTTGCATGGTCTTAAAAGAAACCCTAATCCTTGGTTTGGCAGATTTAAAAATTTCATGCATGCACATAAGTTTATATCATGCTATATTGACATAACTTTGTTTATAAGAAAATTGGATACAAGTATAGTAATCTTACTTTTGTATGTTGATGGCATGATCATCACTGGAAGTGACGAAGGTGGTATACTTCAAGTTAAAAGAGATCTTTACTAAGAATTTGAAATGAAAGATCTCGGATTGCTCAGTTATTTTTTGGGAATTAAAATTGTATATAATGATAGAGGATACTTTATGTCAAACAAAATTTGTAGTGATATTATTAATAGGTCAAGACTACCTGATGAGAGGAAGGTAGATACACCAAAAATACAACAAACAACAACTAAGCCTTTTCCCATACTAGACGGGGTCGGCTACATGGATTCTTTGTTTCCATGTAAGGGATCACCCTTGCATTGCCGGTCCAAAGCTCGGATAAAGGAGGAGGGTTGTGTTAGGCTTCCGACAGCCAACGTAAAACTTCGTCGGATTTCTACAACATGGATACACCAAAAATACTTCAAACAAAATTTAGAGTAATGAAAGGAGAGAGACTGGAAGATCCAACACTCCATAGGCAGCTGATAGGGGGATTGGCGTATCTCTCTATCACTCGCAGAAACATATCACACATTGTTCACACTGCCAACCAATTTTAGCAAGCTCCTACTAGTTCTCAAATGAGTGTGGTTATGAAAATCATCAGATACATCGAGCACAATGTGGGTAAGAGGGTGTTTCTAACCTCCATCTTTTATTAACTTATTCTATATATTGATGTTGATTAGAGTAAAGATGTCAACAATCGACACTCCACCATCAGTTTTTGTGTATTTCTAAGTTAGTCTTTGATCTCCTGGAGATGTAAGTAACAACACAAGGTGTCTCTGTCTTCCATAGAAGCAGAATACCGTGGAATGGAAAATGATGCTAGTGAGACTTCATGTATTGCAGAGGTGGTGAGAGACATAGGAGTCATTCTCCAACAACCTTCCGTTATGTTTTGTGACAACAGTGCCATGTATATAGCATCTAATAATACTTTCATGAAAGAACCAAACATATCGAGATGGATTGTCACTTTGTTAGAGAGGAATGTTTGAGGAAAAAGCTGACTCGCTATGTGCCTTAGGAACTTCAACTTGCAAATTTCTTTGTCAATTCATTGTCAACTCCTAGGATTGATTTTTTGTTGGACAAACTTTCGGTATGCACCCTGTAAGTTTGAAGGGGTGTTAAAATGTAAAAGGTAACAGGCCACTAGGGCCCATTGATCTCGCCCTAGGACCCGAGCCAGGTGATTGTTGGGCCCAACTAGCTCTTGGGGCCAACACCCCTCCTCTCCTCTCTACCATTCAAGATCCCTTCTTGCTGTTAAAAACTCTTGTTCTTGCTCTATAAATAGAGTCACTACCTTCGTAAATAAAGATCCAAATTTTGGGGAGAACATCTTGGTTATTTGTTTTATTGGATATTAGTTAGACTTGACTTATGTATTTGAACACCAAGTGTTTGGTGTATTGATTGGTTGGTGATTCTTGGATTGCGATATTATCATTTGGCGTAAACTCTTAAGTAAATCGAAGAGTTATTTTTTACACATGAATGGTGGCCCAAGATATTTCTCTTGCATTCCAGCATAAGGGATTGAAAAAACTTGAGCCAATTCCAACATGACCTTTCAAAGAATAATAAGATCTTAGACGAACAAATGCATTTCTTACCTCAAAATGTGTCAAAACCATAACCTGCCTTCCAATGATACTTAATGTTTGAGGCTTGGTTACATGAACCAAAAACTTTTGTACCCACAACCATGTACTACCTAGTGTGGTGTACAATTCATCCTCACAATAAGCAGCAAAAGTGAGTCTTTTTTATCTTTTCTACCTTAAAACTACCCATATTTAGGGTTATTTTAGTTAATTGGAAGTTAACTATGTGGGCAATTACCATAGGGGGAGTAGTTCCCACTAACCGGTAGATTTCTCAAAAAATAGGAAGGGACAATTCTTTATACCCATATTGATGCCCCCCAACCCAACACAAGGTGATGTGATGATTAATTAGGGAAAAACAAGATATTATGTTGTCTCCATGTGATAGAGAGCCACCATGTTAAAATGTAACAACTTTGACAGCAATTGTGTTCTACTATGCTTGCATGTCGCAAGGCTTATTTACCAGGATATGATACTTATGTTGGTGAGACAAGATTTTGATATCACGAAAAGTCCAACACATGCTAATGGGAGATGTTGGGTTGGGAGTGTGCTTATACCGGGTATAAGAGTTGCCCCTTTCACATTTTTCTAAAAAACTAATGGGTAGTGGATACCACCCAACATATGGTAACAAGTGAATACCTATAAATGTGTGACTACAACATAATCTTCCTTTTCAATTGAAACTCTTGAAACCAATACATCGCTTTCCTAGACATGTCCCACAGCCAAATTGGTCATGACCATATATTATCATGCACAAAGTAGTAGAGACAAAATCGACATAACAAATATTTAGTTAAAAGCCTGAAGGATAACATTGAAATTATAACAGCCTCTGGCCTCACATTCTAGAGAAGCAAGGGTCATTATCAAACAACTCTTTTGTCGCATAGGCACACATGGTATTAATCAATGTTATAAATATCGTATTGTATCATACGATACGCGATACGAGTATATCGATACTTGAATCGATATAAGTATCACAATAGACATGTATTGCACCCGTATCGTACGATACACTACAATACCAGTACTATATCGTACGATAGGCAGGTTTCAGAAAATATATTTTCAAAAAAATAAAGGGTTGAGTGTGTTCAAACCCCTCTAAGACAGCTTCTTTTGTTCCTTTTGCGTGTCTATCTCTTCCTCTCTTAAAGACCAACTCTTTTCTCTCTAAAAATCCATATTTATTCCATATTCATTAATAATCATTTATCCTAAGTTTCAAAATGAAGCCCGAGAGCAATGTATGCATGTGATTTAGTTTGTTTTGAAGTTGAATTCATCGTCTCTTGGTATGGTGCAAGTTGCAGAATTGTTTTCATAATTTTTTTAAAGATTTTAATGTTTGTTAATGATTTTTTAGAAAAATAATTAAAAAACACATATATTGTACAATACGATATGATACATGTGTATCGGTGCCCCATGTGATACAAGGACTGATATGATATTTACAACATTGGTATTAATCACACATGTAATTGTTATCTTTGAAAAAACAAAGCACATACTTATCATTTTCCTTAACATCATGAATACTTCAATTAGCATCTCCCCAATGTCTAACTTGAGTTCATCTTTCTTCTATGAACTCTACCTAGCATAAGCTGGTTAAGTAAAAAATCAAATAGCTTACTTCGATCTTTTCGTACTTTCAATGATCTCCTCTTGACCTTACATTGTCAAGGCGAAACTAGAATTTGGATTTACGTCTTCACAAAATTGCCCATGCAATTTTTGAATCCAAATTTGTCTCATCTCCATCCATAAAAAGGGATGAGGCGATTGTCTATTTGAGTAGGTGAAACTCAACCTACCGACATGCTTCTATTTTGGCACTTATGAACAATAAAACTTGCATTAAACAATGGATATGCTAATAATGATATGAAATATCATGGATTTACCACATTTCATTAATAATAACACGAGATACATTCAAATTTCTTCATACAAAAAGAATTCTTGAACATGATAACCAATAAGACCTCACATATCCTTGAAAAGAATCTCCTGTTAAAGGCTTAGTAAAAGAATCTGCAAGCATTTCACGCATAAGGACATACACAAGAATGACTTTCTTTTCCAAGACAATATCCCTTACAAAGTTATATTTAATCAAAATACGCTTCCATTTCTATGATATTTGGGATCCTTTGTGAAATCATTAAGCAACTTGGCCATGACCATGATAACCAATAAGACTTCCACTATCATATACTTTAAAAACATCCTCAACCAAACAGCTTCCCGTACTGCTGCTGAACATGCTAAAATTATTCATCATTCATGGTGGACAATTCCATACAAGTTTGCCTTGTACTACCCCAAGATATGACACCACCATTTAGCATAAAAGCAAAACCTGAAGTAGACTTCTTGTCTTCAATGTCACCTACCCAATCAGCATATGTGTATCCCTAAAACTCAAGTTAGATCCTTGGTAGCAAATGCAGTAATATGTTGTGCCATGCAAATTATCTTGATATTCTCTTCACCGTTTTCTGGTATCTCATTAAACAACTAAATATTTTAACTTGGAACAATCCTTTTCAGCATAGGGTACTTCTGGTTTTGCACTTTTTCATAAAAAATTATCCAAAATTCTTTGAATTAAGATTCTTGGGATAAAGTCAAAAGGGTTCTAATCTATCTTATGTTTTTGACCCTAAGGTAAAATTAGCATCCCAAATGTCAACTTTTGACATTATCGACTAAGATAATATTATAACTCAAAAAAAACATGTCATTAACATATAATGCCAAAATTACAAAAGTTTCCGTAATTTTTAACTCATGGACAAAATGGTCTACATCAACCACCTGAAACCCATATGAAATGGCAACCTCGTTGAACTTAAAGTCACATTGCATAGATGCTCTTAAAGGCAGTAATTTTACTTATATAATTCGCACACTTTGCGGTATTGACCTTTAGCAACAAAAACCTGTGGTTGATTCATGTAGATTTTCTCATCAACATTGCTACTAAGAAAAGTTGTTTTCACATTCAGTTGATGTAATTCCAAATTCAGACTTGTTATATTGCTACGAGCAATCAAATGAAAGTAAGTTTCACAGAAGGTATCCTCAAACTCAATACCCTTCCACTGGTTAAAGCCTTTTGCAACAAGTAAGGCTTTATATCTATTAATTGACCAACCAACCTTTCTCTTGATTTTGATAACCCACTTGTTCCAATGTCAGTTCAACCTTTAGGCAAGTCAACCAATTCCTGAATATTGTTCTTTGCCGTTGACTCCATTTTTTATTTCATTACACTTCTTTATTTTTCCTTGGCCACCTACCTTCCTCTTCCACACTCTAAAACAACAACTAAGCCTTTTCCCATACTAGATGGGGTCGACTACGTGGATTCTTTGTTTCTACATAGCCCTATCATAATTTGTATAATCCATGGTAGATACTCTGACAAAGTTTTACGCTGACTGTCAGAAACCTAACGCAACCCTCCTTTATGGGCTTGGGACCGGCCATGCAAGGGTGATCCCTTACATGAGTTTAAAAGTTCTAACATATTCATTGGCGGACAGTCAAATGGAACATCTCATATTCAATGTTGTCTGACGCGTATCGTATCGCGTATCGCTGGAATCCACGATACGGGTGTATCGTATCGTATCATAATTTAAAATTTTAAAAAAAAACATAAAAATATTTAAAAATCAGAAAAAATTAGTAAAAATATGAAAAAAAATCAAAAGAATCAGGAAAAATCTGGTAATTGCTTTGAATTCATATAATGTAAAGTTTAGTACATATTGAGCATTCAACATTAAACAATTACATCCAAATTTACATATTTTGAAGCAAAAAATGAAATACATTTACATTTTACATATTGTAAATTTGTATCAGGATCATTAACTAAATAATCTTCATCTTCTCCTTGATGAAGATTCAAAGTTTCTCATCACCTTCTGCTTCAAAATCAAAATCTTCATCTCCTTCATGATGTTGTTCCACTCCTTTCAAATTAATCCATGCACTGTCTTCTTCGGTTAGGAGTGCATTTTCTTTATTATCTTTCATAATCCACTCATCTAATATATCAAAATTAACAAACTACTATCTTTGTACATGTAGTTGTCATATTTGCTAATTTTCATATGTGAGCAAAACAATGAGCTCCATTTCTTTGAATATTGAGTCTATGACACCTCAGTGATGTGATATTGTTACTTGATGATATCCCATTTTTTCTCTTCCTGGAGACTAGCTTTTTAAGTTTTTAACTAATGCTTGAGCTCCATTTCTCACTTCACAAACTGAGTTAAGCCTCACACACGTTGATCATGTTCAACTCAATGGAAGTCATGTAAGGTAAACCCTAAAATCTATGTCACATGGGTGCGGGTGCGGGTGCGGGTGCGGGATACGGCAAATTTCAAAAATTTTGGGTGCGGTGACACAGCTAGGGTATATAATATTATATATTATATATAATATTCAAGCTACATAAATCAATCATAATACAACTAGTATTTGCTAATTTTGGGTGCACGTAGGTATCAATTAGCAAGTTCCCTCATAATGATCTCAAACTTACAATGATTTTACGAGTTGCAAAATATCCAAGTTATGGATTCAAAGAGTTTCGAGATCTTTTGTAGGATATAACATATACTAGTATTTGTGCTAGGATCCACTAGTGATGTCATACTCTTCTGTTCTATTGATCTGGCAATGTTCCTAGTCTTTAAATGTGTTTGGTGACAGAGATTATTCTATGCAAAGGCATACAATATGGAGTCAAGAATTCAATCAGATTGAGTAATAAGAAACCAATTTTTCGCATCCAAAATCATTCAAGTAGTTTTATATTGTATACAGCTACAATAGCAAGTACACAACTTTATATTAAAGCAAAACATATAAATGGTAAACAACTACTAATTTCATAATAATACACAAATCAATCTTCATTATCCGAACCCATTTATCCGTGAGTTACAAAAAAAAAATGCAAATTTTTTTTTCCCATGCCGCACCAATACGGTGTCGGTGTCGCACCAATGTCGAGGTCAACACTCCACTCCTTAGAAGTGTCTGTGTGACTTAGCCTAAAATAGTGAAGCTGTGAAATGCCCACTCAATGAACCGAAATAACCAAATTGTTCTTCATTGTTTGTGATTTCATGAAATTAGAAACTGGTAGCAGAAATATACCTAAAAGTTGGCAATAGAAAGGGAAATGATTTTATCACAATTTTTACTTGTTCATAAATTATTTTTATTCAATAAATGAAATTATAAACCCGAATTTGCATGTTGCATACACAACTTGCAATCCCAAACAAGCATATTGAAGGATGCCTTGGAGAGAAGTGAAGAGAGGCAAAAAACCTGCAAAAAAAAATTGAAAAAAAGCATTGGGTGTATCGCCCATATCGTACGATACGTCGATACGGATAACACTGGTCATATTGAACCATGAAATGCAAATTTCCTTGAAAGTGAATTTTTCTAGTCAAAGTTAGGTTCACAAAAGTCTTAAGGATTTATAAAACGGATTATGGCACTGCACAACCTGGTAACATGTCCTAAGGAATGCATGAAAATGTCCATTATAGTGGATGTGTTATGATGCCTAACAAAATTAGTTCTCAAGTACCTGTAAGTCTGTATCGTGTCAGTGTTGGGAAAATATTTTTGGTTTCTAGATAAGAGGTTTGAAATTGAGGTGGCCCTGGAATTCTAAAGGAGTCTCATGGATACTTTGGTTTGACACAATACTGTGTAGCTTGATGGTTCGAGTTGTGATGCCCAAACATGCCAAGGAGCGCAAACCTCCACCCATGAGAAGGATCGCTCAGTTTGATCGACTTGATTAAGGATCAAGCAAGTTAGGAAACCCTATGCATCTTTGATCAAGTAGCAAAGGATTGTCTTTTAGGTGATGCAACTATGGAAATAGATTGGGCTAAACTAAGCTAGCCAACTAAATCTCCGTAGTGGATAGGAAATTCTCCATTAACAATGGAAAGCAAAAAGGCTACAACTAGGAAAGGTTAGGTACAAAGAAAGGAAATTATGAGATGTGTCTCCTGCTACATGTAGGATCGACAAAACTCCATACAGCTGTTAGCATAATATGGAAGAAGAGCCATCAGCAAGTGGCAGATTGTCCCAATTACACATTGGGTGGCGTATGAGCCATATTAACACCACCAAACTTAAGAATGCATTTAACATGCCCGCTCCTAGACAAATGCCATTTGATTGAGTACCATTGGTGGTACTATTTTGCTCACATATTGAATCATTGAAGCTAACACTTCACTGAAGGCTAAAGTTGAATAATTCTTGAAAGAAAGGTCACGTTCAATAGCTTGTTCTTCAAGAATAGATTGTGCTTCTCACTCATCCATAACTAATGTTGAAGCATCAAATGCTTGACTGTTTGATGTTGATCCTCGTCTCCCTGATATGGGAGTTACAGGAGACAAGGATTTTGTTCTTTTTGGAGAGGTTGACATGATGTAGGTGTTTCCCAATCTTGTTCACATACAAGTGAAGAGATCGAGAAGCATATGGGAGAGGTTAAAAGTGTCCAAAAAATGCTCCAGAAGCAAACCAATTTCTCTGGTTTTCTTGGAAACTTCAAGAGGTGCTGGAAGAGCCTAGAACCAAATGAATCCAAGAGACACTAGGAAGGGTGGAAGCAACAAGAACTGGATGGTTTCTACTTTCTAGAGGTTCTATGGAATTTCATGTGGGGTTGGAAGAGCACTACATATAGGGGTGTTGGCGTGAGGCTGGAGAATCCAATCACCAAACAACTATATCAAGTGAGGAGCTGGTGCAGGAGGAAGCAATACCAGCTTTTGGAGTATCTTAAGTGATTTTGAAAAAGTCAAATAATCAATTATATCAACTAAATACTGAAGTACGATACTTGTTTATAACTATAAGACCAATTTTTTAAAGATGGCAAGAGTTAGCCAGGTAATTTGAATGAGTCTTAATTTATGGTCCTGTATACAGTACCATGATTAGGGGTGAGCAAAGTCCGGTTAAAACTGAAATACTGAACCGAATCGAACCGAAATTCATATTTTAACTAAAACTCAAACGATACCCTAGAATGAAATGTGTACTTAAGGTACAATATGAAAACTTCCTGTTCGTTGAAGTGTTTGGGGCTTTGCTTTGAGCTTATCATGCAATACTTTAGTTATATACTCACTAGTATTAGAATTATTCTAATAACTTTTGATTCTAGTGTTTCTCTACATTACTTACTTCATGTTTGCATAGTATTCGCATTGCTTTGTTAAATAGGCAGATCCGACCATTTCGATCCAACTTGACTTTGAATCATTCAAGATCATTTAAGTGTGTTCTTTCCAATTAATTGTATCAATTGTTTATTGTCATGATATAAAGAAAAATGTATTAAAATTTTTGGATGCTTTCCAAACTTGGATAATGGATCAAAAGTGTGTTTTAAACAATAAGTTGCATCAATTGGCATGATTAAGATTCATGTTGTTAGCTGTTTGTTAAAGACTTTTATGATTAAGGTGCTTCATGTTATTGGTCTTTTGATGGAACTTAATCATTGTTTGAAGATGCACTTATTGTTATTTGATAACTTATGATCTTTAAAGTTACATTTTCATGTGATTAATGCCTGTAGCCTTTTGTTGAAAACCTTTGTGATTTGGTGTTTCACGTTCTTGGCTATTGGTTGGAGGTTAGTCAATATTGAAAATGCAATCATTACTATTTATCTATGTGTTTCAAAGTATTGCAAGAATTCTTGTTTTGTGTAGAAAAGATTCTTTAAGAATGATATTTTAAAGCTTGTTTTTTATTATCTAGAAAGATTGTCTTATTCTTGGAATCATGGAATCACATTTTAAATTATGAATTATCGATCTTCGGTCTTGTTTGATTTGGTTGGGTTTGAGTTTCATCCTTAAAACTCGGGTTGGAGCTTAGCCTTAAAGCTTGTGTAGTATACAAAGGTCTTTTTTGTAATATTGTAGTGATTCATGAAGTTATTTGTTATAAACAATCTTACTTAGATGATCAATGGTTTGTTATTTCTTTGAAAAGGCTTGTTTGTTATTTCTTTGAAAAGGCTTTGTTTCATTAATACTTTGTTTTGCACTAAAAGTATGGAATTGCTATGATATGGAACTAATGTTTGGCTTTTATGTTGATTCTTTCATAAAAGATGTAAAGAAAGAAGCATGGTTATTGGTAAATCATATACTTAGTCCTTCGAGTTACTTCTCTAACTGGATAAACTTATGGTGTTCAATTTGTAGTTAACAAACTCTCAGTCATGGTATCATCAGTTTGTGAGGGTGTTAAGAAATGTACTTTTTATTTCATGTATTTTTATTTTTATTTCTTTTAAATGTAATTTTATTTAACTCCGCCCATGTAAGGGATCACCCTTGCATTGCCGATCCCAAGCCCGGATAAAGGAGGAAGGTTGTGTTAGGCTTTCGACAGACAGCGTAAAACTTCGTCGGATTTTTATAACATGGATTACAAAAATTATGAGCATTGCTTTGGGACGTCCCCGCCTAGCGACGTGCTGAGAGCCCGAATGCAGTAAGAAGTAAGCAAGGGCCACTACATTTCCGCCCGAATGTAGTGAATCAATTGCAAAGAGGGTTCCCACATCATGGACGGGTGTGGGTAAAGAAGTTAGTCTCGCTACATTGCCGCCCGAATGTAGTGAAAAATTTTCAGAGAGGGTCTCCGCATTTTGATTATGGACGGATGCAGGGGGTAAGGAAGCTAGTCCTAGATAATAAGATTCGTATTGGTTCTTGGAATATCGGAACATTATCCGGTAAGCTAATGGAGGTGGTAGATACTATGATTCGGAGAAAGATTCATATTCTATGTTTACAAGAGACAAAATGGGTTGGAGAAAAAGCAAAGGAGATAGAGGATACAGGTTTTAAATTATGGTACTCCGGTAAAGAAAAGGCTCGAAACGAAGTTGGTATTATCATAAATAAAGATTTAAAGGAGAGTGTAGTAGACATACAACGATATGGTGACCGAATCATGACATCGAAATTAGTGTTAGGAGCAGAGGTTTTGAATATAGTTTGTGCTTACACACCCCAAGTAGGACTAGAAGATAGTATAAAGACAGTTTTTTGGGAAGAGTTAGATAAGGTGTTTCAAAAGATTCCACAAAGGGAGATGATTTGTTTAGGAGGAGATTTAAATGGACATGTTGGTATAGACGCATTAGGAAATCAAGGGATTCATGGAAACTTTGGTTTTGGAGATGTAAACGAAGAAGGTAGGGAGATTTTAAATTTTGCTATGGCATTTGATCTCTTTATAGTCAATACAATCTTCAAAAAACGAGATGAACATTTAATTACTTATAAGAGTGGCTTATCACAAACACAAATTAATTACTTTATTTGTAGAAAAAAAGATAGAGCGTGTTGTAAAGATTGTAAGGTAATTCCAGGAGAAAGCTTAACCACCCAACATCGACTTTTAGTTATGGATTTACAAATAAAAAAATGGACAAAGAAGAAAAGAGTGCATCGAGCTATTCGGACTAAATGGTGGAACCTCAAAAGCGAGAAAGAAGATATATTTAAACAGAAAGTCCTTCAAGGAGATGTTTGGAATTATGTTGGCACACCCTGTGATACGTAGAACAATATGGATATACATATTAGGAAAGTGGCGAAAGATGTGTTAGGGGTATCTAAGGGAGGTGTACCGGCACAAAAAGAAGCTAGGTGGTGGAGTGAAGTAGTACAAAATAAAATCAAGGCAGAGGGCATGTTACAAATTACATTATGCTAAGAAAACTAGTGAAACTTTAGAAGCTTATAAGAAAGCAAAGAAGGAAGTGAAAAAGGCCGTTAGTGAAGCAAAAGCTAAGATTTGGGAGGACTTACATAAAAAACTCAACTCAAAAGAGGGTGAAAGAGATATTTTTAGGATAGCTAGGACTAGAGATAAGAAAGCTAAAGATCTTAATTATGTTAGATGCATAAAAGACGAGGATGAAAAACTTTTAGTGGCAAACGATGATATAAGAAATAGATGGAAAAACTATTTTTATAATCTTTTTAATGAAAATAAAGATGTTAGTATTAGTTTAGGAACTTTAGCCAAGTCAGAAAAGTATATAAACCACAATTTCTACCGACGTATTCAAAAGAATGAAGTCAAAGAGGCTCTTAAACATATGAAGGGTGGTAAATCGGTAGGACCAGATAATATTCCTATAGAAGTTTGGAAAATACTAGGAGAAATAGGAATCACTTGGCTTATAAGACTATTTAATGAAATATGGAAAAACCAATAGATGCCCGAGGAATGGAGAGCAAGTACACTTATACCCATATATAAGAACAAGGGAGACATTCAAAATTGCACGAATTATCGAGGTATCAAGTTAATGAGTCATACTATGAAATTATGGGAAAGAATTATCGAACGTAGGTTAAGACAAGTATCAAGTACAACAGAGAACCAATTTGGATTTATGCCAGGTAGATCTACTATTGAAGCGATTCACCTTTTGAGACGTCTTATAGAACATTTTAGAGCAAAAAAGAAAGACCTTCACATGATATTTATTGATCTAGAAAAAGCTTATGATAGGGTACCGAGGGAGGTTCTTTGGAGAACTTTGGAAAAAAGAGGTATCCCATTGACATATATTAACCTTATAAGAGACATGTATGATGGTGCAAAAACATGTGTGAGGACTCATGAAGGAACGACAGACTTCTTTGAAGTCAATATTGGGTTACATCAAGGATCAACTTTTAGTCCATACTTGTTTATAATGGTGATGGATGAGTTAACAAAACATATTCAAGATGAAATACCTTGGTGTATGTTATTTGCAGATGATATTGTATTAGTGGAGGAGTCTAAGGAAAAAGTTAATAGAAAATTGGAACTATGGAGAGAAACATTAGAAAACAAAGGCCTCCGACTTAGTAGAATAAAGACAGAATATATGGAATGTAAGTTTGATCATTTGGCTACTTCAGAGGACATAGAAATTAAAATTGGCACACATTGCATTCCCCAAAAGGAAAGTTTTAAATACCTAGGGTCAATTTTTCAAAGTGATGGAAGAATTGATGGAGATGTTACACATAGAATTAATACTGGTTGGTTAAAATGGAGAGGAGCATCAGGTATTCTTTGTGATAAGAAGATACCATTAAAATTAAAAGGTAAATATTATAGAGCAGCAGTTAGGCCTGCCATGTTTTATGGTTCTGAGTGTTGGGCAGTTAATCATCAACATGTACAAAAGATGTCTGTGACAGAAATGAAAATGTTGAGATGGATGAGTGGTCATACAAGAAAAGACCGTATACATAATGAGGTTATTAGAAACAAATTAGGAGTGGCACCAATAGAGGATAAAATGAGAGAACATCGTTTAAGATGGTGGCACCAATAGAGGATAAAATGAGAGAACATCGTTTAAGATGGTTTGGACATATAGAAAGAAGATCAAAAAAAGAACATGTAAGAAGGTTAGAAAAACTAATTTTGGAAAGTATTAAAAGAGGTAGAGGACGACCACAAAAGTGTTGGAAAGAAACAATAAAGAGTGATCTAGCTTAGTGGGACTTAACTGCTAACATGGCACACGATAGGGATCTGTGGAAACAAAGAATCCATGTAGCCGACCCCGTCTAGTATGGGAAAAGGCTTAGTTGTTGTTGTTGTATTCAAATTATGGTAGGACTCGAGGCACCAGGCCATTCGGGTCCTATCCAGGAGCTCTGGCTGAATGGCCCCGGGCGCCAGGCCCCAACGGCAAGTTCTCTTTTCCCTATATAAAGTCTCTTCATGTACATATTTAATAAGGCACTTAGTGGCTAATCAATAAGAGTATTTTTATAAATTTGTTGTGTCTTCGTTGTACTTGGCTATAGCCTTTTCTAAGGCTTTGTGTTATAGGTTTGGTGTGCCTTCGTTACACTTGGTTACAGCCTTTTTTAAGGCTTTATGTTTGTTAATCTTTAAGTGTGCTCTCATTGCACTTGGCTATAGCCTTTTCTAAGGCTTTGTTCATTACTCTTTCGGTGTCTTGGCTATAGCATTTTCTAAGGCTTTGAGATTTTTGTGGTGATATGTATTCATCAAACTTCCAATGTTCTATTGAAGCCCCATCTTCATCATGAAGTTTAGTACATGTGGTATTAGTTTATATTTCATGCAATACTTATGTTTGTTTTTTATTATTTGAGATGTCTCAATTACAAGGTTCACCTCAAAGACTAGGAAAAGTAATGTCAAAGCAAGTAAACTCAAATACACTATGGTCAAGTGATGATGCAAGCTCTTTAAAAACACAAAAGAAGCCCATGAAGGCAAGATCTAAGGTATGGAAGCATTTTAAGTTTACATATGTTTAAGGTAATATTAAAGCAAAATGCAATTATTGTAGTAGAGACTTTTATTATGATCTAAAGAAAAATGGCACCATTGGCCTCAAAAATCATCTAATTGGTTGTAAGAAATTTCTAGAAAATATAGATGATAAACAACAATTATTTTTGTAACCATTAGTCGAGAATGAAAACTTAGTCGTTTTATTTACTTGGAAATTTGATAAATAACAATTAGAAAAGTCATTGCAAAAATGATAATTACTGATGAATTGCCAATTAAGATTATCGAGAGAGGGCTAAGGAAGATACTAGGTATTGCATGCTCTAAGTTTAAAATGTCATCTAGGTGGATTATATCATGTGATTGCTATAAACTCTATATGAATGAAAAAGTAAAGTTAAAGAATGTTTTGAAAAAGAATACTCAAAGCATATGTATAACCACATATACATGAACATTTGTACAACTTATGAACTATATATGTATCACAACCCATTTTATTGATGATGAATGGAAGTTGAACAAAAAATATTGAATTTTTATCTAATATTTAGTCATAAGGACGACTCTATTGGTAGGTTGTTTATTGACTACTTGCTTGATTAGGGCACTAAAGAAGTATTTAGTATTTACAGTTACAGTTGATAATACTAGTTCAAAACTTCAAATGATGTTGTTGTTTCATATTTTTTTAAAAATCATAAGTTGGGGAATTGGTATTGCAAATTACAATTTTTATATATGAAATGTATTACGTATATAATAAACTTGATTGTGCAAGATGTTCTAAAGGAGGTGAGTAGTTCAATTAATTGGTTAAGGAATGTTGTGAAATACATTAGGCAATCTCCAGCCAAGATTTAAAAGTTCAAAAAATGTATTAAAGAATGTAATATAGAGTCTAAGAGTCAATTGTGTTTAGATGTTGTGACTAAATTGAATTTCACCTATAAAATGTTATAATTGATTGGAATTCTATTTGAGTTATTTGATACCCAAGATTCATGTTTGAGGGGTGAAATGTAATCAAATGATGATGATGGATATGTTGTAATTGATTGGAATTATATTAGGAAGTTAAGTAGCATGCTCCAACACTTTACGATATCACTGTGGATTGTCAAGGTCACCTTATGTCACATCAAATATATTTTGGAATAAGATCAGCAATTTAGTTGTAGCTAAGCAATACTAAAATGGACAAACATTGATTATTTGGAGGTGAAGTGTATGGGCACAAGAATGAAAACAAAATTTGATAAATATTGGAGTGACTATACAAAGATGAACAGACTTTTTTTTGCAGTTGTACTTGGTGCTCAAGAAAATTTTGAAATTATGGAGTTTGCTTTTTGTAAATTTATGGTAAAAAATGGAAAATAGGTATTTCAGGAGTGAGAGAAGCTCTCTTTGACATATACGACGAATGCAAAAGAATGCTTCAACTTGAAAATGTCAATGCCTCTCATCAAGTGGAAACTCTCTAAGAAACCTCATGCCAAATGAGTCACATAGTCTGAAAACAAAATGGAATGCTAGAGGTTTTTTCAAGAAAGGATACCTGAAAAGCAAAATAGAGATGGAATGTGTAAGAGAAAAAAGAAAAACTGAATTGGATATTTATTTAATTGAATAAACACTGGAAGATCGTGATAATTTCAATATTTTAAGATGGTGGGAGATTAATTTAGAGAGATTTCTCATTCTTTCATGTATAGTGAGGAATATCTTGACAGTTCTTGTATCTAAAGTAGCTTCTGACTCTACATTTAGCACCGGAGGGAGGGTCCCTGATGCATTCAAAAGCTCTTTGGCATTGGAAAATTTGGGAGATTTTGAAAATTTTGAAAAGGGTAAAACATACTAATATTTTAATTGACTTTACCATTTATTATCTTATGCTTTGTATTATTGAATTATTTCTTGTGATATTTTAGGCTTAGAAGTTGTTGGATTGAGAGGTCGTGTAGTAGCATTGAGTAGCAACACAAATTCAATGAGTAATTATATTGCACTATATCAACTATTTATTTCATTGCCCCTTTCATGATTATATCATTTACTTTTTTATGTAGGTCAAATGGAGTTGGATGAAGAATGAAGATGATGGCCGAACAAAGTGAAGAATAGTTTGACTCATACTGAATATATTATCATAGATTGGTAACTAAAATGATATCCTCAACAAATAATTTGATTTTTCTTATCATAGATGTTACGATAGCAACATATTATTTTTCTTTGCAGTTAAGTGATATATGTAGGTAAAGATTTTCTTATCTCTATATAATGGAGACAGTGTGATATTTGAACTACAAAGGGCCTTATTAAATATGAAAAGTAATTGCAAAGTGGGAGCTTGTAATGATTCCTTATGATATGCTAGGCACAAGTAATTCATGTGATATTGAACTATTCCGAAATATGAAAAGTAATTACAAAGTGGGATCTTGTCCTGATTCTTTATACTCTAAATTCATTCAGCTTGCTTTACTGGATCTTGAATTGCATGAGATGACGTTCAAGTGGGATTCTCAATGAAGCATGTATGTTTTGATCGAAGATGAAAGTTTCTTCGCTCAGATTAACCCTATTCTATGTTGATTCTTTATATGTTGACATGTGTATTGTTGCATTATTGAGTTATCATATCTTAACAAGATGTTTAAGTGAGATTTTGATGAGATTCAGGTTGCAGATTTAGTATGCTAGACAATCAAATGAGTACCTTTTTTTTAGTTGCATTGGCTTGGGAGGAGAGGATTCAACATGTGTATTTGAGATGCTAATGCCTCTGGTTCACCAATTTACTTATGCATGAAAATGGGAAAGGAGAATCCAGCTAAGAAAAGAGACATTTTCATGCCTGCACAAAGAAATCATAACTATTTTTGCAAGTTGAATGTCACGTATTTATGACAGTTTCACCTTCAAATGATGTAGAATTATCATTGTTTTCCTCTAGATTATGCTTATATTATGTTTAAGTATAATATGTTAGATCTGCTTCAAGTTTTATAGGGATTGTTGGCTCCCAGTTTTGGAAACACTAACATGTTGATTGTCTCTTCTCATTTCATGAAGTATTCAGTTTTATCCAATTGGGCTTATCAATTGGGATAGCATAAGACTTAAATATCAATATATAACTTAAATGCTAAATGTCACGTATCTTATCACATTTTCACCTTCAGATGCGACAGAATTATCACTATTTTCCTCTGGATTATGCTTGTATTATGTTTAAGTACAATACATTGGATATACTTCAAGTTTTGCAATGGATTGTTGGCTCACAGTTTTGGAAATGCTAACATATTAAGTGTCTCTTCTCATTTCATGGAGTATTCAGTTCTATCTAATTAGGCTTATCAATTGGGATAACATGAGACCTGAACACTATTCAATTATGTCCAATTGGGCTTATCAACTAGGATAGTGTAAGACTTGAATATCAATACATAATTGAATAGCCTTTTATTGTCTAGCTTTTCTATTGTCAGTATTCCATATAGTTCTTACCTTTGGGAGATCTATGATGTCAATATGCTTTATGTGAGATTTGATTAAAAGGGTCAACTTTTTTAGACAAGGCAAGGATGGATATTAACATAGCCATGAAGCATCAGAAAGTAGACCAATAGAAAATCATGTTGTAATTAATTTGATGTTGTCTACTTTGCTTGTCTTTTGTCATTGAAAACTCAGACGAATAATCAAACTGTTGAAAAACAAAACCGAATAACCGAACCAAACTAATTCGGGTCGGTCGGTTACCTATTGAGTTCGGTTCAGTTTCAGAACCACTAATTATGTACATTTCGGTATTCGGTTATTTCGGTTTGGTTCAGTTATTAAACTGAACCGACCGGTTTTCAGCCCTAACCATGATGACTAAATGCACTACAAATATTGAGAATTCAACTCATGTAGAATCTGAGAGCAAGAAAAACTTTCATGGCTCTTTGTATTCAAGTTAGGTGGAACTAGTTGTGATTCTGTTTTCTTGTTACATTGGAGAGGTTAAAGCCAGGTATGCATACTCCAGGAATTGAACTCAATCCCTGTGTCTTGTGGAGCCAAGAGCCCTATCACGAGAGTTGATGCTCTAAGTGCAGGTAGTTGGGATTTTGGACAACACTTGAGAATTCAATTTTCATCAACATGGGGCATAATCTTTACTCACATATATAAAGACGTGTAAATAGCATCATGATTTAAGTGGAATACTTCAAATAGTATCGTTGGTCAGAGTTAATAATATTTTATATGTGGATTTGAAAATTATAGAACTTAGAAGTCAAAAGTGCAGCTGATAGTCCTCGTATTGTCAACTACTATAACAACAACAACAACAACTAAGCCTTTTCCCATACTAGACGGGGTCGGCTACATGGATTCTTTGTTTCCACAGATCTCTATCGTGTGTCATGTTAGCAGTTAACTCCCAATAAGCTAGATCATTCTTTATTGTTTCTTTCCAACACTTTTGTGGTCGTCCTCTACCTCTTTTAATACTTTCCAAATTTAGTTTTTCTAACCTTCTTACAGGTTCTTCTTTTGATCTTCTTTCTATATGTCCAAACCATCTTAAACGATGTTCTCTCATTTTATCCTCTATTGGTGGCACTCCTAATTTGTTTCTAATAACCTCATTATGTATACGGTCTTTTCTTGTATGACCACTCATCCATCTCAACATCTTCATTTCTGTCACAGACATCTTTTGTACATGTTGATGATTAACTGCCCAACACTCAGAACCATAAAACATGGCAGGCCTAACTGCTGCTCTATAATATTTACCTTTTAATTTTAATGGTATCTTCCTAACTGCTGCTCTATAATATTTACCTTTTAATTTTAATGGTATCTTCTTATCACAAAGAATACCTGATGCTCCTCTCCATTTTAACCAACCAGCATTAATTCTATGTGTAACATCTCCATCAATTCTTCCATCACTTTGAAAAATTGACCCTAGGTATTTAAAACTTTCCTTTTGGGGAATGCAATGTGTGCCAATTTTAATTTCTATGTCCTCTGAAGTAGCCAAATGATCAAACTTACATTCCATATATTCTGTCTTTATTCTACTAAGTCGGAGGCCTTTGTTTTCTAATGTTTCTCTCCATAGTTCCAATTTTCTATTAACTTTTTCCTTAGACTCCTCCACTAATACAATATCATCTGCAAATAACATACACCAAGGTATTTCATCTTGAATATGTTTTGTTAACTCATCCATCACCATTATAAACAAGTATGGACTTAAAGTTGATCCTTGATGTAACCCAATATTAACTTCAAAGAAGTCTGTCGTTCCTTCATGAGTCCTCACACATGTTTTTGCACCATCATACATGTCTCTTATAAGGTTAATATATGTCAATGGGATACCTCTTTTTCCAAAGTTCTCCAAAGAACCTCCCTCGGTACCCTATCATAAGCTTTTTCTAGATCAATAAATATCATGTGAAGGTCTTTCTTTTTTGCTCTAAAATGTTCCATAAGACGTCTCAAAAGGTGAATCGCTTCAATAGTAGATCTACCTGGCATAAATCCAAATTGGTTCTCTGTTGTACTTGATACTTGTCTTAACCTACGTTCGATAATTCTTTCCCATAATTTCATAGTATGACTCATTAACTTGATACCTCGATAATTCGTGCAATTTTGAATGTCTCCCTTGTTCTTATATACGGGTATAAGTGTACTTGCTCTCCATTCCTCGGGCATCTTTTGGTTTTTCCATATTTCATTAAATAGTCTTGTGAGCCAAGTGATTCCTATTTCTCCTAGTATTTTCCAAACTTCTATAGGAATATTATCTGGTCCTACCGATTTACCACTCTTCATATGTTTAAGAGCCTCTTTGACTTCATTCTTTTGAATACGTCGGTAGAAATTGTGGTTTATATACTTTTCTGACTTGGCTAAATCTCCTAAACTAATACTAACATCTTTATTTTCATTAAAAAGATTATAAAAATAGTTTTTCCATCTATTTCTTATATCATCTAGAATTTTTTCATCCTCGTCTTTTATGCATCTAACATAATTAAGATCTTTAGTTTTCTTATCTCTAGCCCTAGCTATCCTAAAAATATCTCTTTCACCCTCTTTTGAGTTGAGTTTTTTATATAAGTCCTCCCAAATCTTAGCTTTTGCTTCACTAACGGCCTTTTTTGCTTCCTTCTTTGCTTTCTTATAAGCTTCTAAAGTTTCACTAGTTTTCTTAGCATAATGTAATTTGTAACATGCCCTCTTTGCCTTGATTTTGTTTTGTACTACTTCACTCCACCACCAAGCTTCTTTTTGTGCTGGTACACCTCCCTTAGATACCCCTAACACATCTTTCGCCACTTTCCTAATATGTATAGCCATATTGTTCCACATATCAGAGGGTGTGCCAACATAATTCCAAACATCTCCTTGAAGGACTTTTTGTTTAAATATATCTTCTTTCTCGCTTTTGAGGTTCCACCATTTAGTCCGAATAGCTCGATGCACTCTTTTCTTCTTTGTCCATTTTTTTATTTGTAAATCCATAACTAAAAGTCGATGTTGGGTGGTTAAGCTTTCTCCTGGAATTACCTTACAATCTTTACAACACGCTCTATCTTTTTTCTACAAATAAAGTAATCAATTTGTGTTTGTGATAAGCCACTCTTATAAGTAATTAAATGTTCATCTCGTTTTTTGAAGATTGTATTGACTATAAAGAGATCAAATGCCATAGCAAAATTTAAAATCTCCCTACCTTCCTCGTTTATATCCCCATAACCAAAGTTTCCATGAATCCCTTGATATCCTAATGCCTCTTTACCGACATGTCCATTTAAATCTCCTCCTAAACAAATCATCTCCCTTTGTGGAATCTTTTGAAACACCTTATCTAACTCTTCCCAAAAAACTGTCTTTATACTATCTTCTAGTCCTACTTGGGGTGCGTAAGCACAAACTATATTCAAAACCTCTACTCCTAACACTAATTTCAATGTCATGATTCGGTCACCATATCGTTGTATGTCTACTACACTCTCCTTTAAATCTTTATTTATGATAATACCAACTCCGTTTCGGGCCTTTTCTTTACCTGAGTACCATAATTTAAAACCTGTATCCTCTATCTCCTTTGCTTTTTCTCCAACCCATTTTGTCTCTTGTAAACATAGAATATGAATCTTTCTCCGAATCATAGTATCTACCACCTCCATTAGCTTACCCGATAATGTTCCGATATTCCAAGAACCAATACGAATCTTATTATCTAGGACTAGCTTCCTTACCCCCCGCATCCGTCCATAATCAAAATGCGGAGACCCTCTCTGAAAATTTTTCACTACATTCGGGCGGCAATGTAGTGGGACTAACTTCTTTACCCACACCCGTCCATGATGTGGGAACCCTCTCTGCAATTGATTCACTACATTCGGGCGAAAATGTAATGGCCCTTGCTTACTTTTTACTGCATTCGGGCTCTGCAGCACGTCGCTAGGCGGGGACGCCCCAAAGCAATGCTCATAATTTTTGTAATCCATGTTGTAGAAATCCGACGAAGTTTTACGCTGGCTGTCGAAAGCCTAACACAACCCTCCTCCTTTATCCGGGCTTGGGACCGGCAATGCAAGGGTGATCCCTTACATGGGCGGAGTTGTATTGTCAACTACTATGCACTCAAAATATATATAACAACAACTACGTCTTTTTCCATTCTAAATGGGGTCGGCCACATGGATTCTTTGTTTCCATAGAACCCAATCATGTGCCACACTCTTGTTAAATGAACATAAGCTAGAGTATTCTTTATTATTTCTTTTTAATATTTTTGTAGTCTTCCTCTTCCTCATTTAACATTTTCACAATTTAGTTTCTCATGACTTCTACCAAAACTTCCTTCAGTCATCCTTTTCGTGTTCAAACCATCTTAAACAACTTTTCCTAATTTTATCATCCATTGGCGTTACTCTCAATTTGTTTCTAATAACCTCATTATATATAAGGTCTTCCTTGTGTGACCACTCATCCATCTCAATATCTTTATTTATACTACAAACATCTTTCGTACATGTTGATGATTAATTGCCCAACACTCATAATCATAAAACATAGCAGGTATTTACCTTTCAACTACATTAATGGAGTGGAAGGAAGTGGAATAAAAGGTTTCACTAGAATATGGTGGTGTCTATAGGCTTGCCATTTTACTGCAATAGATGTCACACTTCTATGGTTGGTCAACCCAAGTCCATATATTAAAGGCATAGATTAAAACACATCACCATGTTATCTTCCCTTTCGACTAAAGTCAACACATCATAAGATTGCGTGCGTGTGTTGAAGACATAAGAAGGATTCCATGCAAAAATAGCAATTGAAGATGTTCCAAGAAGAAACTCATCCAAAAACAACAAAAGGAAGACGGAGGATGGCGAGGCAGGAATCAGGAACCAACTCACCTAAAAAGAGAAAGACATTTCTTCTGGACGATCAGGGAGAGGGAGAGGGAGAGGGAGGAGTATCCAGATTTTGATGGTGGGAACGGGATTCAGCATCGTCCTGCCTGGAGGGCAAAGGGTTGGAGCCCTTGATGATCCATCCAAGGGCGAAGAAAGAGATTCCAGCGAGGATAGCGGTTCCCCACGCGTGAGAGTACCATTTGCTATACTGCCGGATGGCGAACCTCCATTGCTCCCTCAGCGTCGCCGCGTCGGGATTCACGGCGTCCGGTGGGTTCGGATAGCGGACCTTCCCGGCCACACCTTCCCTTGCGGAACCACTAAATTCCTCCGGTAGCTTCTTGAGAGGAGGAGGAGGCGGCGGCGTCTGTTGCTCGCTCATCGCTTATCAGGCAGGGAGCGGCGACGGTCGGCGCACAGGCAAACTCCTGACAAAGAAGCCGTGACTTCTTTTCCGTTGCTAGGCAAAGGCGGCATTCAGTTCGTCTATCAGTCTCATTACTTAACGTGCTTGGGGATCTCGGCCGTCTAATTTGATGATGGACGATTGTTGTCGTTTTGGACGAGCACTCGGTGAACCTTCTATTCTTTTGTTTACAAAGTGAGGCCGAAGCCTAATTAGTAGCATGTCAAATACGATTTTAAAAGGATAATCATATTTGCTTAGAAATAGTTACAGTTATTTATCAAGTGGAAAGTTTATTTCTTTTCTTTGAAACTCCTCATCTATACATACATGGGAGCATAGAGACTAGATAAGACAATTGGAAATACCGATGTACTAATAATTGATAAGCATTGTACTGTTACTAAATAGATTCAGTTCGTGGGATCCGATCTAACTCGATTCATTGCCGTTCATCCACTAAGGAAACCTAGGTTAACTCATTCGCCCTTATGTTGCTCACCTTAGCTACATAGAACCTATGAAGTACGAAAACTTCTCCTAATACAAAACCCTATCATCACTTTTAGTATAGTCTTTGCTCGATTGGAGAATCAAACCTTTCTCTCTCTTTCAATCCAAAATCCCACTGTCTATTTTCCAGGAAAAAGAAGTGCATAGTTCCTAAAGATGACAATTCAAAGAATGTACATTTTTTATATTTATTAGTTTAATGTAATCAGATATCAAATTCATTATTAAAATGTGTAAAGTGCTTTTGTTATATATATACTATTGTTTTCCTATTTTCTAAGTTTTGAAGATTTTTCATTTCCCCTATCATTCCATTTTTGCTTTCGTTTCTTTATAACACAGAATGGAACTATAGTGATGTGACGAAAAAGCATCACATTCTTGGATCAAGTTATAACCTCCAACATCTTTTGTCTCTTCATCCAATCTACTTGATGCACGAAACCTTTCGGGCGGGACCAGAGACAAAGGGTAGGGTTCACGAGGGCACCTAGCATATGCCCTTGTTGATTGCACACATCAAAAGTAATAGTAAATATTTATAACTAAGACACTCATAATTTTCGTAGGTTTTGAATCTGGACATGTAAAAGTGGTTCCTACTGAATCAAATCTAAATTGCCCCTACTCTCACCTACTCCTTGCTATGCTCTCTTTCCTTCATTTCACTCCCCTCCATCTCCTTCATGAGTGATCCACTCTCCTACCACACATTTTTCCACCATCATAAGTGCTCAGCTATAAATTATTGTTCTGTTTTATACTCCTCTTTTCTTCCCTTTTTCCTTCTTCTTTCCTCCTCTCTACCCCACTTTCCCCGCTCCCTAACTCATACAAACACTCTTCTTGTGCAACTCCTTTTCGGAAGATATGTGCCTCGCCATATCTCTCCTCCTCTTAGCCTCTCTTCTCTCATCTAAGAAATGCACATGAGTGTAGATGTGAAAATTTCACTAATAGCCTATGTAGATACTTGAAGTAAACTTTTCAACCTACCTCATTTACGCGCGAGCATGCCAGCTAGTTTTCAAAACTAACAAAGTTTGTAAATCTGACTTTGTGGGCGATTGTGGTTAAGCGAGATTTTTTCACCTTACGCCTTCTTGAACCGATGCTTAAAGGTCAACCTAGGTGCTTTGAGGATTATTTTGTGCAGGTGTGATTTCAAATCCACTTTTAGAAAAATCTGAGAGACTTAATCAAATTCATGTACTAGGTTTTTGGAAGACAAATTTTGTCGAGTTCTGAAAAACAAATTTTGTCGAGTTCTGAAAAACAGAAACTGGTTTTATTTTCATACCTTGCTTTCTGATTTTCTTTCAGTTACTTTCGAGTTTCCAAAAATCATAAAATTTTTACAGTGATTAGGCACAAATGTGGAGCTTCTGAAACTGTTTTTGTTTTATTTTTTATTGCTATGATTATTCAGAATTAAATCTGGAAATTGTCTCTACTCAAACACTCGGAATTGTTCTGTTACAGAAATACAGATACTAAAAGAAAGGTTTGTATCTCTTTGCACATAGCATCAATTTGTGTGAATTTGGTCTTGTTGGAAATCTATGGATGTTCGATTTTCAATGGACTAAGTTTAACTAAAATTGGACTAATATAAACAGAGTTATGGGATTATTACTAAGGCTCTGTTGCAGGAAATACAATTTTGATAAAATTGGTTATGGATTTTCCCGATATTACACACTTTTAATTACATAGTTGCACGACCCTAAAATTCTTGAAAATTTTATCCTATATGGGTTTGTCTGTGTAGATGAAATGTTCCAAGTTTCAGATCAATCGGAGCAAAAAGAAAAATAAAACGTCAAATATATATGGACATGTTGAAAACAGTTTTTCTAGGTTTACAACATACGTGATGCATTCTTATGAAATTAAATGGGATAATCACAGCAAACTTAAAGTAATTGCTGAAGAGAAATGAAAGTAAATATATGTATTAGCTTAATCATAGAGGAGGTCAGGAGTTATAAGAGTTTATAGAATATAGAGAGGTAGAATCAAGAAAGCAAACAAGTAGAGTGCATAAGTAGGAGACGAAATTGGAATATATCTACTTGCTATTACAACATGGGGGGAGACGAAGCTCCATTATTATAACCCATTTCATAAATTGAATATTAAGAGGAGAATCAAGATTAACAAAGGAGGAGAAATACTTACTTAACAACTTTCAAGAACCGGATTATAATGGGGGAATTTGTCCCCTTCTTCTTCTCTTTTCTCTCTTCTTTCTTTTCTCTCTCTCTCTCTCTCTCTCTCTCTCTCTCTCTCTCTCTAATTTGCAGTGCCTCCTACCTATCCTAGACTCCCTCTCTCTCTTCACTCCAGCCTTAGGAAGCCTCTCTAAGTGCTCAAGAATGCTAGAAATGCCCCCCCCTTGGCCTCTATTTATAGGCCAAGGGGGGGTCTTGCTAGACCCTTCCATGGGGTGGGTTGGACATGGGTCTCTTAGCTCATGTCTTGCTTCATCTTTTGGTTGGACCAAGACCACCTTCACGTGGGCATATCTTGTGGTCCCATCGTAGCATGGACCAGCTCCGTGTTGCCCGTTTTGGTCCAGCCGAAGTGGGCTTGTTTCAGTCCAAGTGCAGCCCTCAATCTTCAAGGCGAGCTCGATTTAGGCAAGGTGTGTTTCCTTGCCTTGATGATCCGGCTAGGTTCTCTTTTAACCAAGTGAGTCCTACCCAGCCAAGGTGTATTCTCTAGTTCTTAGGTGGGTTGGGTTATGGCTAGGTGTGGTCTCGGGTAGGCTAGATTGGTTCAAGCCAAAAGGGTCTGATCGACCAGGGTGGCTTAGGTGAGTTGGGCTAATGTAGTTTGGCTAAGGTGAGTGTGATTCAAGGCAATTCGGTCTAGCCACTGTAATTTGACAAAAACTAACATATGGGGCATGGTTAGCCAAGGCAAGTTGGGTCTAAGCTTGGTCAATTGACATGGGTTCAGTTAACTAGGTTTGATTGGTGAGGCTTTTCACTTGGATTAATCTTCGATCTTGCCTTTGATGGAGTCGTGTCCTGATTTCTGACTTGGATCTTTCCCTGGTCCATATGCATTGAAGTTCTGCTTGATGCTTGCTTTACTTGTAGCTTTGATCCTCGTTGATTCTTTGGAGAGACGATTCGGCTTTATCCCTGTTTGACTTGGCTTTTCATCTAATTCTTTAACTTTGATTTGAAAACATTTAATTTTAAAATATCTTTTAAGGATTTTGTGAACTTCCCAATTTAAAGTAGGGATTTAAAACAAGCTATTTTTCGAAATTGAGAGTATGCTTTTACAAAATTTATTTATGGTATTTACAATGAGGCATGCATTTTCTTTGAGAGGAGATGCACTGCATGTATATCTCTTTTGCTTATGCTTTATATTTTTCCTTACTTATCTTATTCAGTTATGATGCATAGAAGATGTCTAGGAGGTTGTAATGTCACTACATCTTGAGATAACATGATACAATATCTTATAAAGGATGACCAACAATGCTACAAACCAAAGAAGATAATGAGATCCACTAAGATATAGATCATCCAATATCGAGTTGGATATAGAGACATTGATCTCAATGTTTTTTGTTGTTTAGCTAATGATGGTGAAGCAAGTCCTTAAGTGCATCACCATGATTTATATATCGGATGTTGATCTTCCAAACAGTGGCAACATAGGTTCATGTAATGATAAACTTTATTCAAACTATTTATTTGATAAATAAATATAATACTTTTAAGTATGATTTCAATAAACTATATAAACATAAATACATAAATTGCTAAAAGTGGTGTCAACCTACAAATAGTACAATGTTTCTTGAGAGTAGACCTTTTGGAAATAGATTGATGTCAGGTGAAGTAATTGGATTAAGATTGTATAACAAAATAAGTTATCTTATTATAAGGATTTGTTGTATGAGGTGATAGACCATACATTGTTGAGTACTTTTACATGATGTTTATAATTGAATACTAATAGCTTCCACATGTCATGGGGTGAGATAACCTATCACCCACATCAATGTGATTATTGTCTTTGATGGATAGAGAGTTTGTACCCTTAAAGATAAATATGAAGAAACAATATAAGGAAGATATTTTAGTTGACATGATAGACATGAATATCGACAATGTGATCTATGAGATTAAGTTTGATATCATTAAGTTTGAAATGCTCTTAACCCAATATTGGATGAAGAAAATCACACTTAGAAGGAAGGTTCTATTGTTCTTCTATCAAGTCTAATGCAACATATACTAGGGAAAGTTGATTGATAGTGAATTAGTTTCGATTATATTGCTACTTGCTCATGATGCTTGAAGGCTTGGTAGGTATGCTTGGGATGATTAGCTCAATATAAGCAATTAGTCATATACTATACTTCATATAATAATTAACCATTGTGTTTAAGTTAATGTCGTTATGTTTTGTGGTATTGTATTAAATAAAGGTTGTGATGTATGGTATGCATAGACTTATAAGTATTTTTTCAGTTTTAATCAAATTGCGATCAGAATGGGTTGACAAACAATTACAAGAAAGCAAACAGATAGAAAATGTCAATCATAAGGATTCTGTAATTGTTTAATATACTTTTTATCATCAATGACTAGATTTGATGGTGACAGATCAATGAATATGGTTATAAATATTGCACATTTGTTTCATATTTACTTAAGAAGGGAATTTATATATTTGAATATAATGTTGATATAGTTTCTTTTTTATAATGTAGTTTGAGTAGTGTTTATACATTTATAGGAACTACTTAACAACTCATATAAGTTCTCATGGTATTACAAATGTATTCATTGTTTAGACATCATTGAATTTCATATGTTTGACTGCATCATTTGACAATTTGACCATCATCAATTAATCTCAATTGCTCCACTAAGACCCTTTTTCCATATAAGCATGAGAAGTCATATGTATATAAAGTGCATTATAACCAACAAGATAGTACTTGGGACATAAAGTACTTGAGAAGTCGTCACACTACTTTAAAATTTTAAAAGAGTAAAATTTTTGAGGTGCTTACCATCAACTTCCATACAATCACACACCATCAAGCTAAGTCCTCACCCAAAACACTATCAAGCATCTCTATACATATGATGATGTGTTTAAGTGAGTACTTAGCTTGATAATGTGTAATTATATGGAGGTTCATGGTATTGATAGTGCATGTCTAAGCACCTCAAAATTTTCTCTTTTAAAACTTCAAAGTTTCAAATACATTTTCTAAGAAAAATTAATTCAAGGAATTAAGCTAAGAATTTCAAAAAATATGCCACAAAATGGGTATTCCTATATGCACATATATACCTTCTCCCTATCACACAACTTATTTTCATCTCTCCAAACATTAAATATCATATCTCAATTGTTCCATTACAGAAGAATGGCAAGAGTCGGTCAAAAACTTCGTACAAACCTAGTTGACAACAAATTATAGAAAACAAAATATGGTTGTGCACCTAAATTTGCACCTCAGTATCTCCATATGACTAGACCACCTTTTCTCGAACAGTAAAAACCAATCTCTCCTCCTATCTAGAGACTCTTTAGTCCACCTTTTGTTTCATTTGAACCAACTTTAAAATGATAAGAAGTTGGCTCATAACAATGCCTAGAGTCCATTCTGTTGTAACTATAAATTGCAGAATTTCAGCAGTTGGTTATCATTTTACCTCGTTTATAGCAAACTCATCTTGTTGCATCTGAACCCAAGAAAACTTACACAACCTTGCATATACTACAACCTATTCAAATGTGTTTTTTCTTTGTCAAAGATAACAAGGCATCAAAGAAGCCCAAAACCATTCTACACAAGTTTACAGCGTTTATTTCTCGCAAATCACTCATAACCATCACAGAATTTCATAATTGGGATGTCTCATACAATCAGAATTCATGTATGCAATTAGAGTATGTTGTAATAACTAGTAAAGGAGACAATTCCATGTTTTCTATGAAATTACATGTTTTTCCTTGTTCTTAATCATGAAATAGATCATTTCCCATGTCATTCTTTATCATTTTACAATGTGTAAGTCATGAAACTTACTTCATATCTTCAATACATAGGCTCTTTCTAAATTTTTATAAACCCCTCCTATTGAAATTGTATAAAGGCATTTTCTTTGAAAATATCTGAACCCTGGCTATCTTCCAAAGGTACTTCTTACAAATACCAAAGGATCTCCATCAAGGTCACTATCAAGATCATCTTTTGACTCTTTGTCATGATTGTATCACAATGACCATAAGGATTGTAAGTAAACTCTCTCTACAGATATTAGTTTAGTATGTAGACATGGTTAGTCTGGTAGTTCAACTCAAAACCGAACCGGCCCACAAACCGATAAAACCAGATCCAACAATTTCAGAACCGTAACCAAACCCGGACATATCACAGTTTGAGAACATGAAGAGAGAGAGAGAGAGAGAGAGAGAGAGAGAGAGAGAGAGAGAGAGAGAGAGAGAGAGAGAGTTTAGATTGTTGAGAGGTATCACAGTAATTTTCAACTTTTACCAGAGATAAAATCAAAATCACAATAGAAAGTGTGTGAATAGTAAAAAGGTTGTGCCCGTGTCAATTATGTTTATGATATATTTATTATCTTGATGAGTAATTGGTTCTTGCATACCACTCATGCAGTGCACTCTTGTCTCCCTAATACTTTCAGGAGCACAAGTTCATTTTGTTATTATTAATAAATATTATAATAAATAAATAATACATAACTGACTCTCCCCACTTACCAACGGGTGCACCTTTATATCAGCGGCATCGCTTTTAGTGGTCCACTTTTTATTCCATAAATTTAAAAAAAAAAAACACTTAAAGAGATGCTCGCCAATGAGCTGAACAAAAATTGGTTTCTATATAAACAAGCCTAATTGAACGGTACAAATGTCCTCCGCTTCAACATGTTCACGAATCACCAATACAAGGGGAAACCAAAGCATCTCTCATAAGAAGGTATGAACAATGGCCTTTATTTACCTTAAATTCCTTGATATGGGAAGGCTGAAGCCAGATCTAGGGATGTCAATATCAACTTGACCTATGCAATCCTAACCCAACCTGATCCTATCAGGTGTCAATTTGGATACCACGATAAGGTAATATATATGCATATATATAAATAATTAGATCTTGCACACTGTTATATTGCTCACTTATATTCAACTATTGCTTTTTGAGAGTGTGAGTATATTATCTTTCATTCTTTTTTCAAAACTCTTAAACTTTTTAAAGTTATACTCATACTACCAACAAGCAATGAGTGAATATGTCACAAATAGACAGCATACAGTTTTTCATATATACATAGGCTCCATTCATGCCCCACACCAAACCCATTACCCATGAGGAAAAGAGAACCCTAACAGGTACATTCCCTGTTGAGGTTATGATTAGAGACAACCCATCTCCGTCCCAACCCATTGCCATTCCTGGCCAGATACACGCTTAGTTATCGACCTTCAACTTGTGAGTCGACCCCTTAGCCAGCTAAGCTAATGCGCTTTCCTGTGTATAACTACTCTCAGCGTATGGTTCAGGCAATTTTAAAACAAGTTTCGTGAGGGTCAGAAACAGGGCTTGGTTTATTTAAAAGCCCTGCTTTCAACTAAGTTCGCATTGATTAGTGAGCCAAACAGAAATGAGCCAGGAAGAGCCTAACAAAAGGGCTTGGTTTATTTAAAAGCCCTACTTTCAACTCTTTAAGTGGAGAAGTGTGGCCTCGAGAGGGTCAGAAACAGGGGAGATGTGGGCATTCCACTGATGACCGAGTTTCTCTCCCAACTTTTTTTCTGGTTACAAATTTTGTCTCCCAACTTTGGATAAACATGAAGAACTATATTTGTAAGCAAGCAATAGAAGGTTTAATCTCACAAGGAAACTACCATTCTAAAAAAATCCTGCTTCCATCTATAAAGAATGCAACAAATGGCATCCGCCAAATTAGTGCACAAAGTGGTTGTGTCATTGCGTCCATTGCATGCCCCCTTTGGATATTTTAAGTACCCTTTCATTTCTCAGCTTATCTAATATATTCGTATTGTCTTTCATTTTTCTCTTTGACTTATGAGATGATCTCTCTGTGTGTGGTGATGGTGTTTACCACTAAAAAATGCTAGCATGAAGCCCTTTTTAGATGCTTTAGCCAATTAATCTCTCTTCATGGCTGCTTTGTGTCGACCATATTTGAAGGAATATGTGACGCTGGGTGGAGTAATCCTCCTTATAAGTTGCACACACAGTTGTGGATTTGAAGCCATACATCTCTGATCTTAATCCCCACCATCGGAACGCTCGATACACATGGGTTCTCTCTTGGCGATCGGAACGCACATGCAGGCGCCTTATTTGTCCTTGAATCTAAAGGTGTACCAACAAAAATCTTTTTCTAGTTCTCCTCTAGTCATGAATTCTTCTTTCTATTGGGATCGCCGCGCTCCGGTTCATTGCCTCAAACACCTGTGATGCAGCAGAACTGGGATCCGTGTGGAAATAGGGTGGTCACCTCTATGAGATCGTAAGAAGGAAGAAGTTGGAATACTTTACATGGTTTTTAACATACGGCTTTTTCAGGGAAGATTTCTCCAATAGTCTGTATCTTTTTTCGATCCTCTAGTGTACAATATTTATAGAGAGTGATCACAACTTCATGTATGAGCTTTTCATTATAAGCTATTTTTTGTGTTTACTTTTGTAACGTATACATTTAATATTGTATACGTTTTGTATGTAATGTTTTTATCGAATTTACAGTTGAGAATGGACATATACTTCGTTACATCTCCCACTTAGCCATTCAAGCCAAATAATTTGACATACTGGTTTTACCTCCCACTTTTGTAGGATTTCTCAAGTTATGTCATCTATGATTGCTTTTGCAATTATTACCTATTATATGGTTTCTTACCTACACAATAATCAAACATATCTCAAACCCATGTTTGTAATATGTTGTGAGAAAAGATCTTCTGTTACACCTTTAGTCATGGGGTATAGATATTTCCTTTCTCATAACCATATCATAAACATAGTGGTATTTAACCATTATATGCTTGCTTTTGAAGTTATCAACCCCTCTTAATCAGAGTAATTGCTGCATTGTTGTCACAATAAATGACAATCAGTTTGTTGGCTATAGCCAACTTCAAATCACGTATGAAGCGACTTATCCAAACAACACTAGTTGCAACCATACAACAAGCTACATACTCAGCATCCTGTGTATGTAAGCTATACAACCCTGTGTCTTACAAGCTCAAAAAATAACTCCACCTCCAAATAAGAATATTTGTCTAGAGGTTGATTTGTTGTCATCTTTGCTCCCAACAAAGTCAGCATTTGAGTATCTTATTACTTTTAGTTCATATGCTTGAAAATAAAATTTCAAGTCTTTTGTTCCTTTAAGATATCTCAGAATCCTTTTCACAACTATCTAATGCTGCCAACTAGGATTACTTTGATATCTACTTATAAGACTAAAAGTAAAACTGATATTAGGTCTTGTACATAATATTAAATACATCAAGCTACCCACAACCTGTGAATAAGGAACATTAGGCTTATCGTCTCCTTCACCGGAACAATCAACCTTACTCAATTTGACCTATTTCACAACAGGTAGATGTAGATTTGCATTCACTCATTTTAAATTTCTTAAAGATATAATCAATATATCTCTCCTAACTTAGGCACAAGAGTTTAATTCTTTGTTTCTAGAAATCTTTATATGTAGGATATAGGATGCTTCCCCATATCCTTCATTTCAAACCTTGAGTTTAACCATGACTTGGTTTTGACAATTATCTTATTGTCATTCCTAGTCAACAATATGTTATCTACATATAATAATAAGATGACAAAGTGGCTCCCGTTGTTCTAGACATATACACAGTGGCTAAGTTCATTAGCTACAAATCTAAGTTCAATAATGATATTTTTAAAAGTCAAATAGTATTAACAAAGTGACTGTTTAATGCCATATAGGGATTTTTTCAATCTATAAACTTTATCATCTTCCCTTCAACTCTAAATTCTTCGAGTTGTTGTATATATATGAGTTCATCTAAATCTCTATTTAGAAAAGTAATTTTTACGTCTAACTGATATAAATCTAAATCATAATATACTGATATCACTAAGATTATTCTTAATCATACAAATTTTGCAATAGGAGAATATGTCTCAATATAATTTATCCCCTCCTTTTATAAAAAATCCTTTGCAAAAAACATCACTTTAAACTTGTTGATTGTTCTATCGATCTTATATTTCTTTTTGAAAACCTATTCACAGCCTATAACTTTCCTTCCTTTAGGCAAATCAACCAATTCCCAGATTTGATTTCTTTTAATAGATTCAATTTCTTCATCCATAGCTTTTTCTCAATCTAGTGATTCAGTTGAGTCAATAGCCTACCGATATATTAAGTTATCGATTAATTCATCTAAATCCACTGAAATTTACACTTCCTTTGTAAGGTAAGTATAATAATCCTTTAAGTAGGACAGTGTAACCCTGTTTTTTATATCCACTTAAAGTTTCAATTTTTTTAGAAAGATCAAATATGGGTTCAAAAGATGATTGATCTAGATCTACTAGATCGTCAACATACTCATCATTATTTTCAAAGATGTCATTCTTAGTATCTTCTAGGAATTCAACATTCCTACTCTCTATGAGTCCATGGTCCTTGTGATAAAACCGATATCCCTTATATCCTTTAGGATATCTAATAAATATGCATCTTAAGGACCAATTGTCTAGCTTATCTCTAGATTGATCAAGGATCTTTATATGAGCGATAGATCCCCACCTCTTGAGATGACCTAAGTTTGGTTTTCTTCCAAACCACATCTCATATAGTGTAGAGAATACAACTTTATATGGTACTCTATTTAGAATATATATAGTTGTACTTATCGCTTCTCTACAAATTATCCTTGGTAGAAATCCATCTATTAACATGGACCCTATCATATTCAGTAAGGTTCTATTATATCTTTCTACTATACTATTTTGTTAAGGTATCTTCGACATTGTATTTTAGTTTATAATACCAAAGCTTTTGTAGAATTCTAAAAATTATGTAAAGGTGTACTCCCCACCTCGATCTGATCTGAAGACTTTGATTGTATGCCTTAGTTGGTTTTTAACTTTATGCTTATATTATTTAAATGTTTAAAGTGCCTCAGATTTATGTGCTAAGAGATATATACATGTATATCTCGAGTAATCATCAATAAATGTTATGAAATATACATTTTCACAATGAGATCTTACTCTAAAAGGTCCACATAAATCAATATGAATGATTTCCAACAGGGTTGTTGCCCTTGTTATATCCTTAGGAAATATTTTTCTTATCATTTTTCCTTATATAGAGGTTTCACATTTACCAAAAGTGTTTTCTTAAAATCTTGACAATAAGTAAATGTCGAATAACTTCCTCAACTTTTTTAGACTTATATCCCCTAAGCATTTATGTCACACATTCACATCAATATTAAATACACAATTGATATAAACAAAAGATTTTTTTCTTTCATTTTTTAATATGAAGAATCTTTGTTCATCATCGAACAATCCTTAGAGGGCTACCCTTCCATACTTCCCTATGATTACCTTGACAAGGACAAACCTGACTTTAAAACCCTTGTTAACTAAGGTAGGGATCGACATCAAATTACGCCTTACAGTTGACACAATTAGTACATCAATTAGACAATCGGTGTGTCCTGTACATGAATCCTAAAGGACAATCCATCAACCAGATATTATTTTTTATATACACTTTATGTTTTCCGAGTTTATATTCTTTTAGGTCTATAACCTCTTCTTTACTCTTCGAGATACGTTTTGTTACTCGAGTCAATCCACCAACCAGATATTGGGTGATCCATGTAGAGTCATTTAAAAACTATATAGATTATGTGCAACTTCACTAATTGGCCACACTGTTGGTTGTTCCCATCACTGGTCTTCTTGTTGTAACAATCCCTCTTTTAGTACTCCATCTTTCCATAGTTGAACCACTTGACTCAAGAAATTGTTTCCTGTGATTTTTTGATAAATTGACCATCTTTCTTGTTTTTGCCAAACTTCTTATTTGGTTTATTCTTTTTTTTGTTTGGTTAGAGCTTATTTCATTATCTTTTTGAGCTATTAGTAACTTATCCATCTTATTTCTATTCATGTGTTCTTCTTCAATTGCTAGTTCTAGGGGTAACTTATAAATTTTTGTTTTAGCTTTTAATCTCAAGGTCGTGACAACCATATTCCATGAAGGTGGATGATAGTCCAAGATAGTTGATATTTGCATAGCCTCAGAGATGACCAACTTTGCTACAACTAAGTCATTTATTATTATTAATATTTGATTTACATGTTCTACTATATCATCTCCTTCTTTCATTTTGTAGGAGTTATACTTTTGTAGTAATAACTGAACATGTAGTTTAGCTGTAGTATCACATTTAGATGTTATTGAATCAAACTGCTCTTTTGTAGTCCCCTATTTTTCAAATACCGTAATTAGGTCATCCTCCATATATGTTAGCATTATAGTTCTAGCTATGATATCATCTCTAAGGAATATTTTATACGCTTTCTTTTTCTTCAATTACAATTGAAGTAGGTGGTGGAACTATATCCTTTAGAACATAATTTACACCTTCAAGTATAATTACTAATAGAATATGTTTTTTCCACACTTAGAAATTTAGACCATTCAGTTTTTCTGTTTTTGTCAACTCTGATACACAAATCCTTGAGTTCATTTTAGTTTGTTTAAAAAAAATTAACAATAAGACAGTTTAAAGAAAAGAGAAAAACAACCACCCACGTCTATTAGATAACAAATAACATATTGCTAAAATTTGTAAAATATCTAGGTACTAAATTGGAAATATCTCTAAGTACCTAAGAGTAATTTCAATTGATACTTAGGTACCAATTTGAAAAATACTCGTAACTTGATTTTGTTATTTTAGAACCAATCTAAGGACAAAACAATAATATTTCTTTTATTTCGTGTCACTGTAATTTCTCAAAAGCTTCAGGGACAACCCAAGAATTTTACCCTTCTATATTATTTTATAATATTTCGAAAATACGTAGGACAAAATAGTAAAATGACACCTAATTTTTTTGTAAAATCCATAACTAGTCGATGGCAGGATCATAATTGTGCCCCTCCACCATTTTTATAATTTTCCTGAAAAGACAAGAGTAGTATCGTCTTTTTATATACTGGCAAAACTATGAAATTTTGTTTGTCCAAGGGCAACCATGAAATTTCACATGTCGGTATTTCATAATTTTTAAAAACTATTAGAGGACAGTTTTGTCTTTTCGTCTATTAAGAGCAAAACTGTCTTACTTAAAAATATCTGGACTTTTTTATAATTTTGTCTAGTGACATATTTGAAATATTTTAAAAACGCAAGGGGCAAAACGAACTTTTCAACCCACTACCCGAGGTGTTTTCTTGGAAACCGTGAGTGGTTTCGTCTTCCACTGTTTTGCCGCTCATAGTTTTTGAAAAACCATTGGACGATTTTCAGATCTTTCGGGAAGAGGGAAAGAGAAAAGAGGGAGGGAAAAAGAGAGAGAGGAGGAAGGTGACGGGGGAGAGAGTATAGAGGATACAATGGGGGAGAGAGAGAGAGGGGAAAGAAAGAGGGTCACTCTGTCGATCTGCGTTAACCTCTCCTCTCTACCTTCGAATCTCTTTTGTCTTTGGGCGTTTCTACCTCTCTTCTCTTTTGGCCTCTCGTCTTTGGGCGTCTCTACCTCTCGCCTTTTGGGAGTCTCTGTCTCTCTGTTCTTCTGGCCTCTTACCTTTTGGGCATCTTTGTATCTATGCTCTTGTGGCCTCTTACCTTTGGGTGTCTCTACCTCTTTGCTATTTTCGCATCTTGCCTATGAGCGTCTCTCTTTGTTCTTTTGGATTGGCCTCTCGTCTTTGGACGTCTCTGTCTCTCTATTCTTCTGGCCTCTCATCTTTTGGGTGTTTTTCCATGCCCTGATACCAATGTCGAAAAATTCATACTCTGGGTAAAGCACTGGTGATGCAACAGAATTAAGATCTGTGTAGAAACAATGTAGTTGCTGTTATAAGATCGGGAGAAGGAAGAAGTTGAAATGCTTTACACGGTTTCTTACTTACGACTTTTCTAGGCAAGATTTCTTTACTTGTCTTTTTCTTTTTTCGATCCTTTTCTGTACGGTATTTATAGAGTGATCACGGTTTCGTCTTCCTTATTTTTACATTTGGGTTTTCCCGTTATAACCCGTTTTTCATCTTTATTTTTGTAATATATGTTTAATCTTTTATACGTTTTGTATGTAACATTTTCCTCGGATTTACGACAATGGACATATATTTAGTTACACTTTAACATTTGGATTTTCATGGTTTGTAAAATTAGGCTACCACTTTGGTCGGTCTTTGTTTCCATTAGTGTGTAGCTTCCTTAGTTCTATTTGGTTTTGATTGAATTGATGGTTGTCAAGATCGAAAATGAAAACCAATCTGTGACGGTTGATGTTTGGTATAATGGAAAGGGAAATGGTGGCACGCCGGATTCCATCTAACGACAGAGATCGTCGGGCCAACGATCCTGACTCTGCCTTATGCATTCCGAGGAATGGTGTGGGTGGTGGGCATCGTTTCGCTCACGGTAACGGGGATAGTGACGTTCTACTCCCACTTCCTCACGTCTAAGGTGTTGGACCACTGAGAAAAGGAGGGCTGCCGGCACATCAGATTCCGGGAGCTCGCCGCCGATATTTTAGGTAAGTTTGACACTTTCATTTCACACTTCCTTCATTTTTTCTCTCTCAACTCTGAAACGCGTGTCATTCATGTCATCATGTAAAAGCATTTGTGATTTTGGCATCAAAAGCAAGACTCTCGTGTCATCTTAGGCACCAACGACCATTGACACATGCAAGCTGCCCACCCCCCTCTTATTTGAAGGCCGGTAATTTTTGTATACAATGGGAGAACGAAGCCTCACACATGCATGCGTGATGCATGTACCCCCCAGGATCGAACTCGCCGCCGGCAAGTGGGGTCACGTTGCCCTCCGGCGAGCTAACGCTGTAGGTGCGAAGGCCAGGTAATTTGACTTAGAAAATCATAGTACCACATAACATAAATGGATGGATGTCATCTCATGTGATTTCCACGCATAAAGTCGTGAGTCTCGCGTCATCTTTGACGTGAATGCCCAATCACATATTGCAAAAGAAATATTATGGTGTAGATTATTTGCAGATGGTATTGTATTAGATGATGAGAAAAGAAAGTAGTCAACAAGAAACTTGAATTTAGAGAAAACAATTAAAGACAAAATATGTGTAGTATAGGTTTAGTAATCCTATGCAAATAGAAGATATACAAGTCGAAATTGATAAGCATTGCATTCTTCAAAAGAACAACTTAGGGTATTTAAGATCACTCTATCAAAGCAATGGAGCGCCCTTATTCAAAATAAGGTTATTTTAAAAAAAGTTAGAGTGGCACTGAGACCAGAGAGAATAGTTTAGATATGTAGAGATGCGACCTAAAGAAGCTCTATTGGTGGGAGAAAGTAGATAGCGAATAAATTATAAAAAGAGAGAGGGAGATTGTAAAAGTATGAGAAGGAAACCATTAAATATGATATGACTTTTCTAAAGGTAAATACTAATATGTCTTAAGATCAAGTGTTATGGCATCAAAGAATCCTTATAGTTGATGTCACTCAGTATAGAAAAAGGTTTGTTTGCTTATATGTATATATATACACACACGTGCACATTGAGTGAGTTATTCTTAGCCCACATCAGCCGCCTTCATTTGTCTGATTTTCAATAATTTAAATGTCACGTACATCTTTCTCTAAATTGATTATTCTTTCCTTGTTTGTTTTTGTCAACAAGATTAGATTCTTCATTTCCTCTCTTGTATTCTTTTTTCCCTCCTAACGCCCATGTGATAGGTACACACAAATTTTGTGAATCTAGAGAAGAAATAATTAAATTAGCCTCCATATATAACTAAGAGCTTGTATGAGCTGTCCAGTCTATATAACTCAATCATATGACGTGAGTACCTAGTGCACGCTATTTACATACGTAGCATTTATCCGTCTCTCTCTCTCTCTATATATATATATATAGAGAGAGAGAGAGAGAAGGAGAGAGTGTTTGGATCGTATCCACGACTAGTGTAATCCATGCATATATTTTAAAGACATGAGTACAATAACATTGCCTTTCATATATTTTCAAAAATACTTAATATTTTTTAAATTACACCTATATCAAAGAAAAGCAAAGGACGATCTTGTTAGAGGTGGACAATATCTGGTTTTCTTCTCTCTCCCTATATATATATATATATGTATGTATATATTACAACTGTGACATAATGAGCCCATAGCCATTTATGAATTGGCAAGGGCTTAGCTCGATCAGGCTGTTCTTGTGTCACAAGTCCATTATAACAAATTTTAAAATGACATGAGGTATTGATAAGTGCAAGGAGCCAATACTCATCTATGAAAGTGCTTCGCCAGATTGGGCTGCAATTTTGTCATTTAACTAAAAGTTACGTTACAACTAAATCCAAAATTATATGATTCATCTATTAAGTGTAACAAGCTCATACTCATTTAGGTATATAACAAGCAAGCAGCCAGACTGAGCTGCATTGTTTTGTCATTTAATTGAAAAATACATTGTGAAAAGCTTATGTGATATGATTTATATATTGGTGCGATTTATGAATATGTTTTAATTCTTGATTTGGTTCTTAATTTTATCGTTAGGTTCTGGCTTGATGTTTTACTTTGTGACATGTGTGCAAACCGCCATTAATACTGGAGTTGGCATTGGGTGCATGTTGTTGGCAGAAGAGTGCCTTGAGGTAAGGTGGTCTCTTCCAAAATGGTTATCAGCATATTGGCCAATCTAGAAAACTTCTCAGGAATAACTTGGAAAGCCCACAGTCCTACAAAGTTTTTTTTTTGTTCATAGCCCATGGCTTTGATGGTAGACTATGGATATGGTTTTTCAAAGAGACCGACGTCTCACCTTGCTTTTTTGGTTTTTCCTCGAAGCGATCAGCAGTCTAATTGTCACAAGATAATATCTATGGGGTTAGGCAAACTCCTAAGAGTTATTTTAATAATAAAAAAGTATGTACAAATTATACAACTTAGCTGATATCGCCATAATATATGGCTACACAATTTGATTTACATCTAGCTTTGTTTTATAAAATCCAACTTTGTTATATATTGCAATAGTGGAAGGAGATGACATCCAAACTTTGTTGCATAAAGATGGCATCCACGTACTAAGTGCTAGGTGATCTTATCAAATGGGAATATTCCTGTTATTAGAAAATTAAAAACTTTATTCTTTTCTTCAAATGGGAATAAGTCAAAACTGTATGTCACAGTTTTCATGCGTCAATACAGCGAAAGGGCAATCATTTTATTTGTATATATACACATATATATAATATGTATGTATGCACATACGTACTAATGTATGTATGTGTACATGTATGTAGAGAGAGATGTAAAATAAAATAAATTAATTCTTGCTTTTAGCTTAAATTTATTGTGTTGATTAATGTTTCTGTTCGTAAATGGTGAAAGATTATTTATTCAAGTGTTTATCCGGACGGAGCGTTGAGATTGTACGAGTTCATAGCGATGGTGATCACAATCCTCTCTCAAATGCCATCTTTCCACTCCCTCATGTACATCAACCTTGCCTCCCTCATTCTCTGCTTGGCCTACTCTTTTGTTGTTGTGGGTGCATGCATTCATGCAGGTATGCACGCGCATTAACTTCACTATAGAAATTAATATTTTTTAAACAAAATAATTTATTAAGTGTCATCAGAAATGTACCTTGGGGATGAAGGCCACCTCGGTAACCACAGCTACCTTATCCAAGCAAAATAACATATTAATTGGTGGCAATTAATGTATAGTAGATGAAACACACATTTTCCGTTTCCCACTTTCTCATATACATAATGAACCAAAATTTTATCATATTTAGAAGTCAGAACATCTGTCTACATGAAGTTGTCCAAACTAACTTGTACGTTTATCTAAGTGCGCGACATATATATGAATGTGCCTTGTTTACCAACATTGAATCGGTTGTCCAAATAAACAAGCAAAAGCAAGCCTTCTTCCGCACTGGGTTGGCTACATGAATTTTACTCACACTGTGCTTGATCTCGTGTCAAACTAGCATTCAACTCTAAAAGCAAGATTTCTATAATTTACTTGCAACACTTGTAAGGCCTTGCACCTTTTTGAAGTATTCACCATCTAATTACTCATATCACATCCATGCTTTATATAGCCACCTCTCAAAGTGTTCAAACCACATAAATGCATCTCTCATTTTGACTCTTGTTGGTGCCGTACTATTTTATTGTTAACCTCATTATGGATCTCCCCTTTCTCTGTAGCCACACATCAACCTCAGCTTCTTTATTTCTACGGCATTCAATTTTTTTATATGTGGATGGTTGATTTTCAGTACTTATAATCACAACTGATCGTTTATATTATTTTCTGCTTATAATATTTACATTTCAAGATTAGTGATAATCTTGTAGCCACACCATGTACTTCTCCATGTAAGCCAACTTGCTTAATATTTCTATCAGCTCTCGTTTTATCTAAAACTGACCCTAGCATTTAAAATTGCCTTTCCTTCGCATGCCATGTATAAAATATCGAACTTGAATCCAAATATTTTGTGTCAAAAGCATATTTTCTTCCTAAGGTTTCCCCTGGAGCACCATTTATAGATAAAATTAACTGAAGCACCCATGATTTGCTTCACAACCAAACAATAGCATATTAATTATACAACGTAAAGAATCATGGCATACCTTGTAGATTTGTCAAGTGAAACTTTGTGAATTAGACAAAGGATCTTATTGTTTGCTGCTCTACTTGCCTAGCTATCTACATGGTTCTTTCGACCACCTTACCATCAAAATTGGAATCGCAAATGTCTAAATAAACTTAATCTTCAAAGCCCTCCGAAATTTCATCAAACACTTGCATGTTGTTTCCCCTGCATGCCCCATTTGCCTCAATATCAGCTGCCAACCTAGCATTCTCGCATCTTCACGTGGGCATTTCATCAAACATGTCTCCTGCACATTCAGCGATTCTTTCCTCCACACGTCCCGAATCAAAACATGTCGCTGCTCCGCTGCTCTGCCTTCAATAAATATATTTATCAAAGAATTGAAGTTTTCTTCATTTTCCAAGTTATTTCTGCATACAAGATGGACACCAGACGCTTCAACCCTCAACTTGGCTCATATGATCGTCAGAACTTGGTTGATCAGAACATGCAGATGCAACCCTAAAGAAATTTGTGAGATATATTCCGTTTGCTTCAATGCCCTGACTTGAATGGGTTCTTTATGAGTCTATGGTGTGTTCATAAATAATTTATCTTCGCATGCTCCACGAAATAGGGGAACGGCTTCTAAACTCTGCAAAATCAATTCTGAACCCGAGTTGAAGCAAATAAAGGATATATGAACGTTAGGACGAACATAAATATATTATATCAAAGGCGAGCAACATCCGATCATTATAAATCTCAACCTCAACCAGTACAATTTGTGAATTAACCATTACCTTGATCAACAAAAATGCCTCATGTGAATCAAGTAATATATGTACTATTTACTTTTTCATTCCAATCATTTATCTCTTTATTAGATATATGAGATAAGATCACAAGCATGCCAAACTCATCATATATATATCTATATATATATCTATATATATATATTGCTTTTTTATGTGAACTATCTATCTTCTCGATCATATGGTCGAGATTTCCAAGGATATGCCAAACATGTAACATGAAAGCTTCCCCCCTTAGAGTATTTCCTACTAAGCCAGCTCATGTTTCTAAAGCTAGCAATCTTTTGATTGCAGAAAAAATAGAAAAGTTACTCTGTTTTCTTTTCCTAAGTTACTGTAGTTGATCTCATTAGTATTTGTTCTCTCTCTCTCTCTCTCTCTCTCTCTCTCTCTCTCTCTCTCTCTCTCTCTCTCTCTCTCTCTCCAGGATGATCATATAAGAGCTCCTCTTATGGTAGGAAACCTCTAAAATAAGAAGTCATTTGGATCGTTCAATAAGAACCGTTTAGTATAATTTTCCAGAGCCTTTTTCTTTCTTGTCGTTGCTTCCTTTCTATCTTTCCTCACCACCTATCCCCAATATCACTTTTGCTAGCACAGGTTAGCACCTCCAACATCGGATGTGGCACCACTGTCAGCCAACCACCATCGTCCTTAGTGACATTCATTCTCTCTTCCCTCTCAGACAAGCCCCTCCACCATATTTTTTCCACCTACCCTTTCTCTCCCCTCCCAACAGTAGAGAATCCCCTTTCCGACATTACCACCCAAACCATAGCCCCCTCCCACCTTTCCCATATACTCTTCAACTCTCCTTTTCTTTCATCTGCTGCCGAAGGTCTGGGGGTGGCGGTAAGCTCTGATGCCGATGTTGGTGATCGTGGTGGAGAGAGAGAGAGGTAGGAAGAGGCAAAGAAGTTTGAAAAGGAGACGCAAATGACTTAAGGTTCCTATAATATATAAATAATATATATATATATAAAGAGAGAGAACCTAATATACTAGCATTCTTACATGCTTATATATTCAAATAAATCTCATTTTTTTTTCAAAAAGAAAGGCCTAATAACACAAAAAGTAAAAAGCAAAGAAAAAGAATCAATAAGATTTAAATTATTTAACAAAAAAAATATTTTTATGGTGTACTTTTTCTGCTAAGCGCTCTCTCTCACACACACACGGATATGGTTGTTGCAAGTCTGAAGCTCCGGAAAAATGCCTATCCCCATGAATACGGTGATAATAGTTCCTTACTACAGTAGCCACTTCGAATGCCAGGGTGTGTATGCGGTTCAGTCAAACTGAAGTTGCATACTACTCTTGATGGTTGGCTTCTTGCTTCCATGTTTAGTCGATGCTTAAAACAAACAGTGTCTAAAATGAAAACCTTGTACTGACATAAATGGATAAGCTGACTTAAAAACTAAACCATGAAAAGCACATGCATACACCAAAGTCCTTTACATATATATATATATATATATATATATATATATATATATATATATATATATATATATATATATATATATATATATATATATATATATATATATATATATATCAAAAGTATGATATGCATAAACTCTTATCATTTTATTGAGAAGAATGAATACTTGAGATTAAAAAGTAAAAAGTAAAAGGTATATACGTAAAAAGTGCATATATCTTTTTATTTTTTTATTTTCGATTTCAATAACTCATGACCTTCAATCAAATGGTTGAGATTGGTTTGCATACAAGTGGACTGTATCCTCCTAGAACAAAAATGAACATGTTTTGGCTCATACATTGTTTGGTCGCACAACTAATGGCAAGCATTGCATGGGCACACTATGGATGATGCATATATATTGTGTGTGTTTTGTTTTTTCAAAGAAATTTAATATAAGACAACATCAATAACTATATATTAGTGGAAGCTAAGTACTAAGCAACCATGATGTGCAGGTATACTCCCAAGTTGCATATGAACTCATTGAGAAAAAATCAGCTGATGTGAACCAAGGGAAGTTTTCAGCGAGGAACCTTCTTCTTAGACTGGCTCTAAGAACTGGGTACATGATACTGTGTGCACTAATGGCAGCAATGCTTCCATTCTTCGGTGACATAAACGGGATTGTGGGAGCCATTGGTTTCTTTCCTCTGGACTTCATCCTCCCCATGCTTTTATACAACATGAGCATCAGGCCATCGTGGAGATCTTTCACATTCAGGATCAACTGATCTATCATATTTGTATTTTCTGGTGTCGGAATCATGAGGCCATTTTCATCGATCAGGAAGCTTGTTCTTGATGCACATAAGTTTAAGCTGTTCAGCAATAACATGGTTGATTGAATAATTTTGTATATTTTGTAATGCTGTATATTTTGATGGTCTCCAATTTTGGTCTCCTTTGTATTTTGGTTTCTTTTGGCTAGTTTTGATTTACACACATCCATCCTTATACATAAAATGTGACATTTATACCTTACTCAAATTCGCGAAGATAAAGAAAAAACATAGCCCATGACTACATAATTTTGCGGCATGACAAAAAAAGAAGAGCTTCACTCATATGGTTGTGTTGGTCTTCTACCATCCCTAGAACAAGTTGGGGCAGGGGATTTGAACATATACTCCTTAGCTGAAAAATATTGACACTTAGTGTTGGCAAAAGGCTCAAGATACCTAGCAGAAGCCAGTCTAAATTAGCAATTGCAACACATGCATATTCAAAACCACGCAAGAAAAATCCCTAGCATGCTTCTATAGAAAAAGCATATTTCCTATATCAATTTCAAGAAGCAACGGTCCACATGTAATGCTCCAAGTCATCTCATGTAATCTCTAATTTAGCACAAAATCAATATTAGTATGCAACCTATATAACAATGACATCAGTGGCTCAAACCGCATGTGAATCGAAGATGAACGGCTCCAAAATCCCCAATATACTAATACAATTCCAATTAAAAAAAAACTATATCCAACTTTGCTGAAATAAATCATCTTAATCAATTACAAATATAACATTGTAATGTGGCCTACTCAATCAAGAATACATTGGTTGAAACTGCACTCAAATATGAGTTATATGGCTCCAATATGTGCTCAAAACTGAAATCGGACCCTGAGATGAGTCTATTTGGGTCCAAATCCGAATCTAGATCCATACAAGATCCACGGTACAGAGTGCGTTTCAGGTACCGACTGGTTCATCCTGAAACCAACATGTGATGTCATCATGATGTGATGTCGACAACATCATGCTAACATAATTAGCCAAGAAACTTTGAATATGGATATTGTGCAAAATGGGTCATATTTTGGGTCAAACATGACACATGGACACTCGGAAAATATGAGAACCTAACCCTTTCAGATTGATTTGTGATCAAATCCTTAACGAATATCATTGATGTTGGTGTGAGATCTAGAAAGCGTCTTAACTCTTTTCGTTATAGTTGCAAGCGTATGGAAATTTAAGAACAAGAAACCTAAAAGTACCTCAAAATCCATGTATGTGCCGATTTGGTACCGACTGCTTCCACCTAAGCCTCGGTTTCTCTACTAAGGTTTGTGTGAGGCTCAAAGATGCTTCTAATGGTTTTAAATAATCGCAAGAGCTTAATTTTAAGAAGAAAAATAGTATCCTAACAAGTAGTAGGTTTCTAAAACCAATACAAACCTTTTCTTTAACGTTTGGGTCTGTTTTTCAGTTCAAGTTCGGGCCCAGCCTAGACCGAAGTATCACATCAAGAGAGAAAAATAAATATATAGAAGAGAGGGTTCTTGCTCTCCTTTTGGTTTTGTACCTCATGCTCCATTTTTTTTTTATCCAAGAGAGAGTCCACCTCTCTCTGTCTTACACAATTTAAGGCATCTCTCTAGGGAGTCTCTCAATAACCTCATGCACGGAACCCAAGGGTTTTGTCTTTTCTTATAAGCAGAGCATCGCTCTAAAGTAGCGTGTTTTATATATGGAACATAATCCATGTCACTAAGTCAACTTGAGTTTTTTGACCTTATTATTGTTCTCGGAAGTAATTTTAAATTGTACGATCAGTTGTATTTTTCTGTTAAGATCTGTGACACAGGGAGCTAAATGTTTGCCTGACTTTCGTGGTAAAGTATTCCCGCCCACCCCCACTCATTTCTTTTTCCGGCAAGGAAGTTGGCTTCCGACGTCCATCATAGGACTGAATGAGTGAGGAGAAAGAGACAAGCATAACTGATTTGTTTTTTTTGGATCGTACAGGTTCAAGAATCGCTGGAAAAGGTAGTGGATTTCGGCGACATCCATCAGTTTCTCTCCCATCTCCCTTTTCTCTTCTCGATTCTGGTCCAGCCACAGGCCATCGACAGCGGATCCCAGAGGCACAATGGTGGCCATGGTGTGAGGAAGGAATCTCAGCTGAGGGTGGGCTGGAAGAACCACTTGGCTTGTGTTGTGTCATGTTAGACACGGGGCGCTTCAGGTAACTCGTTTTTATGATGACATGTTTTGGGTCTGAACCAAGTATAAACCTAGTAATTTGGATATTGCTCTTCATTGGAGCGGGATCCTCTTAAATGAAACCAAACATTTTAAAATGGACCCAGATTGGAATTTCAAGTTCGAGAACATATAGAGTCCGGTTTCAACAAGATTTGAAGTGTCAGGTTCCTAGTCAAATATAGTTTATTAATATAACAATATTATTAAAATTTAGGACATAAATTAAGTAATTTTATATTAGAAAATTTGGATCTAGAGTTTTTATCTAGGATTCAGTTAAGCGTTTTACTCGAATAGGAATCATTTAGACCTCGAGTTGTGCGAGTTGAACCGCTTGTTTTGTCATTTAATAGTTTATAGTTTAATAATAGTTGTGGTTTAGGTGAAAATTGGGGTGATATTAAGTATATTAGTAACTTAGGAAACAGGTGTTGATTGAGAGATTTAGATAGGTAGATATGTTCTCTTTGGATATATGGTAGAGATAGTTTTGATTAGTTTTAAAGGAAATTACTATCTATACATCCTTTTTACTATCCACACACTTCTTTTTCATTAAATACCAAAATTACCATTCCTATAAATATAGTTTTCTCTCACATTCCATCCTAACATTTCTCTCTCCTCTCTCACTCAATCTCTCCTCACCTACCCAATTTCAACAAAAGTATATTTGGCTGGATTTTTTTGCTTCGGCGATAGAGATTTCACTTCACATTATTGTCTTCTTCATATCTTAATGCCTATTCTTATGAATTTCATTGAAAAAAGATAGAACAAAGAAAGAAAAACAAAACAACAAAAAATGAAACTAAAAATGAGATAAATAAAAAGAAGGGACGTGACTCAATAATATGAAACAATAACAACCATAAGAATCAAGAACAAAAGAAGAAGAAAAGGAGAATCATGAAACATACAAAAAAAATGAAAATAAAAAACTAATGCATCCGATGGAAGAGACGCGTCTAACCCACGTCTCTCCCATTGGGGGAGATACACGTCAGGTGCATCTCTTCTGTCAAGATGCACTAGTTTTTTATTTTCAATTACAATCTAAAAATCAATCAAAACAACTAAAAAAAGGAAAATCAAAACTAATTCAATAATATAAATTGAGAAATTGATGAATCCCCCTTTGAATGGACTTTTTTATCCTTATTTTCTTCTTTATTTGTTATTTCTTTTGATTCTTCGTTTTTTCATTTTTTGATGAATTTTGATATGTTCTTTGGTTGAAAATAGTTGTAGTTCGAGTAACAAGTGGTGAAAATGGGTCAAAGAGTGAAAAATGAAAGGAAGAACAGCCGAAAATGAGGGCTAGAAGCAAATTTACGTATGAGGAGAGAGAATGCTCTATTTTCGATTGAGGGGTATTTTTGTAATTATAGAAATTGACTAGGGCATTTTGGAAAAAAGTGGAAAAAAGGGGTGTGCATGTATCAATCCTAGTTTTAAAAGTTGTACTTGATTAAGATCTACCTTTCAAATGTTTTGAAATAATTATATATTTATTGACATTGTATGTATTAGAAATTGTTTGATTACTTGCATGCATTGCATGAGTGTGATTGTGTGTGTGTGACATTATCATATATGAATTCACTTGCTTCATGATGGTATGGGACGCTTCATGATGGTATGGGATGTTATTTGAATGGCGGATAGTTGTATCAGGGTAGTGTATGGTTGTATCAGGTAGTGCTAACTAATAGATATCTTTGTATGAGGTGAAACATCAATCATCATGGAGTCATGGTTCATATCTCGGGTATATGAATAACTAGTGCTTTTAGAGAGATATTAATTAATAGATAGACATTTCATGTGATACTAATTCGTTGGCTACTTCGTTTGGTAATGCTAATTCAATTGTAGTTGCATTTGGTAGCTCGTGTCATATTATGCAACATCCTAGGTAGGGACATATAAGCTAGTATGTAAAGTAACGGGAGTAATAAGTATTTTGGATTGACACTTGATTTGCTACTCTTGACACTTAATTTCAATATATGATATTGACTAATCTAGAAGACTGAGAAGTGGTCGTAGGTGAATGTAAATGTGAATTTTGGGTTTGAAAACATAATTATGTGAAAGCATGAATATATGGTCATGGAGGCGGGAATCATGATCCATGTTTATGTTTAGGGACCCCGCAATGTGTTACAATGTTATTCTGGGTGGTCTACATGTATACACCACCTATGGGCCAAGAGATTAGTGCGTCAAGATTCAATCTTTTGTACACTTTTACATAGTAACTTAGGGTCTTATGTATTTTCTTTGTTTATGTAATAAAGGGTCATATGTGATCGATATTAGGATGTTTAGTGAGTATTGCTTATTTGGATTCAAATTGATGTAATTTGGGTCTAGTTTAGGGTAATTTGCTTTACCATTTGGTTTGGCTCTAGAGCAGTTCATTAGGGTTTGTTTCCATCTATTAGGGTTTTATTATTTAATCTCTCATAATGCTCTTATAATGAGAGTTTGATTATACTTTTGAAGAACAAAGGTGAGTTCTTCTTCCATCTCTATGAGCATGTATGGGTGTATCACACTAGAGAAAGCTCCATCAATTAAAGCTGAGTAAGTCAATCAATGGGGATCCCTATTCGATATAAGGATATACCGGTCATGAGCTATTGAAAGGAAGAGGTTGTTACATACTTGATTATACTGCTACATGTTGTAGATAATCGGGTTGAAGCAATCAAGTATAATTATGTGCTTTCTAGGGACTGTTTTCATAGATTTGGTAGGGGGTAGTGGTAATTTGGTATAAGAACCTTTGAGTTGTGTGTGGTAACTCAAAGTAGTATTTTTTGTAGTAGAATATGGCTGGTGGAAGCTCAAGAACTAGTTATGGTAGTTCAACCTTCATACCTTCAAAAGTATGTTTTCCAACAAGTTGTGGTAGTTTGACACTAAAATACCTTCAAAGACATGTTTTCCTACAATTTTAGGTTATATTGCATTGCAATAAGATGTTGGTTGTTGTGGTGATTTTAGGTAGCTCTATATAGGGTTGAGCAACCTAGGGAGGTGATTAAAAGTGGTAGAACCCATCTATCTGCATATTTCTTGTTTTCTGTCGGATTGATTACATGTTTTGGTACTAATTTTGTGAATTTTACTGTGACTTGCTCTGTGTAAAATTACAAAAATTTGCACAACTTTCTCTTGAAATCAATTTTTTTTAATAAAATCGGATTTTGGATTGCCAAGAAATCATGATTTTTCTAACTACTATCCAACCACTTCGGGTGTGGCAAAAACAATTGGTTGCTGACCGAATTCACCACATGTTTTATCATAATTCACATGTGCAATAAAGTTTTATTATATACTTATTCATTGTAAGGCAGGAGACTTTATTACAAATTTATTTGCTTAGGGAGCATGATATCTTTTTACTATAAATTTATTTGAAGATGGTATCTCTTATCCATGTTCATGCGGTGGTGGCTTGAGGAACAAATGTGGAGTCTAGTGATAATTCAGAGGAGCAACCCCATGTTGACCACATAGCAATATAGAGGCTCTTTTGGGGCAAATTTCTCAATTGATGGAGAAGGTTGAACAAATGAGGATTAACCAAGGTATATTAAGAAAAGTCATGGATGCTTTGGCAAATGCAATGAGTTTGATGACAACAGCTCAACCAACTCTACTATCATCAACTTCCCCTTTGGATTTTCATTCAAGTGGTGCGAGTACAAGTGGAGATGCAACCCTTGTTTACATCCACCATAACCTCGCTTGAAAGGTAAAGGTGTCAAACCTTGTGCTTTTGATGGCAAGACTGTACCATGGTGGAGAATTTTATTTGTGATATGGAGGAGTATTTGCAGACAACCTAAGTCTCTAATGCCGAGCAACTAGTGGTTGCGGCCTTATTGTTATGAGGATATGAAAGCTTTGGTCGATGACACACTAGACTTTGGCAAATGAGTAAAGTTGTAATCCCTTCTCTTTGTGGGTTTGGCTGAAGGTGGAGTCGTAGAGGCAAATGCTATCTACCAATAATAGTTGTCACATGTGGAATCTTCTTTGATAACTGAGACATGTCAAATCTATCTATGATTATGTGAAAAAAATTAAGGACTTATTGTTGGAGGTACAAAACATGTTAAAGGTGGACAATGGTAGACAAATATAGGAGCAACCTATATAGAGGCCAGGGATGGAGTTGGCAAGACTAGTGGTGCACCTAGTCAACCTTCAAAGGGCGCACACCAAAAGCGAGGTGGTCAGACATGTACGCCTTCAAGACAACAATTGAGCGCTTCTTCAGGTGGCCAAAAGCCTCCTCCAGTAGGTGAAGCAATATAAACCTTGCCTTATTTGATGTGAGAGTTTAAAAAGAAGGCTAAGCTTCTTGCGTTTGTAGCCAAGGATGAGGAACTTCAAGTTGATGACGAGGAATATATTATTGAGGTGACTTTGTTCCATGTAGTGCAAGTTAGGGAGAAGCATGATGATCCTGGTGAGACTGGACCAATCTTTTATCACTTCTTGAGTGACATATATATGAGAATTGAGCCACATCCAAGTTCCATGTACATGAAAGTTCAAGTGAGATGACATGTTATTCATGCCTTGGTTGATTTCATATTAGTACATTCATTAATATCGCCCGCCATTGCATGTTGTATGTACTTGGTGGCTACGACTTCGAGTGAACAAGTAAAGATGATGAATTTGACACCTATGAGGGTGGTGGTGATTGCAAGAGCATGCTAACTTTAGGATGGATGTTGGTCGAGAAGCATGACTTGGTGGTGATGAAATTTGACTTATATTCACTTATTCTTAGGTATAACTTTTTTCTCTCTAACAAGTTGATGGTCACCATACACCTTGGAAAAGTCATATGCATATGGATGAGAGGTAGTCAGGGTTCATCCCTCATGCAAGATTGAGTGATACATAGTTGATGGATCATGTGCAACACTGAGGATGATATTATCATACCTTGATTTAGGCTATAGGGAAGCTACTATCTTGGGGTTGTTGGTTCTAGGTAGGAGTTGGGTGTTAGAGGATCACGGCTGTTTGTGAGCGGTTGGAGCCTTACTATAGGCGTTATGGTAGACTGACTAGCGGTAAAGCTTTGAGCTGGTCAGATTCAGTGGTATTGCAGATTGGATGAGGCACAATGTCGAGATTGTGGTGTTGGTTGTATGAGGCGACTGTTGGTGCATCGAATGAATGATGATGCGTGATGCGTAGATGAGTATCATTGTGTGGGCACATGGTAGACATTTTGAAGGCCATAAACGTGCATTATCAACAAGACATGAATTTAAGACATCAAGGTTCTCTATAAATAGAGCATGCCATATGGGGAGACAATTTAGGCCATTAAATCCTGACTTAAGATCCTTCGGTCCTCCAACTATCTTACTCCTTTTTTTTATTTCTCTTTGAGAAAATGCCTCTCCTTCTTAGATATGCAACTAAGAATTATGAAAAGTCATAAGTTGGAACTTCAAGGAATGATTATTATACCCATTAACATGGTGACAACCCTGCATGTAACTCTTTGAAGTTCAAATTTAAGAGGGAACTGTTCTTCGGAGGGTGTGATTATGGATTTGGATTTCAACCTCTCTTCATCTATAAATAAGAGCTAACAACCAAGGGAGAAGGCATGAAGCTTCTATAATCGAGTGTAGTGATGTGTGGGACTTGGTGTGTGCATCAAGTATTTGTGACCTAGTGTAGTATTGTGAGTATTTGGTGATTACCAAGAGCGAGTGACTTGTGATGGTGAGCTTACCATTTTAACAATGAGATGTGGCCTTCTTGGCATCTTGGGCTTTGTTTCCTTGTGAGTATTATATTCGTTTCCAAGTAATAAAATTAATTATAATTTGCCCACCGGTTGTGGTTGAAGCTAGTTGTCCCACAATCCTTCTTACCTATCATAAAATTTTGGTATAGGAACAATTTGATATAGAAGATGTTCCAAATAGTTTTCATCCTGACAAACTAAGTCAAAGTTCCAACTGATGACCTAACTAGTGGTCACAGAGGTCAATCATTCACCAGATGCTACGATATAACCATGTGAGGCAACTTGAGGCTTTGGTGGGTAGTGGAGCCACCAATTCCATCTTATCAAGAATATCTAAGCAATTAGAAACCATGGCTAACCAAATTCGGTTCAAGCATTAAAACTATGAATTCTGCAACTCTTGAAGTGAGTAGGATGGTTCTAATAGTGTGAACAAGGGTTTGGCAGATTGAATGGTCAACTTGACTTTATTATCATTGAGGTGGATGAATTCAAGATTATTCTTGGTAACAACTTCCAAAAGATTGGAAGGTTATGTTAGTTGTCAGAGCCACAAGTCACATCCGACGGTGCATGCTCTTTTAACCCATCTGATGTGGCTTATGGCTCAAAATGCGAGAGAAAAGAAAAGTCTAAGGTCAAGACTACACAAATAGCTAAACGATAAATTTTTTATAGCTAAATTCAAATTTTCACATTTATTAATATATAATGAGGTTCATTCAACAACCAAATTTTATGTTCTTCAACAAGAAAAGCCAAACTATATTTAATCTATCAAACCTACAACATCGTAGCAGAATACCAAAGTCCAATCCTAAATGATTCGATCGCTTTAATGTCTCTATTGACTAGGTTCTGTAATATTAAATGAAATATGAGCACCATGCTCATAGATAGATGTGATCTCTCTATAGTTACAACACAAAGACATGCATGCTTCAAATCATATATCACATAAGAAAATCTATCACATTTTTAAAGCAATATCATCATTGCAAATTTGTATGAATAATGAAGGACTCAATAATAATGCAGATATAGTTTTGATTTTAAGATCCCTATCGTATCCAACCATCAGCTACATCGTAGAAGTCCTCCAAACCCTCCTCTTGTCCAATTGTATGGCCTTTGACAATGCCCTGAGCACGTAGGGCCAGGAACCTTGATGATCAAATCACTAGCTAATCAGGTCTAGTTCCTCAGGTCTATGAGATAACGATATCTCGACAACCTATTAGTAGTCATACACACTCAATTAATCTTAACAAATTCACAAATACATCAGCTTGGAACTTCCTTCCAGATCAAAGAGATCTACCTATAATCACCTCTCAAGTTTCATATCTCCACATCAATCATATCACAAGTCAAATTTAAATATCAAAATCACATATCCATATCAAGCATCAATTTTTTTTACAGTAAATAATTCTCTACTCTCGTTGACTAGCCATATGTGTTTCCAACCTAGACATGCCGTATAACACGACATGAGCTGCCCAATGTAAACTACAAGTGAAACTAGCCTAACCAATGAAGAAGCCAACTCAACTCCTAACTCTATACATAATAAACTATGAGCTGACTTTACCTGGTACGACTATCTATTATCTAACGACATCCCATACCATCATAGAAGATAGATCTACCACCGATAATGTTTTGCTCGCACACAAAAACCTATGAGCTATACTAACTGGTACAACCATCTACTATCTAACAACGTTTCATACCATCATGGAAGATAATCTATATTAGATAATGTTTTGCTCACACACAAGTATACTCATGTGATGCATCTATGTAATTGATAAATAATTTCCAATCACATTAAGTGAATCAACACGTGTAGTCACTTAAAAAACTAAAATTATCTCTAGCATGCATCTAGAGAGGGAACACATCTGCCTACCTAAACCTCTTAGTAAGATCCAATTTCCTAAGTGACATCCTCTTCAAATAATCTCAATTTACACCTAAACAAATATAAAATCATGGTTAAAATATAAACTATTTGATAATAAAACCCGTGGTTCAACTTGCATGCAAATTGGTGTCCAAATATCTCCTATACGAGAAAAATACCCTAATTGAATCCTAAATAAAGGTCCTAAAAAATTCTTATCTAAAGTCATTGTGTTTGTTAATCTCAATAAAACTATTATATTAATAAATATATTTAATTTACAAAACCGACATTTCAAACTGCATCAAAACAAACTCCGGATAGCCAAAAAAGGCCTAAAACCTTATTGGGATACAATTTTAACGTCTTGATCGATTTAACCTAAACAAGATCCATCGAATCACTAGAGGCACAAGCTCCTAGACACTATCGTGTCTCGACCGACCCAACATACACGGGCAGGTCAAACACGACACTGCCCAAGATTGCCCTCGTTCTCGACCCTATGACTGTTTGTTTTCCAGTATTTTTCAATACAACCGTCTTTGCAGAACAGTCCACCACCACCATGTGGAATGGTTGCCCCTTCTAACCATCATCGTTCGACGTCGGTTTCGGTGGAAAACAAACAAAACCAAAAATACAAGAGCGAAACTCTAAAAATCCACCGAAAATGATGCAGTTTCTGGTAGTTTTCGAGCTCGTCGACATCCAAGGAGGGACCCAATCGATCCCTCCCTTGATTCCCTTTCGATCAAGCCCTAGAATGCTTGATGTGGTGGTGATTTTGCTCAAAACTCAAATTGAAAAGAAAAAGAATCAGATTAAATAAAAGAAATCCTACATGTCTCATGGCTATCTTTGCACCTTTTGATTGGCATCAGCCTCTTTTGACCTAGCTTCTTGCTGCATGTAGCAGCTTGCGAAGAGCAGCTCATCTGGGTTGTTTCGTGGCAATCGAGTAGGAGGCCGGTGGCCCTCCTGCCAGGACTTGATTTGGGTCGATCGAACCGAGATATCACATTAGTACCTCATTTTGGCGGTTTGCTAATTGTGGACTAGAGTCATCTTTCATTTTTGCGGAGTCGCGGGTGTAAGAAGAAGGAAGGCAGCCAGCTAGGTGGTGCCCTGTCGGCTATTCATGTTGATGACACCTACAATGGGGAGGTCGCCCTACTCATTGTCCTGTGGGAGGCAAGGACGAGTCTACCATGGCACGTTGTTGGAGTACAATTGGAGTTCAAGGATGTGATGCCACTTCAACCTTCAAAGGTTCTACCACCATGACACATGATGGATGAAGAGATTAATAAGCTTGTGCTTCGAGAATGACGGCCAGCTCGATCAGCCTCCGGTATGAGTTAGAAGAAGCTCGAAGAGTTGAGAAAGTTGTTTGGTGAACTTCTTGACATGGGTTGTAATTTAACATTCAAAAGCACCATTTGATGTATTAGTTCTTTTCTAGAAGCAAGATGGTTCATCATAAATGTGCATATGCGCACTACACAATGTTAGTGTTAAAGGTTGGTTCATTTTACCACTCATTGTTGATTTGTTTGATTGTTTGAGAGAAGCACACTCAAGTTAGTGTTAGGTTGGTTCAATCAAGGGCTCCTTTAGATGCATGGGAGTTGTAAGTAGTTGGTGACCACTATCGGCCCCAATACTAACATCAACCATGAAATGTGGGAAGAAGGGTTATTTTTTCGGATTTCATGAGTTCTTTTTTGAAAAAAGAAAACTTTATTCAAAAATTGTTTTTGCTTTTGAAAAAATCATAGGCATATCTCGGATGAACATGGAATGACTTTTTAAAAAGAAAAGCTTAGAGAGGAAAACTTAAAAGAAGAAAAAAGTGAGATATATAAAACAAAACAATATAAAAAAAGGAAATACATGCATAGCCTTCTTCTTGAGAAAACTCTTTATGGGTAACTTTCTCCCTCCTCTCTCTATCTCTTCTTTTTTTCTCTATCTCATCTAGAGGCTTTTAACTGCTGCTACAACATCGAAACCTTTAGAAGCAGAGGAGCAGAACCGTCGGCGCCATCACTAGTATTAGAGCCTCTTTTGAAGCCTTTGATGACTCCTTAGTAGGTACGCCAATTCTTAAACAAAAAAAGGAGAGAGAAGTGTTAAAAGGTGTTGAAAAGTTTTTCCGGCGTACATATGGCATGAACGTCATAATAAAAAAAAGGGAGAAGGAGAAAATATAAAAGAGGTCATTTCTTTAGTTTCTCGGGTTGAGATAGATGGCAGTCAGAAGCCACCCATTAAAGGCGGCCTTAGGCAGGTCACGGGCCTGAAACTGTACATATGGCATGAATGTCGTTAAGGCCAAACAAGAATAGTAAAAAGAAGAAGAGAAACAAAGGCTAAACTGGCGGGTAATGAATCGCCTCTGCAACCTCTTCTCTCTTTCTCCATGTTTTCTACCTCTCTACAATAGCTCAAGAAGAAGAATAAGAGGAACAAAGGTCAGGAAAGAGGAAAAAGAGAAGGAACATAGGTTAAGGAAGTGGAAGAAGAGGAGAAATAGAGGCCAGGCCAGCGGTGATGATGACCTTTTGCTCCCTCTCTCTGATTCTCTCTCTTTGTCTCCTTCTCTCTCTAGAAGAAACGAAGAACAAGAAGAAGAGGAGTAGCGGAGGCCAGGCCAATGACCTCCCATACCCTCTCTTAGTTTCTCTCTCTCTCTCCCCCTCTCTCTCCTCCATTCTGGTAAAAGGCAGCATTTTGGAGTAAAATTACTATTTTACCCCTATATATAAGCCAAAATTACAAAATACCATGGGCAATTATCGAAATGTTTAGGTATTTTGATATGAAAAGACTGATTTACCTTTCTATAAGTGAAAAGTTTTTTCTGCCCTCTAACAGTATGTAAAATTACGAAAAACAAAGATATAATTTTACAGTTTTGTAAGTGGTTAATTTTCGGATTTACAAAACCTTGTATTAAGGTATTTTTACAGAAATGACTCTCACTATTTGACATATTATTCGTTATGCCACATGAGAAAAGTACATGTTTGCCCTTCTACTTTATGAAAAATACCGTGTGCAACCTTTTTACCATTCTATCCCTAGTTTTATGATATTTTCAGGAAGGTATATATGTGTTAAATAAACTTCAGTACAGTGCCTACAAATATTTACAATTCAATACCTAGAATTTGTGGATATTGCATTTAGGTACCTTACTATTTTTGTTATTGATTCTTTATGAAATGTCTTATGTCAATTCTTCTGATGCATGTTTTATGTTTTTCTATCTAAAATGTACAAACCCTACTTGTTGTCTCTGCCAAATTATTAAAAAATGACTTCTAGAATTTGTGTGTTTGAATTGACAAAGATGAAAAAGTTAAATGGCTTAAATTTTCAAACATGAAAAAGAAGAATCCCACTAGGCTTAATTTTAGAGAGAGTTGACTATGTACTTAGAGAAACAATTTTACCACCTACTCTAGTTGCAAGATATGAAAAAAATATTAATATAAGATATTTCTAAGAGATTATACTATAGCAAGGACCATAATGTTAACATAAATAGAAGATGACTTGATTAGAGTATTTAAAAAGTATGAGATTGATAAAGAATTATTTGACTCTTTGACTACAAAATATGATACTACAACTAAGCTGCATGTACAACTATTCTTTCAAAAATATAAATATTATAAAATAAAATAAGGTGATAATGTAGTTAAACATGTTGTTAACCAAATGTTGGTAATGACTAGGGATTTAGTTGTAACAAAGTCTGTCATTCCTGAATCAATGAAGATATCCATGATTCCAAATAGTATACCCCTTTCCTGTAATATGGTAACCACAACTCTTAGACTTAGACCAAAGTTTATCATTTTAGAACTCCATTAAAACTAACAATTGAAAAAGAACATATAAATAAAAACAAAAGGAAGAGGTTGGTAGTTGCTCAAGATAACTTAGGGTTTAGTTCAAAAAACAACTAGGATAAGAAAAAGCCAAATAAGAAATTTAGTAACGATAAAAGACAGGGCAGTCAAAACTTTAAGAAGTCGTTGGAATACGCTTCTCGGGTAAAATGCTTTAATTATGACAAGATAAGGCACTACAAAAGGGATTGTCGCAACAAGAAGAAAATTGTTGGAAACAATTAATGGTGCAACTTAACAAAGAAGCATGACATAATCTGCATTATTTCTAAGTGCCTTTATATGGACCGCTCGATGACTGGTTGGTGGATCAACTCAGGAGTAAACAACAACAACAACTAAGCCTTTTCCCATACTAGACGGGGTCGACTACATGGATTCTTTGTTTACACAGATCCCTATCGTGTGCCATGTTAGTAGTTAACTCACAATAAGCTAGATCATTCTTTATTGTTTATTTCCAATACTTTTGTGGTCGTCCTCTAGCTCTTTTAATACTTTCCAATTTTAGTTTTTCATACCTTCTTACAGGTTCTTCTTTTGATCTTCTTTCTATATGTCCAAACCATCTTAAACGATATTCTCTCATTTTATCCTCTATTGGTGCCACTCCTAATTTGTTTCTAATAACCCCATTATGTATACGGTCTTTTCTTGTATGACTACTCATCCATCTCAATATCTTCATTTCTGTCACATACATCTTTTGTACATGTTGATGATTAACTGCCCAACACTCAGAACCATAAAACATCGCAGGCCTAATTGATGCTCTATAATATTTACCTTTTAACTTTAATGGTATCTTCTTATCAGAAAGAATACTTGATGCTCCTCTTCATTTTAATCAACCAGCAATAATTCTATGCATAACATCTCCATCAATTCTTCCATTACTCTGAAAAATTGACCCTAGGTATTTAAAACTTTCCTTTTGGGGGATGTAATGTGTGCCAATTTTAATTTCTATGTCCTCTGAGGTAACCAAATGATCAAACTTACATTCCATATATTCTATCTTTGTTCTACTAAGTTGGAGGCCTTTGCTTTCTAATGTTTCTCTCCATAATTCCAATTTTCTATTAACTTTTTCCTTAGAATCCTCCACTAATACAATGTCATCTGCAAATAACATACACCAAGGTACTTCATCTTTAATATGTTTTGTTAACTCATCCATCACCATTATAAATAAGTATGGACTTAAAGTTGATCCTTGATGTAACCCAATATTAACTTCAAAGAAGTCTGTCATTCCTTTATGAGTCCTCACACATGTTTTTGCACCATCATACATGTCTCTTATAAGGTTAATATATGTCAATGGGATACCTCTTTTTTCTGAAGTTCTCTAAAGAACCTCCCTCGGTACCCTATCATAAGCGTTTTCTAGATCAATAAATTTCATGTGAACGTCTTTCTTGCTCTAAAATGTTTCATAAGATGTCTCAAAAGGTGAATCGCTTCAACAATAGATCTGCCTGGCATGAATCCAAATTGGTTCTCTGATGTACTTGATACTTGTCTTAACCTATGTTCGATAATTTTTTCTTACTATTTCATAGTATGGCTCATCAACTCAGGAGTGACCCAACATATTTCAAAGAGTAAAGAGGAAGTAATGGATGTAAAAGAATACAAACCTAGCGAGCATCGGGTGTATGTAGAGAATAATACCTTGTCTGATGTTTTTAGGGTTGGGTTATTTAGGATTTTTGTATAAGGTACATTGATTGTTCTTACTAACGTATTAATTATGCCCACTATTAGGCGGAATCTTATATCGATCCCTGGCTTGGTAAAGAAAGGGCTTGATGTTAGGTTTGTTCCTAACAAAGTTACTCTTATGTTGTGTATAAGACCTAATATCAGTTTTGCTGTTGGTCTTGTGAATAAATATCAAAGTAATCCTTGATGACAATATTGGATAGGTGTGAAAAGGATTATAAGATATCTCAAAGGAATAAAAGAATTAAAACTTTGCTTTCAAGCAAACGAACTGAAAGTGATAAGATACTGAGATGTTGACTTCACTGAGAGTAAAGATGATAGCAAATTAATCTCTAGTCAAATATTTTTATTTGGAGGTACTACAGTTTCATGGGCTTGCATGAAATAAGGTTGTTTCGCTTTACACATAGAAGAAATTGAATATGTTGCTTATTGTATGGTTGCTACGAGTGTCGTTTGGATAAGCTACTTCATTGGTGATTTGAAGCTAGACATAACCAACAAGTAAGTTGTCATTTATTGTGACAACAATGCAACCATTACTCTTATTATGAGTGGAGCTAATAGCTAAATAAACAAGCATATAATAGTTAAATATCATTATATTCATGATATACTCAAAAGAACTTAAATAACTATTTGTTATATGCCAATTGATGATTTGTTGGCAGACCCCTTAACAAAAGGCATCTCAAAAGAACTTTTTAGTAAACATGTAACCCACATGGGTTTGAGATACACCTAAGTGTATAAGTGTAGAAAATACACTTTGTTGTATGTTATCAAGGAAAAACACATTGATTATGGAAAAACCACATAATAAATAAAAGTTACAATTTACTACATAAATGATACAACTTGGTAAACTCCCAAAATAGTGAGAGGAAAAACTAGTGTATCAGAGGTTGGTTCTAGTGGTCAAGTGGAAGATGTAAGTAGTTGGTGGCAATTATCGGCCCCAATACTAACGTCAACCATGAAATGTGAGAAGAAGGACCCTCTTCCCGGATTTCATGAGTTGCTTTTTTGAAAAAAAAACTTTATTCGAAAACTGTTTTTATTTTTGAAAAAGTCCTAGGCATCTCCCATATGAACATAGAATGACTTTTTAAAAAGGAAAGCCTATAGAGAAAAACTTAGAAGAAAAAGAAAAAACCAGATATATACAATAAAACGATAAAGAAAAAAGAAATACACACATGGCCTTCTTCCTGAGAAAACCATCTATCAGTTACCTTGTTCCTCCTTTCTATCTTCTTTTTTTTTTCCCTATCTCATCTACAGGTTTTTTTACTGTCGCTGCAACATCGGAACCTTAAGAAGCAAAGGAGCAGAACTGGCGATGCTAGCAGGAGTTGCGTCGATGTATCTGTTGAAGGAGGCTTGCAATGGAAGTTGCTATGATGAAGACATGATACTTCATACATGGGTAGTCTTCTTAAATGTGGCTACTGGTGGTCGTACCTCAATGCAACTTGATATGTTTGGGGTTGCCTTACATGTTTCTTTAACTATTGCCCATTGCATTCAAACCCTGAGTATACGTACCATGGATTTTCTCAAAAGGTCTTCTAAAACCAACAGGATGGAGATAGTGTTCATTGTGGTAGATCATTTCTCCAAGTACACGATGTTCATTGCAATACTAAAAGAATGTTCAACAAAGGAAGTGGCTTGTTATTCTTCCAGTATGTGATAAACTATTTTGGTTTACCAGAGGATATTCTCAGTAATCAAAAGTCACATCTTATGACTAACTTCTAGATTACACTCTTCAAGTTGTTGGAGACTGAACTAAAGTTCTTGACATTTCATCATCCTTCGACGGATGGACAGACAAAGCACATATGCTGAAGGAGTACTTGCAATATTCCATAACTGTAAGACAAAAGAATTGGGTAATGTTACTTGATTCAGTCTAGTATTGCTACAATTTACACCAAAACTTCAACCAGGGACAAGAGTACTTTCAAAGCAGCTTTCTGATGGCAATTGCTAACCTTCTCTCTTCCAACACTCAATAGAGTCAGTGTTCTTTTCTCCCCCCGGGCTATTAACAACCCAAATCCCTAACTTTTGCCCACCGACTTCCTTATATAGAGTGGGGCACGATACACATTTGAATGACCCAAATCTACTCTATGCGTAGCTAGGCTAGTACATACTCAACCCCATAAACCTCTCTTCTCTTGAGGTTTACCTAGCTAGACTCATGCAAGCCTTCCTAATGAAACTCACTATTTGCGATGTTTATATGACCTGCTTATTACAACGAACATACAAATAAAGAACCGTCCCTGATACCAGACTAAGCCTCCTTAATGTCCGTCCCTCTTCATTTGCAAATATGGGTTCACGGTCAAGAGAAAAGGCATCAATCTTCGTCTAGTGTTATGAGTACCGAGAGCCAACCATGGGGAGCCCTGTGAGTGTTATCACTGCTTGAAGTAATGAACTTATAATTTTTTCCCCCTTTTTTTTGTTATAAGAGGAGGCCAAAGCCTAACACACGCCACACCCAGAAGTCAAACTCCGCACCAGCAGCAACAGCGCTACAACGCCTGTTGTTGAGCTAACACTTTGGGTGTGATAATAAACTTGTTTGAATTTGAGGCTGCTTGTGTAGACAACAACATATAAATTAGGGTCTTTCTTACCTAGCGAAAAATTTAGGTGCATGATAACTGTCCCGCAATTTTAGTTCCTAGGAGTCTGGCTCGATTTCCCAGCCTGTTTCATTTCAGAAAAAACACATGAACCGAAACTAAGGTTTAGAAGCAACAGTTCATGCCGCTGGTTCTGATTCCAATTTGGTTCAATTTTTTTAATTCTTCTATAGGTAGGAGCAGAACCGAACCACATGGATCCTGACTCCTTTGATCCGGTTTTAAGTGGTTTGGATCTGGTTCGACCCGGCGAATGGGGTCCTAACCGGCCACCTTTACTGTGGGCAAATGGGGTCTCAGGCATTTTAAACTCTCGGTCTCCGTTCTTCTGGTTCCGGTTCTAGGAAGTTCGCGGGTCAAGTTCGACCTGTCGCGCAGATCCAAACTGGCCACCTTTAGTGTGGGCAAATCGGGTCAAGTCGGGTCTCGAGCCTTTTCAACTGGTCTCGACAACGTGCAGACGACGAAGCCACCGCCCCTCTCGCTTTATATAAAATGTGATACTGTGAATGACCGCAGGAGAAAACGGGCTCCAGGAAGAGGAAAGCAAAGATGATAATGAGGAAATGGTGTCTGCTGATCGGCCCCACCGCCATATTCGGCGCCATCGCGGTGGCTACCACCGCGAGGTCTTTCTTTGCTCGGGACTACGTGAGTATTTCCTTTTACCACTCTCCTCTCTATGATGCGTTTGATTTGTTCTTTTGGATCGTCTTATCGATTAATCTCGAATTTAGTTCGTTTGAATGGACTTTCCCTTCTTCTATAACAGATCAGACGGGAATCATCTCCTGTTCCTCTGATTTCTGATATAGGTCGGTCGCAGACTAGATAGTTTCCTGGAAAAGGGCTCATGTTTGTGAATACTTTTTCAATATATAAACTAAATCCGTTGGCAGTCATCCCCATTTTAACTTGGTTTATGAGATCGTTCTTTTTGTTTGTGCCTAATTTGTTCACTTCAATTTTTAAGATCTTGGGTCTGCTTGTATAATTTGAGGAGGCAAGTTGGATTAGGGGCTGGATGAAGTAGTCTCGGTTTCCTTCTGGAGTTTCTTTTTGTATGTATGAGGTTCCCATGGATCCTTTTTCTGTCTTATTAGGGTTTGCAGTTATAGAAAATTAGAAATAGGGTGGTATCTTTTACGCTTGATTGACTCTGGATGTATGGACGTAAAGATGATACAGAAGAATTGTCGCGGATAGGCGATTAGGTGAAATTTAGTACCTAGTACCTATATTTAGCCAAGCGGCAACTATGTTTGTCAATAAGAATTTATATTAATGGTGTTTTGGTTTTGTCATTTTTGTTATCTTTATCTAGGCAGTCTTTATGCTTTTCTTTTGTTTTCACCCATGGATAAATGTATACATTCTAACACGTCTCTAATATTATAATGTTCAAAGCATTCTTTCTTTGTTTTCATTTTGAGGGTGTAAATGTTTGCGTTATGCATGCATGTGTATGGGTTTTCTTTTTTATGCTGGTTAGTGAATCTACTCTCGAGGTACTTGAGATCTGCTCGATCATAATCCAAGCTTGACTTGGGATTTTTGAATTGCGCACAAGCTCGAGCTGTGGACGAACCAAGCTCAATCTCACAAGCATGAGGTACTCGAGATCTACTCGACCATAATCCAAGCTTGACTGAAGAATTTTGAATTAAGCCTTTTTCCATACTAGATGGGGTCAACTACATGGATTCTTTGTTTTGATAGAGCACGATCATGTGCCATGTTAACAATTTACTCAACATAAGCTAGATAATTCTTTGTTGTTTCCTTCCGGCATTTTGTGGTCTTCCTCTTTTAACATTTTCACAATTTAGTTTCTTATACCTTCTTATAAGAACTTTTGATCTTCTTTCTACGTGTTCAAACCATTAGAAAGGATTTTCTCTTATTTTATCATCTATTGATGACACTCCCAATTTATTTCTAATAATCGTATTATGTATACAACCTTTCTTTGTGTGGACACTTATCGATCTGAACACCTTCATTTCTATCACGAACATCTTTTACATGTTAATGGTTAACTTCCCAACACTTAGAGCCATAAAACATAGTGGGTCTAACTGCTGCCTTATAATATTTACCTTTCAACTTTGATGATATCTTCTTGTTACATCGAATACTTTAATGCACCCCTCCATTTTAACTAACTTGTCTTAATTCTATGCATAACATCTAAATTATTTTGTCTATTGTACTTTACATTTGTGTGCCAATCTTAACTTTATATCATCTGAAGTAATCAAATGATCAAATTTGCATTCCTTATATTCTGTTTTTGTTCTACTAAGGTTACAATACTTTCTAATGTTTCTCCTATAGTTTCAATTTCCTATTAACTTTTTCTTTGACTCATCCGTAGATAACATGCTCCAAGGTACTTCATCTTTACTATTTTTTGTTAACTCATCAATAACCAATATCAATAAATATGGACTTAAAGCTGATCCTTGATGTATGTAAAGTCAATTTTGCCCTTGCCTTTTCAGCTTTCTATGCAAAGGGTCAAGAATTATAAACATGGTCATTGTGGCCATTGCTTCTTTCCCTTGTTACTAGCTTACCACCTTGTTTTTTTTCTAGTTGTTCATGAGCTGTCTTGAACGAACATGGGTTGGTTGTAGTAGGCTCCTATAACATAATGAGAAGGCTCTTGTTTTGCTACTTTTAATTATGAGCCGAGCTCAAATGCATTAAATAGAGTCGAAAAAATTACTTGGTTCATTTACCAACGCTATACACAAGTGAGTTGCATCTAGGGTGTTTAGTCTCAAACATTACAACCTTATGATCTAGGGTTCAACATACTTTGTGCGCGAGGAGTATTATTTTGAATTTTTTTATAGAAGTTCATGTAAATAGCATTACATGCTTGTCAGTTTGTTGTCATGATAGTATTAATTACTCGTCCATTATCGATTTTATTTTATTGTCTAAAATGTTTAGATAAATAACATTAACATTCCAACAAATAACATTAGTTACATGTTAATATATTGCAATTCTAGCATTGGATACCCATCAATCAACCGTTGTTCTCCTTCGATTACAATCTTAGTAGTCTTTATGATTTTCTTATTTTATAAATAATGTTGAGTGTTTAATTAAACCCAGTTTTGTCCATCTTAGGGGTGCAATCGAGTTGAGTACAATTACAATTGATTCTATCCAAGCTGGAGCTTAATTGAGCTTTAATTTCCAAGTCCAGCCCCTTCTTTTCTAGGCCATGTAAAAATGAAACAACAACAAGAACTAAGCCTTTTCCCATACTAGATGGGGTTGGTTACATGGATTCTTTGTTTCCACATAGCCCTATCATGTGTATGTTAGCACTTAACTCAACATACGTTGCATCATTCTTTATTGTTTCTTTCAACACTTTTGTGGTTGTCCTCTACCTCTTTTAATACTTTCAAAGTCTAGTTTTTCATATGTTCTTACAGTTTTAGGCAGTGTTGTTTGACGCATATCGTATCGCGTATCGCTGGGCTCCACGATATGGGCGTATCGTATCGTACTTTAATATTAAAAAATAGAAAAATATTTAAAAAATTCAGGAAAAATATTTAAAAATCCGAAAAAAAAAATCAAGAAAAATTTGAAAAAATCTGGCAATTGCTTTGAATTCATATAATGCAAAGTTTAATACATGTTGAGCATTCAACATTGAACAATTACATCCAAATTTACATATTTTGAAGCAAAAAATGAAATACATTTACATTTTATATATTGTAAATTTGTATCAGGATCATTAACTAAATAATCTTCATCTTCTCCTTGATGAAGATTCAAAGTTTCTCATCACCTTCTGCTTCAAAATCAAAATCTTCATCTCCTTCACGGTGTTGTTGCACTCTTTTCAAATTAATCCATGTAATGTCTTCTTCGGTTAGGAGTACATTTTCTTCGTTATCTTTCATAATCCACTCATCTAATATATCAAAATTTACAAACTGCTATCTTTGTACATGTAGTTGTCATATTTGCTAATTTTCATATGTGAGCAAAACGATGAGCTCCATTTATTTGATTATTGAGTCTATAACACCTTAGTGATGTGATATTGTTACTTGATGATATCCCCTTTTTCTCTTACTTTAGACTAGCTTTTTAACTAATGCTTGAGCTCCATTTCTCACTTCACAAACTGAGTTAAGCCTCACACACGTTGATCATGTTCAACTCAATGGAAGTCATCTAAGGTGAACCCTAAAATAGTGAAGTTGTGAAGTGCCCACTCAATGAATCGAGACAAACAAATTGTTCTTCATTATTTGCGATTTCATGTAATTAGAAACTGGTAGCAGAAATATACCTAAAAGTTGGCAACAAAAAGAGAAATGATTTTGTCACAATTTTTATTTGTTTATAAATTATTCTTATTCAATAAATGAAATTATAAACCCAAATTTACATGTTACATACACAGTTTGCAATCCCAAACAAGCATATCAGAGGATGCTTTGGAGAGAAGTGAAGAGAGGCTAGAAACTTAAAAAAAAAATGGAAAAAATTGATTTTTTTGGGCGTATCGCCCGTATTGTATGATATGGCACGATAACCTGTATCATACGATACAGGTTACCGTATCGTATCGTGGCTTCCCATGATACGATACGGATAACACTGGTTCCAGGTGCTTCTTTGATCTTCTTTATATATGTCCAAACCATCTTAAATAATATTCTCTCATTTTATCCTCTTTTGGTGCTATTCCCAATTTTTTTCTAATAACCTCATTATATATATATGGTCCTCCACTCATCCATCTTAACCTATGTCACACAGACACTTCTAAGGGGTGGAGTGTCGACCTCGACACTGGTGCGACACCGATACCGACACCGTGTCGGTGCGGCATGGCAAAAAAATGCAATTTTTTTGTAACTCACGAATAAATGGGTCCGCATAATGAAGATTGATTTGTGTATTATGATGAAATTAGTAGTTGTTTACCATTTATATGTTTTGCTTTAATATAAAGTTGTGTACTTGCTATTGTAGTGTATACAATATTAGCTTGAATGATTTTGGATGCGAAAAATTGGTTTCTTATTACTCAATCTGATTGAATTCTTGACTCCATACTGTATGCCTTTGCATAGAATAATCTCTGTCACCAAACACATTTAAAGACTAGGAACATTGCCAGATCAATAGAACAGAAGAGTATGACATCACTAGTGGATCCTAGCACAAATACTAGTATATGTTATATCCTACAAAAGATCTCGAAACTCTTTGAATCCATAACTTGATATTTTGCAGCTCGTAAAATCATTGTAAGTTTCAGATCATTATGAGGGAACTTGCTAATTGATACCTACGTGTACCCAAAATTAGCAAATACTAGTTGTATTATGATTGATTTATGTAGCTTGAATATTATATATAATATATAATATTATATACCCTAGTCGTGTCGCCGCACCCAAAATTTTTGAAATTTACCGTATCTCGCACCCGCACCTGCACTCGTGTGACATAGATCTTAACATCTTTATTTCTACCACATACATCTTTTATACATGTTGATTATTAACTACCCAACACTCAAAAGTCAAAACCATAAAACATAACTGGTCCAATTACTTATATATTATATTTACCTTCTAACTTAAATAATATCTTCTTATCATAAAAAATACCTGATGCTTCTCTCTATTTTAACCAACCTGTATTAATTCTATGCGTAATATCTCTATCAATTCTTCTATCACTATGAAAAATTGACCCTAGGTATTTTAAACTTTTCTTTTAGGGATGCAATGTGTGCCAATTTTAATTTTTATGTCCTCTGAAGTAACCAAACGATCAAACTTACATTCCATATATTTTGTCTTTGTTCTATTAAGTCAAAAACCTTTACTTTCTATTGTTTCTTTCCATAGTTTCAATTTTCTATTAACTTTTTCCTTAGACTCCTCCAACACAATGCCATCTCCAAATAACATACACCAAGATACTTCATCTTGAATATGTTTTGTTAATCACCATTATAAATAAGTATGGATTTAAAGTTGATCCTTGATGTAACCCAATATTAACTTTAAAGAAGTTTGCCATTTTTCATGAGTCCTCACACATGTTTTTGTACCATCGTACATGTCTCTTATAAGGTTTATGTATGTTAATAGGATGCCTCTTTTTTTATAAGGTTCTCCAAAGAACATCCCTTGGTACCCTATCGTAAGCTTTTTGTAGATCAATAAATATCATGGAAAGGTCTTTCTTTTTTGCTCTAAAATGTTCCATAAGATGTCTCAAAAGGTGAATCACTTTAACAGTAGATCTGCCTGACATGAATCCAAATTTCTCTTTTATACTCGATACTTGTCTTAACCTACGTTTGATAATTCTTTCCCATAATTTCATAGTATGACTCATTAACTTGATACCCAGATAATTCACACAATTTTGAATGTCTCCCTTGTTCTTATATATATATATATATATATGTGTATAAGTATACTCGCAATCCATTCCTCGGGCATTTTTTGGTTTCATTAAATCTAAGTTATCAATAGCGGTTAGCGGGTTGTTAGCGGTCGACCTTAATATAGCAGTAGCGGGTGGGGATATAGCGGATTTAGCGGTACACTTTTATTTACGATTAAAAAGTTATATATATATATAATTTCTAAGAAATATAAAGAAACACAACTTCTTAACTAATTTCAGCCAAATAGTAGGAGCAAATCATAGGCATTTCAAGGTAGGGTACATTTCACTCGTCTCTCTAAAGCCTATTTACTTTGGCTTTTATTGTTTAACATCCACCAAACAAGAAACATAGAACATGAACATAGAACATGTGGTGCACATACTTGCTCTGGTGTCATTATTTGCTTCATGTTGAAGAGCAAATGCCATTGATAATGATGAATGAAGAGAAACGCCAAAGACCCTGATGCAAATAAAGAAAATAACCTAAGAGAAAGTACATTTACCTATTTACTTTGGCTCTTCGACTAGTGGGCCTTAAGTGGGGCACCGGTCTCGACTTATCAGACTGCCCTCCTTTGTCGACTTTGCCAGCAGTCTTCCTCCTTTCTCTTCGCCTCCCACGCCACGGTCCCTGTCGAGGGCATTCGACAAACCCCACCATCAATTGCTGAGGCTCAAAATCCTGAACCCTTGCCATCCATCGACTTTGCGTAATCAAGGCCGCCATATTCCCGTGCTAAAAGTTGACAAAGCTTGCAAAGATTAACAATTGAACAACAAAAAGTTGACCGTTTAGTACTATAAGCAGAAAGATTTTTTTTTTCATCCATAAAATACAAGTCGTAATGCATTGAGTATAAATGTTACGGTAACCTTCATTAGCTCCTCAAGAAGGCGAGGTGCCAATTCTATCACATGCCTGAAGTCAGCATGCAGTGATGGAGGGATGGAGGCTGATTCACGAGTCAACTGAGCTAGAAGCAGCAATTCTGTTTGAAGTTTACGGAAGATTGACTTAAGTAAATATATGATGTGTGTAAACAGCCTATGTGAATGCAAAATGTAAGAACCAGAAATAAAAAACTGAAGATGTCTCTTCCAAAATTTGGCTTGCTCTTGCTTGATGTTCTTAGTATCCAAACCCAACTCACTCCGAACATCCGTAAACAACTTTTGAAGGGGTTCAGTGTCACACCTACGAACTGGCATTCACATGTATTCTGCTGCCTTTATGAAAACTTCCATTACCTTGCTGCAAGTTCAAAGAAGCAAGTGGAACTCAAACAGCAAAATGACAGCCAAAAGTGATCATAAAGAGACAAAACAGATGTATAAATAACATTCAAGGAAAACAAAACAAGATAGCAAGCCAAACAAAAATAAAATCATGAGATTAATTGAGAAAAGCAAAAGATTTCTCTATATATTCAAATTTCGTAAAGCCAGAAATTCACACATAACAAGAAAACCATTCACCTTTTGTTCAGAAGAATTCCTATATTGATATTCTTTACACTTGATGACATTGATCTCTTTTCTACCTAACAATGTGTCACATGAATCGAGTACACAAGATATATTAGGTAGTTAGGATGACACCTAGATATGCTCCGTTGATATATATGCACATAACTTTCCTTAAATCCATCAGTCAAATAACCTATCTTAATATGACATCCATGTGTCTAGCATAAAGAATTCATAGAACTATAGCAAAACCCCACTAAAAGGAAACAAGAAGGCATATAGAAACGAAATGCTAACTCTTCTTCACCTTGGTGTAAGGGAAGGGCCTTAAGTGGTGATAATATGCATACAACGTTTGGTGCATGACATAGTTGCTAATGTACTTGGAAGACCTTGAGAGATATATGACAACTATAACCAGTGGCAACAGAATGCATACTCCAATGATCCCAAGCAAAAGTATTCCGCCTAATGCTCCATCAAAGCTTAACAAAAACTGCGGGAGTAATTTTCAAAGAAATAATTAGTTGACATCTTGAACTAAAAGAATATAGAACCTGTCTGCCATCTGGGTGACCATATTTCTCTCGAGACACTAGATCAGTGAGCGCCTGATATGCCTTGGATATGAAGTCAACAAAATATGTGTGAGCCTCTGAAAATAGAACACAAAGATGAAGGAACAAGCTTAAGAGAAAAACAATAAGAGGCTAGTGGAGGTGATATCAGTGTTTCCGGCAAGTCATCATCCAACAGATCTCTCAGTAGAAGTGAAAAGTTGGAGGTTTTTTCCAAAATGGCGAAAACATGCAGAGAGAGGGAGAGGCGACATAGAGAAGGAGAGGTGGGAGAGAGGGAGAGGCAGGACAGGGGGAGGTGGTTGAGGCGGGAGAGAGGGAGATGGTGGCAGGAGAGGAGAGGCGGGACAGGGGGAGGTGGTGGTGAGAGAGGGAGAGGTGGCAGAGAGGAGAGGCGGGAGAGGGGGAGGTGGCTGAGGCGGGAGTGAGGGAGATGGTGGCGGGAGAGGGAGAGGCGTACCTGGAGGTGGTGGCGGCGAGAGGCGAAAGTGAGTGTTCGAGAGCCGCAAGCTATCCAGAGGAGAGGCTGGAGAGGGAGAAGTGAGAGACGTAGGGACGAACGAGGGTTTCTCGTTCGTCCCTTTATATCATTTGGGTCGGGTCGATCTGGATCGACCCGATCTAATATAATCCAAACGGCCGTGCGCTTACAGGGCTATAGTGAACCGCTATAGCGTTGTTTGATGCGCTAATGTTGCTTTGGTGGGTCGCCCGCTAAGGGCTACCCGCTATAGCAGTTTTAGCTCCGCTAAAACGCTATAGCGCGCTATTGATAACTAAGCATTAAATAGTCTTATGAACCAAGTGATTTATGTCCCTCGTAGGATTTTCCAAACTTCTATAGTAATATTGTCTAGTCCTATAGATTTACCACCCTTCATATGTTCAAGAGCTCTTTGACTTCATTCTTTTGAATACGTTGGTAGAAATTGTTGTTTACATACCTTTCTGATTT